>JAVRXN010000010.1:96090566-96719316 GCA_033556935.1 Timema podura | reverse complement strand
ACAAAGCAAGAACACACAAAAAAAACTTACCCTATTATTTCCCCCTCGTCATAGTATCCGTTCGGGATATGAACATATATGTATATATATTTTAATCTCCACCTCTAACTACCTGTACAGGCAACATGCATGTATGATAATTACTATAATAAGGTAGGGATGAGGAAGGAAGCATTTTAGGATTCATACCGATTCTCGCATCACACGTAGGATATATGATATATATATGCCTACTAATAATATAACTAATAAACGATATATAATAAATAATCTTATCTATCACATAATTATATATATATAAATAATTATATATATATAAATAATTATATATATAAAAATATATATATATAATTTATATATATATTATATATATAATTAAATAATTATATATATATATAATAATAATAATTATATATATAATATATTATTTAGCACCGCGTCTTATAACCCGTTTGAGTTATACGCTTATGTACTAATTACGCTAGGTGGCTTTAGGGATGAGGAAGTTATATTTATAGAAATTATACACATATTTGTATGGGGGAGATTGAATTTTTTTTGTAAATCCCCCTACCCCTCAGTAGAGCCTTGGATTCAAACCTCGATCTCCCCGTCATTGAAAGTCTAGTGTACTGCGAGAGTAGCGCCTTACACCATGCGGCCACCAAGGCGGGTCACGTTTATATTAATTAATCTAATGGATTATGGATGAGGAAAGTATAATTTAGAGAAAATGTTAAAGTAGGAAATAATTTTGAAAAAAAAAAAAGCTTTATTACATGCGGTAGGAATTCGATCTCCAACCTCCTCGTTGTCAAAAAATCATAGTAAATGGAATTTATATTTAGATCGTGTGCCCACCAGCACGAGTTGCACTCTATCGGGAGAGTGGAAAAACCCCCACTAAGTGAATTCAACCTAAACTTACCTGAACTCTCCCAAAAATAACCACTCCGTGTGGCCAATTTGTCTTGCCACACAATGTGATGAAGTGTTGATACAGGTTAAATAGGATTACTCTAATTACTTTTGGTAAGTGGACATAATAAATAACTGACATGAAGGTGCTTTTATGGATAATATAGTTTTTTTAGCACTCGGGTTATACGCTTATATACTAATTAAAGTAATGAGCTAGTGATGTGTAATGTTGAATTTAGAGGAAACGTACCCGCATTCGCGTGAAGGAAGAGCGAAACACAGTTTAGAAAAAACACAATAGACCCGACCGGGATTCAAACTCTGCTCCTCGTTATCGGCAGTCTAGTCCATTGAGAGAATGATGCCTTAGACCAGGAGCCTAAAACATTTTTTGGCACTGATCTACTAATAAACTTATTAATCAATTACGATTACACATTGTTTGTCCACTCCATAGGGTGTATTGAGGTGGACTGGAAAGAACTAGCTCAAGATAGGGATAGGGTGTAATGAGGTGGAATGGATAGAACTTAGCTCAGAGTAGGATAGGTGAATGAGTGGAATGGATAGAACTAGCTCAAGATAGGATAGGTGTATTTAGATGAATGGATAGAATTTGCTCAAATAGGGATAGGTGTAATGAGGTGGAATGGATAGCACTAGCTCAAGATAGGGATAGGGTGGAATGAGGTGGAATGTATAGAACTAGCTCAAGATAGGGATAGGGTGTAATGATGTGGAATGGATAGAACTAGCTCAAGATAGGAATATGGTGTAATGAGGTGGGCTGGATAGAACTAATTCAAAATAGGGATAGGGTGTAATGAGGTGGACTGAATATCACTAGCGCAAGTTAGGGATAGGGTGTAATGAGGTGGACTGGATGGAACTAGTTCAAAATAGGGATAGGGTGTAATGAGGTGGACTGAATAGAACTAGCTCAAGATAGGGATAGGGTGTAATGAGGTGGACTGGATGGAACTAGTTCAAAATAGGGATAGGGTGTAATGAGGTGTACTGAATATAACTAGCTTAAGATAGGGATAGGTGGCATACTTTAGTAAGTGCGGTAATGAATTCTCGAGTTGCTAATGACATAGAGTAAGTTAGTAAGGTAAGCTTTCTTACGTGATCAACTGGAAATTGCCGCGAGATCAACCGGTCGATCACGATCGACTGGTTGCCGACCGCTACCTTAGACCATGCGGCTATTGAAGCAGTAACTTAATATAGGTATTAATTAATTAAAAACCCTCAGAGCTTAAATAGTAATCAAGAAACTTTTTTAAACAAGTATTTGATTATTCAATTTTAAACATATACGGATTTGACATATTCTATTAAATCAAATGCAATCATCATACCCGTCATACGCAAGTATACACGAGCTCTCTTGGGCCCACCGCTGGGTAGTAAAATTAAAATATACATATTATAAGAATCCCATACATGGTTTTGAATATGTTAGGGAAGAGGTAAATTATTGAAGGCCCCTCACAACCTATTCAAGTCTTCTTTGGTCATTCGTTTTAATAATAATAACGCAACCTAGAACAAAAATAGGTCTACAACGGAAACTAAACGATCAAATACAATCTCTCTTAATTAAAAAAAAGTAATAATATGAATGCAAGCCAAAATATAAATAATATTTAATGAAAAGGTGACTCACTTTAACCTTCTCGGACTATGGTGGGGTCAACACAAACAAATACTACCACACAATAAAAATGTTCCTTAATCAAATATGTGTAACCCCTTTCGGATGAATGAAAAAAATATAATGACAAAGAGAGCCTCCAGAAGCAATTTAAATTTCAATCAACTACATTCAGATTGTTTATTTTATCTTAGCAAACATATTATACAGTTCATAGCTAAAAAGAGAGTGGTAGAAGAGTAAACGGAGAGCGAAAGAAAGGAATAAAAGTTGAAATCGTAAAAAAAAAAAAAAAAAAAAAAAAAAAAAAAAAAAAAAAAAAGTTGTAAATATCGCTGGTAAGTTAGTAAGACGCAGGTGTAATAATAATAATAATAATAGTAAGTAAGTGGCGAATCTAATTAGTACGTCGCCCCTTCCTTAAACCAAATGTTCTTAGTGCTACCATCTATTAGTAGCTCGGTGAACGATTTGCGCCATAGTTTGGTGTGATTATAAATGGTACCTACCGTAGATTCACTTTGCAAAGTTTTAGTAAGCAATAAATAAATAATTACATAAATTACAGTAAACCCGTGAAAAGAATGATCCAAATAGAACCTTAAAAACAGATTTAAATAGCCCCTGAATGTCACTTTATTTATATCAAATTACATGCTTCAGGTGCAAAATTATCTTATGCGTCACTCTAGCAATAGACTCAATTGCCTAATATGCGGACATCCGGGGTCTAATCCCGGTTGGGTGTACTGAAGATGTCTTTCCTAAATGGTGTTCTACTTTCTCTTTCTCCACGTAATTGTGAAATGTGAGTGCACTTCATATAAATTGAACCTTCCTCATCCCTAAAACGTTATCATAATAATTCCCTAATCGTATAGCCCAAACGGGTATATTATATATAATATATACTTATACCTATAATATATAACATATAGTATATTATGTTTATATACTATACTATAATATATAATATAGGTATTTTATATATATTATACTATACTATATATAATTATATAATTTTTAATATAATATATATGTATTTTATATATTAATATATATTATATTGTAATTATATAAAATATAAATATTATTATATATATAATGTACATATATTTTATATATAATATACATATATTATATATAATTACATAATAAAAACATACATGTATTTATATATTTTATATTGAATGTTGTTTTGATACGTTGGTTTGGGCATGTTGAAAGGATGAGTTAGGATCGAGTGAGGAAGCAAATATATGAAGGTAGAATGTGTGGATCGAAAGGAAGGGGTAGGCCATGTAAGACTTGGCCAAATGTTTAGACGAAGTGTGAAAATGAAAAACATTAAGATCTTTAAAAATAAAAGAGCATGTATGACACGGTGTATGGATGTTGTTGAATCTAAGGGAGTATGCAAGGATAGGGAAGTGTGGAGAAAGCTAGTGAAGATGAATTAAATACGGAGCTGTTTTTTGTTGTTGCTATATTCAGAGTTTCCTGCTTACCCAATAAGAGAACGGCATGATTAGGTACGTATTTAGGCTTTTTCATGTTATCGGAATGTATTAAATAAACGCCTCAAAGGACATATATTCGGGAAGTGTAGATCGATGCCAACATTTTGCTAAAGGATTCTTATCTCAGCGTAGCCTCAAGCATTTGGTGTTATTCTAAAATACATATTTGATGTAGGTTTTAATCTTGCCTTGTTACAGAGTAGAGGAGGCGTTCAATGAACGATTTTTTTTTTTAAATAATCTTTTTCGATATGCTACATTTTTGATATAAATGTTGGGTTCTTCCTTTATAAAGACACCTTGACAATTACTTCGTACTGCCTACACTTTAATGTCTGCAGTACAACAGATTCTTGAGAATGTTACAGGTATGGCTGAACACTGGAGTAGGAAGTACATACTAGCTCTGACAAGGGTCTGGCCCTGGGACTTATATTTATTTGAGATACTTAACGTGCACATTCTGAACCGATTAATTGTATCAGCACATGAGAATTTCTATGAGTGAAGTGATAGGTCCTATCAATTTTGCCAGGAAAGGTATTTCACATACCTTCCAGGTTTCTTTTACATGACACAATTGACATGGGTCCGACGGCTTTACTTTATCCCGAAGGAATTTGTGCTACTGACTTATAGAACTCAACAAAAATCCGTTGACCCCAGTTGAGTTTGAACCCATGAACATCGGATCCTGAGGCAAACACTTTACCACAAGACCACCGAGTTTTACCTTGGACTTATTGTCATTAATTTCAGACTGGGAACTGTCAGCTAAGTATTAAAGGCAGGTCTGGATCGGTACGTACGAGACTTATAAGTGTTAAAAAAGATCTGGTTTAACTTGGGAGAAATCTATGATGATGGGTTCTGAAATTAAATTTTTGCTTAATTTATAAATTTCCATGCGAGTTTCAATACACATCCCTCTTTTGGTATACATATTTCATAGCAACTCTATTTTTGCATCTGTTTTCAAATGCAGTTTATATGGAGGCCTGCATGAAGGAGTAAGACTGTTGACGATCTCAACTGGCCTGGCAAACAACTTGACTTTCCAGTTGTTTTCGAACCTCATCATTGACAGACATCATTTTAGTCACTCGTCGGACACGGTATTGACATATTTTCAAAGGTTAATATATTCCCCGGGCTTACGACGATTACCAAAGGATTCCTTACCTCTAACTGTAAGTTGATTTGGCACTTCTATTATGTCATTTTACGGCCTATTGATCATTATTGAAGAGCTTAAGGAGCCATCAACTATAGTGCAGGTGTTGTGAACGCAAGCTACTGATCAGACTCAGCGTCACAAACTCAGACATAAAAAGGTTATATTTTATACTTTTTTACTGTAAGGACTCTATGTGAATGGGTGAACACTGGTACACATTGACGTAAATCTTCATCCAACAAAATTACTCCACCGCCAAAGAGGAAGCTATTTCTTACTATACTTTTCAATAGTTTATCTGTCACATTTATAGCATGAATTTGCATCATGGTCAATTCATACCAAATTATCAATTTTGCTTATCTGATTTAATTGCGTCGGCTGAAGTTATCCTCATCCCGAGCGTTGGGTTTCAACTAAGAAGACAGATAATTTGAATAGAGAATTTGCCCAGCTTCCCTTTAAAAGGTTAGCAGCTATTGTCAACCAAAGCTATGTTTAAAAAAGTAATTAAACAAGGAATAAATATCAAAGTAATAAAGATAAACACAAATTAAGAATATGAGAAAAATAGTATGGTAAATAATATTTATATTGTAAAAACTGCATTTTCCTTAGTAGACAATTTTATAACATCATGAAAAGCTGAGAAACATCAGTGTAGCTTACTCTATTTGCTACCTTACAAATTTGAAAATAACCTAAAACATCACTCTCTAAATTTATTTAAAAAAAGGCAAATCCAACAAACAAATATCAGCTATACAGTAAGTATAAAGCCCATGCAAAACTGATTACTTTAACCGCAAGGCAAAACGAAAGAATAACTAGGAATTTGATTAGATTTCTATAAAAATGACCGTGGTATAAGCAAGATCATAAGATATGTGAAACGGAGTAATAGAAACGGTTACAGAAACATAATGGAAAAAATTGAATCACAGTTCACCAAGGAGTATAAAAGAAATAATTAACACGTTTACATAAACACTATTAAAAATAAGCATCAGGTCTTGCCATAGAGCATAGCGGTTCGATGATAACTGTGCTGTCGCTCATAGGTGGGCCTAGTTTTATCCTTTGATTTTTAGCAACTAATTGCAATTCTAATGGAATCCATTTAAGAGTATCTTTGTTTTGTCCTCGTTTATTTTTATGATGCTATATATAATCTTTGAGATTGTTAGTTTGGTGATTTAAGATTGGAAAATATGGTTTAAGTTAATGATCTAATAAGTAAATAAAAAAAGATGTTATACCATGCAGATAAATTATTTATTCTATTAGTTTAGGAAATTTGAAGCCTCCTATTTCATCCAAATAGGACTCAATTTGTACGTTACGTTCGAAATCCTGGATTTTTCAAGTTTCTGATTTTCCTAAAAAAGATAGCATGTGCCATAGCGTCCATACTAAATTTAAGCTCTACAAGATTCAATTTTTAGGCTTTATCCTAAATTTTGGAACTACCATCATTGATTTTTCAAGTTTTAGATGATTCGCATAAAGATGGCATGCTCTATAACGTCCTTACAAAATTCCAGCTCTCTAAAAGTCAATTTGCCTGTTTTGTTCGCCATTTTGAATCTGCCATTTTTAAATTTTCGAGGCTCAGATTTGCACCATATTAGATGACATGCTCAACCATAGCAAATTTCAACTCTTTAGCTAGAGTATCTGGAAGTGGGAGAAAGAGCCCTGGAAGAACATGCAGACATCACATGGATTTTATGTATGTATATATTAAATACAATTATTATTGCATCATTAATTCACTATGACTCTGTTTGATGGCCGATATGGCCAATGAAATTTATTTTAAAATTATGTTTAGAACTATTAAAAATAAAATAAAGAGAAAGTTTTTGGTTGATCTATGAACAATTAGATTTTTCACTGTCCTCGACATAATTCGGACTTTTTTTTTTATTACAGCGTCTTACTACATGTTCAGGCTATACGCATAATTTGAACGTTAGTTGAAACATATTACACTGGTCAATATCGCCCGTCAGACAAAGTAATATTGTAATATTGATGTTTAAATAAGTACTACGTGCACACCACATTTGGTTTGGATAGCAGTAAATCAATAATTTCTCGAACAATTGACCCACTTTGGACATCCTTATCTATATTTCAAGCTTGGGTGGCCGCGTAGTCTAAGGCGCTATTTTCGCAGTAGAATAGACTACCGATGATGGGGCGGTTAAGATTCCAATCTCGGTCGGGTGTACTGAGGGTGGTTTTTCCGAAATGGTTTTCCGCTCTCCCTCTATGAAAATGCGGGTACACTTTCTCTAAATATAACCTTCCTAATCCCATTAGCCTAATTAATACAATAAGCATACATCCCAAACAGATAATAAGACGGGGTGCCAAAAGAAATAATAATCTGAGACACTGCCAACGTGTTATGGTTATTTTGAAGGACAGATAATTTTAATTAAACGTTAATATTAATAATTTTATAGTGTCAAACATTCCATAAAGCACGAATTGATTTTAAACACCCCAAAATCTAATTCAGATGAAAAATAAATTTTGATGATGTTATGATGGGGTTTTATAGGTTTTATAAAAAAAAACTAAACTTAGGAAAAGAACATGCATACTGCATAGCAAATGCACACAGATATTTACTATCATTACATTAGTAGTTTCTTACTAATACATTAGAACACATTACTAGAAAATAATACATAATTGTATTCGAACAGTGAAAAGAATAGGCTATTTATTTAAACTAGTTTTAGACCCATCTACAAAATAAGACAAAGTTATTATTTTTAAATACTTTAATAATATTATGTCACTAAAATTAATCGATTTAATTCACCCAATATAGTAAATAGATGAAATATTAGATCCATCACGTCAAAGAAAGATTACAATAAGACAAAGTTTCTGTCTCTTTTGATTATTAAGTGAGTAAGAGATTAACTCAGATTTATTTTTTATCATTTTCACACTAATTAGAATCAAAGAAAGGGTTATACAAAACCGGCCGAGCGAGATTTATACTCATTTATTAATTAACTTTCAGAGAAGATAAGAGAATCTAGATTCTAGACTAATGACTTAAGAATGAAAAGCAGGCTTGTCTGCTATCTTTTGAAAAAGAGAAGGGGGCTAAAATGATGGATAAATATTTTGAACCTGTTTCTTTGAAACCTTATCGTTAAAGTAACTCAAATTATTTTAGTAAAATAGATTGTTATTGATGGCGTGCAATTATTCATAAAACTTGTAGCCTGTTTCATAAAATAATATTAGACTGTTGTTACTGGGCGTGAAATGATTCATAAAATGTGTACCCTGTTTGATAAAATCATATTTTAATCGGGTGTATTTTTATAAATATATACTGCAGTAATTTATTGCCTTTCATAAACATATATATCCATAATAAGTACCAAGTAATTATTATACTGTTATAATTTACTTCAATATTTCATTTACATAAATACTATTGTTATTAATTTCCAACATGTATCTTAGTGCTGTTAGGTTCACTTAGCTCTAATTATTAGCCAAAAGTTTATCAACGCCAGTATAATCTCAATAATATGAATAATTACCAAAATGAGATGTAATATAAGGCTATCATATATTACATAGTTGAGAATCTGCTTTTATTTTTCTTTTTGTTGGTACCAAGGTCGAAAAATCTAGCACTTCAAGAAATAGTTAAGATATATTAATAATGTAGACACTTTGGCCTCAAAATATTTTGTCGATTTAAAATATTCAAATTGGAAAGTTTTCTCTTAAGCCTCCCGTGAGAAAATAAGACGAAGTGAAAGGAAATAAGAATCTAGAAAAGCAGAAGTGGGAGGAAATAATCAGAAAGCGTGGGAGAAATAGATCGTGAAAGCAGAAGACGTGAGTATAAATAAATATCGATAAAAGAAAAATAATTAAAAGGAAATCAGTATCGAGAAATAAAATGTAGAAAGAAAAATATAAGTATCGATAAAGGTATAAATGGAAGGAAGTCTCTATTGAGAAGGGAAAAATAGTAGAAGGAAATCACTATCGATAAAATTTCAGGACGTTGGGGGGGGAAATAGTTTGTAAAATATGAAATATTTTTTATTATTTATTTATTATCGCCTCTTACTACCCATCTGGAGTACCCACATATTTTACACTAATGGGGTTGGGATAGTGAAGCTGGAATTTTGGATAAATTCACTAGCATCTACGTGAAGATAACGGGGGAAAACATCTTAGAGAAAACGCTTCAACACAGGCAAAACCAGATGAAACTGATGTTTTTTCCGCGTACCAACATAATTATGTGAGTTACGCTGTTTTCACAATCCTTCTCATAAGTGACAAATAGTATATATTTGTACAAATAACACCTCGGGAGCCTCAATGGAAAAAATGTTATTTAACAATTTATTTGGCGATATTAAACTGTTCAAATATTTTTAATATATTAATAACATTCAGAGATTAAAACATGAAGCTTCTTGAATGCGTCTTAGAAAATGTGAATGGCCAAAAAGAGTTTTTTTTCCACATTTATGAATAGATAACACATTAAATGGAAACAAACAGAATTGTCACATATATTTAAAGGGAATAAAAAATAAAATTTATAGTACATCATGTGTTTTTTTCATTTATTTGAGGTATTTAACGCGCGCTTTTGAACTGACTGATTATATCAGCACAAGACTTAAAAACTAATTTAAATCTAAAACAGACACAACATCCAGCCCCTGTCTGGCCGTTAATTCTTCACTGTGAAAGAGGAAACCCACATTTCTCTAATGATAAATTTTTCGGCCACGCCAGAAATAATCCCGGGACGATATATGTATTTTTGTAGTTTTCATGACAAAGCAGTGATTTCCTTGAATATTTGTCACTAGCATCATTACATTTGATTTGAGCCATTTTAATTAAAAATAAAAATTACCAGATACTCAAGAACTGTTGAGATTACTGTGTGTAGAAAAAAAACTCTCTGGCGTTAACATGCAATCTAGTCATACTGACCAAATGGTCGCCATCTGTTGGTGAAAATAGTGCCAAATTATGCAAATAGAGGGTGTCTTTTTGTTATAAATCAAACCCTCAGCTGTTAATACGTGTAGAAAATTAAACTTAAGCTACCCTATCTCTTAGAGCAACATTTGATTTATTTGAACCAAACAACTTTTTTCGCTATTAAAACTACAAAAAAACACCTTAACTCGTGGTCCCATCTAGTCCACCTTAAAAAAATTACATGGTGGGAAATAAAACTGTATAATTTAATATAAAATATAATTTATGTGTTTTTCCCAATACAAAATAAATAAGAAATCTCGAACTGGTAGTGGCTGAGGAGAGGTGTCAAGTATCTGAAATGTATAAACTAGTACTAGAAAAAATTAAAAAAACTATCCAGTAATTCACCGGTTTGAAAGAAACGATTCCTCACAACTTTAAGATATAAGTTAGGATGAAGTTGCAAACTGTAATGTAGGCTATTTATTTGGTAAGATGCACTTGATTATCAGACGAAATCGTGTAATGTAAATTATATTTCCTGTGTCCCAAATACCCCCCAAACCCTCCAAAAGTAAAGTAACAGTGTATCTTTATTTAATTTAAAATTTCACTCATTACACAAAGCTAGAAGAAAAATAGTTACAAAAAACAAAGAGGAAGTAAAATAAAAACAAAATTAAAGATAAAAGCAAATTTAAAAATTCACATGAACCAGATGAAACTTACAGATTATAAAATGAAGCTAGAATTGTTTAAATTTAAAAAAGACTTAACACTCCTTCATCAAGATTTATAGAGAATTTGGAAGTTTTATAAACCACCCATGCTAATAATTATATTGGTAGCCATATTGCTAAATCTATTATTAAAAGAAAGCTGTATTTGTACTCAAAATGACGGTCAAGTAACTCTTCCTAGCACGAGTAATGTAGGTCTTGGTTATTAATCTCCATTGGACAATATCCGAAGAAATCCATTTCTATCTTTTCTATGACTTTATCAAATAGTAAGTCAGAGTGTTGAGGTAAAAACGTCGTAGATAAAAAAACACATTTTTAACAAATCTACTAACTATTATTATAAATTATTTTATTTTAATTACCTTTTAATAAATAAACAATTTTAATTTAATTTAATTTTCAAATGTTAGTTAATGATCATTAAACACCCTTGATTTTGTAAATCATTCTACAATTCTTTTTGTTTGTCCCAAATATTATTTTCACCTTTAGTACTTTATTTATTGTACTTTTTTAAAATAATAAGATTCCACAGTTCTACTACATAATTTTACAAATCAATAACAACAGTTTTATGGATAGCCTAATGGGTAAAACCCTATGTAACAACATTATATGTAAACTATTATATACAACAAAATTGAGTTCAATAAGATTATAGTTTAGGGTTCCTTATCCATTTCAATCCCGTTTTTGAACAAGAATTTAATGTTTTTAGTGACGTTTATATTTGTTTGGTAAGAAGTGATAAATGATAAAGTTATATCTACATTATCTTTAATTTGTATTCCCTTCTCCTTATTTGAAATTAGCCTAGTCTTCTGTGATGACATGTTTTGGTATTAATATAGATATTACACCATTTTCAGGTTTTATTTATGATATAGATGATATTATGTTAAATACATATTATACCACAACATTTTCACAAACTTTCTGTAAATATATATTTAAAAGAATATCAATTTTGATGTATTACATATTACATATGATACCTCAAAATTTTCACAAGCTTTCTGATACGTATTTTAAAGAATATCATCTTTATCATAAAGAAGACCTGAAGCTGGTGTAACATCAATAATAACATCGAAACATGTCGTCATACAAGATATAAGCTAATGTCAAATATGGATTAGGTAATAAAAATAAATATAAAGAAGATATAATTTTATCAAGTACATAAATGTAATCAATATCATCCTCATCTTCATCTTGGTTAATAGTCACTTTTTCTTTTGCCACATTGCACAACATTTGATAACATCTTATTATGCATAAGCAGGATTAAGGCGAAGATGATAAGACAGAAATGTATTTATCCAAGGGCGTAGAAAGGACAGGGTTATTGGGAAGGTGCCAGGTCCATTTGTACAGTACGTATATACGATTTTACTGGGTAAATTTATAGTAACATTTTATTGCACACTTCACCCCCCAAGAAAAATTATCTTTCTACGTTCTTGAATGCATCTCTTAATTCACCAATTGAATTTTGCAACTGCCTTCTCTTCTTGTATTTTTATGTGAAAGTGCAAATTATCGTTGTACATGATCCTCAGGGTTTAAAATGTTGGAAGAATATACTACTAGTATTTAGAAGGGTAAATTGAGTCATCAAGTAGAAGTTCATGATTTACTAGCCTCGATTCTCACTCCATTATAAAATATAAATCTCTATTTCTCTAAATAGGCTACGCTATGAGACCAACTCTCGCCACAACGATCAAACTTTCCATCAGGGCCACAAACAAGTATTGTGTTTGAAGATTTATTTCCATTGTGATCCACAAATATAGATCCATAGTCATTTGGGACCTAAATCCTTCTTAATGTTACACTTACCCACTTCGTTGACCACATGGTCTAAAGCGCTACTCTAGCAATTGACTTGACTGCTGATGACGGAGAGATCGTGGTTTGATCCTGGTCGGGTGTACTGAGGATGGTTTTTTCCTAAATGATTTCCCACTCTCTCTCTCTCTCTTCGAGCAAATGCGGGTATATTTTCTCTAAATTCAACCTTCCTCATACTTAAAATCATTAGCGTAATTAGTACATAAGCGTATAGCCCGAATGGGTAGTAAAACGCGGTGCTAAAAAATAAGTTACACTTACTTTTCACAATTTTATTGGTGCAATATGTTTAAAGCAGGATAAAACTACCAAAAATTACCTCTACTAAAATCAGGGTAAGGTGAAAATTGTTTATTTTTCTAATAAGTGTAAATCTCAATTTATTTATAATGCATGTTTATAGTGTCTTAGGCGTGCTTAAGTAATATCAAATATTTATTCGTCTTAAATAGAAGACAAAATATATACAGTAGTTGATATATAGATAGGCCTATCTTCTAAGCTATGATAAAATTATAGATACATTTAACATTATATGTAGAGGTTTAAGCAAGGCCTTAGTAGCTTTCAACGTTCTAAGATAATACATGCAGAACATTTTTGGAGGAATTTGATAATAGAATCAAAGAACTAACACCATCCTAGCTAATAGTGTATTTATATATCAAACCGTGTGTAGCAAAACGGGAACATTTTAATACAATTTTTATTCAAATAAATAATCATTTTTTTATGAAACAAACTTGCTTTCATGAACATCCCACAAAACTTTTAGAGTTCATTTTCCATATAATGGCCTATGAGTATAATAAAATTTATATATAGGCCCTACCTAATTTGGAATAATTATAGACAAGTCAGTGTTTTGTTTGTAAAAAAAAAAGGTTCAGTTTTTGCTATTTACCTCAAAATGGACATCTTTACTTAAAGCTCGTCAGATATTGTGTGAAACCAAATAAAGTGTATGTATAACTATTTTTTAGCACCGCGTCTTACTACCCGTTCGGGATATATACATTATGTATTATTTACTCTATTGTATTGAAGGTGAGGAAGGTTGGATTTAGAGGAAGTGTAGCCTAATTTGCGTTGAGTAAGAGTGTAAAACCATTTAGGAAAAAATCACCCTCAGTACAATCGACCGGGATTCGAACCTAAACTTCCCTGTCTAGTATAATGCTAGAGTCACGCCTTAGAACATGCGGCCACCTAAGTGGGTAAGCGAAATTACTTACTTTGTTGCAGAAACATAAGGGGAAAAGCATAAATTAAATAATATTCACAGCTACAGAAACCTATTGAGAAAAAAAGGTACATCTCTGTTCACCAAAGATTATAACCATCAACTCCTCATTTGCCGGACTTCAATTTAAAATAAATGGTACGGCGCACCGCACAGACTTTCTCTCTCTTTCTATAAACTCGTAAGATTTCTGAACGGAATAATGTACATTGTATCATCACCACTCCACATAAGAACACGCATAAAATAATATACAATGATATAGAATCAATGAGAAAAGAGGCGCATCTTTGTCCACCTAAGAACATTTCAAACAGTTTAATGTCTTCCACAAGGGTCAACACTTCGTATTAAAATTTCGATGTCTGGTTAAAATTTTAACATTTTATAAGGTGTTGCACAGCTTCAAGTCATCGCATTGATATTTAATTATTCATTTATACATTTTGACCAATAAAAAATGTAAATATTGACTATTGAGTCTAAAATGGAGATAGATCATTGCTGTGCAAACATTTCTCCTAAGAGCTTTAAGGAAAAATAACATACTATTTTTAGATATTTACTTATATTTAATTACTCTATGGCATTGGAGAATTATTGCGCTAAGACTTAAGTAGTATATGTTTACAACTAGAGCTCACATAATTGTAATAATATATTTGCAAATATCTCAGAAACTGTGGCTTTTATAAAAATATATGTCAAATAAAAGTTTTTTATTTCTAATAGTCCTACAATTTTGCAATGATAAGTTGTTTAGTTTCTCAAATAGTTGTGGAGATACGGAAATTAACGCTTCTCTAAAGTACCCTAAAAATCATTTTCATAGGAAAATTAAAATAGCCAATATATTTATAATCTTAATCAACGCCTAGATACGAATTTTAATCAAAATCGTTTGAGCAGATTTTGAGAAAACCAAATTTTTCTCTTTTCGCCCTTCAGTAAACTACCCTTAATTTTAAGTTTTTATAGACATACAGACAGACGTCATTGCAAAGACTATTTTTTAGGGTTTTGGGGGTCATGAGACGTCGACATCCATCAACATTTCAGGTTAGTTTTTTTTTACGGTCGCAATACTTAAACTTTAATGTCCAAAAAGTTAAAAAAATTCATATAATTGCGTATAGATTGAAAGTTATTGATTTTATAAAAATATGTTTCGGATAAAATATCTGTATTATAAATATATATACATATTTGTAATGCTAAGTAATTTCATATCTCAAATAGTTTCGGAGCTATTATAAAAAATGTTAATTAACGCTTCAGACCGGAGCCCTTACAGCCATTTTGCCGAAATATTGAGGGTAGCCATTTTGTTTGGAATATTTATTAATGTTTATAAATGAAATTTAATCAAAATCGTTAGAGCCGATTTTGAGAAAATCGACTTTTTCTCTTTTTGCCCTTCAGTAAACTACCCTTAATTTTAAGTTTTAATAGACACACAGACATACGGCATTGCAAAGACAATTTTTTAGGGTTCGGGGGGTCATGAGATGTTGAAATCCATCAACATTTCAGGTTAGTTTTTTTTACGATCGCAATACTTAAGCTTTAATGTCCAAAAAGTTAAAAATATATATATATATAATTGCGTATAGATTGAAAATTATTGATTTTATAAAAATATGTTTCGAATAAAATATTTGTATTATAAATATATATACATATTTGTAATGCTAAGTAATTTCATATCTCAAATAGTTTCGGAGCTATTATAAAAAATGTTAATTTACGCATCAGACCGGAGCCCTTAAAGCCATTTTGCCGAAATATTTAGAGTAGCCATTTTGTTTGGAATATTTATTAATGTTCATAAATGAGATTTAATCAAAATTGTTAGAGCCGATTTTGAGAAAATTGACTTTTTCACTTTTTTCCCTTCAGTAAACTACCCTTAATTTTAGGGGTAGATATCCAATTCCAAAAACCCCTCGGGGCAACCCTATGAAAACCCTAGATATCAAGTTTCAGCTCAATCGGTAAAATAGTTTAGGCTCTAGTTGTAGGTACAGACAGACAGACAGACGGAAATTCAAAAACCACTTTTTCGGATTCAGGGAGTCATGAAACGTCAAAATTCATCAAAATCTCGAGTTCGATTTTTTTGACGATCACCATACTTTCTCTACCTGTAAGATAGAGAGAAAGTAATAATAAACTTGCTTGTAGCTAGGGAAATATGGGTTTTATAAAAATATATTTCCGATTCAAGTGTTTTATTTTTAATAGTCCTACAATTTGTAAAGAATTACTAATTTACTATATCATTATTATTATTATTAGCACCGCGTCTTACTATCCGTTCGGGTTATACGCGCTTACGCTAATGTGCAATGGTAGGGTGATTGTGAGATGGAATGGAGGACCTACAGTTTAACAAGGAATCCGAACCACGGTGGAGGCCTGGCATTCCTCACATTCACAAGTTGTGATTAATACACATCTTTTCAGAGGTGAAGGAAGGGTTTGGCAATCAGATAAATCTGTGCCGGGACCGAGGATTAAGCCCCGGACACTCAGCACAGAAGTCTGACACCTTACCCCTAGACCACCAGGTCACCCTATTTACCATATCAAATATATGCGTAGGTATGATCAAAATTGGAGAAATCAGCTCATGTAAAATATCCTCTGAGTAATTTTACAGCTAAATTAGATGTGCCGTTTATTTTGAAATGTTTAACAGTGTCTAAACATGAATTGCAATCAAATCCGTGAGAGTCGATTTAGATAAAAACTCTTTTATATCACTATATATATAGAATTCCAAAAAAATCCTCTGAGAAAGCTTATGAGAACCCGAACTACCATGTTTTAACCTGATCGGTAAAATGATATACAAACACAAATACAGACAGATGGCATTTTTAAAACTACTTTTTCGGTTTCAGGGGTTCATGAAACTTTAAAAAATGATTACTCACCTATCATTCACCTTTTAATATAATTTAATTTCAGCGTTTGATTTTGAAACAAACGTTTTAAGGATGTTACACTGACTTATGTACAAACACATTTTTCTACGGGGTTTATACATCCTAATTAACTGTAGCGTACGCATACACACATATGGTACATTAATATGGGTCTTCCCCTGAGGTCAAACCAGTCGTCCTTCTCACTATAGTTGGCCCCTCTAGTAACTGATCCATGAGAAAGCCCACGTCGGTCAAAAACCTCAGGTTTGGAGTGCCATACGGTTTTCACATTAAGGTAAATAATTAGTTAATCCAGGGTAGAGTTGCTTTTTACTTACCGCATTTACATAGCCTATACTTAAAATCCTGGCACCTAAAGATAATTTATTCCATATTTTAAAAACACTTCATTAAAGAAAACACTAGGTAGTAGGTAGCTCCACCCGGACACATTTATCATAAACATCAACACTTGATTAGTGTTCGTTGCAAAGACACAATATGCTATAATTTATTTGTTAACGGTAAATATACAATAGCGTGAATCATTTACTTACTTGGGAATTCAAAAGTTTATGGCCTCACTCACAAAATTACGCCACCTATCCCTATCTTGAGCTAACTCCATCCAGTCCACCTCATTACACCCTATCCCTATTTTGAGCTAACTCCATCCAGTCCACCTCATTACACCCTATCCCTATCTTGAGCTAGCTCTATCCAGTCCACCTAATTACTCCTTATCCCTATCTTGAGCTAGTTCTATCCAGTCCACCTCATTGCTCCCTATCCCTATCTTGAGCTAGTTCTATCCAGTCCACCTCATTGCTCCCTATCCCTATCTTGAGCTAGTTCTTTCCAGTTCACCTCATTACACCCTATACCTAACCTGAGCTAGTTCTATCCAGTCCACCTCATTACACCATATTGTTTCAGGTTCATTCTAATGTTACCCCCTATCTGCTTATAGGTCTTCCCAATAGTCTCTTCCCGTTGGGTTTGCCAGACAGTATCCTGAACAAGGTTATAGATACTCCCACTCGCACGTGATTCATAAATATTATTATGTATAAAATTTCATATTAAATTTCATTAACAAATTTAGTTAGCATGACCCAAACTTTTGGACACGTGTACAAAGGCATCGGTCTCATTTTGTCTTGCTAGTTTTTGGCAGGGTGGTCGGGGCTAGAATCTCGGGCAGGTGTACTGAGGTGGTTTAAACCCAAACGGTTTTCCCAATCTTCCTTCATGCAAATGTAGGTACTTTTCCTCAATATTTAACTTTCTTCAGCCCTACACTATTAGCTTAAATAAATATGCGGTTAGAAGGAAGGTAGATTAAAACGTGGAACACGTAAAAAAAAAGAAGTATAAATTAAGTTTGTTAAGCATAATTATAAAGGGTGTGTTAGTAAACATCTCTAACTTCGAGTTAAGTTCAAATCGAACTTGAATTAAGTTTTTTTTTTCGTGTTCGAGTAGTATAGATCAATATTTGTAATATAAATATTTCAAGTGGAATTTATATAATAGACCCATTTATATATTATAGGTACAAACAAAGATTTTCTAGGATGACAATTTTTGTGAAAAAGTTATAATCTCACAAATTCAGATTTTTTAAATAGATTCAATTAAATGTGCGATTATTTTTGTAACCAGACAAAAGGAAATAATTAGGGACTATTTGATATGAAGTAATAGCTTAAAATTGAATAAAATTATTTAAACTCTGAATTTTCGAGAAAAAATAGAAAATTCTGAGTATACTCAAATTTTTTAAGTTTTGTAAAAACATGAATTTTCGAGCACTCACACACCGCTAATATTTATATTTATTTTGATTTAGCGAATTTTTTGCTCCTATGAAGGAAAGATGGCTAAGTAGATATGTTATTATAATATAATTGGCTTAAATTTTAAATGCACACAATAAATATACTACTATAAATCAACAATAGTTTTAAACCATTTTGGCATGCTGATTTTTTTTTGTATTACAATATTAATTTGGGCTCCCCTCCTACAAATCTGTGCTGTGACCATTTTTATAAAAGATGTTAATTATTTTCACTATAAATTTACCGAAAAATTAAACAAATCTTTTAAATAATACTTACTTTCTTTCATATTTGTAGCTGGCATATACGAGGTTAGTTGTGTTAATGTTAGTTAACATAATTATATGGGATTTGCTTTGATGGACACAGAGGCAAAGGCGTCAGTCTCATTAAGTTTGGTTTGCTGGTGAAGAGGAAGTCAATAGCGTTTTTCACAAATGTATTAATCTAATAATACCTAACAACAAACTAATATTGTTCTATAATATTATGAGTTTTTCTTTACAATTATATCAGAATAACATTAATTATTGAGAAAACAAATATTATTACTAGATTTTTACAGTGTTTAGCTGAAATACTAGAATTCTTTCTAGTAACACCATCATGATTTTACATAGAATATACATTTTTAGAGTGTTTTATTAAGTTTTTTATCTTGTATCTTCCTGGGAAAAGGGACATTGTTTCTTAAAAGGAGAAATTAGTTATTCATGACTGAGTTCGAGCATAAGGAAAGATTTATAATGACATCCCTCCGAATGTAGAAAGGTTACTTCTTGATGTTAGTCCCTACTTGGATCATTCCGCAATAAGATTGCAGCAATGCAAGTCAAACAGCAGTTATGTTAAGGCACTATAAAAGTCTATCAGAAATTCATAAACGCCAGAAACCAAATGGATGTATAACGTTACTGGAGGGATCTGCCAGGCGGTAGAAGAACAAACAAGTGAGGAAGGAAATACAAATGCCAATACAATTTGTGTTGTGACCACCCTAATTAAATTACAACATTCGATTCACAAAGATCCTTTCTAGGATCCTAAAAAAAAAACCATTTAAGTCTTAATGATCAATCAAAATATGTGGATTTTTTTACTTTTCAGAGTGGAAAATGTCAACTTTTAAACTAAGCTTACAAGTTTATATAGGTATAAGGTCATAAAAAATAGTTTTTTTAGTTCCAGTAAACACCAAACTCGTTTACTGTTAAAGGTTTTATCAACATTACTTTTAACCTAGGCGCAACATTTGATTGGAAATATCCAAGCTACATAGATAGGTAGTCTCCTTTCGTACTCCACTGGGAAGGTATTGGAAGTGCCTAGCATGCAAGTGCTGATGAACATGGAGTATCAAAGGTCTCCGTGTGTCAAATCACTTATTTATTGTGGAATACGTAAATTATGTAAAGTTCGGAACTGTAGTAAAATTCTCACTATATTTGAATAAATTATAAGGAGAAACCCGCCTCGGTGGCGTAGTTGGCTAACGCGCCAGTTGTGTTGAGCCAGACCACCAAGGACGGGGAGATCGAGGTTCGAATCTCGGTTGGGTGAACTGAGGGTGGTTTTTCCGAAATGGTTTTCCACTCTCCATCCACGCAAATGCGGGTTCACTTCCTCAAATTCAACCTTCCAAAAATCCTAATCCATTAGTGTAATTAGTACTTAAGCGTATAACCCGAACGGGTAGTAAAACGTGGTGCTAAATAATAATAATAATAATAATAATAATAATAATAATAATAATAATAATAATAATATAAGGAAAACCTCTGACAACAAACAACGGACAAAGAAATCCCCCCCATCCCCCCATCTTCTATATTTTAAAATGTTTATATTGCCTTCTTTGTCAAATCTTTTAAACAGAAATTGTACAAACATAGGCACAGCTGATTAATAACTAGTCTTATCAATCTGATAAATATTAGTGAAATTAATGAAGATTCAAGAACTATTGTGTAACACAATTTACTGGCCCTAAGGATTGTTAAAGAAGTAAATTATTCAATATTAGAAATAATACTGATATAAATGTGAAATAATCCATTTTAATCTAATCCAAGCCTAGTGTATTAAGGGTATTTTTCACTAAATGGTTTCTCATTCTCACTCCACGCAAATTTGACTGCATTTACTCTCAATTCTAACCTATTTATCCCTACTCTATTAGTATATGACGTGGATAGTCCGCTTGGGTAGTAAGACGTGAAGCTCGTGTAAGCTATTATTAGAAATGAGTGCTTAAAACTACAAGTCCATGTTTAGAGATATTTATAAAAAATAAATAATATATATCCTAACTATTATAAATGCGAATGTGAGTTTGTTTGTTTGTTTGTTTGTTTGTTACGCTTTCACGCCTAAACTACTCGACCGATCATCATGAAATTTCGCATACACGTTGTCATGGGTACATAAAAGGACATAGGGTACTTTTCATCCAGAAAAAATGCAAATGTGAGTTTGTTTGTTTGTTATTGTTTGTTACGCTTTCACGCCTAAACTACTAGACCAATCATCATGAAATTTCGCAAACACGTTGTCATGGGTACAGAAAAAGACATAGGGTACCTTTCATCCAGAAAAAAAAAAATGCAAATGTGAGTTTGTTTGTTTGTTTGTTTGTTATTGTTTGTTACGCTTTCACGCCTAAACTACTCGACCGATCATCATGAAATTTCGCATACACGTTGTCATGGGTACAGAAAAGGACATAGGGTACTTTCATCCAGAAAAAATGCAAATGTGAGTTTGTTTGTTTGTTTGTTATTGTTTGCTACGCTTTCACGCCTAAACTACTCGACCGATCATCATGAAATTTCGCATACACGTTGTCATAGGTACAGAAAAGGATATAGGGTACCTTTCATCCAGAAAAAATGTAAATGTGAGTTTGTTTGTTTGTTTGTTTGTTATTATTTGTTACGCTTTCACGCCTAAACTACTCGACCGATCATCATGAAATTTCACATACACGTTGTTATGGGTACAGAAAAAGACATAGGGTACCTTTCATCCAGAAAAAATGCAAATGTGAGTTTGTTTGTTTGTTTGTTTGTTTGTTATTGTTTGCTACGCTTTCACGCCTAAACTACTCGACCGATCATCATGAAATTTCGCATACACGTTGTCATAGGTACAGAAAAGGATATAGGGTACCTTTCATCCAGAAAAAATGTGAATGTGAGTTTGTTTGTTTGTTTGTTTGTTATTGTTTGTTACGCTTTCACGCCTAAACTACTCGACCGATCATCATGAAATTTCGCATACACGTTGTCATGGGTACAGAAAAGGATAAAGGGTACCTTTCATCCAGAAAAAATGTGAATGTGAGTTTTTTGTTTATTTGTTTGTTATTGTTTGTTACGCTTTCACGCCTAAACTACTCGACCGATCATCATGAAATTTCGCATACACGTTGTCATTGGTACAGAAAAGGACATATTAGGGTACCTTTCATCCAGAAAAAAAGTACTGTTCCTGATGGATAGAAAAAAATAACTGTTAGACGGTCGTCCAGCTTAACAACTCGGCCTACTGATATGAATAAATTAATTGCAACATGATGCCTGGAGTACAGAAAAAGGGACCTGTGGTATCCCAGAAGAAAATTTGATACCCCGAATAAAAATCTGTTCCCGAGTTATTTTAGGCACATCTATCTTAAAATGATTAAAAATGATTATATTCAGCTAATTAAGCTCTGTCTGTTCACCCCGTTATGGTAAATGACAAAATTGTCGTAAAAAGTTTGGTATTATTCATTTCAGCAAAAATAGCTCTCGAGGTATTATGCTACGACAATGTAAACTTTTAGTGTGGGACGAAAGTACGATGTCCCACAAAAATCTATAGAAGCGTTAAACCAAACTCTTCAGGACTTGCGAGACAGTACAGTTATTATGGGACGAATGGTAGTTTTACTGGCTGGTGACTTCCGAAAAACTCTACCGGTGATCCAGAGGGACACACATGCAGATGAAATCAAAGCCTGTCTCAAGTCATCAAGATTGTGGGCAAAAGTGAAAAAATTCAGACTAACAACGAATATGAGAGTCCACCTTTATAATGACGTAGATTCAGGACATTACGCAGAGACACTATTGAAAATTGGCGATGGACGTTTGGACACGGATGCTGAAGGCTGTATTTTACTTACAGGGGAATTCTGTAATTTGGTGGAAAATGATGTGGAGCTCATTGCTAAAGTTTACCCAGACTTAAAAATAAATTTAAATTGTGATCATTGGTTGTGTGCAAGAGCAATTCTTGCACCAAAAAATGAAATCGTTAACAAAATCAACACTGACATTTTGAAAGAGGTGCAGGGAGAAATAAAGGAGTATTTGTCAATAGATACAATCATGGACACAGAACAGAGCACTTCATATCCCGCTGAGTTTTTAAATTCTATGGAGCTATCGTGTGTACCCTTGCATAAACTACAATTGAAATTAGGTGTACCAGTTATGCTTATGCGAAATTTAGATGCACCCCGTTTATGTAATGGGATGAGGCTTCAATTACACAATTAGGGCAAAATATAATCTGTGCCACCATTTTAACAGGTGTGGGAAAAGGGGAAAGTGTAATCATACCTCGAATCCCAATAATCCCCACTGACCTACCATTCAAAAGACTCCAGTTTCTAATCAAACTTAGTTTTGCTATTACTATTAACAAAGCGCAAGGGCAAACATTGCAGGTAGCAGGGGTGCATTTGTAAATGCCATGTTTTTCCCATGGCCAGCTATATGTAGCCTGTTCGCGTGTGTCCAATGCCCAGAATTTGTATGTATTTGTGCCAAATGGAAGGACATACAACATAGTATATAGGAGCGTCCTAAAATAATGATATATTCTCTGCCCATGATTGCAACGGTCAAGAACAAGCGGAGTAAATAAGGGATTTTAATTAACTGTAAGTAAAATTTAAGATGGAGTAGGATCTTCCAATTCGTGGCAAGGCATAACCTGTGACTCTACTGACACACACTCCGCTACTTCTTTTCTACTCCTACACTTAATCTTGATTTATATTGTGTAGTTTGTTTTTTTCTTTATCTCTACCTCTATTGACTAACAACCTCAATATGTTCATCGTTTTTATTGTCATATTCCCTGTGTCAATCGACAACCTGAATTTATTGATAAAATCTACATTAACGCGAGCGAAGCCGCGGGCAAAAGCTAGTATATATATAAAACCAATAATTCCATTCAAAGAATATATTTTTTTACAAGGTTTAAGTTTAAAAAAAATTGTTCAACCTTTTAGAAACTATAGAATGTGCACATATATACACACAAACGGTACTCTGTAAAATAAATGTGAAACCTTAGGGGTGGAGGGGGTGGGAGGTGTAAAAATTACATTTCTTGAAATCTTAAAACATATTTTTTACAGTCTGATAATTCTTTCTCAATTAAAAAGTCAAAATCACAGTATGTACCCTTCGTTTAACCTGAAAGACTGCAAGCCTACTTTAGACTATTCCACTATGGTATAGATTTTAGTTCCAATAAGGGCAAATTGATGGAATGAGATGGTGTGGTGTGATGCTATATCACTAGTATCAAAATAACAGTTCAAGGACGAAAAGGAAACTGTAAAACATTAAAAACTACCAAGAAACAACACTTTAAGAGGAATTGTTTTGACCGTTATGTTTACAAATGCAATCTATGCTTTTTTTCTACACTAAAATTTCATCAACAAAACTGTTAAATTATCTAAGAAAAACTTACATAGATGGTTTCAGAACAAAAGAGAGTTGCCTGTCTTGTACATTTTGAAATTCAAACTTCAATAACACTTTTTAGGTCATTTTTAGACTTTTCCAGTGTGAAACGCCTGCAGTGTCAAAACATCAAAGTTTCCAGCTAATATAACATACATTTTTATTATTACCTTCACCAGGGGGGGCGTGCGAAATAAATGTCAAGCTCATTATAGTCTGAATTTCCAGTTAATAGAGGTTGGGGTTCGAATTCCGGATGGGTGTAGTGAGGGTTTTTTTTCACAAATGTTCTCTCCCCTCTTATACCTCCACGCCAATTTGGATACATTTACCCTAAATTTACGTTCTTCAAGCCAACTCAATTAGTGTAATTATATCCTTACACCACTGACAGATAGTATATATTAGTTAAAAATAAATGTTTATGGATATTACGTTTAAAATTGCCTATTGAATATTTACCCTTTCTTTAATATATTAATTATTATACGTATACTATTATACTATAAAATTCAAATGAACTAAACAATACAAGGCCATACTAGATTTAGCATTAGGGGAAATAACTTATTCAAATATGTATACAAATATAAAGATAGAATAGATTCATTGTTTTGCCATAGTACAGTACCTACGTTTACAGCCATATCATTAAAGACTAATGAATTCCCCTTACATATTATGTAGAGGAATAAAGATAATTGGCTAAAGTAAGTAAATTTTGATTAAATAATTGCATTAGTTAATTTTATTATTTTCCTATTTTACATAAAATTGAATTGTACGACACTGTCATCGATATTTCCTTATATAGTCTATTATGATTGGAATATTTTCTAATATTTTTTCACAAAACTGTTATCAGTAAACTATCATTACACTAATATTTCTACATGAAGTAAATTTACAATTACAATGTTATTTATTCTTTAAAAACCCAATACATTTTGAAAAAAAAAATCGTTGGAAACATTTTTAACGGTTTCAAATTTTTATAAATCAGTGTTATAACAACCCATTAGTGATTTTTCTATGAAAAGTAATCATACAGTGTTATTAATCATGTAAAACACTCTAGATATTCTGAAAATTGACACCTGGACACGGGAATCGAACCCGGGACCTCTGGCTTAGTACGCCAATGCTCTAACCACTGAGCTATCCAGGATTTGTCCCGTGTCCAGGGTCATTCTTCACTCATATTTTAAGGCAGAGTCTATGATGGACTGTGCGATCCCGTACAATTTAATAACTGTGCAAATGGCACCAAATAGCCAACTACCGAGTCGCAGATGGCTGCGTTATCCGATGGCTCGTGATAATAATATAATCACATATTTGTAGCCGACGATTCCCGCTAAGTCCATCATAGACTCTGCCTTAAAATATGAGTGAAGAATGACCCTGGGCACGGGACGAATCCTGGATAGCTCAGTGGTTGGAGCATTGGCGTACTAAGCCAGAAGTCCCGGGTTCGATTCCCGTGTCCAGGTGTCATTTTTCAATTTTCAGAATATGATATCTAGATGGAGTAATTCCCACAAATAAGCATAAATAATAGCTCTGGCTATTAATTCTTACTCCATAGATATATATTAAAAACCAAATCATTATATCCATTCACGGAGGATTTATAATATTAAAAAATCAGTCAATAGCCAATGACTCAATTATTTTCTAAAATAGTGATTATCTTATAAACTTCTAACTCTTCTAATATTACACTACTGAACACGATAAACATAGCGACCAAGCTACAGGAAAAGTGACTGATAAATTTAATAAAGTTTAATACATACTGTACTAAGGTAGTTTATAATTTGTGTACAAACATTATTTTCGAAAATTTTTTCATTTACATGTAAACAATCACTATCATTATGTCATCAATTTTGCAATTGATTTGCTGCAGCTCTCCGCTGTTGCCTATCCTTGGCATCTTTGTACCTTCTGCCAACATCGTCCACTGATTCATGTACTCCAATTTTTGTCTCCCTCCTTAAAACATCTCCTTCTTCGTCAAACTATCATATCTCAGTAAATGGCCTATCATGTCAACTCGTATTTGTTATATATCTTTCCAAAGTTTTCTTTCTGCATTTGTTTTTCTTAGCTACCTCTCGTAAAAACAATAATTCACCATAAAATTAATCAAAAACTTTATTTAATCATTTATTTAAAAAGTCAATAATTCTTTGTTGTTGAGAATCTTATTTTGATGATCACAACATCTTTTTTTAGCGAGAATTAGTGAATAACCTTTACTTGCTCAACATCCCGCTGTGCCTCTAACCATCCGATCAGCCTTGTAGTGCTTCCTGATCTGTCAGAACATCAACTGGCTCAACTTCTAATTACATTTATTCATCTCTTCCTTCCATCTTTTTCACGTTTTTAAAAATGTCTTTGTCTGTTAATATGTGGCAGATATATTATTCCCTATCCATTAATCAATAATATCCTCACACAATTAAATGGCCGAATGGTCTAAGGCATCACTCTCGTGTTAGACTGGTATACTGAAGAAGCTATTGTTTTCCACTCTCCTTCCATGCAAATGCGGGTATATTACTTCTAAAATGCTTCCTTACTCATCGCTACTCCAGTCATATGCGTATAAACCTGAACAGGTAGTAAGATACTCTGATAAAAAACTAATAATATCCTTTCTAAGTTAGTGGATAGAGAAATAGCTGCAGTTTATCTTAATTTGCGCTATAACTGACGGTGCTATAACCGGGGAGCAGTGTACCTTTAATTTTAAAGATAGATGTTAAAACACAACTTCGCCTCGTGATATGAACATTTTAAATATGAATTAAGTTCGGACGAGACGCTTCAGCTGTAACCCCAGAGGGACGGGTAGAATAATGTAAAACTCACTGCCATCATAACCTTGACGTCGAAAATATTCACACTTATGAAACTTTCTCTATATGAAATATAAAAGAGATGATTTTAATTTACAGGCTAAGTCAACTTTTGTAAATATAATCCAAGTTGATTATAGTTTAATGGATCCAGCCGAATATTTTTTTTAATAGGTAATTTTAAGTAAGTGGAAAGAACCTTTCATCATTAGTTAATTTCACGTTAGCAAAGTACCATATTTTATATAGAAAAAAAAAGGTATATTTTAAATTGTAAATTTAATAAATGCTTCGTAAGCCACAACTAGCCATACACAGTTGGCCTGTACACACAAAATGTGTTTTTGCACAATTGGTGTACTAGGTCTAAATATATTATTGAAACAATATTATTATATTAAATATAGTTTCATAAATAATATATTAAAATCCATATTATTATAAGATATGCTATATTTTGATTTATATTATTTATTATCTATCACATATAATTATTAATATCTTTGTTTTGTTACCTAATTCTATTTAAAGCACATTTATTTTGAAATGAAACTTCTTAATAATAATTTTTTCTAAAATAAAATATAAACGCATAATTTTTTTGTCTTTATGTAATAAATATATATCATAATTACTATAGACAAATTTTGAATAGTTTTATGCACAAAAATAAGTAAAATTTCTTTAAATAATATTTTCACAAGTTTTATTTTATATCAAATACAAGGAAAAAAGAAAAGAAAATTACTTTCATATTTTGGTAATTCAACATATCAAGAAATATATATCACTGTCTCTTTTCAATTCTTGGTAAAACCCAAACTATGTACGGTTAGTTGGCTCTCTGTGACAGTACATCTGTGGTAAGGAGGAACGTTTCAATAACCTTTACCTAGAAAGGTTCATACGTGGGAAGTTGCATATTAACTTACCAGCCAGAATACAAAGTGATTTTTTTTAACAAAGATGTCCAAAAAGATATATGGTAGGGTGGGGCTATTTGGGTCTATACAACTTTAATTTAAGTTTTCACCTATAATATGCTTGCGAAATTTTTCTAAGAGTTATTTATATCTGTATTCATATCTTCTGAACCATACCTAGTAATAGTTTTTTTGAAAAAAAAAATTCTAAGCAGGACATAATTAATAAAGAACATTATTAAGTGGAAATAACATTTTAGTAAAAACGTGGGGCTATTTGGATCAGGGATGGGGTTATTTGAATCACATATTTATTTTTATATTTTACAATGAGTAAAGCCAGTTTAATTTTTTTTATTATTAAAGGTGTATACTACTAGATGCAAACAAAATGTTTATATAAATTTTCCACACTTAAACTGTTTTTTTCCAAAGGCCCCGTCACATACTTCATGAAACCACAATTTGCAGGTTTGATACCTAATCCAGTCTCCTTTTCCACTTGAATTTTTGTCAAGATAGGTAACTCTACAAAAACCACATGGTGCATTTTCTTCTTCTTCTTCTTCTTCTTCTTCTTCTTCTTCTTCATAGTCAAAATATTATCGATATTATAGTCTTAATATGATTTTCTGGGTGGGGCGAACTCAGATAAAATATGTCTCTTAGGCTTTTTAGAGACTTGGTATTTCAAGGTCATACCAGTATTAGTTTCTTTTTCGAACAGTAAAGCTCTTTTCGATCTTATTTTATCAACATTTTCTTGTGATGTTCGGCAGGCTCTTTGTTTTGTCCTCTTTTGTTTGTATGTGTGTGAAGCTTTAACCGGTGTTGGTAATACTTGAGAAAAAGTAATGGTAGATGTTTGTTGTCTGGTTGATGGTCCTGCAGTGTCACAAGGAGTTCTAGGTTCTCCTATAGGCCTATCTGCAGTAAAGGTGTGTGAAGGAAGAAATTTACCTTCAGGCACTTTATTGCAATTGTAAGGGAATATCCCTGTACATTCAAAACCTTTGATCGCATTCCCAACAGTTGCTCCTTTGATCCAAGCAGCATTTAGAAGTCTGCCGAAGGTTAATTTGGTGATTGAGCTTTTTGGGTGGTTGTGAATGAATGAATTAGTTTCTTGGTGATAAAAAGCTTTTAGGGGTTTAAAAAATGACCTATCAAGAGGCTGCAGAACTTGCGTGGTGTGAGGTAGAAGGCACAATAGCTCTATGCCAACAAAAATCAATACACTGAAGAGAGTGATGTGATGAGTGGCTATCTAAAATAAGCAGGCATTTCCCAGAAGATCGGTGTTTTTGAAAATGTTGCAGCCATTTTAGGAACAATTCTTCATTCATATAAAACCGAGACACACCGATCCATCAATTAAACTTTCATTAAACTGTCTGAGATGGCCCGGCAAAATACTGAAACCCTTTTACCCCCCTCGCCCCTCTCTTCAAGACTACCTTTATAGGTTAGCCAGTTAGGTCAGTGTTTAACAGGGCTGTCCAATCTACAACTTACAACTATAGCACATCTAAATATTTTAAACGAGACAGAAATACCTTTCCAAATAAACTAGAGCTATTCTTCAAGCTTTGAGTAGTAGGGAGAAATAATGTGTATTAGTTAATATGTTTAGTTTGTTTTTAAAATTGAATTCAAAGGTTTTTATTTTCAAATCCAACAACGATGATAATATGACAGCCTATAAGCTCACTCTACGAAGTGTCAGAAAGCGATAAATAATTAATGGTATACTCTAAAAATAAATAAAAACGCAAGAAAATAATGATCCAAATAGCCCCTTAAAAGTGATTCAAATAGCCCCAGAAACAAACTATTTTTCAATATAAAATATCACTATTGTTTTCCAATAGAATACGCTCAAACTTCTTGGTGATGAGCCCAGAAGACTATACGTTTAAAAAAAACCTTCGAAATCAACAACTATAAAAGGGTAAGATCTTACAAAGCAAAGACAATTATTTACATCACTAGAAAAAATATGTCAATCTCACGATGATTGATCTCGTAAACAATTTTATCAGCTATTTAAACGTATAAAAATTATATTTTTTTCATACCAATTTACAGCCAGTAGATCATTCAGTAAATTAGAAGAACTAAACACCAAAAAATATGTGCAGAATATGTGCGCATTAGCTTGAATCCTTATTTTGATTCAAATAGCCCCTTGATCCAAATAGCCCCACCCTACTATAGTAAAATACTTACTATACTTTTCTTCAAAAATTACAACATTCATGGTAACATTTACACAAATGTTTTGAGCAAATAATATAAACCACGGAAACACACAGGAGATTTTAGAAAATATACTTAACTTTCTATATATAAATACGTAGATTTACATGCTGTCAAAATGTTGTACCAAGAATATATAAATAATAGTGTCACCGGTTATTATTTATGGTTGTGAAACATGGTCTATTAGCTAATATGACGAAACTAAATTTGGTGTTTTCGAAAACAAAATATTTAGGGAAATATTTGATCCAGAAGAGGATACAGATAATGGAGAGTAGATGAGGTTATATAATTATTAATTACATGCTCTGTAATCATCACCAGACATAGTTGTGTAATCAAATCTCGCAGATTACGGTGGGCAGGATAATCAGTGTGAATGGAAGAAACTAGAGCCGTGTTCAGAGTATTGATTGGCAAACCCAATGGGAAGATATCATTGGGAAGACCTAGAGGCAGATGAGAGGATAGTATTAGAATGGACCTGAAAGAAATAGGATGTAATCATGTTGATTGGGCTGAACCAGCTCAAGATAGAGACAAGGTGAAAATGAGGTGGACTGGATGGAAATAGCTCAAGAAAAGAATACGTGGCGTACTTTTGTAGGTGCGGCATTGAACTTTTTAGTTACTAATGCTAAAAAGTAAGTAAGCCCTGATTTTGAGTCCATAATATAGATTATAATATGTTTACAAAATGTTATTAAAACTTAGTTCTAAATCTTAGATGTGATATTTCGATTTTAAACATTTATTTGTATGGTGTGCAGCTTGAATGTTATATTATTTGTTATTAAATTACAATAAGTTTTTATTGTTTTCAATTATACCTTTTATGCATTTTTAATAATTAAATTATGTTTTTAATAGCAGATACTAAATATAATAGCCATACATTATTTAAAAGATTTTTTGACTATAACTAAATATTGTACACATTATTGTTATTTATATACACTCTGTTTATACTGAAAGGTACCTTGATGGATTACACCATGCCCTATATTATAAGCTATATAATAATGGGATAGAGCCAGGTAAGATTGCTACAGTCTAAAGAAAATTTGCAATCATATTGAGGGGAAAACCTAGATATTATTATTATTATTATTATTATTATTATTATTATTATTATTATTATTATTATTATTATTATTATTATTAGCGCCGAGTTTTACTACCATTCAGGTTATACGCTTATTTACTAATTACATTAATGTGTTAGGTATGTGGATGGTTGAATTTAGAGGTAGTTTACCCGCATTTGCGTGGAGAGAGAGAGTGGACAACAATTTAGGAAAAAATGTCCTCAGTACACTTTCCAATATTCGAACCACAATCTCCACGTCATCGGCAGTCTGGTCTGTTGCAAGTGTAACGACTTAGACCATTAAGCCACATAAGCGGGTAAACTAAAAGTAATTAATTACTGAAACAAGTAGTAGGGTAGGTGGGGGTAAAACCCCCACGGGATAAAGATCCGAAATGTTTTTTTAGTGAAACGTTTAAGGCATTGGCATCACTGTGTTACCAGGTAGAATGTGTCACGTCGGAGCGTTGTTGAACGTAAAGTTAAGCTTCTACAGCAAAGTGTGTTTAAACCATGAGGTAAGTTGTAATTTTTGCAAAATTGATCTAATTTTTTCATTTTATATTCTAATTGATTGTGTGAGTATGTGGCTATTTATAAACAAATCCATTTCACATTCTAAACGGCTATTGTGTGGAGGTATACTACTGTGGTTTTTTGCCCCATTATTAAAAATAGTAAAAATGCGAATCATTATTAGTATTAGATCAGTTTTTTTGCGAGGTAATGAACTTAAATTCTTTCCCAAAACAATGCCTGGCTATCAATATTTTATTTTTTGCAGAAGCTATTCGAGAAAGGACTGCACAGCACCTCTTAACCCCTGAATTATTTCAAGAAGTTATAAACCTTGTCAACACTTGGAGTGTATGTGAAACATGATCCCAAAGCTATAGGTTTTGATGAATCAACTCCAAATAAAAGGATAAAAAGTTGTAATTGTGTGCAATCCTCTTGAAGGTTTGGATTCAATGTAAGGCCTGTAAAGAATGGTGGCACGAGGCAAGTATGATTTATGAAAAAGGTGAATTTATTTGCGATTTGTGCTAAAAAAAATAAACACAATTTATCTTTATTTTTTATTTTTTAGACTTTGAAACTTATTTTTCCTTACAAATTCAATAAAACTTTATTTTAATAATAAAAATACAGCTTTAGTGATTTTTATTTTCTAATTTTAATTTTGTTTGTAATTTTGCTAAGTAAGCACTAAAGAAAACTACAAGAAAAAAAGAAAAAAATTGATCCCGCTGCCCCTCCCCCCTCCTAGTCCCTCAACCACCCACCCTACTCCCGCCGCACACGCATTGCAAACATAGTAATAGATTGAAAAAGTATTTATTTATACTTTTACAGTCAAATTTATAATTTTATATTAATAATTTGAACTTTAATTCAAATGCGGATCTCTACCCCCTAGTTTCGGGCTTTTACTCCATTCATTGGGGAAAAATTCCAAATTTGACCTCTTTAAATTATTATTTTACTAATGGAATTATTATTTTTTGGACGGTGTTAAATAGGTCACATTATTCCTTACACTTTCTAGAGGAACAATAAAATATTCTCTGTCATATTTTTTTATTTCATTCCAAAATCCTCAATTAATTAAAAAAGTGCGAATTTCTGCCCCCCACCTACCCTATCCCCCATTAGTTCAATTGGTAGCGTTCGGTAGCCCCTTTCACAGTGAGGAAATTTGACACCCGGGAGGGGGGCTGTATGTGGTCTATCATCTAGAATTAAGTTGGTTTGTAAGCCGTGTTCTGATTTTTCATTCGTTTCAGGAGATATACATTAAATACCCACAAAAATTTAAGATGAGTTAATAAAATAATTTTACAAAATGATTTTATTTTTTATCTGTATGTTACCAACCTTTAAATAACCAAAGGCACTAGAGTTGTAAAGAGAATGACGTCATGTTAAAAATAGATTTGAAAAAATTTAATTGACACAAAAAGTACCCCTTTGTTAAAATTCCGCATCAATTATTTTCACGGTCAAAATTGACTTTTTCTTGTGTATACGTGACAATAAAATCATATAGCAATGTATATTTACAGATTTTCAATATTTTGCATGATGTTTAATTTATTAGGGAATAGAAATAATAGATTTACAGAGTAGAAATTCTTGTACCATGACATTGCTTCAAGCAATAATTTGCATATTTTTCTATGCTGTAGATAATTAATGTGAACTACGTGTTTCGTTTGTTCTTTACATACAAGTTTGACCGTGAAATCGGAATGGGTTAATAGCTCTATCTTTCTTCCTAAAAGGTGTGGCTAATCATATGCGTTGAGGTTGAATGACCGCAATCAAGAGTGCAATATAAATTTCAAATTTTCCCTCCCAGGTTTTTACTATAAAGGGCTTTACCGTAACGTCTTGAGGGGGCGCACGTGTCAAAAATAAAATATTGCTTAGTGCCATTTTGATATTTTTTGTGGCATTTGATTATTGTAGTAATTTACCTACATCTATATATAACCTATATACAAGAACACGCAGGAATAACAGTACCTGGCATTTACTAAAACTACTTTTCATAAATGTATACGTCAAGTCTGGTGATTTGCATTTGTGAGCTTTGGTATATAATATAAATAATAATACTAATAATAATTAAATAATACCGTAAATTGATAAAAACATTTACTCTAAAAAAGTTAGTTTTTTAAACTCTTTCCAACACTTATTTGGAGTAGGCCTACTTATATTTGCTTTAATTATAAATACATACTGACATATAAATGTATTAGATTAAATTATTTGTATGTGGGAATTAATATGCTTGGATCTGAATATGTTTTGTAACATATGCTACTATCCATCTATGATATAAGCATATTTACACTAATTGGATACTTATAGGAAGATGTAATTTAGATGAAATATAACTAAATTTGCGTGAAGGGTGGATTGAAGCCATTTAGATTCACGTGAAAGATTACATTTCAATACGCAATATTAATCACAGTAGGTATATAGGTTATTATTTTTCTTGTATATTCGGATTTCCTGGTGATAAGGAGGTCAATGTTCGTGTCCAGGCTGGGTGTAATTGAGGTTTTTTTTTACTAAATATTTTCCCAATTCTCTCTCCACATAAACGTAGGTATACTTACTCTGAATTTTATCTTAATTATTCTATCTATATTAGTGTAATACGCAGATATACTGGACAGAAATTAGGACACGTTGCAAAGAAAATTGTTTTTCTTTAGTTTATATTTGCCACCAAAACATTTCGTCCCTCTGCTCAAAATAACAGGCTTAGAGGTCTGCGAAGACATTGAAATATGTTTTAAATATATACGGTGGCAAAAAGTAACAGCTATTTACTATTTAAAAACCTCTTCAGTGGTCGAATGGTCAGCAACCAGCCGATCTCGTGCCAAATTTCAGTCGATCGCGTAAGAAAATTACATCTTTATTAAAAACCAGGCTACAAGTCTTCTAAACTCGCGAATATATCACGTACTTTCAAAATTGAAATAATATTTGAGTGTAACAAAAATTATCTCAATCAGTCATAATCTGTAATATTAGTATATAGGAAACAAAATAATTATTTAATATGAATATGAACAGTACATTTCATTTACTATAGTTCTTTTTTCTAGAAGGATTGAGATATAAGTATTTGAGGAAAGATGGAATTTAAAGGGGACACTCTCGATGACAGGAAGATCGGGGCTCGAATCCCGGTTGGGTGTACTGACGTTTTTCCTAAATAGTTTTCCCCTTTCTATATACCAATTCAGGTACACTTCTTATAAATTAAACCTTACTCTTCCCCTATAGCTTAGCGGGAAGTGAAACGAGGTATTTAGAGAAATTCAAAATTGACATATTATATTGCAAAACTTCTTAAATCAAAAACCTGAATGTTGGTTTGATGTGATTTATATTCATCCGGAGCTGGGCATGCACACAGCTCTTCTGCTGGTTAGTGATACCCGCAACTTTCTGGTAGAAAACCCATATACTAGAGGAGTTCAGGAAGTGTGGTGGTTACCCGTTACCTTTAATACTGAATTTCTGGAAGAGAGCATGAAAGAGCCCACAAATTTTGCCAGGAAAGCTATTTTCATGTACCTTACAGGGTTCTTTTACACGCAACAATCGACGTGGGACCAACGCGGTTTTACTTCCCCTCCAAAGGAAGTTGTGCTACGGATTTTTATCGCTCAGCGTGGCTTAAACCCATGAATATCGGGTCCTGAGACGAGCACTTAACCCCAAGATCATCAAGGTCAACACTGTAACACTATTTTAAAAAAGTGGAGATTTGTTTACATATAATGTAAGGACTGTAATGTTGGGTTAAATTTTGGAAAAATAAATATTAACTGACTTGAACGAAGTTGTATAGAACCTACTAACGTCCTTTTAATTGAATGTTTTTTACTATATCTTAGTATATATACAAAATAAAGGTCAGAAGACAACTCTTAAACAAGTTTTTAGCAAATGCCTGATCTAAATAAGCTACAGTAAATAAATGGTACAGTGCACCATAAATACATTTTCTCTCTTTAATCTTAAAATAGAAATACTAACTTGAAAAAAAAACCTTGTAAGATTTATGAAACGAATTAATATACTTTGTTGAAGAAACCCTACACAAAAGAGCATAAATTAAATAATATATAATGTTACAGATACATTGATAAAAGAGAAATATCTCTGTCCACCAAAGAGCATAACAATCAGTTACCAGCCTCGGTGGCGTAATTAGCTAACGCGCTAGTCGTGTTGAGCTTGACTGCCGAGGACGGGGAGATCGAGGTTCGAATCTCGGTCGAGTGAACTGGGGGTGGTTTTTCCTAAATGGTTTTCCACTCTCCCTCCACGCAAATGTGGGTCCACTGCTCCTATATTAAACCTAACTCATTAGCGTAATTAGTACTTAAGCGTATAAACCAAATGGGTAGTAAGACGCGGTGCTAAAAAAACAAATAAACAATCAGTACCATGAAGATTAGTATTTAAAAAATTATTTGAGGTATTTAACATGCACTTTCTAAACCGACTGATTATATAAACACACGAGAATTTCTATGAGTGAGAGCAAAAGGTTTACCAATTTTGCCGGAAAAAGTATTTTCACATACTATACAGGGTTACTATACATGCCACAATCGACATGGGATCGATGGTTTTACTACCCGTCCGAATAAAGTTGTGCTAACGATTTCATCACTCAAGAAAATGGTGTCAACCCCAAATGGGTTGAACCCACGAACATCAGAACCTGAGGTGAGCACTTTACCCCAAGACCACCGAGGTCAATTAAAGTTTCCTTTTTTTTCTAACAAACATATACTAGTGTTTTTACTAAATGTTTCCCACCCAACTAATATTTCATTCACAAAAATTCTGGGAAATTTCTTTTAAATTCTACTTTAACTATCCCTACCCAATTAGCGCACTAAAATACGTATAGCTCGGACGGGTAGTCAAATTCGAGGAAATTACCTCAAGAAACTACAGGGATACACTTACACAAGAGTATTTTAAACTTAAAAAATTGAACAAGCTACAATAAAAGTGTAATACGTCTGTTGTTTTAGCAGTTAAGCTCAAAATTTTAACATATGGTAGCACTTTTAGAAAATATACTCTGTACAAGCTATATGGAGACATGTTTATGGGTGTGATTTTAGCAAGTGTATTCAACATGAAAAATGGATAAAAATAATTTTTTTTAATTTGTAGAAGTATCTTTTAGAGAATTTGATGACCTGGCAGTCTAGGGGTAAGGTGTCCACTTCTGTGCTGGGGGTCCGGGGCTCAATCCTGGTCCAGCACAGATTTATCTGATTGCCAAACCCTTCCTTTACCTCTGACAAGACGTGTATTAATCAAACTTGTGAATGTGTAAAATGCCAGGCTCCACCGTGGTTCGGATCCCACCTTACACTGATTAACGTCAGTGCGTATAACCCGAACAGGTAGTAGGACGCGGTGCTAATAATAGTAGTAATAATAATAATTTAGAGACTCTTGTGTTTTTTTAACACAATCTTAAATTGGTTCTGGTTTGTAAGTACTTTGACTAAAAAGTTTTTAACTGAAGGAATTTCCATTTTTCTGCGAAATCCTAAACGGTTAGGTTAGTTTTTATGTAATAGACACCAAAAAAACCAAACGATACCTTAGTACCCTTATGTAAAGTGGATAGGGATTTTAACCCTCATCTCTCAACCATTACAATGTTTTACTATATTTATTTTTATTAATAACTTAAATTAATTTTTATGTTACAGCCTGCAAGCATCAATATTTATCATCGCAAAGGTCATTTGGATGATATTTATGTTCCATTTTTATAAACACCGCCGCCGCCTCAGTTTATCAGTTTAGAATATGTTTTCCTTGTAAAAACGGGCAAATGCTTTAAGAGTTACTGAGTTTCCTTATAATATGTTTCAAATTACTAAACATTATAGGCCTAACCTTATTTTTGCACTTACTAATTTTTTTTAGCACTGCGTCCTACTATCCGTTCGGGTTGTACGCTTATGTACTAATTAAGTTAATGATTTTAGGGATGAGGAAGGTTATATTTATAGGAAGTGTACCCGGATTTGCGTGGAAGGAGAGTGGAAAACTATTTTAGGAAAAAAATACCCTCAGTACACCCGACCGAGATTCGAACCTCGATCTCCCCGTCATCGCCAGTCCAGTCTACTGCGAGAGTAGCACCTTAGACCATGCGGCCACCGAAACGAGTCACTTATCACTAAAAGGCCTATAGTTGAATGCACTAAGTTTTCATTGTAAATATGTTTAAATGATAGGTAACCGAATTATAACTAATATTTGGAGATAATTTAAACCAATTACTTGAAACTTTTTTATTTATCTTTATTTTAGTTTGTTTTTGTTTCAAATGTAAAAGATCCTATTTTTTACGCCTATAGTAAATTAGTATAATTTTACCCAATTTTGTTTATCAGTAACAAATTCATGTTCCCCACCACCCCACCATCCTCCCCTACCCAGTGTGTTAGAACACCCCTTCGATGGAGATGAGTGCTCTACTGGAAAATATTTGACTTCCGTAGACTTTTAAATTAACAATCATTTGACAGATGACGACTTTATCAACGAAAGATCTCAGAAGGACAGAATGGATAGATACACTTGGTTACTTTTGAAACCATGATTGGATCACGACTAAACTTGGTACACTAATAGGCACCCCGCACCCATTCCCACACCTTTAATTTTTCTTTCCCAAGCGCACTATTTATTGGTCATATTTGTCCAAAAATAAACATTCTTCGGAGGATTTTGGCACTATTAAAGTAGCTTGGAGCATATTGGCATAGTTATAAAAATTAGCATTTTACTGTTTATTTTTGATCACCGCGTATTCTTTCGGGTTAAACGCATATGTATTAATTACTCTAATATGGTAGGAATAAGAAAGAGAAAGTATACCCTTATTTACAGGGATGGAGAGTGGGAAACCATTCAGGAAGATTAACCCTAACTACACACAACCGGGATTTGAACCTCAATCTCCCCGTCATTTGTCAGTCCATTCAATTGAAAGATTGATGCCTTAGACCATATGGTCACTGAAGATGGTCTATTTTTATTGGCAAGATATAAAAATAATAGTTTGAGACTTTAATAAAATAACACATTTAGAAAACATTCTAAATAAAGACCCGCTTAGGTGGCACCATTGACTAAGGCGTCGCTATAGCAATATACTAGACTGCTGATGACGGGGAGATCGTGGTTCAATCCCTGTTGGGTATACTGAAGGTATCTTTTCCTAGTTGGTTTCAACTCTCCTTACACGCAAGTGTGGGTGCACTTACTCTAAATTCAAGCTTTCTCATCCTTAACTCATTGGCGTAATTAGTACATATGCATATAACCTGAACAGGTAGTAAGACGTGGTGCTAACAAAAAAATTCTAAATAAATGGTACGACACAATCGCACAAACTTTCTTGTTTATGAGACATATAAAAACCAAAGTGTAAATCTACAATATGATTATTTGAAGATTACACTTAACATAGCTTATGAATGAGTACTTCAACGTTGCACTTGATAGAGAGTAAGTCAAAGTTGTGGCCAATAATTAACATGCAAGTCAACAGAAGGAATTGAAAGTTTTTTTAAAATTACATTCAACAAAAATCATTTGGATTTAAAAAATGTATTAATGATATCGATAACTTTTAATTTAGTTTCAAAGTATTATCTGCGATAATTTCAGTCCCCTGCTCCTTTGTATCTAAGCTGGTTTTTTAAGGACCACCTTATAAACATTCAACATGTTTCGGTTTAATAAATACCATCGCCAGGAAAAATGTTTGGTTTTGAAACTTTGAGTGTTCTATTGTTTCTGCATGATGTTTGACTAAAATAATATTTTATGACTCAATAATAATAAATTTCTTTTCAAGTTTTATTTCATCTTCCCTAAAATATGTTAAATACAAAAAAAAAAAAAGTAGACAAATATGCAAAAATTTAAAAAATATATATTTTTATTTTGATATTAATTAAACTTATATCACTCATGGTATACATTTAGCTCATAAATATTAGGGTTTATTAAAAAATTGTATTTCAAATCTGTTCATTATATTTCAAAGTTTTCTCTTTACTTCGAAACGTTTAAAAAATGCGAAGGTTATTGTGGATGTTGAAATCGAAGCGAAGGAGATATGACTTTCAACCTCGACATTTTCGAAACTTCACACACCCCTCGTTTTAATATATTATTTTCATGTAATGCCATTCTGGACTTTGTCATTGAATGCTTATTATAACTTTTGAAGTGTTAAGTTTGGTTTTAACGTTAGAAATTCCTTGCTACTGAATAGAGAGTCAATGGAAGTTTACTATCCAAACCTTTTTCAGACGGCTACGTTGCCATGTTTGGTCTCATCCATCCAATTTTTTTTTAAGCTATATACAACCACGAATACACATTCCAATGCGGTCACAGTCACACGGTCATCAGTCATCACTTTGATTCTTATTCTTATTACATAGGAATAAATGATTACAAATCCACGTTTACATTTTACTTTAATATCGTTTTCATATTATTATTGGTATTATATACATCAATTGTTTAGTTTTTATTACATCCGCATTATCACTGGTGTTTTCACTCACTTTTGTTTTCTTTCAACCCCTCGGAGAGAGAAGTATTGTGATTGTCAAAATATCAAACTCGAGATTTTGATAAATATCGACGTTTCATGACACCTAAAACCAAGAAAGTTGTTTTCGCAAGATCGTCTGTCTGTCCGTCCGTCCTTCTGTCTGCCTGTCTGCACCTCGGGCTAGAGCCAAAACTATTTTACCGATTGGGATAAAACTTGTTATCTGGGGTGTTCATAAGGTCCTCCGGAGGGATTTTTGAAATTAGATATCTAACTCTAATTTTAAGGGTAGTTTACTGAAGGGCAAAAAGAGAAAAAATATATTTTCTTAATATACACTCAAACTATTTTGATTAAATTGTATATCTATACACTATTTATCATTATAAACATTATGTAAATACTCATTCTCTTATGAACACGACTTTGAGGGTACTTTACATTTGGGAAATTTTCCAATTTTTATCATTTCTTCCATTTCATTTCTGAGCTATAAGCAAATATATATACCTTTTAATTCAGGTCTTTGAAAATGAATTTGATTATTATTCTCTTTGGTGGGGAAAGATGTTTCTCTTTTTTCAATCTTTCTGTAACAGTCCTCCTAGTTACTAATGTCATAGCTTAAGTAACATTGTATATTGTTTCATTTATGATCTTTGGTGTAATCTACAACAATGTACAGACCCATTATTTCGTTTACAAATTTACGAGTTTTTAGTAAATGTATATTTTAAGACCAAAAAGAAAGAAATTTTGTGTGGTGCAGGTCCGCGTCTAGGGAGTGGGGAGCTAAAGGGGGCAATTTTCCTGGGCCTCACATTACAGGGGGCCACATTTCCCCCCAAAATTATTAAATTCAATTACAGTTATTATTATAAATTTCGCATCAAATAGTTTACAGATAATTAACAGCAATAAGCATTCGCTTGGTGATAGAATTCCATTCCATATTCCTGAATACCCTAACTTTATGTAATTTACGATCTAAGTTATTCGAATAATGAGCTGCAGTGCAGTAGAGTACGCCACGATTGTGCTACCGCTGTTAGTCTACAGACAACTAACAGTGCAATGGTGTAAAGAGGAATTTACTTTTGTTAACTTATTTGTTTCCATTTAATAAAGTAGTCTACATTCATTTAATGTGTTGATCAATAATCCATAAAACATGAGAAATTATTAAGTAACATAAGTACCGAGTACGTATCAATATATTATTATAGCGGCTTAATGCTAAAACTGAAAAACTGCCGTATAAAGAGGGGCCTCAAATTTTTTTTCACCCCGGGCCTCATATTTTCTTCAAACGGCTCTGGTGGGGTGCACCGTACCATTTATTTTATTTTATTTAATACAACAAGGTGAAAATAATTGTTATTGTTTTAAAAATTGACGACATACTATACTCTCAATCGGAATGTTGTGCCTGTTCTAAATTTAAGTTGTTTTCTAAATCGTGTGCTGAAACAATCAGTCAGTTCAGAAAGTGCACGTTAAGTGCTTCAAATAGACCTATATATACTTTTTAATAAGAAATTATTCAAATAAATTATATCTATAATATGCGGCGTGTAGCCTATTTGTAATATCTACACAGTTATATTGTCGAATTGTTTCTAGGTGTCACTCCCTAGCTAGAATAAACTGCCAATTACGGAGAGAGAACGGTTAGATTCTAGGTCGAGTATTTTAAAGATGGTTTTCCTGAATGGTTTTACGCTCTTCCTCCAATTAAAAGCAGCTGAATATAATCTAAACTCCACCTTCTTCATAACAAATTAGCGCAATTAATACATATGAGTACGATCCAAACGGGTACTAAGACGTGATTACAAAAACTATTTATGTAAACTGATGGAGGCTGGTCTTGTATGCGACGTTATTTTATATTTGACAGTGTGTACATCTTATGTATGAGTTTCATAAATTCCTGGGTGAAAGTCATACAATATATTATGTTTTCTATCAGTTCAAGGCCCTAGGGAAGTTTCGTAACAGGAATGCACTCCGATCCACCCAGTCTGGAGATTAGATCGCTACACCATAGAGTTAGCTTGTTACAGTGAAGAGAGGGCCAAAACATACCACGTCGTGAGTTTAATTAACCAGGAAAACGGCTTTGCAGAATTTCTCTTAAACACAAGACAGATTTTTTTTGTCATTGTAAGCCACAGGAAAAAAGCTTTTTATACCCATTTGAATGAGGTTTTTCAAACACCCGTTCGGATTATCCACTTATAAACTAATTACACTAATGGTTTTAGAGATTAGGAAGGTTATATTTAGAGGAAGTGCACCAACATTTGCATGGAGGGAAAGTGGAGAACTATTTTGGAAAAAAACACTCAGTATATAAACGAGATTCAAACCTTGAACTCTACGTCACCGGCAGTCTAGTCTACGAGAGTAGCACCTTAGATCATGCAACCACCAATGCGAGTATAGGGGTAATTAATAAATACATCTTAACTCTAGAAGGTTAACACTTTAGCTCAGTCAGTTGTGTATACCTACTAAGCTAAAGCTCCCGGGTTCAATTCTTGGCATGGCAAAAAATAATTAGTGAAATGTGGGTTTTCCCCTTTCACAGTGATGAACTAACGGCTGGGGGCTGGATGTTGTGTTTGTTGTAGATTTAAGTTAGTTTATAAGTCGTGTACTGATTAATTAGTCGGTTCATAAAGAGCACGTTAAATACCTCAAATAAATAAAATGAAAAATAAAAGCTTGATATAGTTATGGTGAGTATACACTATGTGGTAAGTAACTGTTTGAAGTGGTCCACTGATGGTATCTGGGTAATTTTCTTCTAGTTTTAACTTGTTGGCGAATACTCTTAAGGGGGCCACCTCGGTAAGCAAGAAAATACCGCACAGACGCTTAGTTATACTGCAATATTTAGTTTTACGATGCATAGTTTCAAAATATGGATTTCGCCAAAATAAAGTTGGAAGATTCCAACAGGGCTCTTTTTCCTTAACAACCCTATAGTTTGAGTTTTATTACTAGAAAAAAGTGTGTGAAAATGTGAAATTATCTCATTTTCAACGACTTTTTAAGCAAATTTGGGGAGCTATGAGACTAATCTTAGTGAAAAGGACCCTAGATTTAGCCTCGCTACAACAAATACACCTAGTTTTTTTTTATAGGATCACAAAAAAAAAAGTATTAAGGTATTTGAGAACTAGCAGCGAGCTTTCCTCTTTACCTTGAGATAAGAAATTTCGTAGTTTTATTTCTCCTCTTTATTATTGACATGACAAAAGGTGGTTTTAGTTGAAGTGTGAAAGGGAGTATTAGCTTGGATATAAAAGAGAATTAGTTCCTTAAAAAAGACAAAGATCATTGTATTTTAAGTCTTGTGGCTTGAGGGCGATTGCTATTTTCTCGCTGACCAAGGCGGCAACCTTAACAGACCACGAGGATTGTGTTTGTAGAGCACATATTTCACTGTACCTTACATATAAAAAGTCAGGATTAATGATAACGGATAAGATGTGGTTAAATTTACCCATCACCAAACCCATCATGCAGAAGCGTCGTGGATTGCATGAGCCGTTTGCATTTTAACAGGAAGCTTGGGGCTGGAGGCCGGGAGGTCATGCAAAGTCCATTCGTGACTGGAGTTTTGGTGACAGCTATACCCAATATCACCTCTGAAGGATCAGCAGGTCTTGTTGTGTTTCACATGATCACCGAAATACTAGCGTAGAACAGAAACGGGGTCACGTTATGAGCTCTAAGCCAATCGGCGTGAGCTATTCTGCTAAAGTTCAACTCATCTCTACTTTGTCTGCTCTGTCAGAGATGTTCGGCACAGGAGAACCAATCAAATATCAAAACCAACCATTTCAAATCAGTGCACATGCACTCTACAGCCAGAAGCTAGCAGACAGCTTCGTTGGCCATTGGGAGGAGATTTGAAATAACCCGTTAATGTAAAGCGTGTTTATCATTGTATTGGATTGTGCCACAACACAGCGTTATAATTTGAAAACTTCCATCGGGAGAATGATCTAAAATATATATGTATCCACTAGAAACTAAAATATGTTGATAATCAGCTGTCCTAAGTTAGCGTTGCAATGCATCATGGGTCAACATACAGCGTGTGAGTTGCTGCACCACTGAGGCAGATATTGCCTTCTATTTTCGGCATACGTATGAAACAAGCTGTATGGAGAAAAGCTTTACCTTCACTATCTTTCTCTCAGTTAACTGTTGCCAAATCTCCTTGCTCTCAGTTATGTTGGAAGGCAGTGTGCTGGGGGTAAGCAGGAGATACTGGCAACATCGACGAACCAGCGTTGCGAAACTTGTCTTGTATTTGAGGGAATATTGGCCACACGAAAACAAGAGAATTACAACGCTGTTTCCCAATAGTAGCCGTGCATTTTCCTTAGATATGATATCCATTATAGCAAGAGCTACCATATCTACTCTCATGTATCCATTCACCATATGATCTGCCAGACCATATGTTAAGCTGTTGTCACGTTCGCCAGTCAAAACTTTCACAACAAACAATTTGTTTTTAATTATTTTTTCTTTTAACAGTTTTTACATTAATGAAACACGAACTAATGAAAATAACCGTTTGTATGTTTCTTTTTTGTGGAAGCAGATTCTGTTGTTCTCTTAAAAATGTTTGATTAACACATGCTACGTAGCCTACTCTTTACAAATTAAGATAGTGAACTAGACAAAACAAAGGCCGTTTATGACGTCATACAAACAGTGTTCATGCTCATTTGTTTACAAAATTTTAAAAAAAAGTATTTTTAAACTAATACTTTGTATGGCTATTTATTTAACTTATTAAAACCCATTTGTTTATTTTATGCTGGTCAGTTTATAAGAAGATAAAAGTTTTAATATAATATTTGAAATTTATTATTTCATGGACTATAATATTGCTTGTTGCTACAACCATGAAACAAAAAAACTGATTTATTAATATATTTTTCTTTCAATAAGTTACGGAAAAGCCATTTGTAAAGTAATCATTAGTATTATTAGAAGTGTTTGAAAACACATTTTATTGATAATTATAATTTTAACATAGGGTAGCATTAGTGACTTTCTACCAATGTTAACAATATAAATCTTCTGCTGTCAGCTAGCACCACTCTTACTCTGAATATCCTAGACTTTACGAGGTTAATAATGAAGAACACATTCTCAATTAAAGTTCAGTGCTGCTACTGGGTATTTTAGGTACCTTTTTCATTATCTTCTTTCATGCTGGGATTAAATATTTACTAGGGTGGACTGTGGAGGAATAACAAATGACACTATTTCTCAATCCTCACTCATTTTGTGGAACTATAGCATTCGATCTCTTTTAGTTCATCATAATTAATAGCTGTTCTTTCATCGTTATTTATCAATACAGCCTGATGCCTAGGCAAGTGACTACCAGTCTACTTTATCAATGAGCAATGTCATCACAAACTAATAATAGAGGCTTTTGTAAAGCACAATGAACTCACTCAACTTAAGGGTGCCCCAAGCAAACGAAGCAGGAAAGTTTATGTGCGTTATTTAAGCAGATGAAGCAGGAAAGTGCCCATTCTTCTAGTATTTGTAATAATTAATAATCTATCTTGATAGAGTAAGTAAACGACGAATGTAGTGAAAAAAATGGCACTTCCCAGAAGTGAATTATGGAAGTTTTTTAAGAAGTTAGAAAAGAAGCATATTTTAAAGTTTGTTTTAAAATATTAAAAACCATTATAATTTTCAGTATTTGAATAAATATGAAAATAAAATTATGATGTAAAAGTTGAAATTATTATTACTTAATAAAAAAACATTTTTCCAGATTAAATTTCGATACCGATACTTACTGTTATCGATACTTTTCTTTCGATACTAGTACGGTATCGATATTTTTCTTTCAATACTCTTAATGAGTACAGTATCGATACTTTTCTTTCGATACCACATCCTTACCTGGGCGTCGTATTTTAAATAAACTTTACAATGTAGTCATAAATTATTATTATTATTATTTATTATTATTATTATTATTATTATTATTATTATTATTATTATTATTATTATTAACATCATGTCTTACTTACTACCCGTTTGGGTTATGCATATTTATTTAGCAACAATGGTGGTAGGGGTGAGGAAGGTAGAATTTAGAGATTGTAACCACATTCACATAGAGGGAGAGGGAGAAACCATTCAGGAAGATCTACCCCCAGTACACCCAACCGGGATTCAAATCCAGATCTCCCCGTCATCTGCGATCAGGTCTCTTGCGAAAGTGACGCAAAGATCATACGGCCACCGAGGAGGGTAGCTACATAAAACTAATGCAGTGGACTATGGCTATAAAAGCATTTAAGAAGTTAGGCCTCCCTAGCTTTGGAAATAAGGAGAATCTGAGAGGTACCAGTGACCCAGAAATATTTTGAATATTTGCTATTTAAAGGGGAGATGGAGTGTCACGGTAAAAATACTAACAACAACCACCCAATGGTGCTAACCATAACTTAACTCACCTATGTTTTATCATCGAAGACTGTCAGTGAAAGGAAAAAGTAAAGAAGGGGTCACTAGGGACATAATTATGATGTGTCTTTCTTACCGGCTAAAACATAAGGAATGGCATATCACCAAGTTTGCCCTCACAGTTGACTTGTTGGGGAAATGTGAAAAATGAGGGTGACGAGTTTCCATAAAGTGGTTTTACATCCTTTCTCCATGCGAATTCTGGTGGTCTTATTTGTATCTACTCTTATAGTTCCCATTCCATTAAAGTCGTTGTTAATAAAACTTTTGTTAAAGGAATCAATAGTAATAACAATAATAATAATAATAATAACTACAATTTCATGAAGTTTGAAGAGTTAATATGGATCCAGTATTTTTTGTTTTTATTTGTATTACTTATGTATTTAAATTTTTGTAGCAGAATGATTGATTATATATACATCCCTATAATTTAGAGGTAAAATATAGCCATATAACTACATTTCTTGAAGTTATATTGACCTATTTTTCAAGCAGCAAAGTTTATTATATCATTTTTCTTCATTCCTACATTTACAATTAATGTATTATCCATCTTAATTTGCTACAAACTCAGTTTCATCCATGTTTTATAAATAATTAAATTTATCATAGTGACCAAATTTATTTAAAAAAAATTGCATTATAATCATAGATTAAAATTTAATGCACACTTTTAACCAAACCAAAATGTGTATACAATTATGAACTCAACTATACAAAACTTGAAATTAAACACACTTTCTTCATAAATTTGATCAAACAAACATGATTCTTTCTTATTTTGTTTAAAATATAAGAAATTCAATTTCAATATAATGTTTCTAAAATACTTTTATACCTAACTCAAATGCGTCTGCATTTAAATATATTTTGAAAATAAGACTAGAACAATCTTATGTATAGGTTTTTCTGATTTTTTTTTATAGTTTTGATTCTATCAGTCATAATAGTCATGTGGATATTACTAGTCAACTTACACTGAATTCATTAAGAAATTAATTGAGTAAAAAGGTCCATGTGTGCGAATCACAGTAAAAGCAGATAATTATTATTAATGCCGTAACCAACTAGAATGTTAATAGAGAACAAGAAATACTGTTATTTGTGCGTGGGGTCGTGTGAAGCATACACGAACACGTCAAAAATACAGTCCTATTCATTTCCGTGACAGGAACACAAGAAACGTGCCATAGACTGATTAAATCATCAACTGTTTGAAACACAAACACGTTTTCTTAAGCAGCCCCGTCACTATTTACATGGTCATCTTAGATATCATACGAGTCCTCATAATATAGTTTGCTCTTAAATTGGAAGAATCTAATGATGTACTGAAACCTATACGGTTTTAATATCTGCAATTAGTTTATTCTACATGTAGGAGATAGCCCAATAATAATAATAATTATTATTATTATTAGCACCGCGTCTTACTACCCGTTCGGGTTATACGCACTGGTAGGGTGATTGTGAGATGAAATGGAGGATCTACAGTTTAACGTGGAATCCGAACCACGGTGGAGGCCTGGCATTCCTCACATTCACAAGTTGTGATTAATACACATCTTGTCAGAGGTGAAGGAAGGGTTTGGCAATCAGATAAATCTGTGCTGGGACCGAGGATTGAACCCCGGACCCCTAGCACAGAAGTCTGACACCTTACCCCTAGACCACCAGGTCATCCAATAATAATTATTCTCTTGATCAAATTTAATAAATTTTGAACTCTTCGGGTTACCGGTAATTGTTCCTGCATAATAATACTAAATAAGTTAAATACTTATTGACGGATGCAGCCAATTAACAAATCCATCGATGGAAAAAATATTTTTAAAATGTCATTGATTCACTAAAGAAAATGTATATATTTTGTGTGAGGATCGATAATCGAGTCGTATTGTTTTGGTTGAAATGGGGGGGAGGGTAAGAGGGGTAAACTTGGTTTCTGGTATTTGGGGAAGAATTAGCCGTGTTTTCACAACTTAATGGGTATTGAGGTTTACGACCAAAGCGTTTCTGCACGCCTGGTATCGCGGCTGGTTACGAGTGTTTACGACCAAGATGACTAACTTTGGGTATAATTTTTTGAATTTCCAGATAAATTAGATTTGTTGCAAATTTATAATTTCATCGCCATGAATCCAAATAAATCCATGATTTATTTCTTAAGTGTACTACTGAAAGGCTTAGTGTTACTTGTATAGCATGAATAACTGTTAAATTAGTTATTTTACTCTTTGGATAGCCTCTTGTTGGCAAAATACGAGTAGTAGAACAAATTAATAAAACCAAACGAGCTAAAGGTGTATTATTGCGTTCCTAATATGGTTGAGACCAATGAATTAATTTGATCACACGATCACAAATTAAGCAGTCGCATTGATATATGGATCTACTACACAGGTACAATCCTAAAATATCTCAATAATATGATGTTCATAATTTATTTGAAAGTTAAATATACGTAGGTTTATAACAATATATTGAAATAGAAAGATTACTTCATATTTTACATGCCCTGAACTAATTGGTAGCATTATTTCTTTCCTTCTTTCTGTGTTCTTTGAACTTAAAGATTAATCTTGACCAGAACCGTATGCAGGATTTTGGTAAGGGATGAGGAGGTCAATAACTTTTTTCTATGATTAGCTATAATTAACTGGTTAATAATACAACATAATATGTGATATAATTATGGTAACACATACAATATTATTGAGATGTTTCCATAAGTAATAAAAAATAATTTAAATATTTGTATTTTATTGGGACGATAAAAAATCTAAGCACAAAATAATACACAATCATTCTCAGCACTCAGCTATTTATGATACATCAATAGCAACAGATTGTCCAAGATATACATTAAACTTCAAGGGAAAAAATATGATTAAGTAGGAGCATTACAAATATCGCTTCTCACTGGAATCTACTATTGGAACCGTTTTTGTTCTCGTCTCATCATATTGAGATTGTTTTATCTAGTGTAGATTCATTTTTTCAATGGGAGGGGTTTGAACCTCTAACCACCATTTCCCCTCCATGCGTACGGCCCTGATATCAAACAAATTTGAAACACAAATAACATTCAACAGGATACCCCCTAGGTGCTTGTTTTGGTTCTTTCTTGTTCACAATTAAAAAGGTGACCAACTAGTAAATAACCACTTGAATTTGTACTAACTTTTAAAAAATAGAATAAAAGGATGTTAAAATCACAAATTCCCAACATGCCCAAAATTTTCAAAAAAATATTTATAACCAAGGGTGACAACGGGGGTGCAACACGCTTATTCGCAAAATGGGGCAGAGGATGGGGAGAATCAATAAGAGTATTCAAGATATACACATAGTTTACCTAATCTTGGTTTATGTGCAAATTTATAAACTCCTTTGAGTGTTTTTTATTTGTTAATGTACACATTATGATACGTGTGGGGTTAAGTTAAATTTTGGAAAATATATATTTATCATGTTTTTTGATGAAAAGTAAAACAAATAATTTACCCATATCCATCAAAATTGACAGGCCTAAGTAAAGGTTTCACAATTTAAAACAAAATGTTTGGATTATAATAAAAATACCTAACTATATTTAGAGAATATGAAAAAATTATGAAAACAAAGAATTTTAGAAGAATATCTACCGTTCTAATTTTTGTAGGCGTATATAATTTTGTATTTAGTGAAGGAGGTTACATAATGATGAGTAACATACCCTCTACTCATCATAAGACGTTGCTGGGATATAATGAAGTCTGGTAGATTACGGTGAGCAGGACATGGAGCAAAAATGGAATAATTTAAAAGAATGTTCAGGGTACTGACTGACAAACCCAATGGGAAGAGACCATTGGGAAGACCTAGACGTATATGGGAAGATAACTTTAGAATGAACCTGAAAGAGAAAGGGTGTAATAAAGTGGACTGGATAGAACTAGCTCAAGATAGGGATACGTGACGTACTTTTGTAAATGTGGCAGTGAACTTTTGAGTTCCTAATGCCATAAAGTTAGAGTCACCCCCAAATTTGGTATTCATAAAATTAAAGTAACTTAATATATTATCTCTCTAATTTTGTATTAGCTAAGATCTAACCACCTAATCTATATTTTTACATAAAAATGTCTGATCGAAATAAATAATTAAATTTTTACAATGACTAGCATATGAAAAATATAAGTCTATAGTGACTTTTAGATTTGAAATTGTAACATTATTAATATCTACCGTTTTATTATTTTTTATAGTTGAAAATCCATTTTTTACTTTCCTTGCATGAAAAAGATATTAATGGTATACTATTTGAAACCAAAATAAATTAACTCAACAATAACCAGTATATCTTACATACTTTTTTGAAAAATGTTCTTATCACTACCTGTTCTGGTAATTCGCATCTTATACACTTACTTACTTTATGGCATTAAGAATTCGAAAGTTCAAAAGTGCATACCTATCTCTAGCTTGCGCATATATAATATTAATAAAAAATTGTTTCAATACTTGCATAGTTGGTGAGGGTTATTGAACCAGTCTGTTGGATGAGCTGTTTCTAAACTAGCACCATGGCCTTCAAAGGTGAAATGTTACCTCGCCGTTAATTTGTAGGCGTTGCCGACCCGGAGAAACCAGTATCCCCACCCGGGGCTCGATTTGTCAGTGTGTCCGGTTGACGCTACCTTGGAGCTTGAAAAACTTCAGGCTTGATAAATAATAGCGAAATAATCAATTTAAACTTTGCTTGAAATAAAAAAAAAGCCCATTTACATGATACGTAAACTGCATATAATCATAATTAAAATTTTAGCAAAAATTGTAGGGTTAAATTAACAATACTAAACAAAAAGGGTGTAAGTCAGAATTTGGTCAATGCGTGGTTCTTATATCGTTGAGGAATTTAAACTTATATAAATTGTTTACTAATTAAAAGCAAAATTAAATATTATTACTACCTCATTAAATGTGGCCAAATCCTGATATAATTCAAATAGAAAATATTTTCTGTAAATCAAATTAGTGCTCTCCCAGTGTTTTAAATCTGTCCATAAAATTAATTACATTTTTTGTCCTTGTAGCAGTGACATATTTGACCGAGCAAAGAGAGATTTTGTTTTAACTTGATCATTTGGCGTTTGAAGGTATGTCCGGAGCTTTGCTATGCAATAACTCTCAAATGCGTGGTACCATTTTAACAAAATTTGACAGGGATATTCTTTGAATTTAATATAATATGTATGTATGTATATCTTTGTATGTATATTTACATATCTAATTATATTTAAATAAATATATACAGTTTTTTCAATCTGGCTATCCGATTCAAGATGTGGTCACTGAAAATAATTTTGTTTAATAGTTCATTTCAATTTTTTTGAACTTATAATTTTAAGTAATCTATCTCGTTCTAAGGGCGTATACATTTCAAGACTGACATCTTAAACTGCATGGGCAATGGTTACTCTCTATGCTTAAAATGTGGGCCTGCTATTTAATATAGTATTAGTTTGTTTTCTATCTAATTTGATAACCAAAGGAAAATATAATTTTCAAATCTAAGGAGAAAATATGGTAGATAAACTTATTTCAAGTTGAAATCCAAAGAAAGTTCTTATGACTGTACTAACGATAAGGACATGGAGGAAGTGAGGTCTACTGTTCAAAGAACTACTAGTAGGTCCATATTGGAGCCTTATCAAAACCAATCCCCCTCCCACCCTACATCAGATCCTAGACCAGTTCTTGCCAAATAATACGTTGATTCGTCAATACAATAATCAAAGCCTCTACGAATACATTCCATTCCCTTGTGATTAAAAATTTCTGGAAAATTTTCGTTTGTAGTCACACAATATAGTTACTTCATAGTATTTCCATGTAAATGCTTATCCATATATATATATATATGGTGTGCGAAGTCCACTTTTTCAATTAGAAGCGAAAAATTAACTAAGCTTTTATAAAACAGGCTGTGTGTATATAGCTATTTAGGTCTTAGCGTTTTTTTGCATTATTTATTAACACAATTGTATTGTTTATATTTACACTTTCAATTTAATAATCTGCTAATTTGAAAGAAATGTATTAACAAAAGCAAATATTTTTCTAACAAATTGTTTTTAAATATTATTAAATTTATTATCAACTTATATTATATTTATCAACATTGATTATGAATAGGGTTAATTAAGAAACACACATACAGACAGAAGTACATGCAAATCACATCGTAATTCTTTCTTATTTCAAATAAAAGAAGCCAAACCTTTTAGAACCGAATTAATTAAGTCTACTGTATATAAAACTGGTGTCCAAATTCAATAGTGATTAATGATTATATACAGCATCCCTCGTCTTTTCATACCTCCACTTATCTAATACTCGTCGTCGTATTCGAGCAAAAAATCACTCAAGTCCAATTTATTTCATGACCAAACCACAGGTTTATTAAAAAAAAAAAACACCAACAGTTCAAACGTTTTATGAATTCTATGCAAATATTTAACTCAAGTCTTTTAATTATAATGGCATCAGAACCCTATAATAATAGCATCCATACATTCACAAAGATTTCCTTAGTTTATCTAAAGATTCGGCTTCTTGTAATTTACTAAGTTTTTAGAAAACTTTTAACTTATAGATAAGCTAAAAGTTGTAAAGAATATAGACATATATTTATCACCAAGTCTTATTACATATGCATATGTGATAATTACTCTAATGGGTAGGGATAGGAAGAAAACATTTTAGAGGTAATATACCCGCAATTTGTGTGGCAGGAGAGTGGGAAATCATTTAGGAAAAACCACCCTCAGTATAACCCACCGTGATTCAAACCCCGATCTCCCGGTTAACATCAGTCCAGTCTAACACGAGAGTGACGCCTTAGACCATTCAGCCACTGAAGTGGCCTAAAGAATATTTAACTGATATCTTAGACCACAATAACTCAGTTGTTCTTCCCATTAAATAGACCTATACTTTAAAAGCAGAGGAAATTTTTACTAACCATTTCTGATCACACTCTTAAGAAGGTATGACATGACTAAGAGAAGACTAACCCACACTATCTATTATTTCAAATTTTCCGTGGTTGTTACCGATGAATATGTATCCTGTTATTTCTTTTTAGGATAAATTATTCTTAAAGGAAGAAGCCATGTTTTATTTGTTAGTCTCTTCCCACAAGATTAAGACTCAAGAGCCAAGATATACTGCCCAACCCTCCCCAAGGTCAATGTTACATAGAAGTAGAAGTCCACGTAGGCGATCAGACCTAGTCAACATTTGCAGACAGACACAACATAAATTTCACAACTTCTCGGAGGTATATTGAGTATAAAGGCAATACAGTGTTTAGAGGCCTCGCATTACCGTAACTCAACCCACCTTCGCGTGATTATTTGGGTGGGATAAATCAATGACCATAGATAGGCCACTAATTGCCAACAATTTACCGACTTATATTGTGGAATTAATCTATATTTCATTAGTTTACGTCATTAATTTCAATAATACACATTACTTGTGAAATATTGATACGCTACCTCTAAATAACCATAATAAAACCAATTTACTTTGAAATATTAGGTTGTAGAGTAATCATTAAAATAATGCATTGTTATTAAATGTATATAAACTAGTTTGCTATTTTAATGGTCGGCCCTACTAAAATAAATCCCTTTAAAAACTATCTCCATTCAAATAATTAATTTCATAAGAAGTAATAGGGATGTGAAAGATCGGGACCCCCACCCCCCCATGAAATTTAATGGTACTAGTGGGGGCCATAATATATTAATCTTAATATATATCATAATCCATAAAATATATATATACTATAAATATTCATATATATACAAAAAATTATAGAGGAAGCGTAACTGGATTTACGTGGAAGAAGAGTGGAATAATGATTTGTAAAAACCACCCTCAAGTACATCCGACATGGATTCTAGCCCCGAGACACTCGTCATCGGCAGTCTAGTCTATTGCGAGAGTGACGCTTTAGACCAGTGTGGTCCAACTGATGGCCTATGGGCCAAATGTGGCCCTCAAAGTATCCTGAAGGAAAATTAAAGAGAAACCCTCGGTGGAAAATTTGAATTGGCTAGAATTATTAAAAAAAAAATTTATTAAAATAAGTCATGATTGATTTTACTTTGCATTTATTTTACTAATAAAAATTTTATATAAATATATATCTTAAAATTTAGAAATTTGCTTTATGAAATGTGTGTATGTGCATATTTCATAATACAGGTTTGGGAGAGTAAACAAACATTTTATTTGGAAATAGAATTTGAAAGATTTACCAACCAAAAATATAATTTATATATATAGGTATTAAATAGTTGTTAATAATGTTTATGTGTAAGCTTATATAAAATGATGGTATTACTAAATATATATTTGGCCCACGGTGAAATCTGATAGTCAGATGTAGACCTTGGGATGAAAAACGTTGGAGCACTCTGCCTTAGACCATTCGAAAACCGAAGTAGGTCCTCTATTATTGACCTTCATTCGTATGGCTGATAATGAAAATTAAATAAAAAATACGTTCAATAAAATCATTTGTTTGGAAATATAGCCATATTGTGGCAGCTGGGTTGTTAGTGTCAGCTGAGAAAAACAATTAATTTCTTCTTACCATCATCGGTGGTCGCTTGATTGCAGGTGATCATTAGGCCGAGTTTCAAATCCTGCCAAGTCCACTGGCAGTGGCAGTTTTTACACATATGAGTTATTACTATTGTTTTCCCATCGTATTTACACACTAATTAGGGTGCACTTATTCTAAACTACCGTCCTCATCCATAACCATGCTGTTAAAAATAACAAATAAAATTAAAAGTATTCGGGTGAGCTGAAACGATAAAGAGAAACATAATTATACTGGATGATTTTGTGCCAACACCCCGAGGATAATTTATCTTAAAATTTCACGTACGGATAAGTATAAATTGTACTGCCTCGCAAAAATTGGTACCAAATTATTTTTATCGACAAATACACTGAAATGTTTTCGATAGTATTAATTTGCATACATGAACATAAGGTGCATTTAAAAAAATTACAATGAACATAATTTATAATTGTTTCTGATATTGATTGAACACATCCAATTTTCCAAGATTACTAGGTGCAGGTTTCCATGAGGCCAAGTAATAGCTCATTGCAGACAAGTAGCACTTGTATATTGAAGCGAACTCCCATGTTGAAGGCAATAGGGGAGTGGAAAAACTTAGAATACTTATCACAAAAGAATGGGCCCACTAAATGCACTACACAACCAACATAATTGGAGATTTGAAAAATGTTCTAGTGCATAACATGGACATTGCTACAATGATTTACATGAATATATCATGCAAACTCGGATACATGGCTAACGAAAACAATTTTACTTAACAAACCATTGTACTAAAAAAATATTTTATGGGGTATTTAATAAAATAATATTCAAACAGGAAAGAAAACATTTTAAAATGTGTGCAAAAAACAGGAAGATATTATATTAAAAATTAAGAGATAACATTAAATAATATTAAAATATAAAATAAAATATTCTATCTAATCAATTTGCATTTATTTATAACATAAAAAATTTTGTCATACAAGCAAAAAATCTTGTAAATATTTGTACATCAGTCTAATATGAGTCATTGTGCTAACTTAGAAATAAAAGGAGGGTACCAAATTTTATATTACTCATATTATTATTATTATACACCACGTCTTACTACCCATTGGGCTTTACGCACCCTATTACCAAATAATAGCTTTTAAAATCACAAGAAATTATAACTAATACAAATAATAGGACAAATCAAAGATAAATCAATTATTAATTAATACATTGCTTAAGTCTTTAGAATTTTTTTTACGAAATTAATAAATTGATTATTATTTATTTCTTAAATCATATAAACTATAATATTTTGATATGTATCTTGTTAAACACACTTAAAATATACTCAAATGTATAATTTTTTACTAACTATGAAAATGGTGGCGTATCTTGGAATGCAGTTTCTACTTTCTCGTATAAAAATATTGTAATTGAACAAAAATCACTGCCTCGGGATTATGACTAATCATAACGTTTTATGTATCTCTGAACTCCAAAAAGTGGATATTACAATTACGTCTACACCCATGTATTTATGGAGCTACAATAAACGTTTTTAATGAATTTGGTTCAAAATTTATATTTATACATTATGATAAACGGTAATGTTTATTCTAGTTCTAAAATAAAGGGCAGTCTATTAATTATTGATTTTGGAAATTCAATTTTTTTTTATAAAAGAGCTTCAACGAATTTTTATATTTTGCATCCGAATAGGGTTTTACATGAAAAATAAGATTGTATGTTTAATTTTCTTAAATAAATTCACTTAGAATTGTTTACTTCATAGTTATTTTCCAGAATTCTATTATTTTTAAATTGTTTTAATATCTGGGTAGTGTTTCACATTAAACCGTTAAAACATGAAAACGTATTTAAGGGTGGGATACTAATAACTGATTTTTGAGTTTTTTCCAAACTATAATAGGTTATGAATAAGTATGTAGGATACTATTGTGTCAAACCATTTATTTTTTCCTTGAATAAAATCAATTTCGAATGAATAGTAAACATTTCTTATCAGTGTATTTTAAAAATGAGAATGATAACATTTCTTATTTATCGATGCTTTATAGGAGCCGTATTCAACCATAATTAGGGTAAATTAAGCGCTAATTTATATTTTAATAATGAGCTCTTACAAAAAATTCAAAGTGAGTTTGGATCGTACTTATGATGCAGCGTTTTGGAGATTTAGCTAATGGTTTCTATTGGGTGAAGAGAAGAACTATTTATTTCAATATTGTTAAGAAAATAAGTCTATAAAAATAGTTTAAATTAATTTTGATTCCAACACAAACCTATGAGAACATAACTTTGGTAGCATTTAAAATATCACATTATTAATAAAAATCTCCACGTTGTCAGCCCGCAATCGAACCATACCGACCGAGCGTTCACTGTCTGTTGGTGAAGATATGACAACTTCTGTGGATAGAGGGTGTTATGTGATCAGAACAACGAGGCCTCCAGTCATTAATCTCAGTTCTCTAGACCAGAGCTTCAACTTTTTCATTCAATTTGCTCCTCATATGACCTCAAAATGCTGAGTTGACCCCGTTTCAGACTCACTGCTTCATAGAAAATCTTGAAGCGCCGGGGATCAAACCCGGAACCTCTGGATTTGAAGCCAGAAACTTTGACCACTAGGTCACAGAGGAGGTCACTAGTATTAATTAGATTTAATGAAAACATAATATTTAATTTAGGTTATTTATCATTAGATTTCTAAACCTACTGATGAAACCACACATGACTTACCAACTAGATTATTTCTAGAACAGCCACAACATCCAATCCCACGACCATCAAATTCTTCATTGTGAAACGAGAAATCCCAATCTAAGCAATAATAAATTCTTTGCCATACCGGGAATCGAGCCTGTGATTCTAATTTTAATAGACAGACGTACCAAGGTGAGAGGCCATATCAAATTAATAAATTAATTATACGATTAGTAACGTGAAATTTAACACTTTTATTGTAAAGTAAATATTCACCAGTTAGATAAAAGCAAACTACATACTACACTTTTTCACCTTTGGAAGATAATGTCAGTCAGGAGAGCTCCACTGGACGTCAGCACGTTGTCCATCACTTTCCTCAGCATAGATCGTATAATTGATTACACCCCATCCTGTATAACATTTGTCAAATTTTGTTATGGGAATATATTATTAAATTAGATTAGGTAAAACTGTTGATAGTTAAATTTGTTGCGTTTTTTTAATAATAGTATATTTGGTATATTGTATGTATATTTGTGGAAGAGCAGTAGTGCCATTAGAATTAAAGTTTTGGGAAGACTTTCAATAAATAATATGATTTAAAAATTAAGTTGCTATTTATATAAGAATAACTTATTCTTGAAACATATACAAATTACTGCACCGTAGCTGAATATTCTGTAAATGTTCGTATTTTCTTCAAATCTTACATAAAAAAAATACCTGTCCTCTTCAATGTTGGTTGTGTATCGCTCAATCTTTATATGAAGGGCACTGACATCTATAAAAGTGTATAAATTTACTTTCACTTATTCATACATCAAGTCATTTTATCTGCAGCTGTCACTTTTGGAAGACATTGTCAATACCAATAAAATAACATTAATGAAATATTAAAATATTATCATTGTTCACCGCAAAAATCATTTATTGAAATGCCTTATACCATCAGAATTTAAAGCTTCACAACCAGTGAATATTTTCGGAAAAAGTTGGAAGAATCATTTGCTGAGCAACCAATTATTTTAAATTGACCACCAAATGTTCATACAAAACTGTAACAAAAATTCTAGGGTTTAAAAATAAGTTTTAACATTAGGTCTCAAATTTTTACTACTCAATCTCTTATAATAAATAAAATAACATTAGCATTCTAGTTCTCAAAATTTAAGACTAGCCTTGAGCTGAAATGTGTAGAGTAAAATAAATAAAGTGTTTGTATTTTATAAATGGCCCTTTCTTTGAAAATTAGTCTGTACCACCAGAAAGCAGTGTTAGAGCTTGATTTTCAAGATTTTCAAGATTCTCGTGAGGGAGGGAGAAATATTGAAACAACAAACAACCTTAGTGTTAATTAAAGCGCTTGCATGACTGTAAAGACAAAACAAAAGCTTTATCTACATACTCAGTCCCAGTAAGCTCCATATCCTTATAATCCTTAAGTCCTTATGAATTCAAATGATGTGTACATACTCCATGTCCTTAATCACTTGATATCGTATATGATACCTTGCCCTATCAAATTTGTCGAAATAAAACAAATTTAGCTAAATCTATAAACATAATCATTATGTTTACAAATCAAGCTAAATTTATAAACATAATCATTTTATTTATAATTTAATCATTTGTTTAAAGTGTTTATATTAATTAACGATATCCTTAAAATGTTAATTTTTTTATGAATTGATATTAAAGTTATGTAAATGAAAATATGACATGTTAAGAAAATGGCAACCGTTTCAATTCGATTCGCACATCGATGTTCATGTGTTTATTTACCCATGATTGGCTCTCCGTAACGACAAAGTTGAAGTTGATCCAACTTTCACGGAGTGCGTAGTACTAAGAATTTACGGATAGGATTAGCTGTGGACAGAGCAATCTGCTGCTATGGTGTCGATCTCTTTTTACGGACTACGGATATTACGGATACGCAGTAAGTGGACGATGTTTAAAGCTCAAATAGTGATTAATACTAAAAGCGTTACAATATTTTTAGCACAATTGTGTACGCCCAGCCTAAAAATCCTTAGAATGGGCTTGGATTTTTATCAGAGGGACTTCATCCCCTATAAACAAGGCTTCACGGTGCCAGAATGTTTTCTTTTAATGTTTCCACACACAGTGTGGTAAAGGAAATTAAATTTAAACTTCACACAAATGTATTTTCATCTAGTTTACAAGTGATTACCCACGCAGCCTCTACAAGCATTTCTTATATAGTCAACTATAATACAGACAAAGTTTTATAGTAATAATCTTAGCTAATATTAAAAAAATTACTAGATTTACTTTCAATATATTCATACGTCAAGTAAAATGATTTTAGGCTGTCAAATTTGATAGAAATAATCAATATCACCTAAGGTAACACTAATATTATGGTAAACTATTATCTTTTTGAATGCAAAAATATATGTTTATATTTTCTTAAAGGTCCTTTCTACCTGGTATGTGGAGTCGGTACACCAAGCCTTCGACTCCGACTCCTTCATAAATGGATACAATTTATTAATAAGTAATAATTTGTAATCCCTAAGTGGATTACAGGGATTCAAAAAATAAAGAAATGAATCTTGAATGAGTAGGTGAGAAAGAAGTGAATATAAAAGAAGGCTATGCCACCAAAACATAGCACGCGCAATAAGAACCTTTCAGACAAGCCCTCATAGTCCTTCTTAAAATGGTTACTTTGTTCCCCAGAACATTGCGCATCACCAAAAATATCATTTGCCTCAAGTAAATTAATGTAACTATTAAACCATGATCGAAGGAAGAGGACACTAACACCATTAGTTAACAGTAGATGATTTATTCATTCTTATTATCCTTTTATTTTATTTTGTTTAAGAAAGGAACAAAACAATACCAATAAATATTTGTAAACAACAAATAAAGTATTCTTTTTTTTATATCATAATTTTATTTCTCAAGAAACGAGAATAACAATAAATATATATATGTATATGTAAAGAACGACAAAAGTATTCCTTTTAAATTTTTAAATTCTAAAAAAAACTAACAACAAAGACTTTACTAACTTACTCCTTGGCCTCATATTAAGAGCGCCATCTTTAAACAATATAAAGTATCTCATTCGCTAGCTGAGTAGAAAACTAGCTGGGCGCTACAACTGAACCCTTAAACAGCATTCTAACTTTCATAGTTAGTCTCAACACATATCATAACACATCTTCTAATCCCAGTCAAAAAGGAATATACCAATTACATAATCTAAAGGTTAATTCAAATGCTTATAAATTTTAAATATTAACCTCGCAAAAATCCTATAACCAATTGTTTATATTATCAAAGTTAAAGTACTTAAACAGATCAAAATATTAACCTACACAACTCTTACTAATAATTGTTCATAATATTTATGATAAACAAAGTCAAAATATTAACCTCACAAATTTCTTATTAATGATTTGTCCGTATTATTTGTGTTAAAGTTCTTAACCAAGTTCAGATCGTTTGTTCGCCAAGCGAACATGACGCCAAAGTTTTTATAACAAGTCTCCTAAATGGTAATAAATTAAGTCCCATTCCATAGGAAAATTGCACCAAGAGTTTAAACAATAACGCATACCCCTAAATAAGAATAATCCCAAAAAAGAGCCAAAAAAGAATTTAGAAAAAGCAAAGATTATGACCGAAAATGAATTTAGCTTACATCGTTGAAATTTGTAGAGATCGCTTGGTCAAGCGACCTTCTCTGCCAACCCAAGAGTGGCATATAAGTCACACGGTGCTTCTTATATACAGAACACAGCTTACAGAACACAGGGCACAAGGACGTCACGAGGGGGGAAAAACCAAAGAGAATAGATAGGGAGTAGAATGTTCGCCGACCATCTCGAATGATGTAGAACACGATCGTGGGACTGGCGGAGTTGTACTTCTTTTCTTCTTAAGTTCTTTCACTCTGGAGGGCGGTGACGAAGGATACAGTTGAGCTCGTTTCAGTATGTTGAAGGCAGTTGGGCCGATGAGATGTGCACGTACAAGTGGGCCGGGCGTGTTTACCTTTGAGCGGGCAGGAGACGTCCTCAATCGAATAGGGTAAGTCTTCATTTTTTGTAGTTAGCCAGCGGCTAATGCTACAAATTAATTTACTAGAGTATCATTCTCTAATATAAATTACATTTTTGGCATTGTGAATTTATATTTGAATAAATTTGCCAATCAAAATTATAAATATTAGTCATAAAGAATAAAAAAAATTATAAAATTGGAATGCTATATTTACCATATACGAGTATTGTTATAATATTACAAGTTTTTATTTTGAAGCTGGTGTTGGTATATTTTTACCAACTCCGACTCCACAGGCCAGTTTCCTACCATGCTTGCAACAAAATAGAAACCCCATAGTTTCAATCTAGAGAAGCGGTTCCCAAACTGTGTTACGCGTACCACCAGTGGTACGTACAGTTTTTCCCGGTGGTACACCGTGAAAATCCAAACAAAACAAGCAAATTAAAGTCTTAAGAAATCTTAAATATATTTAGACCCAGTCCAACTAAAAGTAAAACAGGTGTAACCATCGGTTGGAGGGATGGCAAAATTGTTTCACCCTCGGACAACCGGTGCAGTCGCGGAGTCTGTGCTATTTTATCCCTGGGGACCATTAAACATGTACAGAAATAGTAAATATTCAGCATCATCTTGGTGGTACTCCAAATTACCATTCAAAAAGTTTGGGAGCCACCGATCAAGAGTAGTATTAAAATAACTGAGACGATATATAATAATTCTCAAAAAATTGTTTTTTACTATTTTACTGATAGACTTCAGAACATAATATTATGATAAAATTATTAAAAGCAAATGTTTATATAAACGCGTAGAAAGAAGTACGTAGTAGTAATATTTAGTCGATATAAATTATGACTAAAAAAGAGATACAATAGGCGAGTTTCCCTCGTGAGAGAGCTACCTCAATGGAGTTTCCTTTGTGATGGAGTGACACTGGCGCAGTTTTCCTTTGTGAGAGAGTGACACTGGCGCAGTTTCCCTTGTGAGAGAACCTCCTCAACGGAGTTTCCTTTGTGAGAGAGTGACCCCAGCATAGTTTTTTTTGCGAGAGAGTTACACAAGCACAATTTTCCTTGTAAAGGAGCTGCCTTATCCAGGTTTCCTTTATGAGCGTTCTACACCAGTGGAGTTTTCTTTTCAAGTTTCCTTTATGATGGAGCTACTCCAGCCGAACTTACCTTATGAGAAATAAACGTTTTAAAGTTTTCCTTGTAAGAGATATTCACCAGTTTAGGTTTAGTTTTAACAAAGGGAGCTTGTGTGTGTCCTAGAGTTTTCTTTGAGAAAAAAACTCAACCAGTGATTATAAAGCGATAACTAGCTACGCCTGGCAAAAATTACTGTCGGAAGAAATGATTCATCATTTTATTTTTAAGTTTTATTTATATTGTTTCTTTACTTTGCAATGAGAAGTAGGGGATTTTCTGTTGGTTTGACTCACAGTTTTCGTTCGGCTGGCTCTAAATTCAACTCTACCCCTTCTTTATGATTTAATACAACGATAAAAAAGTTTATTATAATCGTGGGACCTTTATTTAAACTGGTCTTCATTTGAATGGAACGCAAAGAAGCGTAAGCTTTGAAAATATTAATGAGGCAACCTTACGTAAGACCACTTCTTGTTTTGGGCCTTGCTATGATACAAATACATTCCTCAAGATATAAGATGTAAAAATAAATATTTAAAATGTATTCAAATTCATCCGACAGGAATATAGCTAATTGGGATTCTGATCAGGTTAAGTTAAGCTTGGCTTACATGTAAAGTCTCCCATTTTCTTGTCTTGACCCGTGAGAAAAGGATGAATGGGTCCGGCTGATTGTCGAACTATGCGGTGCAAGTTCAACTTGAAAGAATACACGATGTTGAAACTTTTCTCCCCTACAAGCATTCAATGTAAACGTTATGATGGAGATGTTGGGCATTTGGACGTCGTGAACTCCTGTAAAAATGGGTGTTGGACGTTACACAAAGAGTTCACTGTCTAATATTTTGCGAAATACGTAAAAATGGGTGCTTCTGACTTGTCACAATCTAGGAGGAAGATGTTTTAAATTAACAACAGCATTAGGCTAGGTCACAGACAAACATACACCAGACCCTCAGCCTCCAGGTTGGAATGGCTGCGCTCCGGGGGAGAATTTGAGTCCTTCAACACGGGGAATTTAAAATAAGCTTATTATAAACAAGGAAAATATCCTTCTCGAGTCAGTCGGCCGGTCTACACAAAGCTTGGTTCAGGTAGTGAACCAACCCCATTTCACACAATCTTACCTCACAAGGAGCTTACGCAGACTGCACATTATGATTGCAATGGTCCATTTATGATACACATGTTAAAAGTGAGTCATTTAACAACTGCAGATTTGGAAGTACTCTTATCACTGGGTATTGACACTAGCGAGCCCCAGTGTCTATGGACTCAACCCGGCTCAAGAAGCGCAGCGAAACTTTCATAAGGCTGAGGATCTGGTGTAGCCTTTGTCTGTGGGTTTGGGCTGGGTGTATATTCATGCATAACGCATGGCTATTAGTAAACAGTGCATAGTCTACAGTGTAAAATTCATAATAAACATTCAATATAATTAAACGTATTTATAAAAGTCTTACTAATCATCCCCGTGATATAGTTGTCATCGTACCTGGCTAACAACCTAGGGGTCCCGGATTCGATTCCACTCTGGTTCTATGGGTATTTTTCCAGAAAAAGGAATTATCCCAAAGGTCACCAGGATTTGGTTAGTTAGACTTAGTTAGGTTAAAGTGTTTCCACTGGTTCCACACACTCATATTTACTATCACCATCACCTCATCTCATCGGGACACGGAAAGAGCCTCTACGGAGAGTTTGTACGATTAGTACATTAGGGCGTTTCCTGGGCAAAAGTACAAAAGTACCGACTAAGCTTCCCACCCTTTGGGCTACGAGAGAAGTAGCCCAATCAAGCATATGCAGGCGAAGTCTTATTCAAATCGATTGTATTTTATTTCTAGATATAGTCCTAACCTCTTTGCTATATTAAAGAAGGTATTTAAAAATGCCTTTTTAAAAGTTAATTTCCTAAAACAAAGTTCATTAAACTCTATATTACTATTAAACTCGAACATAAAATTACCCTTATTTAACTGATGTTTGTAAAATTAAATTAAACTCAATTTTAATTTGTTTTGATTTAATATTTTTATAGATTTTAGGATGGAATTATCTCTCAAGAAAGAATCAACTATACAATATATCCCCTTTATTTTCAAAAATATTTATAATCGTTTTTATTTACTCTAAAACAAAGACAATCTATAATTTAACATCTATGCCGGATCTGTCCGTATTTTCTTTCCAGAGCTATATTTGTACTTCCCAGTAGCTAGAAGAATGAAATTTGGCATGGCATTTCCTGGGAATCCGAGAATGAGTGAAAGATCCTAAAGCTAAAAATTTATAAAAGGGGCTGAATCTGTGGGCCCCAAAAATTACTAAGCTTACCTTATAGGCCAAAAAATCATGTTTGTCTGATCGCGCTGAAAATCAATTCTTGGTGTTCCTAACAATAATGAACACAGCACTCTTGTAATAGTTTTCAAAATTCCGGTAGACTAACCCTAAATCAATACAAAGTGGTATAAAAAATTTCGAAATTTGTAATTTCCTGTTTAATTTTCAAGAAATTTTATATCTGAGGGTTTCGAAGGCCGGTAAACAATATTCCGTAACTTGTGTTTTGAAATTTTAATCAACTGAACCTCAATTTGTACCCAAATGGAAGATGGGGGAGTGAAGGGGAGGCTATAATTAAAAAAAAACTTTGGAGGAGGTAGAACACTAGATTTGCTACGAATGTAAAATAAAAACTACAAATAACCAGATTAGTGTTAAATGTATTATGTTTATAAGTGGGGGATGTGAACTGGAGGGTGGGGTGTTGCCAAAACTAAAATAAATAATGTACTTATCAGTGTGGTAGTAGATTGAAATTTGTCTAGCAGGTGCAAGGACCACCCCAAGCCGTAATGAAGGACTGATCATAAGTTTAAAAATAAATAACCCTAAAATGGAAAGATATTCCCCCCAAAATTTACAAAACTAAAAAAAACTTTTTGGTTGGTACGGTATAAAATTGAAATATTTTGTTAAATATTGTTAAATCCAAATAACTAGAAGAAAGTAACCATTTAAAATTCAAAATTGGGGTACGGAAAATGATTAAGGCCGGAAATTTCTAATACTAAGTTTATCAACCATTTATCGGTGAGGTAAAGAATTTGATGAGATGGTAAAAAGACCAAACTAGAATCCCAAAATTTTTAATATATGAAATTAAAAATTTGGGAGGATTTATTTGGCGATAGTGAAATGGGACATGAAAAGAAATTTCTAAAATTGTAGGAAAAAACACCTTTAGTATGGTAGAAATTAGAAATTTCAAAGGTAACTAGAAGAATATGAAAGATCTTTTTTAAATTTCAAAATTAATATCTGGTTTTAAGGAGAGCTAAGAATCTTAAAAACTAATATAAAAATCTATCTAGGTGTGGTATAAAATGTAAATGCTTGCAAGCCGTTAGGACGACCATTCAAAATAATCAACATTCGAAAAATACTGAAAATTTGAAATTTCATAATTGGTTCCAAGAAATAGGCTCTCGTAATGTTCTAAGCCAGTAGAAAAAAAAAACAGCTTCTTTATGGAAAGTAAAATTGACATTTGGCACTTAAGTAAATATACTTTCATGGATAGCAGAATTGTCTAATTAAATGGAATTTCAAAATTGAAAAATGGGAAATGTAAGAGCTCTAAATATGTACAAATAATGCAGAACACTATTATTGGTGTGGATGAAAAGTAAATTAGGCAGGCACGTAAAGGAACCATTTAAGATAACAGAATATATCTTAAGATTTCAAAATGGAAATGTGGAAGCTTAACGTGTTGGGGGAGGGCAGAAGCCATTACAAAATCCATTACAAAATATACCATTTAGTGCGGAAGAACATTTAAATTCGGCAAACTAGTAAAAATATCACCCCAGATAATATAAAAGTTGAAAGGTTAGGAAATAAAAAGAGGTTCCGGGGATGAATGAAAATTGAAGATCTCTCAAAACTGTTTAACTAATTGAAAAAAATAAAGTTGAGATGGTAGACAGTTTTAATTTTGTAGAGGCATAAGAAAAATCTTAAAAATTAAATACACAACAAGTAAAGATTATTTAAAGAGGATCTATAAAGCTACATAGCTACATAGCTAAATATAGAAGGAGAAGATATCGCCTATACAAGAGTGACATAATTATGAAAACAAACAACTTCTGATGGCATAGCCTGGTGAACCATGATGCTCTTTGGGAAATCATGACAGTAATTTATTGCATATGTCTATATATTAGTATATTAAGCCATTTAATTATTTTATAGTAATCTTAAATGAATAATGAGGCTTATTTTATTATTTTAAATGAGCCAAGATCCTGGTTAAGACAAACTAGTTCATTAATAATAAACAAATATGGCTACCACAAGCCATTTTAAAAAAATCAGAAGAATGTACTGCTCGTGTTCAAGGGTCGTCTATGCCCAGATCTCTTAATATCACGTACAAATTTAAAGTTAAAACAACTGTGTGTATTATGCTCTATTTACTATTTACTGTGTATCAATTATGAGGGCTATAATTGAAAATTATATGTTTCAACTTCTTGCTCACTGTGTGCTATGCATTATTTGCTATCAATTATGTGTTATTCGTGAGTGTAAACCTGACATTTTTAATAGCTCATCCAAGAAAGTTCAGACTTTTTAGACTGACTCTTTAGCTAAACTTGAACTCTTCTTAACAAAAAGTACATTATGCTTAACTAGTATGTTGTTACCTATGTGCTAAAGAAGCTCAAGAAGAATATTATTTGTTATAATATTTTCGTAAACGAACTTTCAACGTACTTGGCGAGGGAGAGGAGATTGTTTAAAAAACGTTGATGGGTCAGTAAGAGAAGAACGAAGTCCTTAAGGAGGGTGAATTTAAAAAGGAGCTATACATGAGCTATCTAAAACACTTTTTTTAATGTGCAGATACAATCCTTGACCTTTAAGACTACGCTATGCATTTTTCTGATATTATTATATATCAGGTAAAGCTCAGGGGTTGAGCTATCTTATTTTTGCAGCAAGTATGTCAGCTCAGCTAATTAGATTTCATCATATGGAAACCATACTCTGACGTCAGTCAGCTGAGAACATTACACAAACACAGGATGCTCCTAAGTCTAAATATTTTACTATCGACTATTTACGCTGTTTTGACGGATTTCTAGTTTACCAGGATTGACTGGTAATTATATTATCTATGGAGGTATATTTCTGATTTTTAGAATGACTATCTAAAATTTTAAAGGTTTGTCTATGTTTATACTGCATAAAAGCATTAGAAACTAGTACTATTGAAATAGTTTATAATATTTAATACTATATGAAATTTAAGATGTATATAGAATAAAGTTACACTATTCGTTTTAAGCGTATCGTGGAATCGAATCTACCATAGAAAATATATATATAAATAATATATATATATATATATATATATATATATATATATATGCGTGTCTGGCTACATCAGTCATAGCACAGTTTGTGGGAAGATTAGCCAGTACTTACAGGGGAATCCCGAATGTATTAATCGTACATTATTTCCGTGGAGGTCCTTTCCATATTCCGATGAGATGAGGTGATAGTGATTATGAGGGTGTGAAACCAATAGAATTACTTTAGCCTAACCAGATCCTGGTGATTGACAGGATAGTTCCCCTTTCAAGAAAAATACCCATAGTACCAATGGTAATCGAACCCGGGACCCCTAGATTGGTAGCCAGGTGCGCTGAGTACTATACCGCTGGCAGGTGGGATTCAGGGGGGTCAAGGGGTCAGTTGACCCCCCTGTGAAAGTTAGAAAATGAATACAAAAAACAAAATGAATGTTCAGAACTTTAGCAAGAAAATTATACAATTTTTTGTCTTTCTACACACAGACACCTCTTAAGCTAGGTCCATACGTGCGTTATTCACCCACGTTTATTTAATTTTCGATATGACTCACGCAAGTGTGGAAAAAATATTTGTTTTCATGTACGAATATTTGTCGTGCATAGCGAGTAACGAGCATTGTTCCGCATAGAGATGATCGCCTGAGAGCAGTTCATCCACGAATACCAAATATAGAGTATGTGTGGACAGCACGAGTAGTGGAACTATGGGGGGGCTCTGGCCCCTGGAAATAATTTGCTCCTCTCTGGAATAAATTCACCCTCTCTGGAATATATTCCCCCCTAGGTATATTTCAAATCCTCTGATATTATCGAATATGAAGACGAAAGATGGCCTTAAATCAAACTCCAAATGACTTCTAGATGCATCGTATTGTACAAAATTTGCCGGAGAAGACCGCTTTAAATAACTACTAGACTATAGACAGCTAAATGGCAGAAGAAGTCAGGGAAGGAAAGTTCTAAATAACTTCCGAGGTCATCCAAATTTCAAAAATGTCTAGGGGAAGACAACTCCAAATAGCTTCTAGGTATATGTCATTTTGAAGAATTTTCAGGCGAGGACCATCCCAAATAGTCTAGTTTCTGAAATAATTCAATTTTCAAAATTTTGTTGGTGGAAGACCACTTCAAATATTAGGTTTCTAAAGGTTTCTAACCACCCTAAAAAATTAAGATGAGGATCACTCTAAATAGCTTCGAGGGGCAACCACATTTCAAAAATTTCTAGGTGAGGAACACTTTAAATGGCTTATAATTTATGAAAAAATATAATTTAAAAAACCAAGATAATACTACACATAACTTCTAGAGTGAACCATTTTTCAAAAAATTGTTGAAGGAGGGCCACTCCAAATAGTTTATAAAAACTATCTGATTTTAAAAAATTTGAGAGGATGACCACGGTTTAAAACATGCATAGGATCAAATATGAATGAGAAACTATTAAATGGCTCTAAACAGAAATATAACATTGTAAGTAACTATGTTATTTATAATTATGACCCCACTATGAAAATGATCTGGATCCGCCCCTGACCACTGGGACGGTAAGAAATATATAAAACTTATACATGATGATGATTATGACAAATTAAGTATTTGATATATTCTGTTAAACAATTAGGGTCGGTTGGGGTGAATGTGATTTTGTTCAAAATTTCGGGTAAAATTTATAGAGTAAAAAACAAAAACTTCTGAAGATAGAAAAAAAATTAGAAAAAATAGTTTGTGCCACTTATTTCTAGTTTAACATTCCATAATGAAAGTGATAAATCTGTCACTACTTTTTTAGGAAGGAGGAAGGCGGACGTTGATATAACTTATTTTTGGGCCCAAAATTTTCATGAGGTAGTTCTACAACTTCAATTCTCTCTTTGTGCCTGTAGAAGATATTCAAATATTTTTTTTATTTCAAAAGATTCATGAATATAGACTCAATAATTTTCTGTTAACAAAACGTGGATTATCAATTATATTTTTGGTACTATTGCATTCTACGTCCATGGGGTCAATATGAGACTTATCATTTTAAGTAATTCCAACTAGACTTTTTTAAATTTTATTTCCAACATTAACTTCAACATCTATTACTTCAGGAATGACACAGAATCAGCCAAAGATACTCAGGAGGAAGATTAAGGTGGGCATGTAGGGAAAGGTTATAAAAGGCCAGTGTTTTTTCAGCCCTTAGAGCAAAGCTTTTTTTTGACCAAAATAAGTAGAATATTTTTCGAGTACAAACAAAGAGTTTAATTTTCTTCACATCATAATATCAACAGTTGTTGAATATAATGTCATGAGCATAGCAGCGTTAGATGACAAACTTTTAAATGAAGATAAAAAATTGTCATTAAATTCCAGGACACCCTTGACAGATATTCAAAAATGTTGATATTACCACGCGAAGAAAATTAAAATCTTTGTTTATACTGAAGCAATATTTGATTTATTTTGACCAAAGAAATATTTTTCTATAAAAACTGCAAAAACACAGCCCTTTTCCCAGGTTCCCTACATTTCCATCTTAAAGGGACGTTCCCCTGCGAAAATCCAGTGTAGTCTACCCCACAATACCTCAAAAATTATTATGAACGTTCAGCTCACTAGGAGTTCCACTTGAAGAAATTCTATTTGAAAGTTTGCGTCGAGTCTAAATACAATATAGAACGTAAGGTGGGAAATGATTTTAAAATATTTATCGCATATATACCCGGAAATATGTGGACTTCCTTATTGTTATTAGCTGTTGGGATTTTCTCATAATTTGGAAGAAACAGAGTAATGTATGACCTATTTTGAAATGATGAGATTATATATAGAGGCTGTAGATTTGTCTTTGATTCTAGTATTCTAATATAAAAAAGTTTAGTTATTAACTTTTAAAAACACATTCTACAGGGAACGATTCGAATCCTGGAATAGTGTCACACAAAATATAAATAAAGAAGCGTCAAAAGTTACGTGCTTAGTGAAGCCACTGAAAATGAAGTGTTATATGTTACAACGATGGCCGATTGGGAAATACAGCCAACTAAATAAAACCAAATGGCTACTCGAACCAATAAAAAAAAATAGCGCCACGTTTTACTATCCATTAGGGTTATACGCGTATGTACTTATTACTCTAAAGTGCTAGGGATAGTGAAGGTTAAACTTAGAGGAAATGTACCTGCATTTGCATGGGGGAGTGGAACATATTTAGGGAAAACCTAAGTAAGCCTTACTGGGATTGAACACTTATCTGCCTGTCATCGGCAGTCTAGTCTATTGCGAGAGTGATGTCTTATACCATGCAGCCACCGAAGCTGCTAGTAAAATTATTATATTTTAAAAAAACTCCATGGGGTGAACCCACAACCGAGCTATACCGACGCCGTTAGCAATGATGATGCCAATATTGGCGGATAGAGGGTGTTATGTGGTCAGCACAATGACCCACCCCCCCCCCCCCGTCGTTAATCTCAGTTTTCTAAGTCTGAGATGCTACTTATTTATTCAAGTAGCTCCTCATTTGTCCTCAAGAGGCTGAGTTTGACCCTGTTCCAGACTCACTGCCTCACAGATACATTTTAGAAGCGCTGGGGATCGAACCCAGGACCCCTGTATCTATAGCTGGGAGCTCTGACCACTAGATCACAGAGGCAATCAATTATTAAAGAAAATTTAATCAAAATCGAATTATACATACATTAAGACCTACATAAGTTCACGGTAAACTCTTTATGTTCTAAAGTAGTGTTTAATCATACCATTTTATTTGGTAATCCCTTTATCGGCAAATAGGAGGTTGCAAACCGCCTGTGATGGCTTAAAAGACTTTGTTTATTTTTTCTTTAAATTTTATATTTATATCGCACCACTTCTCTCAAGATGATTAGAAACTTGGAAACGGAAAGATTGATAAGTCTTTCGATGGAAATAATACTGAAACTAATTAATTAGAAGTAGGCCTACATTTTAATAATTAACTGGATTAATTGTTATGTTTGAAGAAGTGATTAAATTTTTGCTGTCGCTTAAAGATGAGCATTCAGATCTGAGATAAAAAGTTTTATATGTTTTGAACAAGATTAATTTATTCTGTTTGAAGAAATGATTAAGATTCACTGTCACTTAAAGATGAGCATTCAGAACTGCGATAAGATATTTTATATATTTTACTAACATTAGCAATATAATAGCTATGTTAGATATTTTTTATGTCTCTTCATTATTTAAAAATAAATAAAACAGATAAATAATTAGTCATTTATGAAGAATTTGCTAATGTGTAGCAAACGTTGATATTACTAAGTAGACCCTATGTAATCACACAGAAAACATAGATTGGGGACGATAATTTAGATATTAGTTCGAACAACATATCATTTGAAAGGGAAGTTTAAATATTTTGGAACAATTTTAACTATCAATAATGATATTAGAGTGGAAATTAGGAAATAAATACATTCAGAAAGTGAATGATTTTACTCGATAAGTAAGTGGTTGACATTTCGCCTGCTGTCAAGGAATATAAAACTAAGAATATAATTTAGTACAAAACAATAATTTTACCGGTTGTTCTCCCTGGGTGTGAAATGTGGTCTCTTACCTTACATGACGAAAACAAATTTAGGGTGTCCTAAAACAAGGTTCTTAGGAAAATATTTGGTCCAAAAAGGAATGAGGCTACTGGGGAGTGGAGGAGGTCACATGATTATGAGTTACATACCCTGTACTCATTACAAGAAATAGTTAGTATAATAAAGTCTGGTAGATTACGGTAGGCAGGATATGCAGCGCAAATGGAAGAATCTAGAACCGTGTTCAGGATACTGACTAGCAAACTCAATTGGCAGAGATAGTTGAGAGTACCAAACGCAGGTACTCATTAGAATGGACCTGAAAGAAATAAGGTGTAATGAGGGGGACTGGATAGAACTGGCTCAAGATAGGGATAGGTGGTATACTTTTGTAAGTGTAGCACAGAACTTAAGAGTTCCTAATGCCATAGAGTAAGTAAGTTGGTAGTTTGAAGATTAGTAAATATAGAATAGGCTCAAATTTATCACTGAAAAACTGTTCACAGTCAGGTTTATGATTTTTGTAATCTGTAAATACTAATGATTTTATTTAATATAAGCCATTTATAGAATATAACTTTATACAGAAATCTGTATGTCCATACAGTTAATATCATTACCCGCGTCATTGGCCGAATGGACTAAGGCAGGGATCTCCTAACTATGACCGCGGGCCAAATCCGGCCTGCCCCAAGCTTTTATATAAAAAAGTTTTTTTTCGCTATTTCTTAACCACTCACTATATTTGACATGTCTAGTTCCTGTCCGCATGCGTGCTTCCCTCCATGACACTAAGCCAGATTGCTGTCGGAATTGCAAACCCTCATTTTCTGTCGCAGGCACCATATGATTAAAGACCTCAAACCATGGTGTAAGAGTCAGCTGATGTTACTATCTATACCTACGAGTTTTAGGTAGTTCCAAGTGTCCCAGTGGACGGCTATAAAAGGAAACCCACGAAAGACGCTACATCATTTTAAAAATAAGTAATTATATTGACTATTTATTATAAATATAGATTATTACATATAAATATATTAATTTCTCACAGAGAAGAAGCAACCTCACCACTTTGATCAAACACTGATTGGCTTTAGAAAGTGGCATTTTTGGAGACGTGACCGGACGTGAATCAATTGAATCTAAAATTGCAAGCTAAAACAAATTTGATTTGTGATGTAATTGCGCATTCCAAGGTATCCACGGCAAAAATGATGCTACTTGAAGAAGAGGTGAACGTTCATAAATAACTTGGTTCACTTCCCAAGTTGTAAAAAATTGTATGAAGAACGTGAAGCAGAATTTACTTCTTCATTTGCATGAGAATTAATTTCTGGCTAAAACAATTTTGGCGACAGTTTTCTGATCTTGATGGAAAAACGGATGAAATAAGGCACTTTAAAATCCATTTGACTGCAATGTTGATATACAACGAGTCAGTTTCAAATGAAAATTATTGATCTCGAATCAGTTTACATGCTGAAAAACAAGTATAAATAAGGAAATTAATCCAATTTTATAAATCTTTACAGCCTGAGCAATTTCCGAATTTGAAGCGATTTGCTTATGGAGTTGTGTCAATTTTTTTTAAAACAACCTGTGTGAACGAAAATTCTCAAGAATAAAGTATGAAATATGTCAAGTCCTACAATAGAGTAAATTTATCTGATAAGCATTTGTAGTCCATTCTAATAATGGGGACCTCAGGCTTGAAACCTCAGTTCAGCAATATTCTGAAATTTTAAAAGCAGTTCCATCATTTTCATTGATCTTGCTGTGCAAAACTCCATGGTTTGTTAATTACATTGAAATCTCCCATTACAATCCTAGAGTAAAAATTAGTTTCTTTTTCTTGACAATATATATGACCAGCTACCTTTTTCTGTAATTGCTTCATTTCTCTTGGGTTCTGAATAATATCATGCTGATTTCACCCTAAAATATACAAATAAATGTTATTAATTCGTTTATGATTTATTTTTTAAGTTTTGCACGCGAAAATGTGTGGCCAGACTACCAAAAAGTTTGGAAACTCTTGGTCTGAGGCATCACTCTCACATTAGACTGGCCTGCTAATAAAGAGGAGATCAATGTTCGAGTTCCAGTCAGGTCTACTGAGGGTGGATTTTCCTAAATGGTTTCCCACGTTCCTTCCACACAAATGCGGGTGGATTACCTCTGAAAATGCTTCCTTCCACACCCTTACTCGATTAGAGTAATTTTACTTATATATACGTATAGCTAAACAGATATATATCATTCGCTAGATATGATGCTGACAGCTAGCAGAAGATGTAGGAACGGTTAAAATAAAATTAATGTTTGTTGTGAAGGTTTTTGACTGTCATAGGCGACAATAAATAAATATAATGTGTTACAGATCAAATGGTTTGGCGAAAGAATACATGAGAGTAGATTTAGTAGCTTTTACTGTCACCTACTCTCCTACTGTAGATAGGGTATAGTAAGTGACGATGACGCGGTGATGGAACATAAAAAAACTAATATAATTTGGTGTTATGAGAAATGAGTATGCTTCGTGACACCACATAATCTAATTTGCGACCCCTCGGGCTGAAAATCACTGTCTTAAGGGATTGATATGAATTTCTCAAGTTGAAATATATATTTTTTAAATAGGTCACTTCTGTACGACTTAGTGTTGACCACGACAATCAGAGTTATCAAATAATTAAAGATTACCAAAGGCAGTAGGCCTGTTTTCTTCTTCATCTTCGTCTTAAGTGAAATCCGAAAGTAGGTTTGATGTAATTTCTATCCATCCGGAGCTGGGCATGAACTCAGCCCTTCTGCTGGTTAGTGCTGTCTGCACCATCTGGTAGAAATCCCATGTACTAAGGGAGAACAGAAAAATAACTGGTTCCCCGTTGCCTTCCACACTGAATTTCTATGAGCGAGTGCAAAAGGGCCTACTAATTTTGCCAGAAAGGTATTTTAACATAACTACCAGAAGTCTTTTGCATGCGACAATCGACATGGGACCGACGGCTTTACCTCCCCTCCGAAGGAAGTTGTGCTACGGATTTTTATCACTCAAGAAGAATTCGTCGACCTCAGCTGGGTTTGAATCCACAACCATCTGGTCCTGAGGGGATCACATTATCCCAAGACCACCAAGGTAGACAGGCCTACTTTTTATTAAATAATTTAATTGAGATTAATTTTGCAAAGGCCTTTTCAAAGTTGATTAAAATTTGTGACAGAAACCGAAATCGCTACACATCAATCATAAGATAGTAATAGTCTATTTCTATAGCTTTGTGTGGATGAAGACAGTCATAGCCACCCCATATACACAACGTCTTTCTCCACCCTGAATCCACACACTTGTTCAACTATCCTCACTAGCGGATATTATTTAATAATTTTATTAAATTGTTGAGTCCAATACTTCTTACAAGGTAAGCTTTAGCACATGAATTTATTAGAACAAACCTAGGGACGTAGTACTCAAAATACTGTAAACAAAAGATGAAAATGAGCTTGCAAAAAACTAGACGAGATTGTTAGTCAGTTATTTATCGAATTCCTGCACACAATTTTAGCTGTCATCTTCATTAGCATTCAATTTTAATTTGACATGCACATTTATATGCTTATGTCTCCATATGTACGTGCTATATGTGCAGTCCAATCTTCATAGCAAGGGCCTTATTTTAAAGCTAGAAAAGTTACTAGATCTACTTTTCCTTATTCATACGCTAGATAATGTTATCTGCAGCTGTCACTTTTGAAATTATTACAGTACCAATAAAATAGTAAAGTGTTATCAATTTTGGCCACTAAAAATTGTGTATTTTATAGAAGGCTATTTTAGGGTAAATTGGACTGTATTATCATTTTTAGATGTCAGATAAGGATCTTCCTATCGAGATTGGACTGTAGTGACTGTCTAGCTGTCATGTAAGGATTTTACTATGGAAATTGGACTGTAGTGACTGTTCTAGCTGTCATGTAAGGATTTGACTATGTAAATTGGACTGTAATGACTTCTATATGTCAGATAAGGATCTTACTATGTAAATTAGACTGTAGTGACTGTTATATCTGTCAGATAAGAATCTTCCTTTGGAAATTGGACTGTAGTGACTGTTATAGCTGTCAGCTAAGTATTGCTATGTAAATAGACTGTACAAGGCATTTATTTCAAATCAAACGGTGATTGAAGGCTAACTTTTAAAACATTTTGGAAAGCTCAGATTTGAAATAGAAGAAACAAATACCAATTTAAATATGTATTAAATTGGTACAATTTACATGCCAAATTCTGTTGTAATTTGTTTTAATATATATATTTTTTATTCCGGCTAAAAACATTTCTTCATATTTCAATATTGTGTGCTTGTTTCAACCGGTTATATAAATAGTCTTGCAGTCAGAACAAAGTTATGTCTAATTCAAAGTGGTGGCCTAACTAACACTTTATAATTCTTTATGCCAATGCTAACTCCAAGCTACTGTGTATGGAATTTTGGACACTTTGACACACTATCCTGGAGGAATTTGAAAAACCAAACCAGATGATGTCCTGGTGAGTCTTTATATGTATTCAGAGTTTGGTCACGACTAAACGATTACCGGTAGATCATAATTTATATAGGGACATATTCAACACACAACACACACACACACACAGTCGTTAAGGCAAAAGGTTAAAAAAAATATTAGGTAGGTTTATTCTAAAATGGGTATGTGAAATGTTTAACGTATGTAAATCAGATTGAAAAATATGTGTGTACATAAATTATTTATTATATATATATATATATATATAGTTTATATATGTGTGTCATTAATAGTAGTAATAACATGGTCGTCTTCGGTGGTCTTGGAGTAAAGTGCTTGCCTCAGGATCCGATGTTCGTGGGTTCAATCCCAGCTGGGATCGATGTATTGTTCCTGAGAGATAAAAATTCGTGGCACAACTTCCTTCGGAGGGGTAATGAAGCAGTCGGTCCCATATGTCGATTGTGGCATATAAAAGATACCTGGAAGGTATGGGAAATTACATTTCCCTCCAAAATGGGTAGGACCTTTCGATCTTGCTCAAAGAAATTCTTGTGTGCTCATAAAACCAGTCGGTTCAGAAAGTGTACGTTAAATACCTGAAATAAATAAAAAAAAATGGTAATAACATGGTGAGCAAAATTTAATTTTTTTAAAATACATTTATATTGTAAGTTTAAAATAAAATAAACATGTGATTGTTATATATATATATATCATTGTTATTATTGGGAAAATGTTTCACAGTGGAAAGTTTAAAGTAATCCAATTGATATATTAATAAACAAAATGCTCATTAGCTAGATGAACACTTTTTTTGGGGGTACTTATGTGTTAACTATTATATTGTTACTGCTCCAGGCAAATTCTGGTAAGCGTCCTCTAAATTCTACCTTCCTCATATTTACTCCATTGATGTTATTAAATGTGGATATCCTGGACGGGTATTAAGACTGGTGAGTAAAATAAATAGCTCTAGGATACTTAAGCCCCCTTCCCCCGGATCAGTTACCTAACATTAGGAGAAACCCCTAACCTAACACTATGTGACCTAAGCTCTTACCCTGAAGCTGCCAGTGGGGGAAAGTAGCTTTGTTAAGGGGAAATTACTTTCAAATAAAACAGATTTGAAACTTGACTGCTGACATGAGATGCAACCCACTTGACACGATCACTTCAAATTAACCAAATAGCAGTGTCGTAACTAAGCTGAGTCAGGTGAATCACGTTCCCTGAGTGTCAAATTGGGTATATATATTGTATGGTTAATAAAATGCAAAAAAAAAAAAATCACCTATTTCCTATGTGTGCCAATTTTTTTAAATAAATAAAGTAACCATATTTATTTTATGTGCCCTGATAATATTTTTCAATTTCTAAAATGAAATGGCATTGACAGAATGAGAAATAAGTGCGTCGATATAGTTATAAATATATATTAGCCACGGTATGTTTCATTTTTTTAATAGTAAAATTGTATTTTTAATTTTAGTAAGGAACGAATTAATATTTAATTGATAGAAATCGATTATATACAAAAATATATAAATTACTTACTCTAAGGCACTAGGAACTCGAAGGTTCATTGCTGCACTTACAAAAGTACGTCGGTGACCTGGTGGTCTAGGGGTAAGGTGTCAGACTTCTGTGCTAGGGGTCCGGGGTTCAATCCTCGGTCCCGGCACAGTTTTATCTGAATGCCAAACCCTTCCTTCACCTCTGACAAGATGTGTATTAATCACAACTTGTGAATGTGAGGAATGCCAGGCCTCCACCGTGGTTCGGATTCCACGTTAAACTGTAGGTCCTCCATTTCATCTCACAATCACCCTACCATTGCACATTAGCGTAAGTGCGTATAACCCGAACGGTTAGTAAGACGCGGTGCTAATAATAATAATAATAATAATAATACAAAAGTACGCCACCTATCCCTATCTTGATCTAGTTCTAACCAGTCCACCTCATTACACCCTATCCCTATATTAATCTAGTTCTATCCATTACACCCCATCACACCCTATATTGAGCTAGTTCAATTCAGTTCACCTCATTAGACCCTATCCGTATCTTGAGCTAGTTAAATTCAGTCCACCTCATTAGACCTTTTCTGTATCTTGAGCTAGTTCTACCCAGTCCACCTCATTACACCCTATTTCTTTCAGGTCCATTCTAATGTTATCCTCTCATCTGCGTCTAGGTCTTCCCAGTGGTCTCTTCCCATTGGATTTGCCAGTCAATACCCTAGATATGGTTCTAGATTCTCATATTAGTAAAACAAAATTGGAAAATTTTGTTATAAGATGAGTTGACCATTAAGTAATCATTAAAAATGAAAAATATAGTAAGAATCAAGTGAGGTACTGTATTTACAATGCTGTGATAAGAAAGTTAACACAAATTTAATAAATTATATGTAATTTTAGACCTTGAAAAATTATATATATGAAACAGAAAATGCTTTGTAAATTTATTTTATTATAAACACATTGCATTTATAATACTTATAATACTTAGCACAGCTTTTTACTACCTGTTCGGTTTATACGCTAGAAACAAATTGAAGAAATGAAACATGTTAAAAGTACCAATCATTAATAAAAATAAAATTAAGGAAATTAAATCACACTAAAAACAAATTGAAGGTTATGTTATTTAAGGTGATTTTTGAATTATATTTTATTTTTATGGTTCTGTGATCAGTATTTAGAACTAGTAAATAACCAGTCTAAGTACCAATATAAATATTTAGCCAGAATTTTAAATAACTTTTTTAATCGCGTCCTACTAACCGTTTGGGTTACACGCATTTGTACTAATTACGCTAATAAGTTACTTATGATGAAGGTAGAATTTAGAGGAAGTATACCCACATTTGCTTAGATGGAGAGTGGAAAACTAAAAACCACCCTCAGTACACCCAATCGGGATTCGAACTCCGATCTCCTTATCATCGACAGTCTAATCTATTGCTAGAGTAACGCCTTAGACCATGCGGCCATTGAAGCAGGCTGCCTGCTTTAGAGGGACGTCATTTTGGTATCTGCCCTCGACGCCACTAAACCTAGTTACGCTTCTGCCAAGCAGACAACACCTTCAACAACTATGGTGATGGATGTAATAGTGAAAATAAACAGAAGAGAGAGAAAGATATTCAATTTATTTAATCCAACATAGCAGATAACCTTTTATACAATGCCTTTCCGTGACCGAGCGTAAAAAGGGGCTTGTCTGGATCGTTTGCTCCCACTGTTTATGGTACATACTATATACTGTTAGACACCCCAAGGGATAGTTCAAGTGGAACGTTACAGAAGGTCACAGGTAGTAAAATTTCAAGCGTGTTAAGTTCCTAAAAATAAATACCTATCAACATATTTTATGAACCAATCAAATGAGTAAATAATATTTAATAGTAAATACTAAATCAACTGAAGTTGAAAGTTCCGTAAAAGGAGTGAGAACCAATGCCATATCTTACTATCTTACAAGAACATTGCACTTAACGATACTTCGCTTATAAAATGTCAGTTTTCATTAAATAGCGTAGTTATCCTCAGTGAGGCAAGAAATGTACGTTTACTCTTCAATGTGTATTTCTAGTAATTTATGTGATTGATGTTACCCTCTTCAGTGGCCGAATGGTATAAGGCGTCACTCTCGTGTTTGACTGGCCTGCTAAACATGGAGATCGGGATTCAAATTCCGGTTGGGTATACTGAAGGTGTTTTTTCCTTAATAGTTTCTCACTCTCTTTCCACGCAAATGAGGGTAGATTACCTCTAAAATTCTTCCGTCCTCATTTACAACCTCACTAGAATATTTATCGTCTACACCTATAACTTGAAAAGGTAGTAAGTAAGACGCGGTGATAATTAATTTAAATGTTTTTGGTTTTTTTAATACGCATCTTACTACCCGTTCGGATCATACGCCTATATACCAATAACTCTTATGTGTGTGTTAGGGAGGAGGAAGGTTGAATTTAGAGGAAAGATACCTCTGCATATGGGTGGAGGGAGAGTGAAAAAAACAATTTAGGGGAAAACCACCCTTAATACACCCAGCAGGGATTCGAACCTTGATCTCGCCGTCCTCAGCAATCTAGTATATTGTGAGCGTGACGCCTTAGACCACGCGGCCACCGAAGTGGGTTCAAATGGTTATTGATTGTGAGTGTCACCTAAACCTTGGCCTTCCAGACATCATTCGCGGCCGCCACTGGGGCGAACATTATAAAGTGTAGGTTTAGCTGGGAGTAGAGGTCACTTCTGAGAAGAGGTAGACCTGTATCAAGTTGGTAGATCTTGACATTAACTCAAAGTGACGCAACTCAGTGCCCACGTGCCACACAGCTCAGAGCAACGACCGGTCAGGGTGACCGGTACAAAACTCTGAATACAGGAAATAACGAAATCCTCATTTACGAGAAAACTGATTTATTATCAGTTGTACTGGAGCTCCCAACTGGCGTCAAGTCTACAAGAGCTCCAACAGCTTGTCCAACTTTTGTTTCTTTGGTTTCATCTAGAATATTCATCCGCCACCAGTCATGAGATATTCTCGTCAAGGAACAAATTATTCCCGCTCTTCTCGAATCAGTGTTTTATCGAGTCACTATTCCCGCGTTTGGAAATTCGCACTTCGTGTCGGGTCGTGCGGGGTCATATTACATTTATAAACAAGGATTTGTATCTAGTTGAAAACTTGGATTTTTCTTCCATTGGTGTTAAGGGAATTTAAAAAGAATGCAACTTAAGAGTTGAATAAGTAACTACGACATTTGCAACTCTTCAAAGTCCCCTAAAACAGACCTCAGGAACTAAATTAGTATAAATTGCCATGGACATACCCAGAAATTTATTTCAGAGATTTTTCTACCTGTGGTTACGTCTCCAACAGGAGATGCAAAGTATTGGTTAAAGATTGGATCCTGATTAAGGTGGGGATGTAGAGAACGTTAGAAAAGGTAAGTGTTTTTGGAGTTTTTATATAAAAAATTGTTTTGGTAAAAATAAAATATTGCTCCTATACAAAGATAGAGTTTAATTTTCTTCACGTGGTGACATCAACAGTTGTTGAATAACTGTCAAGAATGTCCTGAAATTTAATGACAACTTTTTCTCTTAATTTAAAAGGTTTACCATCTAATGCTGCTATGCTCATGACAGATATTCAGGAACTGTTGATATCACCATGTGAAGAAAATTAAACTCTATGTTTTTATTGAAGCAATATTTTATTTATTTTGACCAAAAAATGCTTTTCTATAAAAACTGCAAAAACACTTTTTCTCGCGCTTCCTATATCCCCACCTTCAAGTAACTTAAAGGTATTTTAAACGTAGGTATGTGTTATGAAATTTACAATAATCCATCCAGCTACTATCATACTCATTGAGGAGGAATACAAAAGTACATAATAGTAATATTAATAATTTCAGGGAAATTTGAGCTCCCAAAATACCCCCCTCTCCCCTTCCTAGGTACAAACCTATCTGTTACATATCGGTTTCATCGACAGTAAACTCCTCGATAGGAAATGATACACTCTTCAAGATATTTGTAGTTATATCCATTTTATTTTAGTAAGGAGAAAATTGAATAGAGTAATTGTGTAAGGAACGTGCTTTTTCAGATTTATACCATAGGTTGATATTAAGTTAATAAAACCTAATTAAGTTAAGATATTAAATGTAGAAGATTAAACAAGAAATAAATTTAAAAGAGAATTTTACTAAAGAATGTTATAACCATTGAAGATAATCATATGTCAAAAATGACTATTTACAATAAAACTACTTAAGTTACATGTAATTTCAATTAAAAGTTAAAAATTAGGAGGGAACAAATAGTGTAATATTTAGAGAAAATGAACAGTTAAAACATATTGAATTGTTGAGGATCAGTCAATTTTAATAAATATAAAGTAAATATAGTAACCTTTTTAAACAATTCAACTATATCATATAAATAAATCAAAAATATTACATAATGACTAGATGAACATTAACAGTTAATATATAATCTTAATATATATAATTCTTCTGTACGTGTGTATGTCACTGAACTCCTTCTAAACGGCTGGACCGATTTTGATGAAATTTTTTGTGTATGTTTGAGTGGGTCCGTGGATGGTTTAGATTCACAATTGGACCCGGTAGGTGGCACTGCAATCGGGTTCTATGATTTTTTTGATATTTTAGGGATTTTTTGGGGGGGTTGGCTGGACCGATTTTGATGAATTTTTTTGTGTGTGTTTGAGTGGGTCCGTGGATGGTTTAGATTCACAGTTGGACCCGGTAGGTGACACTGCAATCGGGTTCTATATTTTTTAAATTTTTTAGGGTTTTTTTTGGGAGGGTTGGCTGGTCCGATTTTGATGAAATTTGTTGTGTGTGTTTGAGTGGGTCCGTGAATGGTTTAGATTCACAATTGGACCAAGTAGGTAGCACTGCAATCGGGTTCTATGATTTTTTTGATTTTTTAGGGATTTTTTGGGGTGGTTGGCTGGACCGATTTTGATGAAATTTTTTGTGTGTGTTTGAGTGGGTCCGTAGATGGTTTAGATTCACAGTTGGACCCGGTAGGTGACACTGCAATCGGGTTCTATATTTTTTAAATTTTTTAGGTTTTTTTTTGGGAGGGTTGGCTGGTCCGATTTTGATGAAATTTTTTGTATGTGTTTGAGTGGGTCCGTGAATGGTTTAGATTCACAATTGGACCCGGTAGGTGGCACTGCAATCGGGTTCTATGATTTTTTTGATATTTTAGGGATTTTTTGGGGGGGTTGGCTGGACCGATTTTGATGAAATTTTTTGTGTGTGTTTGAGTGGGTCCGTGGATGGTTTAGATTCACAGTTGGACCCGGTAGGTGACACTGCAATCGGGTTCTATATTTTTTAAATTTTTTAGGGTTTTTTTTGGGAGGGTTGGCTGGTCCGATTTTGATGAAATTTTTTGTGTGTGTTTGAGTGGGTCCGTGAATGGTTTAGATTCACAATTGGACCCGGTAGGTGGCACTGCAATCGGGTGCTATGATTTTTTGATTTTTTAGGGATTTTGGGGGGGTGGGGGGTTGGGGAATCAATAAAATAAAATTAACTGTACCCGGCATAAAAATTTGTAAGCAAGATTCGCAAAATTTTTTCGATACAGCTGATATTTGTGGAGTTGTGGGCAAAATTCCAAAAATGAAAAGATGTTTTATTTTGTATGTTGTCTTTACAAACACTGAATTTGTAATATTTGTGTAACTCACTAATTGGAGTTCATTGTGAATTTGTAATTGTGATGATCACATAGTATTTGTTGTTTTATTATCGAAATCAACTATGCCACCCAAACGAAAACCAAAATTCGGGCAGGACAACGTCTGTCGGGTCCGCTAGTTTATTATAAAATTGTGAATATAAAAGGATTAAATAAAGTTTCATGAAAAATAGTTAGTTTCATACAAACATTTTAAAATACAAAGTTAAAAATGACATCGAAAAAGTTGAGATGTGAAAATTAGAGTAGAGGAGTGACTATATAATGCAAAAGGTATAATGGGGTAGACTAATGTACAAGTTATAAGTACAAATAACTGTAAAAAATTAAGTGGAATAACATTGAATTATAAGATTTAAGTTTACAAAGTTTGAGATTTTATATAAGATAGGTATATTAATAGAACACGCAAATGCGGGTTCACTTCCTCTATATTCAACCCTCCCAATTCCTAATCCATTAGAGTAATTAGTACTTAAGCGTATAACCCGAACGGGTAGTAAGACGCGGTGCTAAGTATTATTATTATTATTATATTAATAGAAATGATAATATGGTTAGGGTAAAAGTCTAAGGACTTTCCTTCGCTGGGGTGTTTAGTTCCTCTCCTTAATATAGCTCGCCTATGGCTCATTGGAGTTACGACATGATAAATAAATTAATATATATCTATATAATCAATTAATTAATCATATTTATTCATATTAATCAATTAATCAATTAATTAATCATATTTTTTATGAAAAATAAATGAGGTATGTGTGTTATTAATGTTTACTAACATAATATTTAAACTGTATACACTCTGTTTATCCTGAGCGATAAAAGGCTTGTATTGACCGACTACACAATAGCCCTATCTTATAACTTATAAGTTACACCATAGTGTAACCCATCAAGTTAAGCTTATTACCTTTCAGAGCAAACGAAGTGTATCCTATAGAGAGTTAAACGCGTTTTTTTTAAATTATGACACAAAACTAATCGAATTAAAAGAGATGGGTTCGGGAAGTAGTAAAAACAACAATTAAAAAATTTCATTCCATGCAATTGTTTTGTGACTGCAAAAATCTTTATGTTGTAAAAGAAAGATGTTTTAGTGGTTGGGGTCTCCTGAGAATTGAAGGTCTGGGGTAAACTTATCCATTTTCCTTCTCTCTCACCCCTTTTATGGGCGGTCCGTGATATACTGACCTAATAAGAATGTAAGGGGATTGAGTCCTCCCTGTTCATCTCCCGATTGTACACAGTACTAGTTTTGTGGTCAATTGAAATGACTTAACCTAGCAAATACATGTGCAGGAAAACAAAGTAATAAATGACCAACAGGTTGAGCGCATCTCCAACAGTGCGGAATATAATGGTGTTGTTGGTCAACTATGTGATGGACAGCTTCCTGTTCGACTGACCCCACCATTGTTACCTACAATTGTGTACTCTTCCGGCTTTGTTTAGCTTGTTTACTTCAGTAACTTTATTTTAAGGTCTTTATTGGCAAGACGAGGAGTTTCGGCATAGTACCGAAAAACCTTTATTTTTCCTTCTCTGTGGCCAAGGTTAAATTGTTAAAATACATTAGAATAGTAAATTACCTTTTCTGAGATCTTGGAGCTGACATAAATTATTCAACAAGCCAATAAACTGATTATATGAACTACTTCATGATCAGAACTAGTGAAACTACTTCAATATCTTCTTTTGTGTGAAGCTTTTATTTTCCCTTGTCCTAGTTATAAAATTAGCCTCACTGTACAAAAGGAACAATTCTAAAAATATACAATTTTTCATAGTGGTATGCGTCTTACTGCCATGAATTTCACCAGCGCTTACATATTTTAGCAACACTCCGTTTACTATGAAAGGTTGCCAGCTTACCTTGATGGGTTACATTATGGCGCAGCTTATGAGATGATAATAATATTGCACGTCTGAGCTACATCACTCGTACCCCAGTACTGGAGATTAGCTAGTACTACCGTCGTCCAGGGGTCACCCAACTGTACTAATCGTACATCCTCTCCATGGAGGCTTTTTCCATGTCCCGATAAGATGAGATGATGGTGATAGTGAGTATAAGGGTGTGGAATCAGTGGAAACACTTAACGTAGCTTAGGCCTAGCTAACTAAACCCTAGTAACCGTTGGGGTATTTTCCTTTCGGGAACAAGACCAAAGTACCAGCTGGGGATCGAGCCAGAGACCCCTAGGCTTGTAGCCAGGTTCACTGACCACTACACTACGGGGCTGGTTAACTTATGAAATAGTACCATGGCATACTCGTTCAAGGTAAGATTGCTGAGACTTTTCAGGGTAAATAGAGTGTACATTTTAACACACCATAAAATATTCGTGATAATGTTAACTCTCTACTTTTTAAGAATTTATTTGTACTGCATCAAAATGTGTCTTTCCATTAGTTCATTAATGATAATACCCATTTTAATGTAGCTAGTCTGTAATAATTAAACATAGCACAAAATAAAAACATTTACGGAAAACACATGCCTTCTAGGACGGGCACAAGACAACAACTGGCAACTTATTCTAACAAGGGAGTCTATCTCACCACCCAGCGAAGACCCTATCAATGTATGACAGAGGTTAACCCTTCACCGTTGTCATGGTGGATCTGGTCTGGAAAATTAGACTGCAGTAAACCAACGAAGATCCAACATAGCGGGTTGCCTCAGAGGTTCTTAATGAGCCGTTGATTACAAGACTTGACTCCCTTAGTAAAAGCAGATAAGTTTACACACGTTTCGTAATAATTTTTTTTTTTTTCAATTAGCTTGGCTTTGCAGCTAGCCTTGCTTGATGTATTATATTTTATCTTGTTCTCGTATGATTACAATGATGGCAAATAATGTTTATCCCTTTCAAAAATCACATAAAAGCTAACTATATAACTAGAATTAGAATAGGGATTAGCACTATTAAAGTAAATAATGCTCAAAATAATACCAAAGTTTTAAAATTATCTAAAAACTGTTTTAGTCCCTTCATAAATTTAAAAAACGTTGCTTACTGAAGAAGTTAAAACATTCATAGTAATCTTTATTTATCTCTAAAAAAACTTATTAGGATAAGTTGAATATGCTACGGCTCTCTAATAGACAGTCACCTATTAAGATGCAAGTGCTTAACCTTTCTAGTTGTCTATTAGCCGCTTCATAAAAGGTCAGTGCAGAGGCTCTTTAATAGCTTATATGTAATATTTTAAAATGCAATGGCTCTCCAATAGTTGTTAATATTCTCTTAAAATTCAAGTCCAATAGCTTTCATTAACCTGTTATAACCTTTTAAAATATCAGTGCAATGGCTCTCCAGTAGTCTGTTTATAATTTCTTAAAATTCTAATCCAATAGGTCTAAGAAACCTGTTAGTGATTTCTTAAAATGCAAGTCTAATAGTTTTCAATAACCTGTTTGTAATGTCTTAAATTGCAAGTACAATAGCTTTCAGTAACATGTTAGTAATCCTTTAAAATGAAAGTCCAAAAGGTTTCAGTAACCTGTTAGTAATCTCTTAAAATGAAAGTCCAACAGATTTCAGTAACCCATTAACAAACTCTTAAAATGCAAGTCCAATATTCTGTTAGTATTCTCGTTAAATGAAAGTCTAATAGCTTTCAATAACCTGTTAGCAATCTCTTTATATGCAAGTACAATAGCGTTGCGTAACTCCTTAGTAATCTCTTTTAATTAAAGTCCAATAGCCTTCAGTAGGCTGGTAATAATATATTTAGATAAAAGTCCAATAGCTTTCAGTACACTGTTAATAACTAATCTCGTTAAATGAAAATCCAATAGCTTTCAGTAACCATTTATAAATGTATTCAAATAAAAGTACAATAAAGTTCAGTAGCCAGTTAGCAATCTCTTTAAATGCAAGTTCAATAGCATTGAGTAACCTGTTAGTAATCTCTTTAAATAAAAGTCCAATAGCTTTCATTAGACTGTTGGTAATATCTTTAAACTAAAGTCCAATAGCTTTCAGTAGAATGTTAATAATCTCTTTAAATGAAAATTCAATAACTTTCCGTAACCGGTTAGTTATCTCTTTAAATTAAAGTACAATAGATTTCAGTAGACTATTAATAATATCTTTAAATGAAAGTACACTTGTTTCAGTAAACTGTTAATAACCTCTTTAAATAATCTCGTTAAATTAAAATCCAATAGCTTTCAGTAGATTGTTAGTAATCTCTTTAAATGAAAGTCCAATAGCTTTCAGTAGACTGTTAATAATTTCCTTAAATCTAAGTCCACTAGCTTTCAGTGTATTGTTAGCATTCTCTTATATTGCAAGTACAATAGCTTTCAGTAGATTTTAGTAATTATTTAAACTTCAGTATCCCCCCCGTTGGTTTTCTCTTGAGATGGTAATAACTATAAATGCGCATGGTTGTATACTAATTATAGAATAGGACAGGTATATATTATAAAAGAGGGAGATATCACAAAATGTGTGTTGTGGCATAGTATATATTAAATCTAAATTATGTTTGCATCCCATGACTTTAGCAGTTATTAAAAATGGTAGAATGAACAATATTTTTTGTTAGCATTGTTGACAGTAATTTTTAACAAAATGAGGTAATTTGTTGTGTTGGTCGTATTAACGGAAACGGAATTTTTAATAAATTTTTCCCATATAGACTAAGTATATGCGTGAATAAAAGTGTGGTTTGATAAACTTGAAGAGTGAATAAGTTCCGCTCGATTCTGCACCTACAATCATTGTATGCCCAATAGAGCTGGGTGTGTGCTAATGTGCTTGACTCAGTCCAATAACGACATGGTTCGGCTTCCATTTCGGATGAATTGTAGGTATTTACCCCCACAGGGCCAATTATAACGTTGATTCGCGACCGGAGTAGTGGTAGCTTACAGCAAAACAAAATTTACCAGATATAACTTTCATTTGCTAAACCATATGATCTGCCAGACCATATGTTAAATTGCTGTTACTTTTGGCAGTTAAAACTTTCACATGAAACCATTTGTTTTTAACTATTTTTTCTTTTAACCGTTTTTACATTGTTGAAACACAAACTTATGAAAATGATCGTTTGGATGTTTCTTTTTTTGTGGAAGCAGCGCATCTGTGGTTAACTTAAAAAAATGCTTTACTAACGAAAAAGGCTGCGTTCTATTCACATAGTAAGATGTCAATCCAGATGAAAATAGGGCCGTTGATGACGTCGTGTAGTACAAATAGTTTTCGGTTATCTTTATATGCATATGTTTACAAAATAGAAATGTTTGTTTTGTATGGCTCTTTATCTAAATTACTAAACACATTTGTTTATTTTATGGTGGGCAGTTATAATAAGATAAAAGTATGAATATAAAATTTGAAATTTATTATTTCATGGACTATAATATCGCTTGTTGCCACAACCATGAAACAAAAAAAAAAGTGATTTATTGATATTTTTTCTTTCAATAAGTTACGGAAAAGTTAATTGTACATTAATTATTAGGGAAGTATTATTAAAAGAGTTTATTAACACATTTGATGGATAGTATAGTATTACTAAAGAAATAAGAATTATTTCAACATAGGATAGCGTTAGTGAGTTTCAACCAATGTGTGCAATAAACAATCTTCTGTTAGCTCTCAGTGACCACCATTCCAGTGGCATATCAACTGTACTTTGCCATTCTCCCTATAAGAGTAAGCGTTTTCATTTATTTACAGTTAATCCTTTTTGTGTTAATTATTAGACACTAATAGTTTAAGATATCCTAATAAAATAATATTAATGAGTTAAAATCGTATTTATTAAATAAATTGCAGTGCTTACAACTATACTTAAAGTAAATTAAACTATTATAATATAAGAGTTGCATGTTCAGGGTCATGAATGCGTATTATAGTAAAAAAAAATTCCGTGAGTTTTTATTTTTTATTTGTTTAGGAACAATGCTGTACAGGTAATCTGATAACAAATTAGGTGTAACTTATAGAAGGACATGGCTTTTTGGTATGTTCCCACTTTTAGGGGTTTTAATTTAGACAGTAAAGCATACTTATTATAGAAACTATACCACAATTAAAATAAAATGTTACGCCATAATAGTTTACGTCTTAAAAAAATATAAAGTACACAAAAAGAGTAGATACAATCCATGAACACTTGTTTTTTTCTTTTTTACAGTCGAAAGAGAACTGGGCAGCCTTCTTTAGCCAAGTAAAGAGGTAACAAAGGACCAGTAGAAACTAAGAGGGACTAGTAGAAGGTAAAACTATCTATTAGAAGGTTAAAAAGTCCTAAATGAAGATAAAACGTTCTACCAGAAGAGAAAAGGCCTCAGCGGGGAAGTGATAAAATTCGGTGGGAATGAAAAACCCCATTAGGAAGGCTTAGAAGTTGATGGGTGGCACGACTGGAGCCACGGGTAGATGGGCACCTTCAGGTCTGAAACCCAACTCGTCGGCGACGTACGTAAGGCTGATTGGAATACCCTCTGGTGAGGTGTAGGAGAAACTACCTTGTTTCACTAACACATTGTCTGTGCCGTCAGCCGTGGGCTTGAGAGCGCCTTGTTCGTTGAGCGTGGTGCCATCTCCCGACAGGTAACTGAAACACAACGAGAAGGTAATAATTATTATGATCATTGACAGAACAGTTTATTGAATAACTTGTGTCCTAGAAAGTGACGTCAAAAATTGCAATTTATAAAAAAAAAATTAAATACTTTTTTCGGTGGTCGCCTGGTCTAAAAAGTCACTCTTGCATTAAACTGTGTTGCAAGTGACGGAGAGATCAGGGTTCAAAACCCAGTGGCTGAATGGTTTAAGGCATCAGTATCGCAATATTCTGAACAACTGATAACGGGAGATTGGGCTTGAATCCCGGTCGAGTGTATTGAGGATTTTTTTTTTCTTAAATAGTTTCCCAATCTTCCTCCACGAAATCAAAGGTGTATTTCCTCTCAAATTCTTTCTTCCTCAACCCTATTCCATTAGCGTGATAATTATATGCGTACGACCCAAACGGGAACCAACAAACGTGGGTCGTGGATAGAAGGGGGTGTGAGGGGGGGTTATACAAAGAGACAGTGAAAAAATTAATAAAAAACATTTAAATTAGTTTGAATTTGGCTTCACTACTCTAATCTGTTTTTTTTAATCTTAAAATAAAAAAATATAAACATTAAAATTGGTTTTATTGTGTTCCATTTAAAGCCAATACTATCTCTAACGTATCTCTTAGTTTAGGTGTTTCTAGTTTTATTTTTAAAAACAAAATAATTTACCATATTTTTAAAATAGTAGTGTAGACAAAATGGAAAGTGTGTTCAAAAAATACTACTCGTGTAAATAACCTATGTATAACCCGTTTCCCTTGACGGATTACACTGTGACCCTATCCTACAAGTTATACCATAGTGGAATATAGCAAGGTAAATGGAGTGTACGTGCAAATTATTCTGACAGGGACAGGACTTAAATATATTGGTTTTTTTTTAAATACATTATAAACCTTATTGTATAGTCCTCTTAAGTGTGATTGCATTATTTCAAGCAGATAAAATGGAAAATATATCAAATTTTTCTTTCAGATCATTTACTTACGTATCTTAGAAATTGGCCCATGACGTAGGGAGATATTTTTTCGGTGGATAACCACCCCCCACCCTAACTTATCTTAATATTGTACTAAAAATATTCACGGCTCATCATTTAAGGTAGAATTTCCTCAATTATGGCGGGAAAAAAACACTTAAATTTGCTTCTAGAGGCTTTATTTTATTAAAGCGCTAAGATTGATTTAATGTGCCATGGGCATAGACTATCCAAGTTGACTAGAGGCAATACTAACTAGGCTAATAATTTTGTGACGAGTAGACTTTTCTCCCTTCATTCAAAATATACTAAGTATTACGTCATGTTCTTATCGTTACTACATTCTTAAATTTTCTCTTTGGATTTAAAGTATATATTTTCCCTTGGTGATCAAGTTGTATAGAAAACAAATTAATACTATATTCAAAAGTATATTATATTTATAGAAAATAATCATTGTTCTTGCAGTTTAAGATGTCCGTCTCATATTATATGTCAAACTGTTAAAATATTGCACTCTAGGTGTTAAATCGAATACTTAGAATTTTAAAACAAAATCACTTGAGACAAGCTACTTAAGGAAAAACCTTTTGAGTGGCCACCATGTTTAAATAGATAGTCCGATTACAAAATGATGCGCATAAGCCTACAATATTCGGCCTGGGTCCAAAGAATATCTCTGCCAAATTTTGTTAAGATTGGTACACGGATTTGACAGCTATGGTGGAACAAAGATCCGCACATACGGACAGGCAGATGAAATGCCAAATGGTCAAGTCAAAACAGAACCCGCTACTCTCGGTCAGTAAATATAAAATTAAGGCTTGCATTGTCATATAATAAAGAGTTTCAGTGCAATCAAGAACTTGATTGCTCTTGAAACAAGAGCAAAGATGAATATAAACTGACCTAAGACCCACTTCGGTGGACACATGATCTTAGGCGCAACTCTCGCAATAGACTAGACTGCCGAAGACGAGGAGATCGGGGTTCGATCCTGATCGAGTGTATTGAGGGTGTATTTTCATAAATAGTTTCCCACTTTCTCATGCACGCAAAGCCGGGTACACTTCCTTTAAATTCAACATTTCTCATACTTAACTCCCTAGAGTAATTAGTAAATAAGAGTATAACCTGAATGGGTAGTAAGATGCGGTGGTAAATAAAAAACTAACCTGAGAGAAAACTGTCCAGCTTCATCCCTGACCTCTGTCCTTTGGAGAACTGGAATGATTCCTGCTTGGAGAGGTTCTTGAGGGAGAGGCACGGCTCCCACTGCGATTAGGAGCGCTAAGATCACTATTGCCTGAGGAGAGAAAACCCCATATAATCAATTATATAGAGCAGGTTGTTACAAAGTTATTCATCCCAAGGGCCAAATATGACTATCACCTTGCACCGTAAGCACAGACAAATATACACCAGACCCTCAGCCTCCAGGTTAAAATGGCTGAGTCCCGTGGGAGTCCTTCAACACGGGTATCGCTAGGTGCTATCAAGGGGCATTAAGAAAACTCATTTTAAACATGGATTCACTAGAGCGAAGAAACAAATAGCCTTCTCGAGTCAATCTACCAGCTTCCACAAAGCTAAGTTCAGGTAGCGAACCGACCCCTCTTCTTAAAATACTATTTAACAAGGAGCTTACGCAGACTGTTCATTAAGATTGCAATGGACCCTTTATGACGAACATGTTAAAAGTGAATCGTTTAACAAATGCACACCTGGAAGTGATTTTACCACTGAGTATTGACACTAGCGAGCCCCAGTGTCGATGGACTCAACCTGGCTCAAGGAGCACAGCGAAACTTTCGTAAGGCTGAGGATCTGGGATATGGGATTGGGCCAAATATATATTTAGTACCCATAAACTTAATATTGGCCTATAAACTACACTTAATAAATAATTGTTTTCATGGTTGGTAGAATTTTTCAGATTTTACCGCCAAAAAAGTTAACGAATCTCCCAAATATGTATTATGAAATATGCACGCATGCAGCTTAGCATTATAAATTTAATATATTTATATATATTTGATAATCAAAAAACCCGCTTTGGTGGCATCGAGGTCTAACGCGCTACTCTCGTGTTGAACAAGACTGTCGAAGACGGGGGGGGATCAGGGTTCGATCCCGGTCGGGCGCACTGAGTGTTTCCCCTAAATGGTTTCATACTCTCCCTCCACACAAATGCAGGTGCATTTCCTATATATTAGGCCTTCCTAATCCCTAACCCAGTTGTGTAATTAGTACATAGGTGTATAACCTGAATGAGTAGTAAGATGCGGTGCTAAAAAAATAATATATATAGGCATATATTTATCAAAAGTGATAGCTGCAGATAAAATGACTCTACGTTGGAATAGTAGATCTAGATGTCAGATAAGGCCCTTCCTACAAAAATGGAACTGTAGTTATGGAAATTCCTTTTTATCAAAGGTATGTAACGGGCCCTTTTGAACCAATTCATGAAGTCTGGTGTACACATCTAAGGTTATTTATGAACTTTTTAAAGTCATCATTGTATAGCGTTATGCTTTACATCAAGAGTCGGTGAAGGGTAAGTCTCAATCGATAGTGTAAGAACATTTTAATAAAAATGTCATCATCATTAAAAGACGATCTCATTATCACCATCAACTGTTTCCAGCCTGTGGCCGGGTCAGTTTAGTAAAATGCCTCCATCTTCCTATAACCTTCCACCATTCTTCCTCCTTGAATTTCTTCCATTATTCTCCTCTCACTCGAACTCTTTCTGTCATATGCTTCTTCCATCTCTTTATTGGCCTCCCTTACATTCTTTTTCCTATATACTACATTTCCAACATTTTCTTTGACATTCTCTTTTTTTTACATCCTCATTACATGTCCATACCATCTCAGTCTTGCTTCCTCTACTATCTAATGTAATTTCTGTAACCCCACTCTTTGCTGGATAACTTCATTCTTATAGCATCCACTTTCCTAGTCTCTCTTACATTTAATGTCCATGTTTCTGCTGCATCTGTGACAATAGGGACGATCTCAGAGTATTGGTGACCTGGCGGTCTAGTGGTAAGGTGTCAGACTTCTGTGCTGAGGGTCCGGGTTCAATCCTTGGTCCCAGCACAGATTTATCTGATTGCCAAACCCTTCCTTCACCTCTGACAAGACGTGTATTAATTGCAACTAATGAATGTGTGGAATGCCAAGCCTCCATCGTGGTTCGGATCCCACGTTAAACTGTAGGTCCTCCATTTCATCTCACAATCACCCTACCATTACACATTAGCGTAAGTGTGTACAAACCGAACGGGTAGTAAGAAGCGGTGCCAATAATAATAATAATAATAATAATAATAATAATATCTGATTATTTAATGCCGCAGATAAAACTCAAATTAATTGCTGGAGGGCTCGTTGTGCTGACCACATGACACCCTTTATCCGTAAAGGTTGGCACTAGCATCACTAATGAAGTTGGCCGCTCGGTCAATATAGCTCACGTGCGGGCTCATGCCATGGAGTTTTATATATATATATATATATATATATATATATATCCAAGTACTTTCAAATAATATTTGAGTGTAACCAAAATACTAACCAGTTATCAATCATAATCGGTAATGTTATAGTACATTGCTTAGTATGAAAACTACCCGCTTTGGTGGCCGCATGATCTAAGGCAGGGGTGGATCTATATCATTTTCATAGGGGGTCATAATTAGAAATAACATAGTTACTTAAAATGTTATATTTCTGTTTAAAGCCACTTAATAATTTTTCATTCATATTTGGTCTTATGTAGGTTTTAAACCGTGGTCAGTCTCTCAAATTGGTTTTAGATCAGATAGATTTTATAAGCAATTAGTAGTCTCCATGTTGTTTTTTTTTAAATTATATTCTTTTATAAGCCATTTAAAGTGTTCTCCCCCAGAAATTTTTGAAATTTGGATGCCCCTCAAAGCTATTTATAGTGATCCTCACCTTAATTCTTTACGATGATTAGATACCTATAGAAGATAATCTTTAAAGTGGTCTTCCACCAACAAAATTTTGAAAATTGAATTATTTCACAAACTAGGCTATTTGGGGTGGTCCTCGCCTGAAAATTCTTCAAAATGACATGCATCTAGAAGTCATTTGGAGTTTGATTTAAAGCTATCTTTCAGCTTCATATTCGATAATATCAGAGGATTTGAAATATATCTAGGAGGGGAATTTATTCCAGGAAGGGGCAAATTATTTCCAGAGGGGTAGAGTTCTACCGCTCCTGCTGTCCACACATACTCTATATTCGGTATGCGTGGACGAACTGCTCTGAGGCGATTATAAGTCTTCTTTGATGTGTGGTAGTCTACCGTCTCTACGTGGAACACTGTTCGTTACTCGCTATGCAAGACAAATATTCGTACATAGAAACGAATATTTTTTCCACACTTGCGTGAGTCATATCGAACATTGAATAAACATGAACGAATAACGCACGTGGGGACTTGGCTTAAGAAGTGTCTGCGCGTAAAAAAATAAAAATTGTATAATTCATATGTGTTGGATTTTCTTTCTAAAATTTGAACTCTCATTTTGTTTTTTGTTTTAATTTTCTAACTTTCACAAGGGGTCAACTGACCCTTTGACCCCCTCCCCCCCTGAATCTGTGCCTGATCTAAGGCATCACACTCGTAGTAGACTAGACTGCCGATGACAGGGAGCTCTGGGTTCGAATTCTACTCGAGTGTACTGGGTGTAGACTATCCAAAATGGTTTTCCACTCTTCTTCCACACAAATGTTGGTACACTTCATCTGGATTCAACCCTCCTCATAACAAACTCACTAGAGTTATAAGAGCATATGCGTATAAACTGAACAGGTTGTAAGACACGATGCTAAAAAAAAGTTTATCTAACAGACATAGCCCATGCCCATTGTGGGCAGTTGATATTTATCAAATAATCTCATACAAAATTTTTAAAAAATCAATCATATACACCTGCCATAATCAGCTTCGTAATTTTAAGTCATAATGATCACACAACAAAATTATTGTTGAAGAGGATCACCCATGTTACAAACACATTTTTTTTTAGCACTGCCTCTTAATACCCATTCGGGTTATACGCCTATGTACTAATTACACTAATGTGTTAGTGGTTAGGAAGGTTGAATTTTTGAGGAAGTGTAACCACCTTTGCGTGGAGGGATAGTGGAAAACCATTTAGAAAAAAGCTTAGTACACTCAACCAGGATCGTGAACCCCAATCTCCTCGTCTTCGGCAGTCTAGTCTAGTGCCTTTGATCATGCGGCCACCGAAGAGGGTATGAAATTCTTATTTGGTTGTGTGTGGGAGAAGGATGCACTGATCTCTAATTGCAATTTTTTTTAAAGCTCCAAATATCTTCTAGAGGCGTCAAAAGAAAAAAAATTCAAACAAAAACCACTTTAAATGGCTAATAAAAGCATTCAACGTTTGAAAAGTTGCCAGTAGAAGTCCGCTTTAAATATCGTATAGGGTCATTTAGTTTTCAGAAATGAATATAGGTGACATTAACTACAAATAGATTCTTGAAGCATTCAATAGTCAAAAATTTGACAGGCTACTTCAAAGAGCATTTGAGGCATCTACTTTCAGAACATTTCCACGTGAGAACCAATCTAAATAACTTTTAGGCACATCCAAATTTCAAAAGATTTCTGGAGAAGATTCCTTGAACCCTCCTTTGGCTCGGGAGCTAAGTCCCTTAATAAATACTACACAAAAAGATTCCACCACCAATGGATATAACATCACTACCTATAAAATAAACATATAGTATAGTTTGTAATTGTTTCACACAAAAATTTTTTATTGTCTAATCCACCCTTCCTATCATGTTTTTACTGTGACAAGAATAACCATAGAAAAAAGTATTTTCCTTTGAATTAAATATTTTTCAAATGGTTTCAAGAGTCATCCAGGGTTTAAAATCTCACCAAGGAAATACCCGCGGATCATTCTCTCATTTGAGGCCCCCCCCCCCTACTTCCTCCTCCCTCCTCCTTTGCAACGAGCTTCCAGAGCCCCTGGCCATAATGGAAAACCCGCCTCGATGGCGTAGTTAGCTAACGCGCCAGTCGTGTTGAGCTAGACCGCCGAGGACGGGGAGATCGAGGTTCGAATCTCGGTAGAGTGAACTGAGGGTGGTTTTTCCTAAATGGTTTTTCCACTCTCCCTCCACGCAAATGCGGGTTCACTTCCTCTAAAAAATTCAACCTTCCCAATTCCTAATCCATTAGTGTAATTAGTACTTAAGCGTATAATCCGAACGGATAGTAAGACGCGGTGCTAAAAATTAAAAAAAATTAAAAACATAACGGAAACGTGTGAGGTAGGCTTGCTACCTTTCAGGGTAGTCGAAGTGTACGTAGTGCCAGTTTTAGATCCTAAAATCGATTTATTTCACGAAAGAAAAAACAATATTGGATTGTTGATTAACCCACAAAAAGTTTCTTGCATGTAAGATCTCAAAATTTCAAAAAATTTCCGATAATATGTATTTAAAATAAATAATCTTTATCATAAAATAATAAGACCTGAAAATGGTGGTACATCTATACATAGCACCGAAACATTTCGTCATAGAAGACTAAGGCTAATATCAAACAAGGAGAAGGGAATAAAAATAATAACAAAGAAGATATAATTTTAACACTAGAGAGTTATTTAATATATACCCTCATTTCTTATTAATTATTTTTATCTACACATTTATGTTGCCTACCCTTCATATAAGTTTAACTTATTTCTCTGTATTAATTTAGTTAGTTAAAATAATATAAGAATTCCATAGTATACCATTTGATTTAACTGAATATACTACCGTTCATTATTTAATCCTCCAAAAAACGTGTTTTGGAAAGTGTTTCCGCACAGGTATTTGAAAAGGGGGAACAGAGAAACAATTCTGAACGGTTACCATTTATTTTACACTATCAGTTTGACCCATTCATTGCACTAAAACCATATTAAATTAGAACGTTCAGTATCCGACTGCCCACTTTTTGATAGTTTCTTGTTGTACAATCTGGAACTAACTATGGCAATCAAAAATCCATCGTGATAGCTAATAGATTAAATTTTGAGAAAAAATATTACCTTGTCCACATACTGAGTGCACAAACAAACCAAATCCATTAAAAACGCAGTATTTACCTAAGCACGATCATAAAATAAGATAAACAAACTAATATACCTTGTTATATAAATATTTTGGAAAAAAGAGCATCACAATTCCCCAAAGAGCATACATACATAATATACTCTGTTAAAGAAACATATTGAATAATAAGAAACATGGTTTTCCACAGAGAATCATGGTTCACCAAGCTATGTCACCAGAATTTGTTTATTTTAATTTTTATGTCACTGCAATAGCTAAATTAGGTGCTAATTTATCCTTAGTTTTTTTAGATTTGTTTTCGCAACGCTAATCGGTCCTATTTAAGATAATATTTAGTTTTTCTATTCGTTTATTCACTCCATTCGTGTTTGGGGAAATGCTAATTTTAACAAATAGATTTAATTTATTTTAAATTATATGTGTAGGCCTAGGTATATGCAGACATTAAAACTTAGATGTAGATTTAAAGACCTATCATAAAAAATGTAATTGTGAACATAACTATAAAAAAAGGAAATTAATATCAATTTCATTAAACTCTATTAAAGAACAAAGATGTTTCTTTTTCCGTTTGTTTGAAAAATATGAATTCACTCTATCACAGAACAAAGATGTTGCTTTTTCCATTCGTTTGAAATATATGAGTTCACTTTTAGTTGTGCCAAAGTGCCAGTCCTTATATCTCTTCTGCGTATCTCTGATAAAATTGACCTGCGCCCTCTTCAAACTAAGCAAAATTTTCCCCATTGCTGTTTGCTAACAGTTGCCACAATAGTTTGTTCACAAACTACTAATTACCTTGTAATTAATAGAAACACTAACACCTGAGAACATATCTAAGCCAATAGACGCACTATAAATTGAGAACACAGCCAAGCCATTGGACACACTATAAATTGAGAACAATCTAAGCCAATGGACACACTATAAATTGAGAACACATCTAAGCCAATGTACACACTATAAATTAAGAACATAGCTAAACTAATGTACACACTATAAATTGAGAATATATCTAAGCCAATGTACACACTATAAATTGAGAACACAGCCAAGCCAATGGACGCACTATAAATTGAGAACATATCTAAGCCAATGTACACACTATAAATTGAGAATATATCTAAGCCAATGGACACACTATAAATTGAGAACATAGCCAAGCCAATGGACACACTATAAATTGAGAACACATCTAAGCCAATGTACGCACTATAAATTGAGAACATATCTAAGCCAATGTACACACTATAAATTGAGAATATATCAAAGCCAATGGACACACTATAAATTGAGAACATAGCCAAGCCAATGGACGCACTATAAATTGAGAACATATCTAAGCCAATGGACGCACTATAAATTGAGAACATATTTAAGCCAATGTACACACTATAAATTGAGAATATATCCAAGCCAATGGACACACTATAAATTGAGAACATAGCCAAGCCAATGGACGCACTATAAATTGAGAACATATCTAAGCCAATGGACACACTATAAATTGAGAACATATCTAAGCCAATGGACACACTATAAATTAAGAACTTATCTAAGCCAATGGACGCACTATAAATTGAGAACATATCTAAGCCAATGGACACACTATAAATTAAGAACTTATCTAAGCCAATGGACGCACTATAAATTGAGAACATATCTAAGCCAATGGACACAATAGAAAATATATAAATTACTAGCCCCATTTGCGATAAGTCTCTTTAAACATAGCAATGATAAACCTCGCCGTTATTATTGGCTCGTTAATTTTAAATATGAATACCACAAAGAATTATGTTTCTTACAAGCCGTACTGGGATGACATACTTTCTCGTTAACCAGACGAAGAAATGTTGTACAGTTTACATCTTTTTATGTTTTTAATAGTCAATAAAATTCAGCCCGCTTATGTTGGTAATCGTACTAAACGCCAATCTCTTATAATCTGGTTTGTCAGGAACTAGGAGGTCGGGGTTGGAATCTCGGCCGGGTGTACTAAAAGGGTGGTTCTCATGGAATGGTTACTCATTCTTTCTCCACGTAAGCTCAGATGCATTTCCCCTAAATTCTATATTTTCTTATCCCTATTCCATTATTAATTGATTGGTAGCCCGGACGAGACCACGAGACGTGATACACAAATATCAAGCTCAGTTTTTGTTCACGATAATTTTAAATCACCAAATTAAATTTTAGATCAAATATTTAATGAAGTTAAAATGTATACTTTGATTTATTTTTTTCCAAATTATGAAAAATATAGTAGGGGATTGAGCACAAATATCTAGCTGATTTGGGATCACTCCTAGCCAAGGACGTAAAAATGTGGGGGTCTAGGGGGTCCGGATCCCCTTGAAATTTGATGTACACCCCTAGGGGTCCATATATATAAGTATAAAGACTTTTTTTTAGCTAAAGGTATAGTAACATTTTTTAGTGGACCCTTCCTCCCACCCCCCATAAAAAATTAGTTTCCATTCCCTTTCACCTAGCCTAGGTATACAAACAAATTATCTACAAAGATATCAAATTGTAAGCCAGAAATGCATTAGAATAGAACACAAATGGAAATAATAGTGGTTCCCAGTTACTTTATAGATTATACCACTGCATTATTTCATTTTTAAACTAGGAGATTTGATCTAAATGAAGTAATTAGATATAAAAATACGCATGCCAGTAATAATTGACGTTTAAGTAGCTTCAAAATGATGTTTTAAATTTGAATTATATTTTACAAATGTGATTCATGTTACTTAATATCTGTGTTTACATTTTGTTAGTAAGTCTTAGCCTTAAACATTTTGGTGGGAGTATGCTTAATATTAAAGATGTCTTATTAGCCTGTCGGTTATAGTACTTGCTAGCTTAAAGTTATTGGGGTTTACAGAAAGAACACATTTTTATTTTATATTAGTACCAAATGAATAACACGAATAGTAACTATAATAGAACTCATTCTGTTAACCGGCCCCATGGTGTAGTGGTCATTGCACTTAGCTGCAAGTGAAGGGATCACGGGTTCGATTCCCCTCTATTACCTTGATTATCTTTACCGTAAGAAAAACTACCCTAACGGTCACCAGGGATTGGTTTGTTAGGTTTAAGTTTGGTTTAAGAATTTTCACTGGTTTTGCACTGTCACATTCTCTATCACCATCACCTCATCGTAACATGAAAAGAGCCTCCACCTTAAGGATGTACTATTAGTACACTCGTACGTTCCCTGGGCAGCGGTACATTAGTACAGTACTGACTAATCTTGCCACTACTGAGCGCCGATTGTTATAACCCAGGCACGCAATATTATTATTATTATTATTAATTTTATAAACCATTTATGCATTTATTCAAAAGTGTATTTTAAATCTTATGGTTAAAACAATTGACTTTTTTTTCGGTACTAAGTGTGTCCCCTTTGATAAGATTTTTTTGGGGGGAGGGCGTGTACCCCCTGTTGCCAACGCTCGTGCTCTTGGTCCAGCTAAAGATTACACGTAAGGTAGCGTGTGCGAGTTTTAAGGGAATGAACCAGCAAGAAGAGATAGCTGGGTGTACTAGAGTGTGTTTTTTTCTGAATGGTTTTCCAATTTACGTCTACGTAATTGTAGGTACATTTTCTATAAATTATACCTCCCTCATTCCTACCCCATTATAGTAAATATGCGGATAGCCCGGATGAGTAGAGCGACATGTCACAAAGCGTATAGGTCGAAGGGGGTAGTAAGATGTGGTGCTTATAAAAAAAAAGACGCGGCACACAAATATATAGATATATTATTAATTATTTTACACTGAAATCCCATCACAGATTTATCTGATTGCCAAACCCTTCCTTCACCTCTGACAAGACGTGTATTAATCACAACTTGTGAATGGGAGGAATGATAGGCCTCTACCGTGGTTCGGATCCCACGTTAAACTGTAGGTCCTACATTTCATCTCACAATCAACCTACCATTACACATTAGCGTAAGTGCGTATGACCTGAACGGGTAGTAAGACGCGGTTCTAATAATAATGATATTAATAATACACTGAAATGTTCAAATCTGCGTTTCTGAGTACTTACGGAACGCATGGCGAAGATTGTGAATAGCAAACTAGAACAATCCGTGACAAGCAGAAGCGCGCCGTATTCGAAGAGAAAACAAAGTAGTTTCACCAGAGACAAAACAAACCTTTTATACCCTGTTACCTCCCTTGAGAAAGGACCCTGTTATGATCAGGGGAAACTTGTTACAATAACAAGCCGGGAGAGTCAAAAATAGCTGCTTCTCTCAATAACAACGGCCTTGGAAGAAACTGCTCGACAGCACAGGCTTTCGATTACGGCCTACATTATGGCATCTTTGTCGACGTAACCACCAGAGGATTTTTTTTGGGTGTGTGTACTACGTCTAACTACCCTTTCGGGATACTCATGTTTAACTACATTAATGGGTTAGGGATGATTAAGGTAGATTTAAGAGGAAACGTACCCGAATTTGCGTGGAAAAAGAGCAAAGGCTTGTGAAGCTAATTTTTCTAGGGCGGTGGGCGGGTCCGCTAGAAAAGTGCATTATACCCTTAGCAAATAATTTTGTTATATATGTATATATAATATATGGACCTCCCCTAGTGGGTTCTGCACCCCTCAAACCCCTTCTCCTTTTCTACGTCTTTGAGTAAGAATGAGATATAGCTTAGGAAACCTCCCTCCCCTCTGTGCAACCGACCAGGAATTGAACCCATATCTTCCCATCCCCGGCAATTCACCCATGCTGTGAGTGTGATACCTTGGACCAGGGTTTACTAATCTGGGGTTCGTGGATAAACTTAATGGAGGTCCATGAACTTTGATGGGAAAGAAATTGCACTTTTATTTTCACGAGATTCTAATTAAAATTTAGCATTTCCTTCAATATTATGAATGTAGGCAACACACCAGGGTATTATAAAAATGTACCTGTGATTTAGTCACCATTAGGAATCACGGATATTTTCCATCATATTACATTGTTGCAATTGATTATAGTTCTTTTTTTTTTTTAAATCCATTACTGTTTCCAGCCTGGGACACATTTTAGTCCAGACATATACTTTTCACTACTGGCTTCCGAAGCCTGTTGTAGCTTCATATACCTTATAATCTAACTTAAGACTAGGACAGGCACAACAGCCAGTCCTCAGCAGTTAATTTATCACTGTGAAAGGGTGAACCCACATTTCACCAATGATAAATTTTTCTGCCATGCCAGGAATAAAACCCAGGACCCTTAGCTCAGTAGATAAACACGCTATCTACTGAGATAAGGTGTCGGACTGATTTGAATGAAAATTGACGCTATTTAAATCATTCATATTTTTATTACGTAGCAGACGTTCTTTGCCCTTTTTTTGTGTGTCTAAAACTGCCTTAAAAAAAGAGCTACAACTGCACTATTATAATTCTTTCTTTCTTAATATTCCAGTAACCAATCAAAGTTTTTTATTTTTTATTTTTAGTTACCACCGCGTCTTACTACCCGTTCTGGTTATACGCTTAAGTACTAATTACGTTAATGGGTTAGGAATCTGGAAGGTTGAATTTAAAGGAAGTGAACCCGCATTTGCGTGGAGGGAGAGAGGAAAACCATTTAGGAACCCTGCCTACCCCAGTTCACCCAACCGAGATTCAAACCTCGATCTTCCCGTCTTCGGCAGTCTAGCTCAGCACGAAACTAGCGTGTTAGCCAACTACGCCACCGAGCCAGATCCAATCAAAGTTATCATTATAGAAAATGTATTTCGCTCAACCAAAGACCAATGGTAAAGAAAGAAGTAAAATCTGTGTTTGCTCTGGCTTTTATGACAGTTATATTCTGACCAAAGGTAAATTCTTTAATTTTAAGAATGTTACATTTTTCTACCTACATATCACTCAAGTTTGAGTTGATTTTTTTTTTTACCATTTTGAAATTTAAAAAAATTTATACCGATTTTTACAACGAAATACACTAGCCTACGGCCACGCTTGCGACCTGGACGCTGCGTTCAGAACGCGACGACCAGGTCACGTGGAATACATTTCATTTCTCCTGGCCACACTTAAGATGGGGTGCTAGTGAGCGTAAGTTTAGGGAAGTATTTTTGAAGTTTTTACAACATAAGCATTTTTGGCCAAAATAAATAAAATATTTCTTCTATAGAAACATATAGTTTAATTTTATGCACATGCTAATCTCAACAGTCCTTGAATATCTGATGTGTCCTGGAATTTACTGACAACCTTTTCTCTTAATTTAAAAAGTTTGTCAACAAATGCCACCATGCTCATGCCAGATATTCAACAACTGTTGAGATTAGCACGTGCAGAAAACTAAACTCTATGTTTCTATAGAAGAAAAATTTGATTTATTTTGTTTAAAAAAATGTTTATGCTATAAAAACTGCAAAATTAGCGCACTAAATTCGCGCTCACTAGCACCCAACTTTAAGCGACTAGACGTCGAGTTTTAGAACCAGTTAGTATCATGGCACCAGGGCGTGAAGATGTGTTGTTAGCCATAGCAGTATCTATATATCTGTAGAAGAAATGTAAATCTATAAAAGACGGTGTCCATCCCATTAATATGTAGAGACGTAATTATGGACAGTTTCATACTTTATTTTATGAACTTAGAAACGCATAAGATAATTTTTTTCCATATTTTAGAATGAATGTAGGTTCATTTGACGAACTTTGCTTGTACGTCGGAGAGGGAATGGAAAAGCAAATAACAAAAAACATCAACACAATTTTATTAGAAGAAAAAGTTAGGTAACAGTGAGGTAAGATGATACACAGATTGTAGTGTAGAAACTCATTACATTGTTGTGCAGCATTATACTATACAACAAGTTATTTTACTTTATAAATGCCTTTTTTTTGTAAAATTCACCTGGAATAATATTCATAAAAAAATAGGGTCTACAAGTTTTAAAGTCTGGAATAGTGTTCCAAATGTTAGCAAGGTCACTAAAAACACTAACAAGGGGAGGCCACGACGTTCGGATCACGGATTATCTTTAAACTTTGTACACTTTTAGTAGTCCATTAGGACAACATAATGTGCAAGTAGTAAGGCGTACTACTCAGGCGTTTTCGAGAAAATCGCAAGAGAAGTTTTACGCGTCGAATATGTACCGGTACGTTGCGACCATAACCAATAGATGGTGGTGGTCGAGTGGTTAGCGTTCCAGCTCCGTAATCACAAGATAGCTGGATCGAGTCCCGCTCATCTTTTTTTTTTCAACACTGGTCATATTCTTTCATATAATATATTACAATTCAAATGTAATATAATGAAAAAATACGTGTATTTGCATGAACTTTTATTGAATTTACAATGTTATTTGGCTGTTTACTAATTTTTATTACTACAACAAATATTATAATTATCGACAAGTAAACGACCAAACGCATAAAGTTTTCCTGAAAATGTATGCCTGTCATGATTTGCGAAATCCCTCATACCTGAAATCGGGTAAGGTACCCGGAACTGCTTTGCACCTGGACACTTTGACCGGCAGACACAGGTTTGAAAGGATAAGGGGAGGGCCAGGCTTGGAAAGCCCAAGTCAAACATCGATAAATAAAGGTGTGAATAACTTTATTCAATAATACAATGAGTTACAATATGTCAGAATATATTACCTTTGAATTGTAATATATAGGAAAGAATATGACCAGTGTTGAAAAAAAAAAAGATGAGCGGGACTCGATCTAGCTATCTTGTGATTATGGAGCTGGAACGCTAACCACTCGACCGCCACCATATGGTACTCGTAATATCAACGCATCGGTACATATTCGACGCGTAAAACTTCTCTTGTGATTTTATCGAAAACGCCTAAGTAGTACGCCTTACTACTTACACATTATGTTGTCCTAATGGACTACTAAAAGTGTACAAAGTTTGAAGATAATCCGTGATCCGAACGTTGTGGCCTCCCCTTGTAAGTACACTTGACTCTCTCTCATGTTCAGATGTTGATGATTTCTCTTGGTTGTGTTGGTGTTGGACTGTTCGAGATACTTGTCGGTTGCTGGGTTGATGGAGAAGTGATTTTGGTTGGTCGGAAGGCACTACTTGGCTCTGATTAGCATATACAGGATGGTTGGTTATGATTATCATAAGGATAATAGTTGACTGGAGTTGGCCGTGAGCCTATCATATATTGGTAGCCAGATTGTAGGGCCTGTTGCATGATTTCAGTCATTTTCAAGCGTGCCAATAGTTCGGTATCATATGGAAGTTTCTTGAACATATGCAAAAGATACAATAAGAACTTATCAGCATCATCTTCTGTGTGCATATTACTAACTTTGAGGTGTTCCAGTACTTGCTCTTCAAACGAGTTTACTTTCCGTTTGTTTCCTTTTGGGGTTGAGGTATTTTGATTTAGGATGGGTGGTATACCTGTCTGAGTGATATTTTCACCCCCTCCATCCCCTTCACCCTTGTTAGTGTTATCTGCTTCGTTCGTCATGTATGTTAGTAGAGGCCCTAAAAAGCATTCCAATATGTAGAAATAACAATTTAAAATTATATATGCAGTGGAAAACATTATATAATTATAATATTTATGTATCACATATAGAAATGCTATTTATCGCTATGTTTACGGTATTAAAAATAAAATGTATTACCCAATGTATTACTCATTTTTAAAACCATCTATACACTACAATCCCTTGACAAGTATTTTAATCTATTGTTTGTTTGTCTATTGTATAATATTGGAAGATCTACGATTTTTATTTAATTAAAGAAGTTCTTACCTTGTTCATTTTGTTCTTCTCATTGTTTAATCCATTCCAACCCTCCAATATTGCAACTGCCACTTCTATCCAGAGTTTGGATTTCACATCCCATTTAGCGTAGTCACGATATTTCAGGTTCCAGAGTGGTGATCTAGTACTCAATTAATTTATAAATAATTATAAACTCAACATTGTTAAGAACTTGACCGAACACCCAAATATACAACTCCATACTGGCGGGAAACACAGTGTCCTCACGACAGGCTGTGACACGAACGCAAGCGTGGCCGCCTTCATAAAACATAAAAAGGAGAGCGTAGGCCTATTTGTCACTGCGTCCTGAAAACGCTCACTTCATTATGTAACCTCCTACATTTTAGCTGCAGTATACATGAATGAATAAGAGTACTTGGTCCACTTAAGACATCAGCGTCTACTTTCTATTGACTTAAGTAAAAATTCATCTAAATTGATTTATGATATTTGGGGGTTTCTTTTTTAAATATTAAAGTTTTAAAATGTTCGTCAGCCCGGTAATTGTGTATATTACAAATATAGTAAATGTCAATTCACTAAACAAATTATTATACGTTTGGCATAAGAGAATGCTTTTAAATAACACCAAGAAACAATAAATGGGGCTGTATTAATTTTAATGCATCATATATTTTAACAGACCCCCTGGTATATTGGTCAGTGCACCTGGCTCCAAAACTAGGGTTCCCGGTTTCGATTCCCGGCTGGTACCATGAGTAGTTTACCCGAGAGGGAAATTATTCCAACGGTTACCAGGGTTTGGTTATTTAGGCTTAGATTAAGTTTGAGAGTTTCCACTGGTTTCACATCCTCGTACTCACTATCACCATCACCTCATCTCATCGGGACATGGAAAGAGCTTCCACAGAAAGGATGTACGATTAGTACATTCGAGCGTCCCCTAGGCAACGGTAAATTAGTACAGGCAAATCTTTCCACAAACTGAGCTACAATTGTTGTAGCCAAGACAACCATATGCAGTGAGGCGGAAACAATTAGACGATCTATACTGAGGAAAGTGATGGACAACGTGCTGAGGTTTTCCTGACGTCACGTGGAGCTCACCTGAGTCACATTAGCTTCAAAAAGTGTAGTATGTAGTTTGCTTTTATTTAACTAGTGAATATTTACCTTTCAATTAAAGTGTTAATTTTCAAGTTACTAATTATCTAATTGTTTCAGCCCCACCCTGTATATAACCTATATAATAACAAATTATGTATTATGTTCACACTTAAACTTTATCACTAGAACTTTTTATTAAAATATAATGAAAACAATAATTTTAATTGGTGACCTGGTGGTCTAGGGGTAAGGTGTCAAACTTCTGTGCTGAAGGTCGGGGTTCAATCCTAGGTCCCAGCACAGATTTATCTGATTGCCAAACCCTTCCTTCACCTCTGACAAGAAGTGTATTAATCACAACTTGTGAATGTGAGGAATGCCAGGCCTCCACCGTGGTTCGCATTCCACGTTAAACTGTAGGTACTCCATTTCATCTCACAATCATCCTACCATTACACATTAGCGTAGGTGCGTATAACCCGAACGGGTAGTAAGACGCGGTGCTAATAATAATAATACTACTACTACTAATAATAATAATAATAACTTTAATTGAATGGATAGCTTTATTTTTTAATATAGTTGTGTAAGCCCAAGTCAAACCAGCCCACAGGGATGTCTTCCAGTGCTCCAGTCCGACTTCGTGTTGTTGCGCTCGTGTGTGTTCGTGCCCAGGGACAAATAACCGTGTGTTTGCGCCCACATTATATTCAAATCATTATCATTCTAAGGAAGGTAAATGTTTGTATTTACAAAATTTGTTCATACTATTTTTCTTTAACAATATTTAATTTTTGTTTTAATTTCTCCGCAGCAGAATAGATATATCAGATCAATGACTAACCTAACCTAACCTAACCTAACCTAACCTAACCTAACCTAACCTAGCCTAACATAACCTAACCTACCAACATACCTTCATACTAGTAGTTCTGAAACTATACCGATCAAAAAATAATCTTAATATACGTCCTCTTAATTACTTCCAGTTGCTAGTATCAAGGCTTTGACTCGCTGGCGCGAACACTTACGGTTTATTTTAGGCGGGCGCTAACGCGTCCGATTTTTTGAAAGGCGCAACCAACACGGGCGAAAGCACCCAACACGCCACCCCCAGGTCAGCCCTGCTTCTGAAAGAAGGAAAAGGGTTTATAAAAGTCATCAAAGATACTCAACGTTCCGAAATCAACTATAAAGGAGAAATCCAGAAGTCAAGAAGGCGTCGATAAGTTAGATAATTCAACGCTTGAGAGGAGCCCGGCCTTATCTAAAGCCTTTGAAAAACTTCCCAACCGTTTTTTGAGAGAGAAGGACAAGATGGATAGTGCAAGAGAGTGCGCTCGCCCCCTCCTGCAAAATAAAAATATCAGCTTTACACTTTATGTTTTTAGAGTTGTCTGTTACGCAGTAAAAAATTGTGTTCGAACAGTAGGTTATTAAGGAAACCAATTTTTCAAAATTTTAAATATTTTACTATACTAAGATTACACGTTTTAAAGATTCGGATTCCGAGAAATATAGAATTCGATCCATTTTTTTATCGCCGCGTATTCCTACCGGTTCAGGTTATACGCGTATATATTAATTACGCTAATGAACTAGGGTTTATGAAGGTTGAATTTAAAGGAAGTGTACCCACATTTGCGTAAAGAGAGAGGAAATAGTTCTTTTTAAACCACTCTCAGCACAACCAACCGGGATTCGAATCTCGATATCCTTGTCATCGGCAGTCTAGTCTATTGTGAGAGTGACGCCTTTTATCGTGTATATTAATAACCCTTTTTCTCCCCGTTTGCCCTTAGTCATTATTTCACTCCTTTTCACAGTACAACACAGGTCTAAAATTTTTTTTTTTAAAAGTGTCAAAAGCCTGAGTCAATCATTGCCAAACACATTATTTATTCCACCCATATATCCTTTCCTTTTCCTTGGTTAAAATAAAAGTAAGAATTAGCACTTGATTTAACCAAACAGTGAATAAATAGTAAATTCATATTTTACTGGTCAATATGAAAATATTCTATTCATTTATGTGAAATATTTGTAAGGAAATGTACGTTTACTATTGTGATAAAATAGGCTTCTACTTTACAAATTCAAAATTCGTAAACTCAATATTCAACATAAATAAGACAATTTGACAATGAAGCAAATAAAATGTGAAAGTAATAAAAATATCTTCTTTATTTGGGCGAAGCTAACATATTTTCTTTATACTGAGTCAAGTAAACAGGGTAATATTTTATAGAAACCTAAGTAAATAGTAGCAAATATTTACACCTTTACCTGATTTTTTCTTGGAATTCCAATATATAGAACAATGAAAATAATATGTGTATTTGTTCACGTTAATTTAATCACTCAGTTGTTAGTATTCCTAAAAGAGTTAACTGTGTTCAACTTTACAACATTGTTGTATCACTACTTTAAGGTATTTTAAAAATAACTTTTAATAAAAATAAAACTCTAATAATTAATAAAAGAGTGATAGTTACTAGATAATTACAGTATTAATTAAACTAACCATAGTAAATGATCTAATAGACTCTTTGTTTTATAATGTTTGCAATCTGTTTGTTGTCAATTTTGACGCAGTATTAGCTATAAAATAATCACAGTAGGAATACATCTTATAATTAGTCCTTTACATATCATTAAGGTAACCAGGGAGTAAAGGACTGGTTAAATCTCAGGAAAAAGTGTGAATTTGAGCTATATTAATAATAAAACACCTGGCCCCAGATATATGTGCCTCTGTAAAGCTCTTATAATAGTATAAGTAATGTTTTTGTAATTATTTATTTAATACAAGGGCTATTAACTAATAATCTAAGAGAAAAATATAATACGGGCAGTTTAATGGAAATATACCCACATTTGGATGGAAAGACGATGAAAAAACAACATTGATAAATCACAAGTAGTGCATCGGGATAAGTTCAACCAAATATAATACGCGTCTTCACGTTTTAGAAATAGTGGGTTCAGTAGCGTACCCACAGGGGGGGCTTGAGCCCCCCTACCGTAGTTTAAGGATGCCCCTAGATTTACGCAGATACGAGGAAAAAATAAAATGGAGGAGGGGGGATGACCAGTTAAACATTTTGAGCAAAGAAAAAATTTCTTTCTTTATAGAAGTGGACTTTTTTTTTTATGGAATGGAAGTGAGATATCTTCACGCTCTGATAATATTATTCTTTGGTCAGTAGGATTAACCCCTAACCTCTCTTTCAGTGCCAGCGTTTCTTCGTAAGATTATTGTTTACAAATATTAATGATCAAGTTAGCAAATACCAATAAAAATCTATCCAAAAAAGCTTCTAGGTGTAGCCTATATAATGGTAAAAAAATTGCCTCCGGTGGTTGGGGGACCGCCCCCAATCCTCCTTGGACCCCCCCCCCCCCGTACTTCGCAATCCTGCGTACGCTACTCGGTGGGTACTGAAGATGGTTATATTCAGTTAATGTAAGTGACTAAACTTTTAAAAGCATAAATAATAATTCCTCAATAAATCAGCAAACTCCCTTATCAATGAGCTATCAACGCCATCTATCAAATAAAAAACCATGGTTTGCCACTGTATGCAACCAACGTCCATGTCAAAGTCCCCATTTAGAAATAAGAAGGGCTCTAGGCTGGAAATATTGTTAAACCAATACACTACAAATATTCTGTGGAGTCCTTTTCCATTCACCAGCAAGGTTAAAAGAGAAATCGAACAAACAGGAGTACTGTGTTTACTGTATGGAAAGAATATGGTATGAAAGATGTTTTAGAAAAAATATATATATTTTTAATAAAGTTTAAAACTTCTGCCTGTGTAAGTATTTAACTTATCGGTATTGATACAATCTATCAAACGTGACACACGAGGTTACATAAATATACGAAAGTAATTTTAATAGATTTTGTAAATGACCTTTCTACCGTGTTCCTACTATAGGAATTATTGTGCTTGCAAGTCGTATAAGGTTTGTCAACAACAGTCCATTACCTAAATACCAACATGATTTGTCCCCTAAATAGAAATATCTGAATTGGCGTTGATAGTTATTTAATCCACCGAGTAAATTTGGATCTGTTTTGTAGACAAATGTTGACATCCAACTCTTAAATTAAGGGTAGATTACTGAAGAGCAAAGAGAGAGAGAAATAGATTTTCTCAAAATCCGCTCTAACGATGTTTATTATAATTTGGTATCTGGGCATTGTTTAACATTAAAAATAAAAAGGCAACTCTAATTTTCCCATGAAAATGACTTTGAGGGTACTTTACATCAGCGGAAATATCCAATTTTGATCATATAGCCGCCAATATTTCAGATACGAAATAATTTTTATTGTAAAGTAGTAGTACTAATATAAATAAATATCTTTTAGTTGAAATATATTTTCATCATACCAATGTGGTTTCTGGGCTATAAGCAAATATATATATATATATATATATATATATGGAAAACTGAAATGTGAAATTGATTGTTATTCTCTTTGGTGGACAGTGATGCTCCTCTTTTCTCAATGTTTCTGTAACAGTGAATATTATTTCATTTATGTTCCTTGGTGGAGTGTTTTTGCAACAATATATATTATTTCATTTCACAAATCTTACGAGTGTTTAGTTAATGTCTCTATTTTAAGATAAAAGAGAGAGAAAGTATGAGCGGTGCACTGTACAATTTATTTAAATTCATTCTCCTTGCCTTCTTAAATTATGATTAAATTCATTCTCCTTGCCTTGTTAAATTAGATTTCATATTTTAAGATGCAATCACAAAAGCATTCTACCACCATAATAATAATATAATAATAATAATAATAATAATAATAATAATAATAATAAATTACTCAGCAAAAACCTCGCAAAAGAATAACAATATCCTGAAAATAATTAATAGTTCTAGATTTAATTTATCCATTTAGCAACAGCTCTAGAGGATGAGAAAGAAGTGTTTATCATAATATTTTCTTAAAAATTTTAATCCATTTGCTAAAGATAAGTTTTAATTAGGGGTGTGCGAGTAATCTAAAATTCGAGTTAGAGTCGAATTCTAGTAGCTGCTCGAACTCGATTCAAAAATTTTAAAAACACCTAAAAAAATTGAGTACTTGAAATTTTCGATATTTTTCTCGAAAATTCCTAGTTTAATTAGTTTAATTAAATTTAAAAATATGATTTCATAGAAAATAGTATCTCAATATTTCCTTTTGTCTAGTAAAACAATTGTTTAAATTATATTACATTTGAATTTGTGTAACTATAAGTTTTTTCACAAAAAAATGTAGTTCTAAAGAAATTAAATTTGTAATTATTTTTGGTTTATGCATGGATATATTACAGAAATTCAACTTGAAATATTTCTTGTACATAATATGTTACTCTAGAGTCTAGACTACTCGAAATCGAAAAAAAACTCGTTTTCATTTAAACTCTACTTGAAGTGAAAAATGCCTCCTCGCACAACTCTAGTTTAACTAATATTATTTTAATTCTATTCGAAACCAATGACAATGTTAAAACAAATAATTCATTGAAGAATGCAATAAATATAATAAATCAATTTTATAGCAAATGTATATTTTTTAGTAATATAAAATCAAATTGAGTTCGTAAAAATAAGATTTCTGGAGAATATATCGTGGGCAACTAGGCTATAGGTTACATTTATCCAATTTGTAGCAAGATGCATTTTTAGGTGATCATTAATCTTTGGATACTACGTGAGTAACTATATTATTATTATTATTATTATTATTATTAGTATATAGTAGTTTAGTATATGTAGTAGTAGTAGTAGTTAGTAGTAGTAGTAGCAGTAGTAGTAGTAGTAGTTACTAGTCTATCATCATTAGTTGATTGGCGCTTGACATAAGTGGATATACTTTTACTGACCACAACGAATGACCCCATTGTTGTTTCTGTGTGATCTAGTTTACCTGTAAGCTCAGTAAGTTGACTTTCCCAACATGCCTGAGAGTGACGGCTTTTTTTTTTTTTTTGTGTGTGTTAAGGGTAACCCGGAATTTTTTAGTGCGAGAAAAGCGCTTATTCTTCCGAGCCTTCAGTTCTAATTATTTCAATTGTTTTAAATTAAATAGACAATATTTTTTAATGATAATCGGGGCTACCTAAAAGTGTTAAACTTTCATAAAAAAAAGTGAAAGTTTTTTTTTTAGCACCGCGTCTTACTACCCGTTCGGGTTATATGCTTAAGTACTAATTACGCTAATGGATTAGGAATTGGGAGGGTTGAATTTAGAGGAAGTGAACCCGCATTTGCGTGGAGGTAGAGTGGAAAACCATTTAGGAAAAACCACCCCCAGTTCACCCGACCGAGATTCGAACCTCGATCTCCCCGTCCTCGGCGGTCGAGCTCAACACGACTAGCGGGTTAGCAACTACGCCACCGAGGTGGGTGTGAAAGTTCTGTTTGAGAAACAATACCCCTACAAAGTTATCTTTTCCAACTAGTCCTAATTATATTGATGCTCAAAAAGTAACAAACATTTCTGAAAAACTTCTAGGGGCAACTTCTTCTTGTTGGGAATCTACTACTTGACAACTTTTAAATTATCTCATCAGAATCGTTGCTAGACTATCAGATTCACCCACATTTATTGACAAATTTGTCTTAAAATCACAGATTTTAGAACTCGTCTGTTTATAATCTGATTTATGTATCTACCCTACGCCAGTTATTTTCTTTAATTGATTCTTCTATATCCCTTTATATTCAAAAATCCTCTAAAAAGTATACTAGCCTACTGCTAAAGTCAATAACTACTAGATCGGTTATTAATGTTAAAATGTTTCCCAAAATATATTCAAGTCAAGTTCTCATGTGAATCATTAGTAGCTCTGCTATTTCTGTTAAAAAGTTTCGAAAAATATATTTTAGACAATTACTTAAGTTCAAAAATTCCCCAAAAGGTATTTTAACCAAGTGCTAAAGTCAATGAATATTAGATTGGTTGTTGACTTAATTATCACTACGCAGCTAACATCTGGGCCCGTGTCGACCAAAAATAATGAGTTTTTTGTCGGAAAATCAAGCTTACACATTTTAACGAGTGCAAATAACTGGTGACTCAGCTTAATAATGCTTAATATTTAGTATTGTTAGTTGAAAGTAAAATATCCACTGGCCTAAACACCGTTAGTAAAAAATAGTTTTTGCTAACCATATTTACCCTGAAGTCAAGACATATTTAAATGAAGAAGTTTAGCTCAATTATTTACTTTGTTCAAAATTAAAAACCTATTCAACACACACACACATATTTTTTTTGTAAGTACTTGAACTAAAACAAAATAATTATTTGATAAAATGTGTATGAATAAATTCTCTATTATTGATTAAACTGAAATTAGGCTTTCTGGTGACCATGATTATGACGAATTTAACCGAGGCAAAATTAATTAGAAACATCATAACGTTATAAATATATATAATTACTCCACACAACAGCTGCACCTGTGTTAGGTAACGTGTTCACTTGGTGCTTAGTAATAAAAATAATTATAATTACTTTAACTCTCAATACATTGATTTCAATCACTATTAATTACATCGTGTTTTCCGACATAGTTTTAAAATTTTAAACCAAACTGCAACTTGTTGATGAGAAAACGATAGAGGGCATGGCAGAAGAGAATGCCATTTGGCCACGTCCTGTTAAAAGGGGTGGATCGAGCTGCAGAATCATAAGATCAGCAGGAAAGAGGATGAGAAACTATGAAAACGTAAGGAGAAGAAAAAGGGATTGGTTATGGTCTATAGAAATATCAAAGGAGGCAACGATCAAAAGGATATGCGTGGATAAAATAAGGACGCAGCTGTATTTGCACAATGAAAACAATGGACTGTGGAGAAAAGGTATATCTTGGAAAAAGGAGGTTGGAGTGGTCACAGTGGGAGGTGAGAGAAACGGTGAATGGCCATACATACGCTCGTTGTTCATAAAGAGCACAATATAATGGATAGAAAATATTGTTAAACCGTATAATGCCAAAATATGCAATGTAGTTTTTCTCCACACGAGGTCACGAAATATATTCTTGCGTTTGAAAAGAGGGACAGTTGGAGGATGAATGAATCCAAGAAATGTAGATTATGAGAGGAAATACAAGTGATGAAAGTGGTGTACAAAATGGTGCTTGGGAATCGCCCGAAACCGTGTGTGTGCAATAAATTAAAGAGCCGGAAACATTACCACCTCATAGGCAAACGCCCAAAACTTTTACACCCATATTTACGGTACATCGTAGAAAGGTTGAAGTGAGAGAATAATAATGGAAGATATACTAAGGTAGTAAATATAATATTCCAGTATATAATTGGAAGGTATCTCTGGACATGATGGAAACGATTCGCGTCAGCGACAGTGAGTCGGTTCTCAAGACGAGTAAAGGAATTGCTCTATAACTGATAAAGATAGTTTTGGAGGTAATAGTAAAGGTTTTAATGATCTTTTCCCACTTAATGGCTGTACTAGAGCAATACAAACACTAATACCAAAAAAGGCTGAAAACTGTGGTCACTAGGGATCGTCGAATTAAGCTCTCAGCAGTTGCGGCTACAAAATTTACGCAAAGCAATGCTATTGGCTCTAGATGATATGCATTAGCCTCCTTAGAGTTATCATGTGACATTCAGTCCCAAGAGTTTACGGAAGAACAGGAGGGTTACTTCTAGATATTTTTAATATCTTACCTGGAGAGCGGAACGCCAAGTATGGGTACTAACGACAGATTTGGAAAAGGCATTTGACAGTGTAGAACAAGGAGTGATGGTAACTTTGTTTAAAGGTAGGTAAGCTGAAAGCGCTTTCTTGCTTAACGGATATAATAAATGGTGGTACAATGAGAGGAGTAACATCAATTCAATGTGAAAAATTGACCAGAGCGCTAAAGAAATAAAAAAGGAGTGAAATGGAGGTGAGCTATATCACTACGCCCGTTCCACAAGACGGTGAATGTAGTATTGTGACCCTAATACTGCTAGCGAACACAGATAATAGGGGCAACCGGAAAACATTCACAAGAGATGAGTGAGAAATTGGAACCACTCTATAGGGGTTAAATTGAACATACAAATGTAAAATGATGATGTGGATTCCTTAGTCGTATCAGAAGAAATGAAAATGATTGACTTAAAGAGAGGCGAGATTCCACCAAGTGTTTCGAGGGTTAGACTACATCGGACTGAAGCAGTACGTTGGAGCTTGGACAGAGTATCGAGTAAAAAATTCATAATGTTTAGGTTTGTAAGGAAATTCAAGGCCGATTGGAAAACGGCAAAAGGTGTTGGTGTTGCCTTCATTAGCGTACGGTGTAAGGGTTGGGACAATGACACAAGAAACCAAGGCGAAACTTAGAAAAATGAAAAGTTTACCTGGTTTTTAGAGCCTGTACATGGGAAGAAAGGAGGTGAGAGGCAGTGGTGGAACATTTAAGTTGGCTGGCCCAACAGAAAATAAATTTTTGGGGTCATATGAAAAGGCGACTTCACGAGAGAGTAATGAAATGGCACTTGCGCGGAGTGACGTGAGGACGAATATAATTCAGGTAGAACGGGAAGGGTTTGCATAGAGAAATAGTACATCTCGCTTACACTCAAAAAGTATTACCTTGACTGATTACAATATAGCTTTATTTTAAAAGATACACCATCATGGAACCAAGCAAGGTGTGGTGTATTTAATATTTATTTTTAGTAGCGCGTCTTATTAACTGCTCAGGTTATACACATATGTACTAACTATAATAATGAGTTAAGGATAAGGAAGTTTGAATTTAGAGGAAGTTTACCCGTATTTGAATGGATGAAGAGTGGAAAATCATTTTGGAAAAACCACCCCTCAGTACATACAACTAGGTTTCGAATGCCGATATCCCTGTCATCAGCAGTATAGTCTTCCACGAAAGTGACCCCTTAAACCATGTGGTCACTGAAGCCAGTTATTCGATTTTAATAATTATAATATAATAATAGCAATAATAATGCGTTCATCTTGAAAATTATTTATCAATTTTGGTTAAACCCACTTAAGTTGTCAGATGGTCCAAGGAATCCTGCTTGCAATAAACTGGATTGCTGGTGACAGGGCGATCGGGGTTCGAATCCCAGTTGAGTGCAATCAAGGCTATTTTATCCTAAATAGTTTTCTTCTCTCCCTTCCTACAAATGGGGCCACACCATGGCCGTAGCTAGGTCGAAATTTCAGGGGGAAGGTGTTTGGGAAGCACAACCCCTTAAATTCTGTAGAAAAAATAAACTTTTTGTTTATCCCCGCGTCTTAGTATCTGTTCGCGCTATACGCTTATTGACTAATTACGCTTATGGTTTTAAAAAGGTTATATTTAGAAGAAGTGTACCCGAGTTTGCGTAGAGCGAGATTGGAAAACCATTTTGGAAAAATCACTCTCAGTAAACCCGATAAAGTTTCGAACTTTGATCTCCCCAGCATCAGCAGTCTAGTTTACTGCGAGAGTAGCACCTTAGATCATGCGGCCACCAAAGCGGGTAGGTACTGATATTAAGTGTAAGAACTACCTTGTAAAACTTGAGAAGCGCTATCAGCGCAACTCCTAAGAAACGTCCATATATTGAACTATTTGGACTGTTTAACCGACACAGAGCTAGTGTTGCGGTGTTGTCATATCTGTCAAGTTTGGGCTGAAAGAGTGAAGGGGGAGCAGCTAATCTGTTCTTGGAAGGGAAAAGCAAGAGTGGCTTTTATAAAAGACCACACTATGCAGGAATCGCCTGCTTTATTTTTAGGTTGAACTCAAATAATCAGTAGTATGGTTTTCTTAATATTTCTTACCTAGTGGAAGAAAACATTTTTCATTTGACTTTCTCATATTAGACTGGTTTGCTGGTGATGAGATTGGGGTTCAATTCCCAGTAGAGTGTACTGAGGGTGTTTTTTTCCTTAAAAGGGTTCCAAATATGCAATTTTTATTTATTTATTTTTAGCACCACGTCTTACTACCCGTTCGGGCTATACACTTATGTACTAATTACTCTAATGTGCTAGGCATCATGAAGGTTAAATTAAGAGGAGGTGCATCCGTATTTTCGTGGAATGAGAGCGGAAAACTATTTAGGGAAGGCCACCTGAGTGCACCCGACTGGAATCGAACCGTGATCTCCCCGTCTTCAGCATGTCAGTTGAACACGGTGGGTAACACACACTATTAGATTGGATTGCTGGTGGTGGGAAGATTGAAGTTCAAATCCTAGTTGGGTGTAATAAGGGTATTTTTCCCTAAAATGGTACCCCACTCTCAATCTATGCAAATGTGGGTACATTCAATCTAAAATGTCACCTTCCTCTATTATTAGTTCATTAGGGTATAGCTCAAACGGGTAGTAAGTCGCAATTAAAAAAAAAACTATTGTGATGACTACCAAGAGTGTCGGCGAAGCTTTATTAGTGTCGGGCATGGTAGTTTGTAAAAAAATATATTTTTGAGGAGTTTTTAGGGGATTGACTCGAAGTCGATGGAAAATATTTGAAAATGAAATGCCACTAAAATCTATTTGGGGTGGCCCTTAAGTATTTAAAAATAATAATAGATTGTTATAGAACCTATTTGAAGTTTGATGCAAACCATCTTTCAGCTTCAAAATACCCCACCCTATCAACCCTCCCCTCTTCCCAGCCCACCCTTAATGAGTAACACTGGATATAAAACTATAGACAGACACACCGTAGAAATGTAGATCATTTCCTCAGCGTGACTTAACCCAAGTTATGAGGGGTGATGACAATGTCTGAGTGTCACAATGGTTACTTAATTTTCTTTAAAAGATTCATATGTCAGTCATGTAATCACTTTTGATGGAAAATATCAAAATCAAAATAATAAATAATAAATAATGGTAATAGAAATATCTTATCAATTAATATAAAGAGTTTTTTATTTTTTAAACGTTTCTTTCATGGCCATAGAAAACTGGGGGTCAAAGGTCTGGAACCCCCTGAAAATTGTTAGAACCCTTGAAAGGAAAGGGGGAGGGGCACATATACATATAAAACATAAATAAGAAAATGTGATTTTTACTTTTCATTCTTATATTACATCAGCCAGATAGTAATTATTATTATTATTATTTTAATATAAGCTTAGAGATGCACTAAAAATTCCTATTATAAAACTAGCTTTACTAACACTAGTTCGTAACATTACAAAGGCGTAACTATGCAGGAATGGACCCATGGTGGGGCACCCCAGGAAAAAAAAGACCCCACCCTCCCCAAATCTTGTGTATAATTGTAGATTATAAAAAAATATTTTGGCATTTATTATTGGAATTCTTTTATAATACGTAATAATATAGAGTAGTTAGTGGGCCTGCGGTATTTTGCCATGACCCTATAGTTTCACCACTGAACTTGTACCTATCAAGAATTTCAAACTCTATTAATCTATTTTTTATTAATTATATTCGATAATTAAATATAGCTCTATACGTGTGAACATATTTTAATATGTCTAATACCCGCTTTGGTGGCCTCGTGGTCTAACGTGCTACACTTGCAGTAGACTAGACTGCCGATGATGGGGAGATCGAGGTTCGAATCTCGGTCGGGTGTACTGAGGTCGGTTTCCCACGCTCCCTCCTCGCAAATGCGGGTACAATTTCTATGAATATAACCTTCCTGATCCCTAAAACCATTAGCGTAATTGTTGAAGAACAGAATCTATTCACAAATTCTCTATTTGATAAAAATTTGAATCTGACTATTTTCCTCAGGAACTTTATATCCTACTGAAAGAAAATATTTTGACCAGACTAATAATATTATATATATATTTATATATAATGTAAATAAAACTATAATATTATAAAATACATAATATATATTCAAATTTGAAGATAGCATATAAAACAATTTTCTGCAAAACTAAACATTTTATTTTTAAAAATGGATAATTTGTATAGAATAAATATTACATAAGTAGCCTTAATACCTCTAGGCCTACTACAAAAATTATAAACACTTACTCTAGAATAGTATTAAATTACAAAAAAATATAGAAATTTACTGCAAGAAAATGTTTTTCACCCAATTGTATGGAAAATATCTATCGATTTTGACCAAATTTGATAGGCTTACACACAAGTTTTATATTGGGATCATTATCATTTTATAATCTATGTCTCCCTTATCAATAACTTTTGTGTCAGGGGTGTTCATAATATCTACACATCACTAGCTATTTTATAATTTTAGCTACACACTATATAATAATAACACATCTATTCTACAACTTTATACATTCAAAGTCCTTCATCAAAACTTCTGCAATGAACACACTTAAAATTATGTTTTTAATTTTTATTTTATTAGAGACCTGTGCTATAAATTTTAGTTGAATCTCAGCCGCTGAACTGAGGTGTTTTTCCTCATGATTGCTCATTCCCTCCACGCAAATGTAGAAACACTTTCTCTAAATTACCGTATTTCTTATCCACCCTACTTCATTATTGTAAATTTACAGAGAACATTGAAGGTAATAAGAAGTGAAGCCTTTCTAATATCACAAGAACAAAAAAAAAAAAACAAGACATGGAAATAATCTTTACAATACACACTCTTAAAATGTGTTTAGTAACATCCTCATCTTAGCATTTGTGTTCCCCCCTCCCATTCCTCTCTAAAGCTTACGTTATTTCCATCTCTCTGACTTGGCATGCTGTGGCACCCGAGGGTGAGAGAAAGTAAAATTTGATATTTGTGATGAACTTATTTTGTTAAATAATAATTGTCAAAATGAAATATGGACCTGTGTTAATTTTATTAATTTTAAAAGAGTGGTGGACAAGGCTTGTTCATTAGTGCCCCCACGCCCACCCCCTTTCATTATCCAGCCCTACAATTGATAGCCAAATTGTTTCAAGACATTTCTCTATTGTGACAAGTGTATTTCTTGTTAAAATTGCCAATAGTTCATAATGATTTAGATAGCCCTGTGTTATCAATACCAAATTATTGACTCTGTTTATAGATCAGATTACCAAAGGTAGGGCCAAAGTGTTTGATTGGTACACCTAAGTTAACCAAACCCGTGTGGGTTTTACGCTGATATATTAATTAAGCTAATGTGTTAGAGAAGAGCAAGGTTGCTTTTAGATGACATACACTCACATTAGCATGGAAAGCACCTCATTGCACCCAACTGAGATCGAGCCCCGTCCCCATCCTTGGCACTCCATTTTATTGTGAGAGTAGTGCCTTAGATCATGCTTCACCAAAGCGGGTCCCGTAATTATATTAATTAGGTATTCTACGCACATAACTTGAAATTAATAGATGAATTCTAAATTATAGTATTAAAATTGTATTTTCCATGCAGAAACAATAATAAAAACATAACACTTATTTTTTTGATCCAATTCACAAGAGCAGAAAATTTATTTTTCTTTCGTCTGGTTGAGAGTTAAGTCATTTTTTATTTTATTTTCTTTGATCTCTTTTTACAGAAACAGCTTACATTGCAAAACACATCATATTCACACAACTGATTTCATAAATGATCGTAGTCGAGTTGATGTTTTTCCTGTGAACATCTATGAATCACAGTGCAACGCTTGTCATCATTGCCTTGAGTTTTCACGAGAGGTTCATCTTGTTCAACCTTACACCGATAGGTCACAGCATACAGCGCCACAACACTTTTTTGAATTAAAATAAAATTGTACAAATTTATTTTAGTTTAGAACAATATTAATGTTGAAAAATGAAAGGATAATTATTCTCATCATATTTACTAGGTTTATGGTTTTTCTGCAGATTTAAAAAACAAAACATTAAACCAAGAAAATATGATCATGTAAAAATCATTTAAACAAAGCTGCTTGAAAATATTTAACTTTTAATTGGTGTTAAATTATACTAAATGATAAAACGTGTTTATTGTAATACAATGAAAACAGTTTTAGCCTAAATCTTCCTACATTTCAATGACAAGCCCAGTTTGTTTTATACATTTGTTCTTTAAATTATTTCTTAAAACTTAAATTTGAATTGGCTGGGTGGATATGAATGAAACATAAACCATGTAAATGAATTGATCTTTACATTAGTAAAAATTGATTCAAATATGTATAGCAGTTTTCTTCATAACCGGGTACAGAGAAATCGCCTTAGAAACCGGCCACGCTCATCTCTCATGGTGATCCATCCCCTTAAATGCCTCTTGAAGCTATATGGCGTTTAATTTTATTTAACAGTTAGAAACTTACATAGCATGTGCTCTCTCCAAGTGTGAATGTTTACACCAAGAGTAGTTTCCAGTTGAAATATTTTGTTGTTTTCTATTCTTAAACACCTATCTGCTCCCAAAGCTCTCCCCATATTCACTAATTCTTATTTCCTACCTTTGTAATACAAACAATTTTCAAAAAGGTACTTTAACACTAGAAGGGTGATGATGACAAGCAAAAAACTCATATTTTCTTGTTTTGTTTAAATAATACAAATAGTAATATGGTATTGGGGTATATAATTATCTATAGTTTCAACCTCTCTTACCCCTAGCACATTAGCGTAATTATTTCATATGCATACTTACTTTCTTAATGTTGGTGAGCTCGAAATTTCATTGCATACCTTAGAAAAAGTACGCCACCTATCTCTATCTTGAGCTAGTTTATTCAGTCCACCTCGTTACACCCCGTCTCCCTCAGGTACATTTTAATGCTATTTACACTCCTTGAAAGAAGGCGAGATGACAACTTACTGACCAAGTCATAGCATGCATTTCCCGACAGTATTCTTTTCCTAATTTCTAATCTAAAATCGTTATTGCTAGTTAAATTTGTTCCTAAATATTTAAACTTATTATCCCTGTCAAATGATATGTTGTTTGAAGTAATCTCTAAATTATCTCCCCAATCTTTGTTCTCTGTGTGACCATGTACTTAGCCTTTTCAGTGTTCACTTATTGCTCTATTTTCTCACTAGCTTCTGATAAAATTTATCCATTTCTTGCAACAGTTTCCTTACTATTGCCCAACAAATCTAAATCATATGTGTATCCTAATAGCTGTAATGTACCTATTAATCATTTATGTCAATCCTTCCCTACTCTCTTGCATTACTCTTATAGTATAGTATACTATAAGGCTAGATTAAAAGTAATGTACATGCATTTACCCTAAAGTGTTGTAGGACACTGTGACAAAAAATATTGTTACGTTTTCAAATAAACAAATGATAAAACACAGAACCAGAGTAAAAACGAATATTATGACAAAGCAAAGAAATACAGAAATAAAGTAAAAACAGTGTTTTAGCATATGTTATTTTGACTTGAAGAGCTTTGATGCCACTGAGCAAGGCATGATGATTTAATGTACTCACATCTATTGTAAAATGAATTAATCTTACCTGCAATATGGATGTGGATTTGACATATTTTCCAGTATATCCCAAACATTTTGGTGAAGAGGTAAATGAGGCACAGTGTTTCATATATAGAAAGGATGAAGGAGCTTTTTATTGTAAATGCCTAAAGATGATGTGAAAGTAAAGCTTTTATTACATTAATGGAGGCAGCTACTGATAAAATATTTTTAAAATTGCTTATATCAATCTCTCCGCCAACCATATTTAGGAAGATAGGTGTTATAACTACACATTTTTCTCCAGCACGATCAGTACAATTCGGGGATGGAGTTCATAGTGTTGTATAAAAACTTCATCATGCTTGGATGATACATTAAGGGACCAGTTAATGTGTGGCCTAGCGTCCTGGATGTCTTAGTAAAAAAAGCGATGATTTTGTTGAAATTACGAGTATGATTACATCCATGCCATGTGGGGAAAAAATTGGATAAGCCAATGTGCTGTTCCAGGCAGTTGGATTGCTTTTATTTGGTTAAAAGTAAACATCTGGTTATATTATAATTTAAGAGTCAAAAATCTTAGCAAGAAGTATCTGAAATTGTTAACGCCGATTCTGAATTGAAGAAATTGTATCTCTCATTTAAAACATAACATAAATATTGATGATATAATTTTGTAGGTATAAGGCGAAAATAAATTTGGAGATAGCCCTGGTGTGTAAGATTTTGAGTTAGAATATGTATCCCTCTCACTTCACAAATCGGCCTTACCTTGTGAATGAGTAACCCTGCTCTGAAGGGGTTGCCACAAAGTAAATTTTCTCATGTGACTAAGGTTCCAGATAGACTAAACCTTTTGGTTGGAATGGTACAAAGGGATTGGGCACTAGCTTAAATTAATGGCTGGTTTGGTCCACTTTAAACAGTTTGGAATGTAATCTAATTAAGTTTAAAGGGCATGTGTTATATTTGAAGTTGGGTTGGTGGATCTAATGTATTTCAATCAAACACCTTAGCTCAGTCGATAGCGTGTCTGTCTACTGAGCTAAGGGTTTCGGGTTCGATTCCTGGCATGGCCGAAAAAATGTTCATTGGTGAAATGTGTTTTTTTTCTTTTTACAGTGATGAATTAATGGTCGGGGACTGGATGTTGTGCTTGTCCTAATCTTAAGTTAGATTATAAGATGCATGAATCCACAACAGACCTAGCAAGCCGATAGTGGAAAATATATGGCTTGACTAAAAAACTGACGTAGGCCACAGGCTGGAAACAGTAATGGATGTAAAAAAAAAATCTAATGTATTTCATAATCCTTAGCAAACATTACAGTATGCTTGTAGCTTTAAGGACAAACACAGTATACACTTCAATATGTGGTGCAACAAATAAAAAGAGAATTTATTCATAATGGTACTATGGTTATTAGGTTGTTTTTTTTTCAACAAGGGAGACACTACAATAGATTTTCTACTAGAGATTGTAATCTGATTTCTTAACAAGGGTAGGGCATTTTTTATATTGAAGCAACTGTTTGTTATAAAGGCTGTTGGGAACACTATATACTGAATGTGTGCAGCATATGACAAAGTTCACTTAAACATGCATAATCAAGGTAGTGTGTCAAACATTTAGTATCTGCTTTATGATGTATTGTTACGGTACAAGTGTGTGTATTATTTTTATAATTTATTTTGTTTTGCATGTTTTTGCATGTGACTAGGTCACAGACACAGATACTGAGATCTACAGGAGTTTCTTTGCACTCTTGAATCAGGTTGAGTCCATGAGCACTGGGGAGTGGTAGTTGTAATCTTCAGTGATAATAGCGCTTCAAAGTGAAACAACTCAATTTCAAATTGTTCATTGTAAAGGTGACAAGCTGGAGAGAAAGTAAATCCAAGGATGGCGGTCTGAACGCAATAGTTCAGTTACCCACTATCCAGGGCTATATAGTAAGGGCTGTCCCAGTTCTTTGATGCTAACGCTGCCGCCTTGGTTCCGCTAGTTGGAGGGGGGAGCACTGGTGTGACATCACCAGCCAGACAAGGCGCGGCGCCTGCCAAATCACCACGTGTTAATACAGTAGTATTCCAATACGTGATGTTTACTCATTTCGTTTTAAATGAAATGAAAAAAGTAGCAAATACAATGCGAGTAAACGGGAAAAAAGGTTTATTACTATTTCAAAAAGGAATTTTAATATCGATAACATCTTTGTTTGGACTCCTGGAAGATGTAAGTCAAATATATGACCTCAAGTATATTATGACCACACGCCTAACTCAAGATGTCCTAGAGAGCCTATTTAGTCAAATCCGTGGTGCTGGGCAATTTTATGACCATCCTAGCCCAACAGAAATCATATTACGACTCAGGAAAATCATGCTATCTAACAAGATGCCAAAACCATCGCTCAAAATCAATGTATCCCAAATTGAAGAAGATGCTAGCAACGTCTCAGTATACTTGGCTGCAGAGTTCCTGGAATCAGCATTCGAACCAGGTGAAATCGAGGAAATGGCCAGCACGTCTGTGGAAGAAGCAAATGAGTTCAAACTAGACGAGCCTGTTAAGGATTGTGAACAACAGGAGAGATCCTGGGCTGAAGAAGAGGCTCTTGCTTACGTGGCAGGCTATGTAGCCTTCAGAGTACGAGACAAAGACCCTACGCTAGGTACTATTTCAAAGCATATTTCCTCAACTTCCACTAACACTTGGATTGAAGCTTTGTCCCATGGAGGATTGACGGTGCCATCTGAATGGTGGAAGGCTACTATTAACGAGTTCGAGACAATTTTCAAATCACTTCATGGCGAGGAAAATTCATACAGCAGACAGAGAGGTATCATGAAAGAACTTAAAAAAATACTATCTAATAAATTTCCTCAAGTGTGTGCACAAGCTATTCGTGTCTATGCAAGAGTTAGAACGTTCATTAGAATTAGACATGTAAATAGAAATAAGCAATGTAAGCGAAGCGAAACTAAGAAAGCTAAGAAATTGATACAATCCAAGAAATAACAAATACATGTAAATTTGTGTGAGTTCCTTATGCTATAGAGTACGCAAGTTATATTTATATTATTATTATTATTATTATTATTATTATTATTATTATTATATTATTAACAATATTATTAGAGGTTCTTGTAAATTTCAAGAAGGTTTGGCTTGAATTAATTCTATTTACTATTTTGTATAGTGATTAATATCACTAGTTTAAATATTATTGACGGACCAGTCTTTCTGACAAGCCTCGTTTAGTCTATCTAAAACCAGGCGCGCTAAAATAGCTCGTAGCTAAACAAGCCAAACTGAGCAAAGTATTTAAGCTACAGAGATGAGTCTTATATCTAAATAAAATTCAGTTCAGTCATCATTTCGTACGCTTATACTACCCATCTATTTCAATTAGGAAAAAACTTTTCAACAGAGTGAAAATGTGTCTGCTATAAAAACATCATTATAGTTCTTTCATTAGAAAACAATTTTTTAAAAGCAAACCAATTGGAATATGGGAATTTTAATAATTTCCTCATGTCTTAAAAGGTTTTTATAACAAATTCTGAAAAAATGAATGTGATTGTTCAAGTAGTTTACAAGAAAATGTGAATTATGTTTTGGAACTTTCGAGCGTTCTTTGTGTGTCATTCGAGCTCCATCATGCCAGTGACGTCACGTCTTGAATGAGAGGACCACCTCCAGAGCCATAGTGAGACAGCCCTTACTATATAGCCCTGCCCACTATCTCCCTTCCCCTCCCCCAACTTACACCCTTACCAAATTTCAATGAACAAACCTTTTCAGACAAGTAACTGGTCACCAGTACTTGAAGATTTTGTACATCTAAACAATTTGCAAGCAATCACTTGAACAAAAAAAGGACCATTGTACTCTAGGTTTTCTCTGTAATTTGCAGTCTGAATAAGACTGTTTGAGGGGTTAGTTTATGGGGAACGGGGTGGAGACCCTAATTGAACCTAACTTTGTTAAAGCCTGTTTATTGATACTAGAAGTCTATTTTTGTCTACACTCTAATAAAACAATCTTTAAAGTGAACTGTTTTTAAAAATGCCTGCTTGATAGCAATGTTGTCACTTGGGAATGTAGGTAACAATCCCTGTAATGAAGAAATCAAGATCTCCCAATGAGTACAGCATTTTAACCTGGAGGATGTGGGTCCAGTGTCTGTCAGTGGACTGGGTGTATTTATACTTAATTATTTTTATTTATTATTATTATTAGCACCGCGTCTTATTACCCGTTCAAGTTATAGGAACTTACGCTAATGTGTAATGGTAGGGTGATTGTGAGATGAAATGGAGGACCTAAAGTTTAACGTGGGATCTGAACCACGGTAGAGGCCTGGCACTCCACACATTCACAAGATGTGATTACTACATGTCTTGTCAGAGGTAAAGGAAGGGTTTGGCAATCAGATAAATCTGTGCTGGGACCGAGGATTGAACCCCGAACCTCCAGCACAGAAGTCTGGTCAAACTAAGAAAAAAAATATGTTTTTAACCCAAAAACAATTGCTAGAAAACGTTTTACGTTGATTTGCTGGTGTATTAGGTGTGGAAAAAACACATTAAAAATTGGCTTAAATAGGCTGACTGGAAGTGGTCCTATTGTGACGTCAAAAAAATGGCTGTTAATGGCAAATAAATGAGTGAAATGTAGGCAATTTGTTGAAACTTGAAAGCGAGCCAGGATTAGACAACCTTCTGCAGGAACTTGAGGGACTTTATTATTGCCTGGAGGCTGGTACAATTGATCTGGATACTGTATTGAAATATAAATGCATTGAAGCGATTATGAAAGGGCTAAGTTCAAAGAAGAATAAAATAAGCAATGGTTCAGAAACAAGCAAACTGTGGTTAGACTACCATAAAATTATGGAAACAGTCAGGGAACACCTAGAAGCCAATCGAATAGGGTCGTGGGACATGCATCTCCATGCTATATCTGAGTGCTTACCCATATTTGCTGCTGCAGCACCCGCAAATCATATAAAATCTGCGTGTATCTACTTAAATAACATGAAGTTATAAGATACTCAACATCCTGAAGTGTACCATAGATTTCAGAATGGATTCCATGTCATTAGGCGTAGCAATCAGTAATGGGCTGGCCTTGGATCCAACTTGGTGATTGAGCAAACTCTTATGCGATCCTTCAAGAGTAATGGTGGATTAACCAGAGGAAGTGGCATGACTGAACATCAAAGAGCCGTGTGGACCATGTCTTCTCCTATTTATTCCTCATACAATTTGACCATGCAAGACTTCACATATAAAGCGTACACAAGTGAACAACACAAGGAAGCGACTACATAATGAATGGAGAGGGACAGGAAGGACTTGACAAAACTTGAAGAATATTCTCCATTCTTGGAGGAGACAACCTTGTGAAATATCACAAGGATCAATGCTGATAAGAATGTAAATGTTCAAGATCTTTTCAATGTAGGCAACATCATAGTTAAAGAAATAGGACAAAATTTTTTTGAATATTCATATAAGTGTAAAAATAAAGTCAAAACATTAGCATCCGCTCGAGGTATCAAAGTTAGTAAGGACCAGACCATTGATCCAGGTCTGTTGTTTCAGAGGTTCCTGGTTGTATCATAGTCAGGAAAGATATGTCTAGATGATGTGATGAAGTATGAACTTTCACTGTACCCGCTATCATTGTTTGAAGCAAAGTATCTTTTATGAAAGCCTGAGAAAGCGCAACTTCAGGAGGCCACACGAAACTATGTCAAGTAATTATTATTCTGCTCTACTTGAGTCCATTCCAAAGATTGATAACTTCATAGTTGGTGGAGGATCACTTATACATCAGTTGAAATGGAAGAAAGTAAGTACCTACATTTCAATTGCTGATGACTACTCATGTTTCTTGTCAAATTGAAATGGCAAGGTCATACAACGAAACCAAGGAGTCCAATAGCGATTATTGCAAAAATTATACCAAGATTTCCAAAAGCTTCCTTTTTACCACTTTCATGACAAATAATGTGTGAGATTATCCCAAACCCAGGTAAGATTAAAATATAGACTTCTGGGTGCCCAAAAAATCAAAATAAATGTTGATATAGGATTGGGTCACCCTCTCTTGCAGGGTCAAAGAAGGATGTATTTAGATTTCGATCAGTGAGTAGTATAGTAATTGCTCCAGCAAGTACTGGTAAAGAGAGTAAAAGTAAGATTGCTGTAATTAATACTGATCAAACAAAAAGAGGAGTTCAATCGAAAGTCATACCAACAGGACGTATATTAATTAGAGTGGAAATGAAATTAACTACCCCTAAGATTGATGATACCCCAGCTAAATGTGATGAAAATATTGCTATATCAACCGATTTTGTTTGATGGATACAATGGACGACCAAGTACAAAGGACAATACATATTTACGTTGAATAATCAATGTTTCAAACAATGTCAACATAAGAAAAGAAACATAATTTGTTGGGAAAATGCTAGATTTCCTTTCAAATGAGAAGAATAAACAAACCATCATCTACTTCATTGCTAACCGCTTGTATCAGAAAAGGTGTCTTGTCATACATGCTGAAGGAGACACAGACGTAGATATAGTGAAAGTAATAATTAAAATGTCATCTTACAGGTCTAAAACTCTCATAGGAGAAGACACAATCCTATTGGTATTGTTGCTGTATCACGCTGCAAATGATTGCAAGGATATTTATTTTCGATCCGACAAAGACAAAAGGAAACCATATGTGCCGATATATAATATCAAGGTTCTGAAAAAGTTACTTGGTGAAGCTGTATGCTCTGATTTGATGTTTGCTCATGCATTCTCTGGTTGCGACACTACATCAGGAATCTATGAGGTCTGCAAGAAGTCTGTCTTTCAAAAAGTTGTTAGAGGCAATCCTGTTTTTCACATTTGTTTGAAAATCTTTTGCGCTCCAAACGCAAATCAAGATGCTGTCGAGACCACTGGCTGCAAAGAAATGGTATCCATGTTTAAGGGGAACTAGTCTGATTCTCTTATGTCACTAGATTATAGCATTCTTTGTAGGAAAGTATTCACTGCAAATACATTTGTGAAGCCTAAAGGACTACCTACAACACTGTCGGCCATAAAACTTCCCTCTCAGCGAGTCTACTTACAAGTCATGCAGTGGTTGGGAAAGAATGATGACATGGATCCAACTAAATGGGGGTGGATTATACAAGATGGAAAATTTCTTCCATTAATGATGGACATAGTCCTGAACCGGACAAATATCTTCGAATAATCCGATGCAATTGCTCTGTGCGATATAACACAATGTGATGCAGCTGAAAAAAAATTGAGCTTGAATGAACCACAGCTTGTGCACAATGTCACTATGGTAACTCTGACAATACGACTCAAGAGCCAGTTTCAGATGAGGAAGATATTAAGAACTATCTGTGTAATTTCTATAAGACCAAACACCGTCCTTTTTTGAATATATGTTTAATATAATGAGTAATTTTTAAAGACAAACAAATGAGAATATTTTATTTGTAAAATATGTGATTAAAATTTTGTTATTTATTACAAGTTTTTTCATGTAGTGCTTAAACCACTTATGATAGTCCAATTTTCACCAACTTTTATTATTTTCTTATAAATAGACTACCACATACTAAATGAAAAATACCATAATGTGTTTTCTTGCATTTTTTTTTTCGGTCATGTGACATATTTATCAGACTATACTTTCAGCCATATCGAGTATTAACACACTACCAAATGAACTAAGGTGTCAGACCAAAAATCAAAAAGGTATAGTACTTATATGTAAAAACCTGCAGCCGCATGTGAAATTGAATGTGTGGTCGAAAATTTGTCATATTTATATATTTACCATGCATTGTGAATTATTTTTAAATGGAAGTACTTTATTCCTGAAAGTAATCAACATATTTTCCTAAGAAATTGTATTAAGTCCTTTTCACTACTCAGCAAGAAATGATTAAAAAAAAAAAGCAGGGTTAAAACCAATAAATTTCATAAAGTAAAAATTGCAAAAAATGAGTATACAAAATTAATTTGAATGAAAAAATCCATTCAAAAGATTAACAATCTTTGATATTATAATTAATTTATAAAACCAAGTAAAACGTCATTAAAGTAGCAAATTATGATCTGGATTTTGGTATATTTTGGGGCATTAAGTCTTTACTCTTCATTTTATTTAGAAAGGTTTGTATTAAAGGTGTATAATTTGGATAGTTTTCATACCTTGGTAATATGTCACATAAAGTTTTGTTTTTTTCAAATAGAAAAACATATATTTAATTTCTGGAGTCTGGAAAAATATTCTGCTGCAGATATCTCACGTAGAAAGGTTAATGTTAGTCTAAAGTCCTCTACTTTTAATTTATTGAAATTATTTATTATTATTATTAGCACCGCGTCTTACTACCCATTCGGGTTATACACATATTGGGATTATTAATTTAAAGGGAATTCGACACCTTAGCTCAGTGGGTGGCATGATGTCGATTTCTAGCATGGCCGAAAAATGTATCATTGGTGAAATGTGGGTTTACCCTTTCACAGTGATGAATTAACGGCTGGGAACTGGATGTTGTACCTATCTGTCTTAAGTTAGATTATAAGGCATATTAAGCTACAACGGGACTAGCAAGCCGGTAGTGGAAAATATATGGCTTGAATAAAAAACTGACCCAAGCAACAGGATGGAAACAGTAATGGATGTAAAGTAAAGTAAATTGAAAGGGAAGCCAAACTTCAACATTGTTCTAAGTAAGGATCTTTCTCACAGTTGGATGGTTATTTAAAATGTTGTGTATATCAACTATGGAAAAAATTTGAATAGATTTGTGGAAAGCACAATTCTTAACTCATTGAGTATTTGTTAATAACTTAAGTTTTTACCATCTAACCTAATGGAATAAGATGATGAGAGTTAGACAAGCTATAGAAACAATCATCTGGAAGAAAGTGAAGCGTTTCAATAAGGTAAAAACATCCCCAGTGCAGCTATTTGGGATCAAACTATCGTAAGCATCTTGTCTAACTTCATTCTGTGTTTGATTGTCATCTCGCTATAAAACGACTACTGTAAATGTATTTTATATTTACAAAGCCCTGTTACTGTATAGTTTAGTTCATCCACTACCATGAAATTACCTGCTTCGGTGGCCACATGGACTAAGGTGCTACTCTCACAATAGACCATACTGCCGTACATAAGTGTCTAGCCTGAATGGGTAGGAATACCCAGTGCTAAAAAAAACTATGATAACATTAAAACACTGATTTCAAACTTTATTATTAAAAAAAAAAGATAAGTTAACTTTTTTACCACTAACTAAATAATCATATGGGATAACTAAACAATAGCTATTAGGTTTCATTTTATATTCTAAATGCATATAATCAATGCAAGTGAATTATTAATTATTTAAAATACTATAGTAACTCCAAAATCTGGTAAACATGTAGTCTCACAGCAAACAAGAGATTTAAAATATATTTAAAAAAATACTAAGCCCAAGTCAGCTAATTCTCAACTTTTGAATAGAATAGACATAAAACACAGATATTAGTTGTCAATGATTATTTCAGCAAAGCCTGGTGGTCAAATTGATAAATGATTAAATATTGAATACTTAATATTAATAACCATTTTAAATTTATGTCAGGAAGGGAACACCAGTGAATGTAAGTGCATGTATTGATTACTTTTAAATTTTTTAACAAAACTAAGTAAGAAACAAACTTTTTAATTTAAAAAAAAATTATTTATTAACACACATCAGGGTCCACAGTACCTATTATGATTAAAAATAAATTAGCTCCTACAGTCCTTTCATTTTGTAAATGAGTAAATAAGTATAACTTTCAAAATGTGGTTACTTTTAAAGATCTAGGATCAAAACAAAGACCAGAACTATAAATTGCTGAATTGTTACATTTGTGTGTTGTTTCTGAGAGTGGATTAATATGTGAAAGTACTTAACACATTTTTTTTTAACCCCTGTTACATTTTGCAGTTTGTTTAATAAAAAAAAGAATAGTGATCCATTCAAAACTATAGTAAGTCTAGTTTTGGTAATCTTTGAATTTACTCTGAAAGGTAACAAGATTTCTTGGCCTTGTTCCACTATGGTGTATCTTATAAGATACGGCAAAGTGTTGTCAACCCATAGTTTAATCCACTAAGGTAAACCTTTAAGGCTAACAGTGTGTACATGTGTATACTTCTAGAATAATTTAAGCATATATATGCTTTTTTTTTCAGTCTATATATATATATATATATATATATATATATATATAAAACTAAGCTATTTAATAATATTTGGTTTTTAAAATTGGTTTACGTGCTAGCTAATAACTAAAATGTCAATTATGTGACACAAAACAATTTAATTCATAGTTTATAATGAATTTATTTGACTGTCAAAAATTATTTTTGCTAGCTGATTTCTAGTGCCTAGATTTTCCCCTCTAATTTCTAAGCATTTATTTAAGTCTCTTGATGTAAAGGTTGAACAATAATCTTCCATATATCTAATCTTCAAGCTAGGTTCTACAGCACGGAGAACATGCAAGTCACTACAAGAAACAAACATATCATGTATGCTGTAGATGGATTTGTTTTGAGCACTTTTAAGAAATACTTTGGAGACATCTCGGTCTGAATGGATTATTGGGATGTCCAATTCAACTTGATTACGGGCTAGAAAAAGGAAACAAATAATATTAGAACTTAGTAACATTTCTAGACCAAAATTCCAAACACTTAAAGCATGCTACGATTAGCATGTACAGTCTTTAAACACTCTTTTGAAAAAAAAAAAAAAGCCTTTGTGAAACCGATTGGAAAGGAGTTGGCCTGCTAACCAAAATTAAATAAAAATGGCCTGCTTTGGTCCTGGGCTGATAATATTTGCGTTTGAAATTTTTATTTTGGTTGTTAACTTAAGATCCTGTGTCAGTCAAACTCAAAGATTAACTTTAATAGATAACACAGTTTAAATGAGCAAGTTTAGTTTTCAAACATATTTAAAAATAGAATTTAAAATCTTCACTCATCCCAATTTCACTTTTGTCATGTGAATGATACAGATAAATGCACTTAAAAGGAGTTTCTGTTTGAATGTAATAGTGTATCTGATTTTATAATGACTTTATTATAAAAAAAAATTATTTATCATTTATAAATTGATTAAAAGAAACTTTATTTCTGTGGTAAATTTGGGGATTAAATCACTTCACCTTGCTTTAAAATGTTAATAGGGAAGAGTTGATATTGGATTTTTATGTTTTCCTCTATATATTGTATTATAAACAATTATGCACAAACACATTTTTTGCACAAATCTCCTCTGTTAGGAGATATAAAAATCTATGTGAGGAAAAGCTAATTCAATATATGCTGCCATTAAGAAATAACTGGATAATTGAAATATTTAAAAATTTACTGAAAACGGTTTTCATAAAACAATAGTTTCCGAGATTATTATTATTATTATTATTATTTTATTATTATTATTATTATTATTTTATTATTATTATTATTATTACCACCACACATAAACGACTTTCATTCCAACTACCATGTACTAAAAAATGACTTGATTATTTTATACATGATACTGTAACGACTTACATGTAATGTCAATAATACCTAATAATATCAAATGGGACAAACACTCACCAACCAAGCGGCCCGCTCTCGGAAGACCTACGCACGACCTACACCACTAAACCCGGCCTCCATTCTCGAAAATAATGCCCGTCCAACTGAGCTACGAGTTCCCAGACAACTGACTGCGAGAGTCGAACACGTGTCCAGCCAGCCAGAAAGAAGAGTTCCGTTTCCGGCCACGCATAGCCCTAGGCGCTTCGGCAACGTTCTCGAACATCCAGTTCCTTAGTTTGTTTTGTTTTCCGACCCTCCTTCTCCTTCGGTCCTTCCCCCCCTGAGAATTTTCATTTGTATATATACAGCTACGCCAACAAAGTAAAATCACTTATTACACTACGACCTCATGGATAAGAGGTGAGAACGGCGACTAGGTCTCGGGGATTATTAATATTCTAAATTATAAATTCTGTTTCGGCGTCATGAGGGGAACTGTATTCTAAATTACCGTCTGGACTTCAATTTTGTAATTAATTATTTATTTGAATTGCTATGCCATGCGCTTCCCGCGGCATATAGAAAGATGTCGCCCTTCGTCATCCATTTTAGCTGGGATTCAAACCCAGACCTTATTATTTGTCGTAATTGTATATACTTGCTTATTATTTAAAGCGCACTGAGTGTCAGCGCGCCCCGGGTTCAAGACCCGCTTAGTAAACTGCCTTTGTACTTTACGATGGCAGATGTTATAATCAAATTTATTGTTGAAAGCAGGATAGTAAAGCGAGACTTAGCACGCTCTTGCATTAGGGAAATGATGTTTAGACGTGACGTCAAGTTATTTATGAACGTTTGGAATTATTGTTTTGTACTCTATCGCTGAGTGACGTCACGTAAGATTACGCAGTTGTGGCTTATGCCTTATATTAAAATCATTATTATAAATACTGAGTAAATGTATCAAGGAGCTAAAGCCCATAAGATAAGTTTGGCATCAGAGATCCCAGACCTCGTATTATGTTGTGTTCTACACGCTTAGTGTTGTTTATATAATCATACTTAGGAGAATTTGAGATTGATTGTATTTGTACTTAATGGTCTGATGACTAATGGAGGTGCGCTTCACGCACGATGTTTGTTTTCTCAAGTATTGTAAAGTTGTTATTTCAATAATAAAATTTATTTTGTGCAATCAGGTGATTCTTTTACCTGATATTAGCCTTCCTCACCCTATAGATATTCATAGATATAGAAGGGGAGGTAGCAAATGGTAGCAGAGCATGGTTTTGCTCTTTTTATGGTCTTAGGCCCTTGGTACACGCCTGGAGAGATGTTGAGAAAACAAAATATATATATAATTTTCGGAAGGTTATATTCTATGTTTTATACACTGTACTAATTCCTGTCTTTATCTTGTTTTATACTGTCATTGGCCATGGCTCCTCCACTGAAACCAGACAAGGCGTCGTCCAGGATGACGAGATCCGATATGTACCGACTTAGCCGCGAACAACTCCTCGCCGAGCTCCAGGTTTGGTCCACCCCTGTTCCACCCAACGCTACGGTGGGTGAGTTGAGGTCTCTTTTATGTGAACTTGTGAGTGATGTCGGGGCGTCTCAGGCAGATTTAGGTATGGACACGGATGCGAGTGGTGAACAACCCACGATGCCCTCCCGTTCTCCCGTTCCCCATGCGCCAGGGGGATATTCTAAGAGTCAAAGTAAAGTCATATTGGAGATATTAGGCCGGGTTCCGGTGTGCAGTGGCCAGAACTACACGGAATTGTTTAACTTTTTAGTAGAAATTAACCGGGCCTCCCGCCTCGAGCTTGTTAGCGAGCCCGAGTTTCTGACTTTGTGTTTATCCAAGACGTCCGGGTTCTTGACCGAGTTGTTTTCCAGGGGCATACAGGCAGATTTATCTGTTAAGGCAGTGACTGATCAGACTTTAAATACGCTGTTGCCTAGTAGAGTTAGGCATAAGTTATGTAGAGAGGTTGTGCACAGGTTCCAGGCCCCACACGAGTCATTTAGGAACTTTGTCCTTTCTATCACGGAGGCGGCCCGCGTGCTTAATACCGACCTTAAGGAGCCCGAACTGGTAAACATTATTTTGGAAAACGTGTCTCCCCTTACCAGGCGCCATTTTGTTTTCTCGGGTAAGCCTTCAACTATACTTGATCTCTATGCCCTGGCTTCGCACGTAGAGGAAACTCTTCTCTCTGAAGACGAATACCTTATCGCGCAAGCGCCCGTGGCTGTCAGCCGCGCGCGAACGGGTTCGAGTCCCGGAGCAATTATTTCTGCGCCGCCTAGCGGCGCTCCTCCACTCGACAGCCGTTCTAACTACGTTAGGGATAGTAACCCTGTGGGTGCTAGCCGTGGGGGTCGCGCACCTCGTGGCACGTCTAGTATTAGATGTTTTCGCTGTAATAGGCTGGGACATGTTCAGAGGGAGTGCAGGCAGGTAAACTATTGAGGCGCGCCCGTGACCGTGGGGCGGCCGCGTCTGTAAGTTTTAAACCGTGGGTTCTTAATCCCATGATTACTGTTTCTATTGGTCCTTTGGGATGCTTAGGGTTATTTGATACTGGAGCCAGCCACTCCTTTGTTAGTAACCAGCTTCTTAGTGCTTTTGAAGGTAAAGTAGTTTGTAAGTCCTTCCCCCTGAGCTCGGCGGTGGACATAACGACGGCTAAGCTGCTGTACAAGTGGAGCGGGCCATGGCGCATCGACAAGTTCTTAACGCCCGTCTCTGTGCGTCTAATGGATGTTGCTGACCCGTCAGTAACCCGTCGTGCCCACGTTAGCCACCTTAAGGTGGTAGTGTAGTAAGTCCGCGCCCTATAAGAGGGGCGTGTAATGGTACCTGTTAAGGGTCAAGTGTGTATATAGTGTAAAATTTTTTTTTGGATTTATTGTGCATCTTTATTATAGTAAATATTAATTTAATTGATAGAAGGGTAGGCCTACCCAAATGTCTTAATGTATTAGAACTTTGATTATCGATGACTTGTGTCTGAATGTGCGATGCTGGAGACTTATAATAAGCAAACTATTGCGCGTGTGCACGCCTAGTCAAAGAAGAGAGAACTGTATACAGTACATCTCCTCATAGAAGACTCAAATTTTCCGTGTCTATTGGGAGACATGATCTCGTGTGAATGTGCTCAAACAGACTGGCCAAGGTGGACTGCACTTAGCAGCGGCCGTGTCAGCACCTTGGGAACGTTGGACTTGTGTTGTTGCTGTAATTGTGGATTTATTTTGTTCTCAGAGAGGTTCTGCCCTTCCCCTACCCCTCTCCTTCTGGTTCGAGTTACGGATGTTGGAGTAGTTCGGCTACTGAAGATGGATGCTGGCTGGACCAACAGTAACGTGGATCGGGCCTCAGCGTCATTGGGTTTTGAAGTTAGAGAGAGTTGGAGTGTCGGTGCTGTGCATAAGGTGTTGGAGTTCTGGGGGATATCAGAACGCGACTGCCAAGAAGACCTACTACCTGAATATGAGGGCAGCTTTCCATGGGCCACTTGCTGGGGTCCGGGAGAACCGTCCCCTACATACCAGCTACTAACGACAGGGAAGGTACCGCCCTGCCGTTACACCCACTGCTGAGGACGCCTTCTGGCCTCCCGTCAGGGGGGGAGGATGTAACGACTTACATGTAATGTCAATAATACCTAATAATATCAAATGGGACAAACACTCACCAACCAAGCGGCCCGCTCTCGGAAGACCTACGCACGACCTACACCACTAAACCCGGCCTCCATTCTCGAAAATAATGCCCGTCCAACTGAGCTACGAGTTCCCAGACAACTGACTGCGAGAGTCGAACACGTGTCCAGCCAGCCAGAAAGAAGAGTTCCGTTTCCGGCCACGCATAGCCCTGGGCGCTTCGGCAACGTTCTCGAACATCCAGTTCCTTAGTTTGTTTTGTTTTCCGACCCTCCTTCTCCTTCGGTCCTTCCCCCCCTCTGAGAATTTTCATTTGTATATATACAGCTACGCCAACAAAGTAAAATCACTTATTACACTACGACCTCATGGATAAGAGGTGAGAACGGTGACTAGGTCTCGGGGATTATTAATATTCTAAATTATAAATTCTGTTTCGGCGTCATGAGGGGAACTGTATTCTAAATTACCGTCTGGACTTCAATTTTGTAATTAATTATTTATTTGAATTGCTATGCCATGCGCTTCCCGCGGCATATAGAAAGATGTCGCCCTTCGTCATCCATTTTAGCTGGGATTCAAACCCAGACCTTATTATTTGTCGTAATTGTATATACTTGCTTATTATTTAAAGCGCACTGAGTGTCAGCGCGCCCCGGGTTCAAGACCCGCTTAGTAAACTGCCTTTGTACTTTACGATGGCAGATGTTATAATCAAATTTATTGTTGAAAGCAGGATAGTAAAGCGAGACTTAGCACGCTCTTGCATTAGGGAAATGATGTTTAGACGTGACGTCAAGTTATTTATGAACGTTTGGAATTATTGTTTTGTACTCTATCGCTGAGTGACGTCACGTAAGATTACGCAGTTGTGGCTTATGCCTTATATTAAAATCATTATTATAAATACTGAGTAAATGTATCAAGGAGCTAAAGCCCATAAGATAAGTTTGGCATCAGAGATCCCAGACCTCGTATTATGTTGTGTTCTACACGCTTAGTGTTGTTTATATAATCATACTTAGGAGAATTTGAGATTGATTGTATTTGTACTTAATGGTCTGATGACTAATGGAGGTGCGCTTCACGCACGATGTTTGTTTTCTCAAGTATTGTAAAGTTGTTATTTCAATAATAAAATTTATTTTGTGCAATCAGGTGATTCTTTTACCTGATATTAGCCTTCCTCACCCTATAGATATTCATAGATATAGAAGGGGAGGTAGCAATACCAAAGTTTTTTTAGAACTGCATCTTACTACCCTTTAGGGTTATACACTTATGTACTAATTACACTAATAAGTAAAGTATGAGGAGAGTTAAAATTTAGAGAAAGTGTACCAATATTTGCGTGAATGGTGGGAAGCCATTTTGGGTAAACCACCCTCAGTACACCTGACCAGGATTAGAGCAAGATCTCCCTGTCATCGGTAGTCTAGTCTATTGTGAGAGAGGCACTTAAGACCATGCGGCCACCAAAGCGGGTCAAAGCTTTATTTTTTAAGTAATATAAGAAAACCAGGGAAATGAGGTAACTAGTTTGATCCCTTTTAATTTTATGACATAATAGAATCAAACTCTATAACCTAATATAACTAGATAAGAAGGGTATATTTTAAGGAATTACAACATCTGTGTTTGGAGAGTAGATATACTAGAAAAAATTCAAACAGTGTTGCCTTATGGGATCTAATCCTGGCCTCTTTATGCAAGGTCATAAACATTATCTATATAGCTCAAGGAAGTTGTCAGAATCAAAATGCATTAATATTTAACAAATAAAGCAGTAACAAGACAACTAAAGAGTAACATAAAATCTCACCTTTACTGTAGTCCATAGCATAAAAAGAAATATGCTTAGCAAAAGATGTATCATAATAGCCATGATTTTTATTGATGTCTAATTCCTTGTTCCTAGGTCCCATGGAGTTTAGGTAATATTCTGTAAATGGTAAAGGGCTGAAAACTTGCCAGTGAAGTATTGTATTCATCCGTACCTATAATATTAAAATTTTCATTTAGATTATTAGAGGCTTATAGTTTCTCTTAGAGATGTGAGAAAGTAGAGAGAAGAAAATAGAGATGGGGAAAAAAACTAGGTGGAAAATAATGAAAAGGGAGCATATAGTATTGAGAAAATAGAAAAACAGTAAAGATAAAAATAGAGGAAAAAGAGGAGGTTCAGGGATAAAAAAAAAGGGGGGGAGCAAAAGAAAAAAGGGGGTAAAAAGATGATGGGGACAAAAAGTGTGTGTTTGGCACTTATAGCTTTTATACTAAATGATGGATTTTGAACAATATCGGAGTGCATATATGAACCCACTTGTTTACGTTTATTTTGACTCAAAATTTTAAGTCTGAAGATGTGCAAAGTTAAAGAAACTGCAATGTATTACTTACTCATGAGTCAAGATTTAAAATGATTTGATCGGACATTAAAAATGTATTTTAAGTGTAAAAAAAATCTACAAAAATAATTTAAAATTACCCTAATTAATCTCACTTTAATTGATTTTGGTATATATGTAAAAATGATTTAAGATATATTTATTCAATGATAATATTGTTTCTAAAAGCAATATTAAACAAGCCAAGGCTATACTCAGTTTCGAAAAATATTGAATTACAAGGGGTGGCATTCAAAAACTAATGCTACTTCAATTTGTTTAATTTTAACTATTTTATATTTGAACCAAACCAAAACAAAAGTCAAATCCGGCCACATACAATATTTTGAGACTGTTCCTATAAATAAATTAATTTTGATTATTTTTAGTTTTTACATTGACATGTTCATAGATAGCTGAGAAACATTTAAGAATATTTTTTATATAATGATACTAAAAAAATTAATAAAATACCACTAAAAGTATAAAGGATAGTTTAAAAGTAAAAATCAACAATAAACATGATTTTGGATTTTGACCCCAAAAGAAGTTACTTAAAAACATACTGGTATAAAGAAAAATTATGCCACAGCTTAAGAATATTGATGGTAAGCTCATTAGGAAGTGAAAGTGTCTACTAGCATGTGTATGATTATTTGTCAGTATCTATTTATGCTTGATGTTTTAATGTTGGAATGGAGGTAAATTTAATTAAACCAAAGGAATTTAATCTTATTTTTAATTTAAGTGGACCTCATATGCAAAGTAAGAAATAAATAGGCTTATAATTGAAATGTTTTTGCTGCATCTGAGATGTAATGTTTACCCTAAAATACATTTATATTACATCTTAAGATAGTAGTGGAAGTAATAGTAAATTATAATGATATAATGGAAATTCAGTGGCTGTATGAGCTGGTAGAATAGACATACTGGTAGTTCATTTACAACAAGGTCTAAGATATATATATATAGATACAGGCAAACCCCGTTATAAATGGCAGATGCTTTTCCAAGAATCAGCGCAAAACGGGAATCTCTTAAATTTAAGAATAAGGATTATGTTCCAATTTATTCGATAATTTGCAGCTAATTCTTAATTACAACAATGTTAATAATACTTTTGCTGTGTTTATTAGGTACAGATATCATTTAATAAAAACCAATAAATTTATATTGAATAAAAACGCAGAGAAACAACTAAAATAAACCTTATGAAAAGAAATACAGAATTGTAATTTTTTATTATTTATTATTATATCAAGCATCCTACTAATCCCTGTCGGATGACTTTGGCGAAAGTGTAGACAGCTGTCTTCCCCTTGGAGCTAAAAATGGATGAGCGGGATTCCCAGATGATGTGGAACATGTAGTCGGAGATGATGAGTCAGCAGGTGTGCGTCGATCAGTTGAAATGCCACGTTGTTTTGTAAGGAACACTTTAATAGAGGGTTGAGTTGTCATCTTTATTTTTGACTGTAAAGATCCTTGTAAAATTTCAGCACATTGTCTACTTCCCTCCTCACTCTAGAACTTCTCAATAAGTCAGAGTTGTGTTCATAAAAAATATTCATTGCCTCAGATATAACTTTTGTTGTGAGGGTTCTTAGAGGCTCTACTTTTTCTGGACACAATTCTGAATCCTTTCTAATATTTTTCCCTCTTCGATAGCCATTAGATATTCGTTTGTCAAATCCTCCTTATGAGAGGTTTGGAGATCATCTACGTTTTCTTCCTCAACGTCTGTGAATCCAATCTGTTGTGCCATGTCTACAATCTCTCTATTTGTGCTACTAAGCTCATTCTCCACTGCAACGTCGGGATTCCTGATATAGCTTCAGGCCATAACGTCTTCCATACACCATTAATGCAGCGAGGAATGATTTCATTCCAGGCCTCACGTATAATATTGATCGCAATCTTAATGTTAAACTGGCGCCAACACTCCTTAATGGTAAGTTTATCGTCTATATCACACTGTTTGGTAAGCATTGATAAGGTTTGGCGAAGATAATAGTTCTTAAAAGCAGCAATCACTCCTTAATCCATGGGCTGAACTATAGATGTGGTGTTGGGGGAGGTAGAAATAAAACTTACATATTTTCTTTTAACTCCGCAACAACATGAGGATGACTATCAATGTTGTCAAGCAAGATAAGAATTTTAAAAGGAATTTTTTCCCCTTTTAAAAGAGACCTTCACCTCATCCTGAAGAGCTGTGGAAAAATAATCACAAAAAATCGTAAATGTCATCCATTTTTTCTAATTGTATCACCAAATGAAAGGCAATCTAGTTTTAACACAACCTTTTAATGCCCGAGGATTTTCTGAATGGTAGATAATGAGGGGCTGTAGCTTAATCCCCGGAAGCGTTTCCTCCAAAAAGAAATGTGCAGCAGTCCTTGGCCACCTTGAAACCAGGTGCTGTTTTTTTATTCAACAGAAATAAATGTGCGACTTGGCATTCTTTTCCAAAACAGGCCAGTTTCATCAAGATTAAACCCCTGCTTTGGTGTGTACCCTCCCTCTGCAATGACTTGTTTGGATGTGGTTTGTTTAAATGTCTCACCTGCAACATGGTCTGCGATGGCCGCCTCCCCAGTCAGTCAGTTTTAAATTGTGGAATGCATGTCAATTTTTGAAACGATTAAACCAACCTGAACTTGCTGAAAAAGCTGCTGGCTCTTCAGCATATTTTGTGAGACTCCTCACAAATCTAAATCCGCGTACATGTGAATACGCAAATAATGAAAGCACGTATAGCAGGGTTTGCCTGTAATTAACTTATTTAAATAAGCTTCATAACAATATGCATGTTAAGGTTCTGGCATGGCATTTAATATCAATGTGTATGTTGTCAATTAATAATTACTTGCCAGACTTCAAGAAAGTAATAAAATTATGTTTTACCCTGTTGAGATAGTCCTGTCTGAACTCCATGTTGGTTTGACACATCATTATCAAGGAATCTGGACTTAGCTTTTTAATGACCAAATCAACTACAGCAAAATCCATTAACGAATGTTCTTTCACCCCGTAGTTAGAATTAATGGACAGCTTAATTGAGACCCAGGCAATTTTATTTCCATACTTTTTATATTGGTCACTAAGTGACAGTGCCATTTGCTTAACATTTAGGAAAATGTCATCTTTGGTACCTTTACCAGGAACAGTTGGATCATATAACAAAACCTGAAATTATAAAAACAAAATTTATATTATTAGTTTATAACTCTTAGAGTTACCGTAGTGTTACTATTCTTGACTTTAACCCAAGAGTTTTTGATTTGATTCTTGTTCTAAGGCACATACAATTCGTTTATCAAAAATTTGCTATCACATCCTTTCTGCAGGTTAAATGACATATTTTCCAAAAGAAAATTAATAATAGCCAGGAATATAGTTTGTATTATTATTTTATTTTTTAAATAAAATTACTTGCACAAAAGTTTAACAGAAAATTAAATCAATTATGTTAGGCTAAAATAAAAAATAAAAATTCTTCTGCAAAAAAGATGGTATCATAAGTTAACCAGGTATCTTGATCAAATTTAAAAAAAGTTCACAACTAGTTTATAAGAAAAGAGATCACCAAGACACTGTATTTATTAAAAGGAAGCTGTATTAGGCTCATTTCTTGAGCAACATTAAAATAATAAAAATAATGAGGTTGACAATGACTAGAATTAAAGTTAAAATATATTTTTAGAATAAACAATTTTAGAGTATAGTTAAAATATGAAAGAATTATCTTAACAATTATTGGCTGGTTTTTAATGAGCTTTGGTGTAGAAGAATGAACTAATAAATCATGTTATGAATCGAGATATTGAGAGATGAAGAAACAAGTGAAACATTAGGAACAAGTGCAGGTATTGTAGTTGTATTATAGGATTTACCATGCAAATCAAAAATAGCAAATCTTGACTGTGGGAGTAAAAATTGTATAAGTAAAAATATGTATATTTTTCTTTAACTTTCTTCAAGCACAGGTATCTGAAGGAATCCCAAATTATCCTGAGAAGGTGACGTCAATGTAAGAGGCACAAATCACTCTGATGGTTAAAGACCACAAACTGGCAATCATAATTCCAATAAGGGATGAGGTGGGGATGTGGATTTTATGAGAACTTAAGAATGGAAGCCATGACCCTTTTGACCACCGAGGTGTACTCCTTTGTACGAATATCAGCATCAGAAGAGTAGCCTCTCTCAAAGACGGTAAGCTTGCTAACGTTTGAACAATCCTAAAGTTTAGGAACCTAGTGAGTGGGTCACACATGCCACACTAATAGGTTCGCAGTAAATAAAGTACAACTAGAAAATGATAGCTGACACACAAATTTAAGTAGATAGATACCAATTCCCATATATTTGCCACCTTGAGTTGGGCAGTATATTATTATCGATGTCTTGAGTGGAGTAGAGTGGTAGTGATTTAAGACATTGACATTGAAACATTGCCTAATTCATATAATACCAGGACTAGAAAGTGTGCAGACCTTTGTATAAAAAAACACCTTTTTGGGAACTTACAGAGAGTAATGTAAGCTTTCAGTCCAAAATATGCACCAATAAACTTACCTCTGCATCAGAGCTTTATTTGAGCAAATTCCTGGCAGTGAAAGAAGCGCATGAAATTAGGTACATACAATCAGACAGTGTATATTGAGGCTCTTTTTTTTAAGCACCGCGTCTTACTATCCATTCAGGTTATACGCTTAAGTACTAGTTCTACTAAGGTTTTTAAATATTAGAAAGATTATATTTAGAAGTATACCCATATTTATGTGGCGGTAAATTTGAAAACCATTTTGGAGAAAACCACCCTCAGTACACCCAATCAAGACTCGAACCTCGATCTCCTCGTCATCGGCAGTCTATTCTAACAAGAGAATAGTGCGTTAGACCAAGTAGCCACTGAAGCGGGTTGAACCTTGTTTTTGTTGTTGTTGTTGTTGTTGTTGTTGTTGTAGAAAATGTAACAATAGTGAGGATATATGTATCCATCTTATTCACCTGGTAATTTTTTTTTTTAGTGATTAGATATACTTCAGTGACATGTTTAGGGGCATGTGACCACTCCCTTGTAAGCATTAAGGAACATTTGAAGTCTCCCTTTCACCTTTATTGGCAGTATTGATTGTTATTTCAATGATACCTCTAATATCATTGGGTTGGAAATGTGTAGTAATTTGCAGTGAAAGGGTGGCATTAGAGAGTTCTCTCTTCAAACTGTCAAATGTATCTGTCCCATTTATCACTCTTTTAAAGGAATTCTATTTTTCATACTTTCACCATTTTCTTCTTGAAACATGACCATATAACAGAGATGAGGTCTCACCCCTTCCTGGCTGGTCTTCAATATTAGGCTGAAAGGCCTATATTGTTTATGTATTTTTTCTTTATAGTCCTGTGCGTGGCTGTGGAGTGAAGTGACTGCAGGTTTTGGCAGTTTGATACAAACATTTTGAGGTGTTTTCATTCAGTTCCAAAGAAAAATACAGGTATAGTGGTTATCTTGTAAAGCTTGCCACACACCTTATCAGATTAGAAAAGATCAGAATGCTCTGAATCAGACCCCTTCAACAGAAACGGGTTTTGTCAGCACACTTGTTCAGAATTTTATCAGCCAGGAGGAAGCTGCCAAATAGGGTACATATAATAGTATTTGAATTGAAGATGTGAGATAGCAATAGTGAAAAGGAGTGTATGCATGTTATTTTTACTTATTTATAGTCCTTGTTGTGATAAACCCATTTCAAGAAAATAGTAAATGCATGTGCAGAACGAGCAGAACACCTGCTAATCTTGATTCAAAGGTATGTATTTAAAAAAAGATATAAAATAATTAAAGTGTTATGAAGCTGACAAGATGGATAGAGCCAAACAAAGCCTCCAATAAATTAACAATATTAAAATTTTGGAACAGCAGCTACCTCCATTAACTAGCAGAAATTTGAATCAAGAAAATTCATAATATTATTTACTTTATAGTATTAATTAATAATGAATAAAGGATGGACATTATGATAATGTTTACAAAGTGTGACGTTTTACTTACGAGTTTCCTTCAAAATTTCCAAGATTTCCACTCAAGTATTTTCCTTCATAACATTGTCATCGCTGGCGAAGATGGCAAACCTCCATGGCAAACTGATTCATTCCGTTCCGATTGGACATAACGTATCCGATCCGAGCAAGTGTGCAGGCTTCCATTGAAATGCATGTAATAAATAATTTCCAATGCATTCTGTTCAGATCGTTCTGATTCGATTAGGTGTGCAGCAAGCTTAATGGGTCTATCCCATCAGTCCCCTCTTACGACAAGCTAGGGATGTCAAAGGACTATTCTAGCCCAAAGAGATATTATTATTGATTTTGCTAGTATGCATATCAGGGATCAGCTCATTAAGCATGTATGTGACAATTTGTATTATGAGTTTAAGTCTACTTTATTACAGATTCCAAATCAAACTCTATTGTTTCAGGTTTAGTTATTTAAAATTTTCTGTATTATGCTATTATTGTAGAGTAGCAATTTTTGACCTTTTCAACTCAAGGCACAGTGACGAAGGAGCCAAAGTTGTTAAGGCGCATCAGTTAAATATGGCGCTGTAGAGTATTGTGTGTATGGTGATGACTCATGTTTACTGTTATATCTATTAGTGTGGAATCAAGTTGTGAAATGAAACTATGAGTGATGGAGGTGTGATCCGGGACTAGCCAAATAAAAGGTTATATGCAGTTGATGGCGCATTGAAATGTTGTCAAAGGTGAGTAACTCTGTGAGTGGTTTTTGAAAAGACAGAAACAGGGGATCAAGTATTGTATATTGTGGCTTGGGTGGAGTGAGTATGTTAGCAACTAATTAAGCACTTCATATAAAGTGAAACTAATTTATCAGTTATTATTTCAAAATTTGTTTTTACATCTGAATTAATTTAAATGTGTTTTGTTTGAGAAATAGTCCGACAGCTTAGCTCTACTGAGCTAAGGGTCCCAGGTTTGATTCCAAGTATAGCCAAAAAATGTATCATTGGTGAAATGTGGTTTTACCCTTTCACAGTGATGAATTAATGCCTGGAGACTGAATGTTATGCCCGTCCTAGTCTTAAGATGGATTATGAGTCATATGAAGCTACGAATGAACGGCCTAGCAAGCCGGTAGTGGAAAATTATATGACTTGAATAAAAAACTGACCCAGGCTATAGGCTGGAAACAGTAATGGATGTGATTTTTATTTTAAGTTTGAGGAATAGTATAGGTTAGCTTTTACTTGAGAAATGATGCTCAAGATGAAAATGTGGTATGTGATTTTATGAAAAAAAAAAGTCCATGGTGTAGTGTAGAGTAAGCGCATTTTTTTTTCAGTCATAAATAATGTCAGTTATTTACTATAGCTACATATAAAGGATGTTAAAAAAAAAGATTCAGAACTTTAGGATCTTGTAGTACTCATTAAAATGAGTAATAAAGTCTTAGAAAACATAGGTTAGCAAACCAATCCACAAAGAGTTATATGTAATTTTGTCTTTGGGAAATAAAAAAAATGAGGGTGAAAATTGAATGTTATTTTGGTTTATGTAGCACAAATTTATTACCTTATCATAATAAAAGGTTTTCTCCATGGTTTCTCTCTTTTTCCACACAAATTTCACATCTCAAAATCAGACTGTTGCATTTAAATATATATATATATCCACGGCATTATTTGAATTGTCTGATAACCGTTTTAAACTTGCATTTGTGAGTCTAATAAATCATTTATAGGAGACGAATACACTAAGCTTGCTAAATACCCCATACAAAAAATGTCAAGAGAATTAAGAGCAGGGAATCAAGGAGACTGGAAGCAATGGATAAATTTAGGAGGTGCAGTCGCATGGGCCCCCCACAGTCTTAATCCTCTGTTTTTTTAATGGGGATACTTAAAGAGTTTAATGTGACATGATGGGATGGATAGGGTCTAGGATGAGCAGTCACATGCAAACCCCCCTCACCCCCCCATTCTTATTCCTTTGGACTTCTTTGTATAGCGATACTTTAGAATTTAGTGTATTTACCGCCAATAAATGATTTAGGAGATTCACAACAACGAGTTGAAAAGGGTTGTCAGATGATGTGAATGAAGCAAGGGATTTTTCAAAGAATATGCAACATTCTGATTAGAAGATATTAAATTTATGTTGAAATGGAAGGACAACAGGGAAAACGCCTTTTTTGCGATAGGATAGTAAATGTGTGCTGTATAAACCCAAATAACCTTTTAGTTTTTATTTCAATTTATTTCATTACCTATCAAAAGACAAGATTTTCTTTAGCTCTGTGCGAGTTGGTTTGCAGACCTATGTTTACTAAAATCTCTTTACTCATTTTAACGAGTACTATAATATCCTAAAATTCTGAACCCTTATTATAACAACCTGTACAAATAGTTGTGTAATTTACATTTAATAAAAAAAAAAATTGTTGAAATTTTTTGCCAGAGTTATTATCATACTTGTAGAAGTTTATGTTGTTTTTGTATATTTTATTTTAAATATAATCATTTTATTTTATTTTAAGGATTTTTTTTTTAAATTCAGAAGTAATTTTTATCTCTTGTTTAACATACTTAAGTTTAAAAAGACTTATGTATTGACAATTACTCAAACATGGTTTGAATTTTTGAGATTGCTGAAAGACTTGCATGTAAAAACTTTAACTAGAAAATCCTTATCTTGTTTAAAGCTTTGCTTGGGTAGTCATATATAATCTATGTGTGAATTCACTATCTTATACCATACTAGTTTCTATGATTTTTAAAATGCATTTGTTAATAATACAACACTTACCAACATAAGAAATGTTTTATCATGTTTTTCCATACACACTGTAGCATACTGTTCCATAAACTTGAGAGCTTGAGCACCATCATTGGTTGCAATGGGAAGAATCATATTAACTCTGGTGTTTTCAGTAACATATGGCATCGGTACTACCTCCACCTTCAGTAATGGCTCAAAAACTTCTATCCTGAAAATAATAAATATTCAAATGCTTTTAATGAGCAAAAATTAATTTACAATTCCATGCTAATACTATATGTCACTGGAATTGTGGTTTGTATTCCAAGACTAAAATAAAAACAAGTAGTTTATTTGAGTGGGTTTTGGCTAATGTTCTTGCAGTAATTTACTAGAAAGTGTAACTATTATATTGAGTTGATACCGATACAAATAACTTTGGTACCTAAAACTATCTGAAAAAATCATTCATAGTATTTATATAATAACTTATTATCTCTGATCTTCACATATTTCAAGAAATCAATGGTCAAATGATGGGCTCACAGTGGCCTTTATAGATTTTAAAAGAGGACTCAAGTACAGCTTATAGCTATTTGTTTTTACTGTATCTATCTAATGACTTTCAGAGACCTTCCCTTGGCAGGTAAGAAGTCCTTACAAAAGTATATGGACACACTTAGAATTTGAGGAGATAGTGCAATTAAATCCATGGAAAGGTTTTATCTATTCCTCTCCTATAGAAAAATATATTTTCCAATTTTGTTTATGCAAAAACATTCATTAAAATAGAAGATTGTTTCTATTATATACAATGCAGAAGAGATCTACTCAGGTACATAATGTACCAGTTCAGTTAGTGTTGTCCTCTAATTAATAAAATTCCTAATGCGTTTAGCAAAAAAAAATATTTTTAACATATTAATAATCATCGAGAATCAAATAGGGAAGTTTAACACACATATAAGTCATATTGAATTTATCTACTAGTTAGCAAAGAACTTTTTTTTTTTTCAAATATAAACTCAGAATTATTGTATTAAGTAAGACTCCTATCTAACATTGAGTCTAGTGTTGTGAGAGTAATAATATGATTTGTTTTATTTGAAAGAATAATCTGATATATTTTGGTTTGGTACTTATTGAAACATGGTTTACTCTATTTGCAATAAATTTATCATCATCTATAGCAGTGGTTATAATACACAGGGCCGTGACCCAAATAAAAGGATGGTCCCGAAGGTCACGGGATAGTCTCGAAAAAAATTGCCAAAAATTATGAAATATTACAATTTATAAACATTTCGTCAACTGGTGTATTGAAGAATTAATGTAATACTGACAGTAGCAACACTATTGAAACATTTTTAAACCCTCCTGCAGTCAGAATTTTGGGCTCAACTCAAGGATCTCACGTGTTAAGTTGACAATGTAGCCTACCTCTGTGAACAGGGAGTTGTCAGTGATGCACACAAGGGAGGAAACTGGGCCTTTTAAATTTAAAATTACTTTAAATTTGAGAATTATCTAAAAGTAAGAAATAGACAATTTAGCCACAGATAAAAAATATTTTTTGCATTTGGCCTAAATAATTTGTATTCCCATTTGTTAAGTATTTTAAATACTAGGTAACACACTCAAACTTTTTTTTATTCAAAACATAAACTTCCTAATTCAATATCTAATTTCCAAACAAAATATTATCTATATTTAACTTACAAACATATTAATTGAAAAACAACAACTTGTAATCCATCTATATCACAAGACCCGCCTCTGTGGCGTAGTTGGCTAACGCGCCAGTCGTGTTGAGTCAGACCACCGAGGACGGGGAGATCGAGGTTCGAATCTCAGTCGGGTGAACTGGGGGTGGTTTTTCCTAAATGGTTTTCCACTCTCCTTCCACGCAAATGCGGGTTCACTTCCTCTAGGTTCAACCTTCCCATTTCCTAATCCATTAGTGTAATTAGTACTTAAGCGTATAACCCGAACGGGTAGTAAGACGCGGTGCTAAATAAAAAAATATATATATATCACAAGCATTGAACAATTTCTCAAAATACACATAACATCATTATCTAATAAAAATCTATTTGTTTTGCCATAAAATAAATGATTGGCATACAGTTCTCACACATTTTTATCAAATTTTGTTGGTTTTTATTTCACAATTATTGAAATGAACAAAAACATGTAAAATTAATTTTACAGCTGTAAAAATAAAGTAAACTAATATAATATTATTGGAATAGAAATATAATATAGTCAAATATTTAAATATTCTTTGAAAACACCCCTAGCCAAAATGTTTTTGTTTTATTCAACATTCAAATGAGAAAAAGATTTGTTAAATTATTAATATACCTGTATGAATAAAGAAAGTTTGTATTAAGAGATAACATTGAAAAAAATACTAACTTGTTTAAATCAAATAAATATAATTTAATCAGTAAAGGTTTAGATCTTAGTAAAATAAGACAAAAAATGTATAATTTCTTCTGTTAGTAGATACTATCTCAAAATTTAATATTTACTTTTTAAATATTAGATATAATCTTTGTTTTATATATTATTATTATTATTATTGTTATTATTATTAGCACCGCCTCTTACTACCCGTTCGGGTTATACACATTGTTTTATATAGTGGGGGAGGTGAAAAATCAGCAACCAATTGTTGGCATTATTAATACAATTTGTTTGACAATTTTGTATAACTTCACTAAAAAGTGTTTAAGGTAATTTATACAGTATCTTTATTTCTTGGTCAATTGATCTTATTTAACAAAAAAATTTAACCGTAAAAGATGTTTTTGGTCAAGATGTGGAGTTTTTTTTATGGGAACGCTTTTAGAGGTATTATTAAAAATACACATTGTGAGTCTAAAAGAGGTGACCAACGAAATAAAGTAATCTGGCATAAGAAACAAATTAAAACTTAATCACACATTCGAATAAAATGAAAAATGACACCTGGACACAGGAATCAAACCCGGGACCTTTGGCTTAGCGTGCCAATATGTTTTACCAATAGGCTATCCAGGGATTATATACCGTGTTCAGGGCAATTCTTCACTCTCATATTTTAAGATGGGGATGCAGGGAACAAAAGAAAAGGTTACTGTTTTTGCAGTTTTTATAGCTAAACATATTTATGGTTCAAATGAATCAAATATTGCTTCCATACAAACATAGAGTTTAACTTATTTTACAAATTACTTTCAACAGTTGTTGAATATCTGTCATCAACGTCGGAATTATCTAAAAACCTTTTTAAATGAAGAGGAAAAGTTTTTATGAAATTCCAGGACACCCTTGACAGATATTCAACAATCATCATGTGAAGAAAATTAAACTATGTTAGTATAGAAGCAATATTTGATTTATTTTGACCAAAAAATATTTTGTTATAAAAACTACAAAAACATTACCCTTTCTCGCATTCCCTGCATCCCCACCTTAAGGTAAAGAGTGTGATGGAGGTGTGGATATCATCGTCTATTAAGTGCTATCACTAGGGCTAGGATATTGATGAAATGTCATCTTTTTACTGAGCGGTCTGGTGCAATGCTCCAATATATATCAACTCTGTTCAAGACATCACGCTTACAAATATATCCTTTTTATTTAGCACTTTTTTTAATTATTTGCTGTTTTTTAATTTTAATAACATTTTCTTTGATTTTGGAGAACTAGTCGGTCATTTTTTGAAGAAATTTGTCATTTTAGGTCATTTTGTCATGTTGCCATATTATTTTATGAAATTACGTCTCCAAGCCTTAATTTGTATTTTATAAAAAAAAACACTTATTTCAAAATAGGCCTACTGAAATAAAACATTTCAACATAATATTATTTTGCTGAAGGTTAGTTGGCTATACAAAGACATGCCTACACCTGCTTTTGCTGGAAGCAAGTTATTTGCGGAATGTAATGTCTGGAATGTTACCTTCAATCACAAGCACTTCTCTGGCGCATATAGCTGTTAAGGTGGAAGGGGAAGGGAAAGGCGTGATTTTTCTATGAACATTTCACAGCATGCAGTTGGTGTAGTTGTTCTGTGGCATGCAGTACACTGTAGCGTTTCAGCATCACTTTGAAAATGCCTAAAATTAAACCTAGTGTGTCAGTTCATTTGACAAATAGTACCCGAGTTTGGTGATAGTGTGTTTTCTACTGATGGAAGCATACTATATTGTAAGTTGTGCGAAACCAAAGTATCAGCTGAAAGACAATTTACTGTGACACAGCATATTAGTCGTGAGAAGCATGTACGTGCTCTTGAGCATACATCAAAGAAAGCAGCAGTTCAACGCTTGCTACCTTAAGATGCTTCAACATCCACCAAGTCCTCACAGTTTAGTAAAGAATTGTGTGACGTGTTAGTGTCAGCAAACATTCCACTATATAAACTCTCTAATCCAAAATTATATGCATTTTTGGAAAAATACACAAACCAAGAAATACCAGACGAGTCGACTTTACATAATAATTATTTACTACAGTGCTACAAAGAAACTTTAAATAAAATAAAGTGTGGTACTCGCAGGAAGAAGCTATGGGTTTTTATCGATGAGACCAATGAAGCTGTGGGGCGTGAGCAAATTATCCCAACGTAGACAGGCTTGTAGCGAACGTTAAAAAGGTTTTCTTAAAAGCACCCTCACAAGTTGCACATTTAAAAGCAGAAGCACCGGACATCCCGTTACCACCACAACCTATCATCACACGCTGGGGCACATGGTTAAATGCATGCTTGTATTATTGTAAACATTTCCAGGTAGTGAAACAAATAGTACAGACTTTTGACTGTGAAGAAGCTGCTTCACTACAAATTGCTTAAGATATATTCTCTGAGCCAAACATGGAGGGCAGTTTGGCATTTATTAAGTCAAACTTTGCATTATTGTTGACAACTATCACAGCACTGGAAAAAAGGGGTGAGGCAATGGTAGAGTCCATTTCACTAGGCAAACAGGAGGAGACTGGTGTTAACGCTTGTGGAAAAATTGCTACAGCTATTGCATGTTGATCAGCATGTAAATTGAAAACTTTGAATCTCAATGATGTAGAACACAGATTTTTGAGGTATGAAAACTTGCTGGCAGATAACCCTAGATGCTTCACTTTCGACAACCTGAGAATGACATTTGTAATCCAGTGCAACTCAGACTAAGGTGAATTAAATGAACATTTATTAGTTTGTGCCTATTTTCTGAAGAATTTTTTTAAACATTCATTGTAAGATCTTTTTTTTTTTCATTTTATGATGCATTTTCTTAAGTTTTAGGTAATTTACTAAAGTCATTTTTAAGCATTTTAAAGTGCATGTTAAATTTTTTACATCATCAACATTCGGGCCCTATCACTTAATATTCTATGATATCCACGCATTCATCACAGTCTCTGCCTTAAAATATGAGTGAAGAATGGTCCTGAGCGTGCAATGATCCCTGAATAATGCAGTGGTAGAGATTGCCAACCTAAGCCAAAGGTCTCAGGATCGATTCCTGTGTCCAGGTGTAATTTTACAATTTATTTTAATATGACTCAGTTAAAGCTGATTTCAGTAAATTATAATCAACCATCCCCCAAGATTCACATTTCATATATATTTAATTGTAGAGCATCACTTTCTTCCATCTAATCAAACTTTGCTCAGATGTGTAAAATTTAATATGATATTTTGTTTGATTAAATACAACAAAATAATGATTATTAGTTTAATAATTTTATTTTGTGATTTTCAACTTATGTCCAAATTGCATTCAGTTTAAAGATTTTTCTAAAGAATTATTTAATGCTAAGTCTCTAAAATTTATATTTAACATTGTCTAGCTTTATTTTTGTGGTAGCCACACACATATAAGTTAATAAAAGTGGTATTAGTATTAATCTTTGTAAAGCCAAACTTTAAATAGGTTTTATAATCTCAAAGCCACCAAACACAAGAGGTCATAAATAAGAAGTCGTAAAATTTTAAAGTAAAATAAGGAAAAGAAAATTTGTAGAATCAACACACTTAAAAAGAATGTATCTTAGAAAATGTATTGTCCAAACTATATTTTGGATTCAAAACTTTAATAAAAAAGTTTACCAAATCTATTTTTCATGTTAAGTAACTATAAGTGAGCTTATAAAAAAACACCCAAATTGTAACTATGATTTGCAAGAGAATTATATAAATTTAAAAAAAAATACTAATTCAATAGTTTTGTCTTGCTCGTATAAAATGATGAAGTGAACTGAAAAATAAAAAGTATTAAATTAATAACCTACCTCTTGTGTACAACTTTGGAATTCAATACATTAATGAGCTCAAAATCCAATTTGTAATTTAATCCTCTGGATGGGTCAAATCGACGATAGCCATTTAAAAGTCTTTGAAATTGATATTGACCTTGATGTTTTGTTTCAATATAGGATATGGTCGAGTTTAAAATCACCTGACAAAAATAATAATAATAAAAATATCATTAAAAACTAACAATGACAACAATAATAAGAACGACATAAACAGCCATTCCAAAGATAATAAAACCAACAGAAAAGTGTATTGTTAAAATGTTGTACAACTAAATGGTATAGCAAATATAGGAGTTTATTTTTTTTCAGATAATTTTTTAAGTTACATTAGAATGAAGACTGAGTAACATGTCAGATGGTTTGAATCCTATATTTCTCGAATCCAAATCTTAAAACATATTTTGAATCTCAAATCCAAATATGAACCTTCGAATCTTTAAAAAAAATAGTTTCAATGTCAAAATATTCAAAATTGAATTTAAGAAATGTTGTTTAAGGCTTGGTGTCACTGTTAGATGCTATTTTGTCTGTCATGTCTATTACATCATAAACACCTAAATGAACACATTTTTTTACTAAGTTATTAGATTAATAGAGTTTTGTCCTTTTTTTTTATGATTTGGTTACCCTATAATTTACAGAAATCTATGTAATTCCTTTTAACAATTGCTTAACATTGTTATTTGAAGTTAAGATCTTCATACGTGTATTTGAGATACTTTTTTTAAATCTTTACATATCTTATATCTCTCAAATACTCTAAGATTTGAGCATCCCATTAATAATTTATACATATTTTCCACCATGTCTTAGGGCCAGTTTGATAGTCAAATTTAGTACGCCTCAAGTGCGAGTTGATACTAAATACAGGACGAAACCTACCTAGACCAGAATGGAATGGGCCAGTTTCGCATATGAAACTGGCCCATTCCATTCAATTTCAGGTAGGTGACGTCTTGTATTTAGTATAGCGCCGCACTTGAGGCGTTCTAAATTTGACTATGAAACTGGCCCTTAGTACTTTTCATCTAATATGCATACAGTAATTATGCAAATGGGAGGGGGATGATGAGGATGAGGAAGTTAGTATTTTATAGAAAGTGTACCCACATTTGTGTGGAGTAAAAGTGATAAACCATTTAGCCAAATCCACCTTAAGTAAACTAGACTGAGATTCAACCCCCAATCTCCCCATCATCAGCAATTCATAACACTAAAGTGATGCAACAGACCAGAGAACCACCAATGAGGGCACCTTAAATATTTTTAAAATAACTTTGAGACTCAATGATGAAATGTGTGCAAATACAAAGCTGACCTTTGAAATGGTTTAGGTTGCAATGTGTAATAACACCTTAGATTTATTGTATCAATGGATGTGTAATGACTTCAACAAACTTGATTCCCCTTCCACATGTTGCAGTGGGTAATCAGGCGAGACCTGTTAAGTCAAAATGACATTGCTATCTTCGACAGAGTTAGTGTTTTGGCAAACGAAGCGGGGATTAGATGTTTCACTGGAGAAAGGCCTATTCATGGTTGACAGTTAATTTCTGATCAGATTTGAGGATTTCAGGATGTTTTCATTAATCCATTCAAGACAGTATTGTTTCTTGCAAGACAAAAATTATCAGTATTTTGATGATATTTTAAGAAATTAGCAGTATTTGTGAATAGATTACACAGCTAATGTCAATAAAGTATTCTGTGATTTCCACTCAGATTAATAAGAAATCTTTCCCAACAAAGTGGTCTGTCATTATGTTCTGCAACAGAAGCCTCTAACATCTTTGATTGTATCCATACTTCAATTAAGCTGTTAATGAACTTAAAACAGCAATCTGGTGCTGCACGAATTAGGAATTTCAAGTTATTCTTCCATTCCATTCATGATAAAATAAATGTGATGACCCACTTGTTTTTCAGATGATTTCATCTTAGTGTACACACCAATAGCCAAAATAATAATATTTGGAATAAAGAAAACCAACATGTTGTATACTTAGAGAGATTATTTTAGCATGTTGTTCTCATTTAGTCCAAACTCAACACCTTTGTTTTAAAACCTTTGTGGTATATTAATAAACTTTCAGTTTGTTTATTAACTAAAATGTTGAAGCACCTCAAACAACATCAAGCAAATTATATTATATTCACATTATCAAGTCCATACATAAATTATGTTAGGATAAAATTATACATCAAAATATATCATTCATAATGAGGCCCGCAAAAAAAAAAAAAAAAAAAATCACACCACCTCCATCCATACATAGACAATAAAAAAAATACCTCAATGGCTAGTTTATTGGCTCCCTGAAGTTCTTTCTTTCTACTGAAATCTGAATTAAGATATATATGTTTTTGATCAAAGTAATCCCAACGAAGAACATCAAATCTTGTTGTGGGTTCAGTGCCCGGGTAGTTACCTAGCAACACAATTACAATGTCCTAAGTGAATACATGTGATGTTTCAGAAATAAACAAACTTTTAATAAACCTAAAAGTTATGGGCAAGATGCTGATCAACATTAGAAGTTTTAAATATTATTGAAGACAAAACTTTCCAAACAGAGTACACCTAAAACAATTTAATTAATTTAACAGCACCAGGTCTTCCCTACCTTTTCATATTATATGCATATATAATAATTACTTTGATAATTTAGGGATGAGGAAGGTTGGATTTAGAGAAAATATACCCGCATTTGTGTGGAGGGAAAGTGAAATTTTTTTTGGAAAAATCACTCTCATTACACCCAACCGAGATCGAAAGATGATCTCCCCATCATCGCCAGTCTAATCTAATATGATAATAAAAAAAAAGTTGAATAAAAGATATGTAGCAAGTCTTTTAAGCTAAATTTAAAATGGTACATGCATCCTCTGTGCAACCTTTTTTTTTAGTATGGTGAATAGATTGATTTAATAATGAATTAAAGATACTTAAATTCAATTACTTTACTTAACTATTACTTGAAATCACTTTCATATATTAGTTTATTATGTAAAATGGTCTTGATCATCAATGTGAGTCAATGTCATAACAATGAGTGAGAATACCTATTGGCCAAGTGATAGCCGAATGTCCACCAAATGTTGTTGAGGATGTATTGATGATGAAGTGCCGTAATTCTGATATTTCCCGTATAGCATGTAACTGCAAAAGCTGGAAAAATTATCAAACTATTCATGACTTCTTAAGATGCTAGATATTAGAAGGTTAATTAAGAGAATGTGTACAAGGTAAGCCAGGATAGAAAATGTGAAACTAAACCTCTCTAAGTCATGCCATAATATTCTCAACTATGACCTTATATTTATTTCATATTTATTATGCTACATATAAGGTAGTTCCTAAATAAACCATTTATATACTTGACCAAAATTTTATGCTGTTTTGATATGGCTCAAGTAACATATATTTTGTAATGGTTTTACAGCTATCAGATATTAAAATAATATTGCACTTAAAAAAACCTTTAATAGAATTGGTGAAATTATTTTGCCCTTGTTAAATAAAACCAATTAACTACTGAAAAAACATATTTGAATGAAATGGTTATTATTAAATTTTGTTTTATTGAGATTAAAAACATTTGTTTAAAAAGGCTGAATCTACATTAGCCAAGTATCTAAAATGTTGCATTTGACACACTGCAGGAAAGACGAGAACATGGTTCAGATACATTTGAAATATGCACCAATATAGATGGTCATGCGAAATGCTAGCATGTTTCACTCCAGGTGTTGTAATGATACTGTTTTGGACACCTCTCATATATTTAAAAGTCATGGATGAAGTGTAATTTTTCTTAAAAGTAATGTATGTAATATTTCCTTTTAAAGCTTCTTCCATGGATAATCATGCACTTTTAGAAGTAATGTCAATACACAACATTTTAAAACTTTTTTTTTTAAAAGATCAACTCCGTATTATTGAAAAGATCTTATGACGCTGGATTCCTATAGCCAATAGGAAGCCAGCCTTCACAACATCATATTCCCAGGAGTCTTTCTATTACTGGGTTTTGACACTGGTGACAAGGGATCCAAGATGCAAGGGATAGGTCATATATAAGCCGCTTGTGTGTATGAATACACACAGTGCCATTAACTTAAATCCATACACAGTAATATGTTAAAGAGTGAAATTAAAAAAAATGGTATCAGTTAATATCATATCTTCAGTGCCGAAGATGAAATTATCTTAATAAATCGTGTGCAACATCAAATGTCTTGTTTACTTAGTATCGTTATTTATAGTGTTCAATCACAAGGCATTATCACGATTGCAATCTGTACTACTTTAATTAGTGCTCGATCCCAGGGTAAATATCAGCTAATTAAACGGTAACAATTTTAAATGGTGCTCAATCATGGGGCTATAAATACCAATATTAAACCGTATCATTTTAATTGGGGCTTGATCACGGGTCTATAAATACCAATATTAAACCATAGCATGATAAATGGCGCCCATCGTGAGGCAGAATAATCCGTAACTCGATAGTGTGTTCAACACTGTGATGTTTAACGTACCCAGGGTAGAACACACCAGCAATGCTCCCCAATGACTTATATATTTAGAGGTAGATTCAGTGTTGGCCTGTGAGTTTGAACATGGGGTGGTGATGAAAGGGGTAGGTATGGGGAGAAGGGTACTAAGGTAGGACCGGAGGAAGAAAGAGGGGTCCTTCGAATCTATATAAAATAAGAGGATTTAAATTAAGTTTTCTTTGACCATTTTATAATCAAACATATTTACTAAAATTAAGTAATTTATAAGATTTCTTGACCATATAATCATTCAACAAAATATAAAAATTTAAAATAAAGCTTTTAAGAGAGTAATAAGTTTAAACTTCTCCTTATTTATGCTTATTATTTATGTTTATTTTGTATATTTATGTAAAAATAAACTGATTTTGTTTTAGTTGTGAATTGCAGTAGAAATAGTATAACAGTTTCACAATAAATAATAATAATAATAATAATAATAATAATAATAATAATAAATAATAGAATACTGTAATTAGTTGTAAAAAAATCACATAAAAGTATTTTGATCTATAAAATTACACCAAAATAGCTGCATATTTTTTATTTCATCATGTCTTAGAACCCATTTGGGCTATAGGTGTACATTAATTATGCTAATTAAATAGGGACAAGAAAGGAAGAGTTTTAAAGGAAATTTACCCACATTTGAGTGGAGGCAGAGTAGGTCACCATTTAGGAAGAACACACTTGGTACAAATGACAAGGACTATAACTCTGATCTTCCCATCATTGGCAATCCACTTTAAAACTAGAGTGATCTGTTAGACCATGAAACCACTGGTGTATGTTATCTACAGCAATATTTATCTATCATAAATATATCATTGAGCAGTAAATAAACACATAATTAATCTAATTAAGAAATTAGAGTCAATGCTTCTTTTTTATCAGAAATATTAGATTATAAATTAAATGCTGATTGCAATTTAGAGGCTCTTTATATTTTAAAATACACATCTACTTTATTATCAGACACCCTAGCTCAGTTGGTAGCGTGTTTGTCTACTGAGCTCAGGGTCCTGGGTTTGATTCCTTGGCATGGCCAAAAGAGTTATCATTGGTGAAATGTGGGTTTACCCTTTCACAGTGATGAATTAATGGCTGGGGACTGGATGTTGTGCCTGTCCTAGTCTTTGTTATATGGTTTATTAAATAAATACAAAACAACACAGTTCAGTATCAATAAATATGTAATGTACAGTTATGAAATCACTTGACAGAATGCCTCTTGTCGAGATCACAGAACATTATAATAAAGTAATGTCGGTTTAGTGTTACCAACTGTCGCATAGCAATTATCTTACAGTCTTACAGTCTTCAAAGGGATTTGAAGCTACAACAAGCCCAGCAAGCCAGTATTGGAAATATAAGGCTTGAATAAAAAATTGAGCCAAACAAGAGCTTGGAAACAATCATGGATGTTTAAAAAAATCTACTTTATGAATACAAAACAAATACTATGATAAAACATTTTAGTACATTTTTTAAACATCATGATTATTACTAGATGCATTTAGATTTATAGCTGCAATGGTAAGAGTCTGCCCTCTATTTGTATTTTAAATTTCTACAATGAAATTTAACTGAGAAAATGTTATGTTAATAAATTAATAACATTATAGTTTAAGTCTTCATTTCAGCATTAACTATATAAACAGATAAACATAAGGAATAGAGAATGAAATCAAAACTAAGATACTAGTCAAACGATTTAGTTACAATTTAGACTGTGGCTGGTGACTGTATCTGTATCACACCAATCCCACAGGAGCGCTCAGGCATTTACTTTACTCCCCTCTTCTACTTTGGCAATGACACCTATACAAGAAGTTCAAAGTGAGTTGCGGTGCTTGCCAAGGCAATCCTTCTGTTCAAAACAACACAATTTCTGACCATTAAAATGACAAAATCTTAATAATGTTAATATGTAACCTTTAGGATAGTTAACTGTGCTTGATTAAAATAAAATGTATATATAAATGTGGGGGGTGCTAGAGCTTGTTTGGATGAGACATTACTGGGTAAACTACATGAGAGTTGAGAACAATGTTGACAGTTTGGATAGAAACAAAATCATGTTTGGTATAAAAAATTTATCATTGCCATTGAGAAAAGTTAATTAATCGATAATGTGAAATCCAAATAATATATAAATCAAAATAAGAAACAGAAATGTTGGTAATAGATTGAAAAAGAAATATATGCTAATAAAGGAAGCCATTCACCTCCTGAAAAGAATGATATGGGTGAGAATAGTAGTATATTTAATATAGACTGACACCGTAGCTCAGTCCGTAGCATGTCTGCCTACTGAGGTAAGGGTCCCAGATTTGATTCCCGGCATCAACGAAAATGTATAATTGATGAAAATATGGGTCTACCCTTTCACATTGATAAATTGACAATCAGGGATTGGATATTGTGCCTGTAATAGTCTTAAGATAGATTATAAGGCATATGAAGCTACGAAAGCTGGTAGTGGAAAATCTATGACTTAGTAAAAAACAAACCTAGGCCAGAGGCTGGAAACACAAATTGATGTAAAGTAAAGTAGTATATTTATTATAATAATTTAAATTTATTGTAATAAAATAGTAATTGATAATCAATATGAAAAGCATTATTGTTACATAGCATTGCTGTAACACATTTAACATAGTTTGAATACAAATACACATCTGATCTGCAAAGTATTTTTTCTATGACGGTACTGGTGGGATTTATTTGTTTACATGAAGATGCTTTCAACAAGAGCTTATTGCACACACTAATGTAGATTCAGCCTGACAGAACTATGAAGATACAAACAAATATTTTTTTATTTGAATGTTTGTGAAATGTAATAAAAACTTAGCTCACTTATAGATATGAGAAGAGATAATTTTGGATGATTAAATTAATTTCAACAAAAAAGTCAATAATATACATACATAAATAAAATATTGATATTTAGGAAAAATAAGTTATATAGAGGTATAAGAACAAAATGACATACTAAATTACTTATATCAACTTATAGGATATTAAATGATGTGAATGAAGTTGTTTTATCAATTGGCTTAATCAAGTTTATCAACAATATGATATTAGAGTTTATTAATAGATTAATTTTTATTTTATAATAATTCTCTGATACAAATGGTCACTTCCTGACACTTATAAAATATCAATGAATTCTGTAAAATATGAACAATAATAAGGGTATAGGTCAAATTAGGAAAATAAATAAAGGATTTACATGTAATTTAATATGAAATTTTTAAAACAATTAAGTGAAAGTATCTTTGTCATTTATTAAAAAGTTTTTAAAACAAAGAGGGCAAATGTGAGTATATTAACTTTCTTTATTTTAAACATAAGTATATGATACAAAATATAAACAGGCCAATTTGGTTTTAATAAAAAAAATGTTTTTATAAAAGAAAGTACCCTTTAGAACATAATTAACATACTTTAGTAGTTTTCTTTATTTAAAATTGGTTCTACATTACACAGCAAATTCAGTCAGTGCTTGCTCAGGTATACTGACTAGGATTTGGGCTTAGAGTGTTTAAATTATGTTTTTGCTTTCCATTTTAAATGTGATTATATCATTAAAACCAATGTGTCCACAGATTCAAACAAACCAGTATTAATGATTTTTTTCAATACTTGTAGACAACTACTTACAGCTCAATTAGAAGATTAAAACAATAAATTATATTGCATATTTCCTCAAAGTGACTAACTTTAAGATAATCTACAATTCTGATTTATTTGAGTTTTTTATTTATGAATATAATAATCACAGAATATATGTACACTATGTTCATTCAGAAAGGTAGCAAGCTTACCTTTTCATGTTTCAACTATGGATTAGCTTATAAAATAGGCCATAATGTAATCTGTCAAGAAATTACTGCTACATTTCAAGGTATAGTGTATGTAGAAAAAATATTAAAATATTATTTTTACTAGTATATTGTTCTTGCCTTGTAATATTCAAGTTAATTAATTAAATTTTTATGTCAATCATGACCACAAATTAATCTCATGATATTAATGATTTTTATAACATGTAAACACTCTGCAATAGTAGTGTCAAATGATCTAGTACCAAAAGAGCAAAAATAAAATGTAAGATATTCCTCAAATATTTACAGATTGCCACTAAATATGTCCAGTTGTCCCAGGGATCAACTCAAACATGTAATTAAGTATTTAAAGCAATCCACAAACCATTATACTGCGAACTAAAACATTATTTGATAGGGTATGTTATGGAGAAATTAAATAATTATATTTTATTTAATGGACTGTAGCTAATTTTTAAATATTATCTTTTACAGTGAAAACTCTTAGTCAAAATTGGTATCTACAAAACTATTTTTGTTAATGAAAATTTACTATAAATTATATTTCTGTAAATTCATCAATATTTCTTACGAGTGAGGTAGAACTAATTTAATTTGTTTAAAAATGGTATCCAAAGTTTTCTGTGTAAGAATGTAACTATGTCTGTAGGTTCGTTAGACCAAAGTACACATCAACATTATCAAGGTAATGAATACGGTATAAGATTTATTTTTAGCATTATAGATTGGTGGAAAGGTTTGATTTTACCAAAGAGTCTATAAATGAGAGTATAATAACTAGTACTACACCAGAATAAATAAAAAGGAGAACTGATTATGTCTGCTGTCAAAATAATTTGCCTACTTCAATACTTTTTTCCTTCTTCTTTTTGCATCACATCTTACTATCAGTTTGGGCTATCCACATATTTTTACTCTTGGGCTAGAGATTAAGAGGGTTAATCATTAAGGAAAGACCACCTTCAGTACACTGGATAAAGATCCAAACCTCAATCTTCCCGTCATAGACAAATCATTATATTGCTAGAGTGACGCCTTACACCATTCAACTGCTAAATAAGGTATAATGAAGATTAATTATGGAAAGAGTTGAGTTTAGGTCCTCCCTCTGAGATCATAGTAAATGAATAGTTGATATAGATGCAGCTGTAAAATAGAAGCCAAGAAATTCAATGTTTGGTTATTCAATTGGATGAAAGTACCGGTTCTGTTATTATTAACCACATTTCTAGCATTTATTTGACATTTTAGCAGACATTTTTAATCAGAAAAATGGCTTAAACTTAAAAACCTCCAAGTGTTTCAATTAGTTAAATATTGTACCTGAACACGGAAATCGATTCCAGACCCTTTGTCTTAGTGAGACAATGCTCTACCACTGAGCTAACCAAGAATCGCTTCATGCTCATGGTCATTCTTTATTCTAAGTTTAATATGTAGTCTATAATAAATATGTGAAATTCATTGGCTATTTGGAGCTATCATTGAAAACCACAGCCGGCAACTCTGAATAAATGCAACCATTTTAATAATGAAGACAAGGTCAAGGGTATGCTCAGTAAATTTGATAAGTTAGTTGTAAAGATAGATATACCAATTTTTTTTATTATTAATTTCTCTGATCATTAAAATAAGAAGGATCTTATGAAAATTTATTCATTGACATACACCTTTAGGCTGTAGATTCAAAATGGAAGAAATATTTTTCTCTATAAGATAAATAATACATATGAACTTAGTTCAATTTTTCTGAAGACCCATGAAAAATGCTATCATTGATTTCAAAGGAGAAAATCCTGTATATTTGGTCAAAGTTGTCATGTGAAAGTCTTTAAACTGACATATCTGCGGTTAGGAAATTTCTAAATATATGTAGGTAATTAATACCAAAATTCTTTGGTTAAAGCTAAATAAGTCTTATGCCATTGTCAATTAAATATAACTGGTAGGTCTGATTTTACTTAACTCGCTTTAAAAAAAATCAATATAAATAAGAAGTAAAAATTGAACATGATTTATTACTCAATATATTTGTTTTAGAAGAATGCTTTTTACTTGCATTTACATATAGTTTACCTTACAGGTAGCCAGCCAGCTTAACCTTGATGAATTACACTATGATGTAGCTTATAAGAGGGCCATACTGTCACCTTTCTGAGTAAATGAAGTGTACATTTGATTAGGAATCTACTTTGTTTATCCTTTCAATATCTTGTGCGAATTTATGCCAGATTTTTTTCTTTGTATCTTTAAATGTAGAAAATATTTTTGTCGAGGAAAAATTGTACAGCCATAATCCATTTTATTTTTTAATGTAGATTTTGTTAAAAAGTTAAGAAAAATGACGCTAAGTTAAATTATAATGATGTGTTTGTAAAAGAAAAGAAGTGGGGAGGTGAACCACAAAATAAACTCTGAGCTTGCCGGAAAGGGGGTTATGGGTGATTATTCATTCTGGAACACACCAAAATCACATGAAGAAAGAATCAAAACCATAAAGGAGAAATCAGGCTTGTATGCAGGTATATTGAGTCATAGTTATATGCCTGACAGCCAAATACTTGCCTAATCCTTCCACACAAGTCAGAATATTTGTGTTAAGATTATAAATATCTCCTACCTTGGAGAAATAAGCATTTAAATGGTTGAATAGTGCAGGCTGTGAAACAGGATATAGCGTCAAAGCTGACTCAAATTCCACACTTCTAGCAACAGTTTGGATGTCCCGTGGATTGAAGTTTAAAGGCAAAATATAAGTGCTGAGTCTTTTACCCTGGAAAAAAAAATACATTGATTATAGCAGTGTGACTTTCTTTAACTGAGCCCCCCCACCAGAAACATTTCTGTCCCCCTGACCAATTTACTATTTGAGCAATTTTAGTTAAAGTAATTAAGGGGTTGGAGTAGGAATTAAAATAAAAAATCAAGTTAGAAATAAGAAAAATGAAACAATTACTATTTTTCTCTAGAAACTGAAAATTATATGTATTATTAATAAATAGCCATCTAACATTTTTTCATATTGAGTTAAGTCCAGCTGAGCAGGCACTTTTCCCCTCTGGCTTTTTGAGAGGCAAATTATGTAATTACTTCATGTAGGTTGAGTCCATCTGCTTTTTCAGAGTCAATATTTAATACAATGAGGGCATTAAGTCTTTGTTGACTCATGGTACTCCTTAAATAGCTTTTTATTAAATTCAACTTCGAAAAGGATCTTTCAGCTGTAAAAACATTAATTGGAAGAGTAATAAACTAAATAAAAGCAGTACACAGGTCTCGCAAGCTTGATACCAAAGTGTAATGCTCAAGGAACAATAAATCAGCTAGTTGTTGTATTGACCATTTTTATTGATTTCACTTTTCAAAGCTGCTCTAAAATTGTTTACCTCAAAGGTTAAATTATCACTAAGATCTTCTTCGTACTCCTTAACCAAGATGGATGATTTCTCAGTCACTTCCTCATCTGTTGCTGATAGTAAAAAACTTGTTGTAAGCATTGTAAACAAACTGTTTATTAATTGCATACTTTGAAATATTATTTTTATATGACTGGTAACTATGTCCAATGTACAAATGAATACTGAGACTTGATAATTTTTCTCTGGGTCTGTCAATCTTTCATCTTCTGTGAGCTTGTCAAAGTGTTTCTTTACTTTCCTGATTCGTTTGCTTAGAAACTGGCAATCAATGCCCCACTCACTTGCAAAGGTAATGGCAGACAATTTCATACCGGCGAAGTTATTTTTAACCTCAGGTCTTACAGTTGCACTTTCTAAAAGATTTGATGCCTCAAAAAGATCAAATTCCTTTCTCTGGAGAAGGTTTGAAATCAAATAAGTGTTTCAAGAATTTTTGTATGCATGACTTTAACAAATGAGTATCTCAATGCTTTCACAGAATCAACCCTTGAAGATCAACTTGTTGAACAAAGTTTTTTTAGAGTAACAAACGATGACAATAGCTTCCACCTATTAATACTTCCACTAAAAAACACACACACTTGTTCGACAATACCATAAAAAATAATGTTTTCAGGAACATCTGACACTGCATCATTCAGTACTAAATTTAGATTGTGTGCAGCACAATGAACATATTTTGCACTTTTCATTTGTTTTCTCAATCCTTTGTCTTCACACCACTGTACACACCTGACATGGTAATTGCACCCACCATCTTATTCCTGACCCCTACACTTTAAAAATGACCGTATCTTCTCATCAATTACTTTCAAAATTAATTCTTCTAGTCCACTTGCACTTTGATCTTGAACCTCTGTGAAACCCAAAACCTCTCATTTATTTTTTATCTTGGTGGGCTTTCCGGATGAATCTTTTGAAATTGTTACATACCTTAACACATGGGATAACTGATCTATTCTTGAAATATCTTGAGTAGTGTCCATTATTACAGAAAAAAATTCGCAGACTTTATTTATCTCTGTCTATATTTCAGATTCAACTTTTTGTGTTAATACCTGAATTAATTCATACTGGATTGTTGGACTAAGATACTTTTGAGAACCTTCTTCTCACTTATGAGTTCTTGCAATAGAGGATCATACTTGGCAAGAAGTTCTATTAAGCTATAAAGTTTCCACTCTTAGGCTTTCTAAGCTTCTACCTATGGCCTCTCAATGAAAGATTACATGAAGCTAGGGTAAGAGTTACATTTACTATACGATGGAGTATTTTATACCACTTATTTGTTTCTTTTTCAGTTTCCATGTTAAGTGTAGAATCAATTGTCTCGGGTTTTTTTCCACATTTTAAAGACAATACAATCCTGAAGGTTAAAAGTGCTTGTTTCATGGATAGGGATTTTTTCTATAGGCCTTTCCAGTCCCTAACACCATTTATCCAATTACTGTGGTAGAATGATGAACTTCCGCCTGCAAATAGCCAACAGGCTTCACAGTACACAAAATCTTTCTTAACAGAATAACAAAGCCATTGTCTAGCAATTTTAAGACCAGTCTTGGTCAATTTTTCATAGTAGATTGTATAAAAACATCTATTACTCTGTTTTGGATCTTTGTGAAAAAGTCCTTTTGGTTTACAAGGACCATGATGAACCATAAATAGTTTTATATCATCGTCTACAATTTCAGGAATATGTGCATGGTCTGTTGGGTATTTGTTTTTGTTACCCAAATTATATAGGGTGGACGATAATGGATATAAAAAAGGTTATGTTATGAAAGAATTTCAAATATTCCATACATTAATATTTGGCCAGCGTGGATTACAAAGAGGTAGAACTGTAAAATATGAAATAATATAAATATTACTCTCATTAAGGCCACATCTAAACTATCTTTGACATTTCAATACACCTCTTACATTCATGACACAGGCTGATAGATTTAAATAATTTTAAGTATTTCTTATGAGTAGGCCTACAATATTATCATATTAAGTGTTTTGCTTTAACATGAGCCATGCAACATTTTTAAAAGACCAATAAAAGGAGACCTGTAAGATGTTCATAAGTGACTTAATATGCCGGCTATCTTTGACCTTAACAGTTGGTAACACAGAAAGATGACATAAAGAAAAAATTACTAGACACACAAGTCTCCAAAGTTAACAGTTTAATTAGTGATATAAATTAGTCTAGTATTATAAAATATGTTGGCTAATGGTTCACACTTATAACTTATAGTTTTTTAAGTGTAATCTTGACGCAGAAAAATCGAGTTGTCAAAACACTTTATAGATACATTTTCAGAGAAGGATATTTTAATTAAAATAAAGTCCAATTTAAAATTTTCTAAATATTTTTCAGCTGTATATATTCATTAACGATAAACAGGTGTATTTTAAAATAGAATACAAACTATTTTATAAAGAAATATTTAAGTTCTTTAACCCTGTTAAACATTACTGAAAGTAGTGCATTTTGTTAGGTTGTCAATTTTTTATATAATTATAAAAATTAAAAAACTGCTTCAATGAAATATGAGGACTGCACAAAAATACCAACTTGAACAAGATCATTGCAAGATATATCAGTGGCATGAAGAATGCATCGGCCAAGGTTGTAGTCGTCAGAATCAGAAAATGCATTTTTAACACACCATTCCAAGTTGTTACGTATTTCTCTTACAAGAGAATTACTCAATAGTAACCCAGCATCTAGAAAACAAAACTAAAATCAAGATTATGCAAACCACTTTGAACAAACTGAGAAATTAAATGTGACCACATGACCTACCTGAAGGTTTTCATGAGATTGTTGAATTGATTTTTTTTTATTTCTTTTTAAATGATATTTTAAAATCACATACAAAATATTAGTACACTTATTTTTACCTGGGGGTCACTTCTTAAAGATGAGTTTCCATGGCGAATAATGTTGATTTTTTTTATCGTCTTTTTTCTATGGTCTATGTACACTATATTTCATAATTCAGGTGCAAAACTCAAGATAGTAGGGTATTACAAAAGGGGTGGATTGATGTAAGAAACATGGTGGCGGAAATCCTTCTTTGACCCCCCCTCCCCCCCAGAATGTGAAAAAAGTCACAGGGGCAGGTAGGCAGTATGCGTTAGGGTTCTCAGTGAAACACAACAGGCTCATGGTAATGACACCCTGTTACAAATGTGGTGAACAAGGAATGTTCGACTGAAAGTCTGAACCACATGCGCACAACCTTTTATTTACAGCAGCAAATAAGTATTACAACTGTTGTTTAAAATTGTGTGCAGCACATTCAATGGCAAACCATGCTCGCCAGGATCTGTTCAAAAATTCCTGGCACTGTTTCACAATCCATTAGAATATTTGCAATCAAGTATTCTGCACTGACCACAGTACAGCCCACAAAACATTTAATAAACCAGTGATTTTACATCTACCCATAAGAAGAAGTCTATGTGAATCAGGTCCATGGATCGGACCGGCCACAGCCTGCTGCTGGTATGTTTTGATTGATTGCGCAGTCGGGGATGCATGTTGCTGACCTGCCCCTGTGGCTTCTCTCACATTCCGCCACCAGGCTGCTCTTACATCAATCCACTCCTTTTGTATCCCCCTACAACCTCTCTAAGTTTCACACATGAATTACAAAACACAGTGTGTGTGTGTGTGTGTGTATATATATATGTGTATATATATACATATATATATGTGTATATATATACATATATATATGTGTATATATATACATATATATGTGTATATATATACATATATATGTATATATATATATATATATATTCAGGCCTCTTAGTATATTTTGGGTGTCAAAAAGTAGGAAAAGTAGGACATGTTAAAAACACTACATTCACCTCATAGTGCAAAAACAAAATTTATTATTATTATTAATATTATTAATATTATTATTATCATCATCATCATCATCACCGCATCTTACTACCCATTCGGGTTGTATGCACTTACACTAATGTGCAATAGGAGGGTGATTGTGAGATGAAATGGAGGACCTACAGTTTAAAGTGGAATCCGAACCACGATGGAGGCCAGGCATTCCACACATTCACAAGTTGTGATTAATACACGTATTGTCAGAGGCGAAGTAAGGGTTTGGCAATCAGATAAATCTGTGCCGGGAGAGAGGATTGAACCCCGGACCCCTAGCAAATAAGTCCGACACCTTACTTCTAGACCACCAGGTCGCCAATAAATTATTAAAAACCGATGTTTTTATGTTATTGGGCCTGTAGCAAAAATAGGAAAAAGTATTTTATAAAAGAAGAAAGGAGGAATGCTCAGCCATCATCAACCCCTTGCAATCTTCCTTTTATCTCCACCCCCCTTCCCCCAATTTAATTTATTCTCTCTTTATTAGAGTATTTATTTTACTTTGTCATTTCATTACAAATCCAAATTTGGAAATAATGATAAAAATAGTAATAATAATGATGTTCATTATCATCAAAAGATGAAATAGGTTAAAATAAACTGTCTTCCACCTAAAAATAGAATATATTTAAAAAAATAATCTGTGAAACATCATAATAAAAAATATATTTTTTACCCTCGTGTCTTACTAACCCTTATTTTCTCAAAAACATAGCCACTTTCTATAATTTTTTGCCCAGAGCTTCTAGCATAGTTTTAGCTATTTGCAAACCTTTCCTATCATTGAGTTTCATTGTATTATTAATCCTTTCATTCGCTTCTGCCACTAATGACTTATATGATTGAACTTCTTCTTTAGCTTCTGATTCTTGTTTTTCTAACAAGTTTTCTTTTTGCATTGCCTCTTTGATTACCTGCGATTCCTTTTCCAAAACTTTTCTAAATGTTTGATAATCTTTACTTTGGTTTTTTATTTTCTCTTTATTTCTTGTTCTTGTTTCTACCGTTCAGCCTCAATTCTCTTCTTCTTCGAGTCCAGCCACATACAACTTATGGGCTCGACGTCCTTTCTTGATGAAATTCTTCATGACTGATACTGTGTTGCACTGATAGTTGTAATGTTTAAGACCATCTTTGGTAGACTGCATGCCTCAGAGAGACAGGTCCTGTTGTCAGTAAGATAGTTTGATGTTTGTGAGAACCCTCACTCAACATCAGTATTTCCATGGGGTAGCACAAGGATAGCTTTAACGAGCCTTTTAATTTAGACCATTCTAGTTGGAAATAGTTCATTATAATACTATCTCCAAAAACAATTTTATAACCTTTGAATTTCAAAGATACTGTACAAGCTTTTGGGCATACATCAAATTTATTCAAATAGTGTGACACATTATGATACGATATTTTGTTGTGCTAATTTACCAGCAAAAAGGAAAATCCACACTTAAACCTCTACAAACCAAACGGTTTCTTTCTTTTGGTGGTCAAAAAGTAGTAAAAGTAGGAGTTTTTCATCAAAAGTAGGACAAAAATGAGCCCTAATATATATGTGTGTGTGTGTGTGTGTGTGCGTGTGTGCGTGGGTGGGTGTGTGTGTGTGTGTTTCAGGAGAAATAGGAAATATTTTGAGAGGTTGTAGTTTTAATTATTCTGAGTAAAAAATTATATATAAATATGTGTCCAATTCTCAATGGATGCTGAGTTGCAGCTATTTGAAACTGGCCTGTAAAGTCATTATTAAGGGTATTAAAGAATGATAAATGACTTGCTTGTGTTTATTGACTGTTTGAATGATAATATAAAACACAAATAATTTACAGTTTACAATAAATGTTTAGAAACCCCATTGCCAATCTCAATGCACTTTTCACTCTTGTGGTAAAAGTATGTGTTGTTCTTCTGAGGTCGTCTTGGTGTTCTTTTATCAGGGCAGTACTATCCATAATCCGAGCAATCAATTCGTCTCTTGTACTTACCTATTCTTTGTATACTTCACTTTTCATCTATTCCTACAAACCATAATCTAAGTGAGTGAGGTCTGGAGACCTTGATGGCCAAAGACAGGGACCATCCACGGCCGATCCATCATTCGGGGAAGGTTAGGTTTAGATATTATGTCACCTGATGACTGTAATGCGCAAGAGCTCCATCATGCTGAAGGATCATATAACTGTCCTTGTAGCTAAGAGGATCTCCTCCAATAGTAGTGAAAGTTCATTTTGCAGAAATTGTAGATAAATGGGCCGTTTAAAATGATTTTGTAACACAACAGGCCCAATCACCTGACTGTTGATCGTACCACACACCATGTATAGAGAAAAATTATGTTGAAAATTTGTTTCTACAGTGGCATGTGGATTTTTGTCAGATCGCCAATGCAAGTTGCGCATAATGTTTGTACCATCAAGGGTGAAAGTAGCTTCATCGCACCAGCACCAGTTTCAAACAGCTATATATCTGCATCCATTGAGAATTTGACTCATGTTTATATTAACTTTTTTCCTCAGAATAATCAATACTGCACCCTTCCAAAATATTTCATATTCCTCCTGAAACATCCTGTGTGTGTGTGTGTGTGTGTGTTGTGTGTGTGTGTGTGTGTGTGTGTGTGTGCGTGTGTGTGTGTGTGTGGGTGTGTGTGTGTGTGCGTGCGTGTGTGCGTGTGTGTGGGTGGGTGTGTGGGTGTGTGTGCGCGCACACACATGTATGTGTATACATGTAAATTGTTATTTCCCCACCATGAATCTACTCATATCAATAAACGGTAATATACTTAAACAAATTCTAATTTTTAATTTCTTACATACATCTTTTTAAAACAAAAAAATGTTATTCCCTTAAAAAGAAATGGTTAGAAAATACAAAATAAAAACTGACAGGGGAATTAGTTCCACCAAAAAAGATTTGCAAGATGCTTTAGAAGAAATCAGTTCTGGTACCTGTACAATAAAAGGTGCTGCAAAAAAATACAAAATACCAAGAAGTACAGTTAAAAATCACTTCAAAGGAAGAAGAGGGGAAAAAAAAAAGTGTCAGCTATGGTAGAAGCACTGCAATTCCTGCAGAAGAATATAATAAGTTAGCAGACAGACTAGAAGTGGGTTCAAGAAACGTCATGGATTGTCCATAAAAGTGCCCCAAAACCTTGACAGGAGGAAATCAAGTGATCCATTTATGATTGAACAGTATTTCAATGGACAAAATAATTGCTGAAGTGTAGGGTCACAGAAGCCTAAGGAAATTTAAAGTGATGGTATATTCAGACGTCATGACATGGGAGAGAAATGAAAAGTACTTGGAGATAGTATTAGTCAAATAGGCAAGAGCAGTGGAAACATATAGATTGGACATAAACTTGAAAAAGAGCAAGACAATGAAGGTGGCTAGAAACTCAAACTCATCAAAGGAAGTGACAATTGAAAGGGACTCTAAAGGGTGGAATATTTTGTTATCTAGGAAGTAACAGATATAATTTGGCGATGAAACATAGGAAAAAAGTCAAAACTTTGTTATATAAGACGTATTATCAACAAATTTTGACATATGGCTCTGAAACCTAAGTTATGTAGTATACATCTTTCTCAAGGGAAAGACGAGTTAACTTAGGCAATCGTCTTAGAGATTAAGCCAATAATCATAATATTTGTATGGAAAATACTTTAATGTGTTTATGATTAGTGATCTTTGGTAGGTAGCTAGTTTATTATAAGAAAACTTTTTCAAAAAGATGTAGGCTATTGATGAGGTTAAGTTAGGATGGGATGGCTTGTCATTAGAATAACAAAAGATTACAAGTTTTTAAAACATGTGTGTTAGGCCCCTAGTGTATTTTTGTAATTTGAGCTGGCTGCAATATTATTCAAGATGGTGAAACATTCTGTTAAATATAATTGTGTAATGAGTTGCTATTGTAGTTAAATTATCGACTGAATAATGTTTTGCAATTATGACCTGTATTGTATCAAATGTGTTCTCATTAGGTATAAATGTTTAGTCGTGTTTGGTAATGATGCGTTGAGCACCTTATTAAATGGGGCCTAGGCCCAATACACTGTAATTTACTTAAGATACCAAATCATTAAAAATTTAATACAGGCCTATAATTTTACTCAAAAGGAAATGGTGAGTCCAATGATACTATAACTATAGACCTATTCATTTGAAATATTTTTTTTTCAACATTTAGACAACTCAATAAAACCCCAAGTCCAAGCGTAAACATACTACATTAGATATTGTTTGAGCCATGATCCCTTAAGATATGACGTCTTATATTTTACTATAAAAGTCGAATAGTTTATTTTCTGAATAGGCCTATTAATTGTGATTCTAATCCATTAGTGAATGGAACAGTAGCAAGGTTAGATCATGTCAGCTCAGTAGGACCTAATTACTGTAATTTGGAGTTTAGATTAAAATCGGATGGAAAGACACTTAATAATATATTTAGGGCCTATACATTATTTAGCCTTAAAATTTATAATTTTTATTTTAATATTTGACTTCCAGGGGATGACTTCCAGAGGGTGTGTCTGCTCAGATATTTACCACACTTTCAGCTCGGTTCTAATGGAGCCTTGTGAGAGTTTGCTGGATGTAAAATCACTAGTGGATGTGCAGGAGTATTTTCGTATAGGCCTAGATAAGAAAAGTACAGTTAACCATTTACAAGAATATCGTCTATTGCGAAAGAGAGCAAAGTGTGGTTGCTGAGAAGATTATTGCAGATTAATCAGCTCTATAATATATTTAATGCTTCACTTGTACAAGTTTGTACAGATTTCTCAATGATATTTGTTCTTGCGTGAGGCTATGAAGGTGAATTAGGTTTTGAATTGTTAGTTAAATTATAACAAAGTTTTTTTTTAATCTTGAATTTTTATCATTGGATTCACCACATTCTTGTGAGGGTATGGGTAGTATCAATTTTTTTAGTCTAGTAGGCCTACGTCTTAACCGTCCCACATTTGGCTAGTTTTCACTGAAATGGTACCATGTGTTGATATTTTATTCACTTTATTATGCACACTATAGTACGGTATATAGAATCGAATGATACTAAGATTTAAACAAATTTTACAATTTTATTAAATACTATATTTAAATAAAACTCGATAACACATTGCCCAAAGCCCTTTTGAAATATGAATAGTCCTAATGAAGATGATGTATGACTTTCTTTTGATTCTGCGGACTGGATGGGTGACATCCCATGATGCTTTGTGTTATACTCGTGAACTTATGCAATGCACACTTAAAATGGCTATGACGTCATTGTATCATCCACGTTTAATTATTACAGTGAATGGTTTATTTTATCTATAATAATATTAAGTTTAATTTATTTACACATGAATGGTTAGGTTTAACTGGGTTGGATAAGTGTCATAATAATTAATATAAATTAACAAAGTTGTGTTATTTCAATGACGTCATAAATATTATGTTTTACTTCGTCTATAATTTGGTTATTATGAATACTTGTGATCGCCTACAAGTTTATTTGTTTGAAGTTAAATTTACTATGACATAAAGTCAATTCTGGTCGTCATAGACAGTTTTTACGACTTCGTAAAGACAGTAAAAATTATGTTTGGGGTTTAGTGGATTGTGTCCAAATAGTTATACAACGGTCGAAAGATATACATTGCTTAGGTGAGTGGAACTTTCTCTTTTTTATTTAAAAGTTTTCTTTTTTTTGGTTCAAATCGATTCCACGTGTTTTAATGTTTGGAATAATGTAAACCTTATGGCTTATATCAATCTTTTGGATATTTCAAGAAAGAAATGGCTTAAAATGGAACAGTTAAGGTATACTAGCTCCTTAATTTTGTGATTTTCGTGATTTATAAAGAAAAAAATGACCTAAATGTATGGTTCTTAGGTTTCGCACCCTTGTGTTTTTGTTGAAAGAATAGTTTTACTATAGCCCGCTAATTTGCACAAGAGCCTTAAAACATAATATAGCCTACCTAAGGAACAGTATAATCCCTGTGGATCAACTTTTTCACTTCCAGCATGAACAACTTCACTTACGCTGACACTTTCAACAAGATTGTATAATGTTCTTGCCTTCACGAAGGTAGTATCTTTGACAATAAAGAAAAAGTCATATTCTTCAAGATAATTATCAGTTATGTACTTAAACATGTGAAAAGGCTTTAGTATTTTACGTGTATCAGTAAACGATACTATACCAGGCATTGAAACATTAGGCTTTTTAAGACCCGTTGATTCTATAAAAAAATTTATCTTCTCAACAATATGTGCTAAAGTTTTGTTTAACAAAACCCCATAGCTGTTTAGTGTATCATAAGATGACAAAACACCTACAAAGAGTTTCTCCCTAATTCCAAGTTCAGTAGAATAGTAACGTGGACGTATTAGAGTTTGAGGAGTTTTTAAGGCTTTTTGTGGTTTTCCTGCAAGATTTATTCTTGGTTTATACTCATCACTTTCCAGTTCATTTCTTATTATGTGAGAAAATTCTTGTTGATAACTAACCGTGTTGAGGTTAGTCAAACAACTAGTTTCCCAAATTTTAGAAAGTAATAAAATAACTGACACACCGAAACATAAACCAAATAAAAAATAAACGTTTGGTCTACAATGACACACAGCTCGATTCATGTTTAGAGAAATAAAAAAAACATTACAAATTGTGTTCGTTTATTGTCATATTGAATGTTGATAGGAGATAAAGTTGCGAATAGCCCACAAGGTTGCTAGTAGTGATGGGCACAATCGAGTAAAAATAATCGAGTCACTCGATTGTGTTGTGTAATCGGGAGTACTCGATTCTTCCGGATTACTCGAGTAACTTTACTCGGACCGTGTTATTCTTTTATTTTCTCTTTTCTTACCAGATAAGTATGAATCGACCTTATTGGCTGGACTGTTTACCACGCTATTTCCATTTAAAAGGTATATTCCCTTAGAGCTCATTTTTCATCAACAGTTTCTGCTGCCACGCAAAAATGACCCTTTATGGTTTAAGTGTTGCTCATGCATTCTCAATACAAATTACTCGCAGATGTAAAGTACACAATCGAAAAGCATGCTACTAGCTAAGCGTATCACATTTCCGATTCTTTTCAAAAGTACTCGATGAAAGTTACTCGATTCTTTTTACTCGGCACCTCGGCAATCTTATTTTCACAATCGCATTGATGAACTAGATATTGTCTTTCTTAATTATTTTAATTTATCCTTAGTAAAATATGATTATTTATAAATTGAAACTAATTAAGAGTAAGATACAAAACAAAAAACCAATTGTTTTCACTTTTAAAAAGGTACAATTATTATCAATTTCTTTAACATGAACGTTTAAAGAAAAGTTTATTTTATTAAAAAGAGCACAAACACATTTTTATTTGTGAGACATTTCTTAAAACGCATACTTTCATATAGACTGCATGCAACGTGAAAACTGAAAATAAGGGGTGGGAGGTCACTGTCAGTGTCGACTGCCTACTACAGGAAGAGATTATGCACTTGTTATTAGTATCGAATTCCATTGCAAGACTCCCGAGTAATGTTGTCCAACCGATTGCCACGGGACGATTCGAGTAGATGATTTGCTAAAAATTATTCGAGTAATTTTACTCGATACTTTTTAAAGCGAATCGAGTAGTTAACCTCGATTCTTAGAATTACTCGATTGTGCCCATCACTAGGACACCAACGTCAAGTTTACAAATTCGTTGTGAACGTTCAGCTTAGTAACTTGCGGGGGATGGACAGGGAATAAACATCAGCGAAATGTCACTAAATTTGTAGATAAAAAATAAAAGAAAGAAAAAAACACGTATTATCTAAGAATAATAAAAAGAAAAAAACACGTATCATCTAAAAATAATAGAAAGAAAACGTTTCAAATATAATTTCAAATAATCCCAATAGAGTGAGCCTAATGAAATACCTCAGTTAACGAAAATTTCCAAAATAATCTACGCATTTCTGCCATTGAAAAAAGATCAAGCTTTTCAAATATTTAGGTAGGTTATAAACAACTTTAAAAAAATATGATAATACGCAAAGTAAAATCACACATAATTTTTATAGTATTTTTAAAACCTAAAGGTTTGCTGTGAATTAAATAACGAGCTTAAGCCTAATTATTCAGTTACTAGCTCATCACAAGGATGTTGGCATAGAATCTTTTTTTTTCCTCGGCTATGGAGGATGGGGAGGGGCAGATAATCTACGAAGAAGGCCATAGAGAAAGAGCGGTACAGGGGGCACTATCCAATTTTTAATTAAATAATAAAATCCCATCATTACCTATGTGAGATTTTTCAAAAAATGATAAATTAGGTTCACTGCATTATTTTACCATTTTACCTTTTTTTCTGCCATAACACCACTTTTACCTTTGTAGTTAATTGTTTTCTATGATAACTTTTCGTTTTTATGTGTTGGCTACAAAGTGCTCATGGTGTAAACATTGATCTCTATAATATAACTGAATGACAAACACACACACATTGCCAAGGACAAAAGCGTGACGCTCAAGTTTATCGTCTGCTACACTGTGGGGGAACAGATTTAACTGTTTCTTTCAATGTTCTTATGCGAAAATATGTCTCTGGTGAATAAATGTGTTATTATTTGAAAATAGTGAAGTATTGTATCACACTTTCCTGAAGAAACATTTACATTAAAGTATATACAATTCAGTTTTACAGGTAATACTGTATAAATACGAATGAAATCTTTAACAAATTTAAATTTGTAGCTATCATCAATGTTGTTTACAGTGTGCCAATACTACACTTGTATTTAAAATAGGTTATTAGCTAGTATATTGGTTTCAGAAACCATAGGCTATTATATTGAAAGTTCGATAAATATAATGAATAAAGTATCTTAAAATTTGAATACATTTGTTTGAATGACAAACTTTTTGTAGTTGCCATACATTCAACATATCACTTAGGTTATAGGCTTGTAGAAAGTGTTAATATTTTACCGTTTTTTTTAAAGTTGGCTCATATCTTGTATATTGCTTTCAGAAACCATATTATGTTGAAATTTCGATAACTATAATGAAACAAGTAGTTAAAAACTATATTAATTTGTTTGAATGACATACTTTGTGTAGAAGTCTGACGTTCAAATGATAATTTAGGTTACAGGCCTATAGGAAGTACGGTATCTACTAAACCATGAATTTAGTAATAATCCCAATCTGTAACGCTTTATTTTGTACCAGAATACTATCATATATATATTTTGGTAGGATAAACGTCCATTTAGAACGGAAGCAAATATTTCCTTCTGGAAATTATTTTATCCTAACTAAACACAATTATAGGGTAAGGATTCTGGTACGAAATAAAGCCTTACACTAGAGCTTCCTTCAAAAATCATTATATATATTAGGCTACATAACTTATTTAAAGAAAAATAATCAGTTTCAAACTTTGATTTGCTCTTCAAAGATTTTACTAACATATTTATTTCATTTAACTAATCACACATTGATTTATCTCATATATTCAATCAAATTAATGAACAATGTCAAAATGCCACATTTCCTTGTATGGGTTTACGGAGAGAAAGAGATACCCGAAGGTTTACTTCTTTCTTAGACAATAGTACGCAGACGACCGCTCAAAAATTTCAGCCACAGATGTCCATCCAGTTATATTATAGAGATCAATGGATGTACATCGTCTCGAGTTCTTGACATTCGTTGCTAGGACACCATGAAAAAAAATTTTACAATAGAATTCTCAACCAAGTAGGCTTACAGATCATACTCTCAATAAATATACGGTGAGAATTAGGTGAGTTTTCTGTCTGTATTCACGACCAGTTGGATTGGCAAGCGTTTTCGCGCTCGTGTATCACGCCTGTTAACAAGTATTTATAACCAAGACAATACCAAACTTCAGTTTAGTAACGCTTTCCTTTAACGTTATTTATTAGCTCAGAATTGTGAAACAATTTTTTTTAATCATGATAATTATGTGCATTTTAGCTAGTATAATTTTATTGTAACTGGAGATTGAAAATAATTATGACCAGTAATTATTAATTAGAAAATATGATAGTAAGAAGAGTTTATTACTGACATACTAAATTAAATATAAGATTATCACACCATAGCATTTAAGACCACATGTTATCTGCAAATTCCCTATGAAAATCTTAAAACTAATGTAACATTCTGTTACAATAGAACTCGCCCCCATTCAAAACTTCAGACATAACTCGCCTCTGGATTCATACTACCCGCTCCAAATAATATTCAAAAATATTCCAAACCCTACAATAGTACACTTCACTATTGTAGTTCCCGTAATTTGATACAATGTAATAGACAATTATAATCAATAAAATCATTAGGATAGTTGAATACATTGGAACTGTACTCACCCAATCTATCTTGTGGTTAGAGCAACGACGAGCAACACCGGGTAGAAGCCGAGAACGAGGATGTGACCACGCCAGCCAACGAGACCCCTTCAGTGAAGTCCACACCAACTAATCAAATATACACTGAAGATGACCACGCCAAACTAACCACGACTGATGGAATACTATCCACCTGCCCTCTGATGAAGATTCGTGTACTACGGATATAACATCCGACGGAAGAACCACTGCTCTAGATGATGAATGGGGCACCAACAACAACAAAGCTACGTGACGTTCCATTGCTTCTAGAACAACGCCACCGACAAAATTGTTCTTTCCCCCCACCTTGCAACCCGGCTATGAAAAACCCTATTTAAAGTGATGAAATCGTTTTTGTTAAGATGACTATTCAATCAACACTGGAGGAGGAACATAGTCCTAGGACCAGGACTATGTCAGGATAATCCATGATAGACTACGAACGTAAATTAAGGCGAGTATATTTTGAACTCTATAATTAAAACTTAAACTTTTTGTATAAGCCATGTTGGGCGTTGTGATTTTTGCACAATAATTTTCTTTAACAAACTTTAAACTTTAATATGAAACTCTATTTTTGTGTCTGTCGCCACTTGGGTGCTAGAGTCAGCTGTTTTTCTTGATCTTTTAAATAATCATAACTATTTGATAATTTTGTGTTGGACACGCTTATAGATATTTCATTTTGAAATAATGTTGCTAATTATTGTTTTGATTTTTTTTGTTTGTTATGATGAATACATATAAAATTTAACGTTGTAACGTAAATTGTATGACAGATAAAATTAAATTAGTGATTAATTTTATAGTTGAACATTGCTTAAATGTTTTCACTAGACTTTGTTTATAATAAGTTATTTACTTTGAGTTCGCAAGTAAATGAAAGTTTCTAAACTGAAAGTATAGGTCAGATAGTCCCGCGGGAGTTTGACTAAAGTCTGTTAGCCAAACTCTCGCGTATTTTAAAAATGTCTAATAAATATACTTTATATTTATTATTAAATTTGTTGAAGTCTGCATTAGTTGTAGTAACTCAGACGCCTTTGAAACAATGTAATAAGGCTCATAAGGCCCTTATATAAACTTTAAAAGTTTATTAATGTATTCATATCAACACAATGGGTTGTTTGTCTCTTCAAGACTAGCCCATCTGATTGTTAGATATGTCAAGTATGAGGGAAGTTTCTCTCTAGTTAACGCGCGAAATGACTGTTTATTTCTATTATGATTTTCCACAGAACTCAGTACGATCATTGAGACCATGTTAAAGAACTCTGCTTTGTTTTTGCTTTAATAAACCGTATATAGTAATGTTATTTAATCTTCATTTAATGTCCTTTGTATATATGTAGCTTACTAACCTCCCTCTACCTTTAAGTTATCTGTGGTCGTAAGGAAAGGTTGGAGAGAGGGGTGTAATACTAATATTAGGTATTTATGATCCTGATTACTATTATTAATAAATATTATGATTAATTATTATTATTATTTGTGAACTTTACTTAATAAACAATTAATTACGAATAAAAACCGATGGAACAAGTTTCTTTTTCAAGACCAATTATATGCATATATGCCTTGTAAATTCATTGTTTTTTTTGGTGAAATCTGAAGTCTACAAAAATGGGTACTTTATGGCATTAATAGCTCTAAAGATAATTGCCGTACATATAAAAGTATGCAACCTATCCCACCCAAAGAACTCTGTAGGACTTTTCTCCACACTGAGATTTTTTCGCGGTGGTTTTTCCTTCGTCTTCTCTACAGGCCAACGCTGGAAAGGGTTGTAACATGCGGATACAAAAAAAAAAAGTTTAATTCAAATGGAAAGTGAGACAGACTGAAAAAAAAACCCATTTAAATGTGAATTTATCGTAGCAAAAATTGTAAACATTTACGTTATTAAAGTTACTCTCCAAATTAATGTAGAAAAGTTTTGAGATTGTAGGCCTACATAAGTTTGGTATATTATGTTAATATAGAACTTTTAAAAATATACATTTGCAGCTTTCTATGAATTATTTTGAGTACAGACACGCACCATTGTACAAAATACACAAACAAAAGAAAATAGTTTCACTAGGGTCTAGGTACCTACCCTGGTGAAAATCTCAAGAGGGAACCAGAGTAGAAAACCAGGGAAATACAGAGCAAACCAAGCTCTGGGTTTTACTCTGGTTTTCATTCGGTTATGAAACAACCAGAGTTAGTCTGGTTCTTTCAAGTCTCTGGTTTACTCTGGAATGGCTTGGTTACTTTGGTATGCTCTTGTTTTTTATTTCTTCAGAATTCTCTTGTTTGCAATGAATACTCGGGTATTTTTCTCTGGAATGGTCTGGTTTGCAATATAATACTCTGTTATTTTACTCTGGAATGTTCTGGTTTGCAATGGAATACTATGGTATTTTACTCTGGCCTATGCTGGTTCTCTCTAGTATTTTAATCTTGTCTAAGCTGGTTTTCTCTGGGATGTTAAGGTATTTTAATCTGGTTTGTGTTTGTCTGTATGGATACTATGGTATTTTAATCTGGTCTAAACTGGTTTTCTCTGGGGTGTTAAGGTATTTTAATCTGGTTTGTGTTTGTCTGTATGGGATGCTATGGTATTTTACTCTGGTTTGTGTTTGATCTGTATGGGATGCAATGTTATTTTACTCTGATTTTCTTTGGGTTGCTAAGGTATTTTACTAGGGTATATGTTGGTTCTCTATAGGATGCTATGGTAATTTACTTGGGTCTATGTTGGTTATCTCTGGGATGCTATGGTATTTTAGTCTGGTTCATGTTTGTTTTCTTTGGGATTCTATGGTATTTTACTCTGGTTCGTGTTGGTTTCCTCAGGGCTGTTATGGTATTTTACTCAGGTTCGTGCTGGTTCTCTCTGGGATGCTATGGTATTTTACTCAGGTAGAGGTTGGCTCTCTATGGGATGCTATGGTAATTTACTCGGGTCTATGTTGGTTCTCTCTGGAATGCTATGATATTTTGCTCAGGTTTGTGTCGGTTCTCTCTGGAATGCTATGGTATTTTACTCTGGTTCGTGTTTGTTCTCTCTGGGATGCTTTGGTATTTTACTCAAGTCTATGTTGGTTCTCTCTGGGATGTTATGGTAATTTACTCAGGTATATGTTTGTTCTCTCTGGGATGCTATGGTAATTTACTCAGGTATATGTTGGTTTTCTATGGGATGCTATGGTATCTTGATCTGGTCTGATTTGGCTCTTGCAAGGATGCTATAGTATCTTGCTGGTTGGTGTTGGTTCTCTTTGGGTTGATATGGTATTTTACTCTGGTTGGTGTTGGTTCTCTCAGGTTTGATATGGTATTTTATTCTAGTTGGTGTTGGTTCTCTCTGGGATGCTATGGTATTTTACCCAGGTATATGTTGGCTTTCTATGGGATTCTATGATATTTTATTCAGGTATATGTTGGTTTTTTATGGGATGCTATGGTATCTTGCTCTGGTTCGAGGTTGATTCTCTTGGGTTGCTATGGTATCTTGCTCTGGTTCAAGGTTGGGTCTCTCTGGTTTGCTATGGTATTTTACTCCGGTTATTTCTGGGTTGCTATTGTATGTGTTGGTTCACAAGTTTAAATCATAGAATTGAGATCTAGTGATAAAAAAACACTATTTACAAGAGAATTTAATCTTTTTTTTTTAAAAAATTATGATTTAGAATAAAAGGTGCATTATGGTTATATTTTGTAATTATGATTAATAAAAGATACATTATGTAACTATGATAAAGAATAAAAGGTTAATGATGCATATAATTTATTTTACAATTAAAAAAAATAAAATAGAAGTATATTCATCTCATTAGTCGTCACTAAACAAACTATCGCAAAAAGACAAATAAATTGATTTTTCTGCGTTTTTAACCCTTCCTGTGTCATTTACGGAATATTCTGCTAATTAAAATTTGCTCAAATATCATTTACGATATATTCCACCGCAATTTAGTATGCTTTACGTGTTAAAAACAGAACATTCCTCGATCACTCATTTTTCTGTGTTACAGAATATTTTGTAGATGGCAGCAGGTAACTGGAATGAAAATATGTGACTTATTGTTTCCGTAGTAAGTAAACAGCACGGCTACCAATAAAGCGATGGCAAGAGTATGGGATATTTTGTCAAATATAAGTGACAGTGAGCTTAGTGACTATAAGAGGCAGCTATACTGAGACACGTGTTGATCGGCACAGCAATATAAAAGAAACAATCAGAAATAAATTGTGTGGGCTGAGTCACCTCCCACACACCACTCCCGGGTTAAGAAAAATAATTACCAAAAGTTTATATACCATAATAAGCTTAAAAACCACTCCCAAAATGATAAAACTTACATAAATGCGTCTTACATGACAAAATTATTATTTATTTCACTTCCCCTATTGAGAATCACCTAACTTTGTAGAAAATATAATTTGATCTAGTTGTCATCACTCCTTTCATATTCCCACCCCTCTATCCCAACTCCAGTGTTACCTTTAGTATCCTCGAGAAGAAGCTAGTCATGACAGAGTAGTCAAATTGTTAGTATTTAGATTAGAGGCTAAACTAAGAATAATTTGGTATTAATACTCGTAATATTATGCATACAAACAAACATTTATATGTAAACAATACTAAACGAAATATCATCAACTTCTAAATGCTAGTTAATTAAACTTATATGCAGTATTTTGTGAACAGTTTTGATTTTTTTTTATAATTGGCAACGTTGTGATTTTAACTCTTGTCAAAGGTGTGTCAAAAGATAATCAGGCATTTAACTGCCCTACTACAGTACTTAAAAACATCTACCCACATAAGCCTTCAGTAAGAACTATTTAACGTACAAAGAACACAATTTATTGCAGATGAATAAAACAACAGAGCTAATATTTTTTTAAATGTTAGTTATTTCATGATACATTTTGAGGTTTTCCCGTTTGAGCATTTTGTTCCTTTCTAAAAATTAATGCTATCTACTTTTAGCTTTGAATCTGAAGCCAATGTTTTGTGTAACGTGTACACTCAAATTATTTAAAAGATATTTAGTTTCTATTTAAGATTTAAAATGGAAGGAGAATAGCTGATAACTATGTATTGTTTAGTGTGATTATAAATTTGACGTGTCGTGTGAACAAAAATCTGTGACTAACATAATATTACTAACCGTCGGCTAGAGATAATACAAGATATAATAGGTAAGACGATTGTATCTAATATTTCAGGCTCCCCTTCTCATATTGCTAGCTACACCACTGGTGCATTCCATCTTAATTTAGCTCATAATTCCTGTGTTGACAAACTGAACGCCTTAAGTTCATTAAGAGGTAGCTAAATAAGTATTTTTGCACATAGTCTTAATAATTTGGGCTATACCCATTTTATCGCACTATTTTTATAGGGAGGAGGAAGCTAGAATTGAGTGGAAATGTACCCAAATTTTCGTGGCGGGAGAGTATAAAACCACATGGACCACAGAGACAATAAATTGAGCAACGTTCTGAGAAGGATGACCAAATAGGAGAATCGAGAAAATTTCATAATGAAGAACTTCATAGTTTGCATGCATTTCCAACCATATTAGGGATAATCAAGGCGCACAGGTTGAGGTTGGGGGAGGGGGGAAAAGGCCAGGCGTGTATGCCAAATTTTATTTGGGAAACCCGAAGATACAAGATCACTTGGAATTATTGGGAAAATAATGGGAAAATAGATTTGAAGGTGGTGGGATGTCAAGTTAGGGATTAGATAAAGGCGTCAGGATAGGGTTAAATGATGAGCTTATGTTTTGACAGTCAGAGTTAGTTAGTTGGTAACAAGATCTACATATTTGCTCTATCGAGATTTTCCAAAAATAGATGTGTCACAATTGTTTTTGTAAAAACACGAATAACAATGTTGCTTTCTAATAGTTTATAGAAGAAACATTAATTTAAACGTGACTAGTAATTATATGGTTTTCAGTTATCAGACTGTTAAAGTTTTCTTTCTTTTAAAATATTTACACAAGTGAAATATTTTGTATTCAAAGAGGAAACCCATACCACATGAACTGGCGGCCTAATTCCTACAATCTGTACTTGACCAAGTAACCGTACGAAAATTCTTTGAATCTCTGTTAAGTTTTATTAAGAATGTAGGGGGAGGGGGCTCAAGGCCTTCGACTATCATCCCTGATTGCAAGCGCTTCTCTCTTTCTTTTAGGCCGGATTTATATTGATGCCTAACGCATGACTAATATAGGGAATAGTGCATATCAAATATTGCGCAAAAAGTTGAAACGCATTATATTCAATTATAGCGTTTATAATCGATACAATAGTGAAAGAGTCCAAGATGCATAAATTTGACTTAGCTTTAACTTTTTATGCATTATGCATAGACTTAGCCAATTAAAGACCAGTGTACACAGCAGACGAAAACTAGCACCTGTATTAATGTTTTAAATGCCTTGTGGTAGCTTTACTTGTAATAACTATTAACGAATTTTATGTGTTTTAGAATCAATGACTATGATTGTATATATGGTCTAGAATAAAGGACAAATATTACATTTATTATTTTCTTATTGAGAGATATGTCAACCATAATATTCGTGAAAATAATAAAATCATGACCAAATAAGAATAAAAAATGTATTTAATAGTACAGGCAAAACTTAAATTAGGTTAAATTCAAGTTTCAAAATGTACAGTTTAACTAACGTGGTCCTTCGAGTGAACACTTAATTGAATTAATTTTAAAATACTTTATTTAGCAATGCAAATAAGTTAATTTTCTATGAATAAAAGAAATTAGGTTTAAGTAAAACCTTATACACTACGTTTAGTAATAATAAACCATTGTATATTTCTTATGAATTGTGTACTATAGGCTATGCACTATTTACTATTAGATATGCGTTATGCATGAATAAGCCCAGATTTAGCCTTTATTCTTAAGCCAAAGGTACCGAGCTCGATTCCCGTGTCTAGGTGTCATTTTTCAATTTTCAGAAAATGATATTTAGATGGAGAATTCCTCACTAAAAAGCATATATAATAGCTTCGGCTATTTGATTCTTTATTCTCATGTCTGACCCAGTCTGAAACAAAAACAAGATTACAAAGATGCTTTTAAAACTCCATGCGATTGGATCTACTTTACACCTTATTGGGGCTACTAAAATATTAATTGCTGCTTTAATTATTTGATGTCATTGTGAAAATTTTGATTCAACACATATAGTTAATAATAATTTAATCATCTTTTTAAAAAAACAAATATAAAATAAATGTAGTTGTTTCTGTACAAAGATGGATTTTACAATATTCCATTAAAACTCAGGCATTTGGGAGTAAAACCCCGACCTACCTGTCAGAGGTAAACCACACCAAGTGAGCGTGACATTTAGACCACTTCTCCACCGGTGTGGGTATGAATAGGTCGCTATGAAGTATTGATGTATGGTGGTATATTAAATAATACTTTTAAATAAGAATAAATGCTTCATGGATTGCACTTGCCGTAGTTGTCAACAATGTGAATGTGATTCATGCAGTAGTGTGTATAGTTAGGATTTGATGGCAAATTGAATTAAACTAAACACACACCTGTGGTCATGAGGTATAAGGCGTAAACCACACAAAATACTGGATTGTCATTAATGGTGAGGTTGAGGTTCGGCACACCAGTCACACCGCTTGACGTGTTGCGTTTTGTTTATGCTTAAACAAGGACGTAATTTCAACCAATATGGATGGTTCCATTGTCAAAGTCATATCTAGTTTTCCAAACACGAGTTTTATAACCGAAACTTTTATTAAATTATTATTAACATTTTAGCAACGCGTCTTACGAAACTTTCGGGTTACACACTTGCGTACTATTTACGCTACTGGTTTTAGGGATTAGTAAGGTTATATTTAGATGAAGTGTACCCGCATTTACGTAGAGGGCGCGTGGAAAACCGTTTTGTAAAACCACCCTCAGTACACCCGACCGAGATTTGAACCTCGATCTCCCCGTCATCGGTAATCTAGTCTAAAAGTATTATTCCTATTGAAGAATTTAAATTGCAATACTATTTACTAGATATTTTCACGAACCGTTATCTTTGAGCAAATAACTTTTTTTAGCACCGCGTCTTACTACACCTTCGGGTTATACGCTAAGTACTAATTACTTTAATGAACTAGAAATTGGGAAGGTTGGCTATAGAGGAAGTGAACCCGCTTTTGCGTTGAGGGAGAGTGGAAAACTATTTAGAAAAAAACCACTCCAAGTTCACCCGAGCGATATTCGAAACTTGACCTCCCAGTCCTCGACAGTCTAGCTTAACATGGAACTAGCGCGTTAACCAACTACGCCACCGAGGTGGGTACCAAATAATTAACTCCTTTTGTTGAATACAGTAGTAGACCTACATTTGTTTCTGATTGGCTCGACGCAAACCAACGTAACTAAAACCACTAAAGTTTGTCATTCGAGAAATATGTCTTATTTGATTTATTAATTATAAAGTTAATCTAAAAAGTTAACAAAAGCTTCCAATAATACTTACTTAAAGATTAATATATAATAATTTTTCTTTACATTATTAATTAAAGGGACCAAGTATATAATTACAATTGTAATAATTTTATTTACACTATTGTGGCAACATGATTTTCCAGTGTTTAAATAACTGGCTTCCGATGAAAATCGGACTGTACATTAACGTAAGAGATGGACAATGTTCCTCTCCCTTCGACAAGAGGATTAGACAGTTGACATGCGACTGCGCTCACGTGTGCTACTGTAGACAAACAATTTAACGAGTCCAACTGCAACTAATTGTAGACGTGTCTTAATGAGGATTTGTTTCCTACAAACGATCCTCTTTTTTCCTACCTCTCTACGAGGGGGGCCCAATATTTGATGATATAAAAAGTGGACAAAAATGACCTATGAAATTACATTAAAAATTAAAGAAATATTTCAATTTATTTTAAAAAAAAGACCTAAAATGTTAACAAAAACTTGTAATGATCGCACACGATTAGGTCAAATATACATTTTAAATGGAAACTAAATATATATGTTACTGTGAATGTGATGAATTGGCTATTTTATAAAACTACCTGTGAAGATATTGACTCACCGAAAGCAATGATCTATTAAAGAGCTAATAGAATTTACCTACATTTACCAAAGATTTTGTAAATTTGTCAATACAGTATGGTAAAAGTATGTTACATGAACCGTATTCACTACATTTACCGGTGATTTTATAAAATACATAATGCATGTTGACGAAACTATAGAACATAAATCCAAACTAACCTAACCTAATCCAGCCTAACTAACCTAAATTAACATAAACTGACCTAAACTAGCCTGACCAAATCTAATATTGACGTGACTTAATAACATTCACCAGTGGCTGATGGTAATTTATAAAATCACTGGCGATTTTGTAAAACGTTCGGTGAGTATGTGAAATAGTAGTTCAAGTATTACGTAAGCACATTTTTGACAATTTTTACCTCCCCCCACCCCTTGTAAGCAAAAATAAGCAAATGTCTGACCCCCCCTTCTTGCTTACGTAAGATTTGTCAACATTTTTAATTTGTTCACAGGAATAACCATTCTTTTTTTCAATCAATTTGGCCTATATCCTGAACAGGTAGTAAAAGGTGATGATAACAAAAATTAAAAATTCATGCAATTTATAAATTGCTGGTAATTATTAATATAAAGGTGTAAACTAATATTGCGAAATAATTGACAATTAACACTGGTATACAATGAATTTTAATTTATTGAACAGATAAAATTAAAACAAGTTATAACATTATAAATTTTAAAATTTTAATTTACTTTTAATTGAAGATATAAAAAAATAGTATTAACGAATATATGAATATTATATTTATAAAAAAAAACCTAAGGCCCGAACTTCATTTAATCCGATGACTAAGGTCCTTGAATCCACGTCCCAACACTTTCAATTATTATGTTTCTATTTGGGGGGGGGGGGGGGGGCTAGGTCACTCAAGTTTTGGCTTACTTCTGTAGGCTTCTCCACTTCTTCATCGTTGTTTAGCCACTCAGCATCTTCATTGCTACTCGAAGCTGCTCGAAGTTTAAGCGACTTGCGATGCGCCCTCCTTCAATTTTGCCCGTCTTTCTCTGTCTTACGTAAGCATTGTTCTGACCCCCCTCCCCCGTTAAGCAAAGTTTGAACCCCCCTTTAGGTGCTTACATAATAGTTGAACGTCCCCATAATAATTACATTTTTTACATTCACTAATTAACCAGTGTCTTTGTAGAATCACTGGCTATTTTACAAACTCATCACATTTCAGCGCATTCACAGTAGCATATACTACATACAATAAAAAAACCTTTAACACCTAAGCTCTTGCATCCTGATAAGTATAAACATCGATTTTTAAATACCTGCTTAAGAAGCTTAGTTGTTTAGAGTGTGAATTTTCCAACCGTGCGACTAAAGAGTGTACACTGTACAAAGTTAATATGAATATCTTCTCATTACGACATTTGTGTGGTGAAAAACCTTATGTTTGATTATTCATGCATTTATAAACCATTAAAATATACTTATTCTTCATAAATGACTAAAAATTATGCAAACCAAAAAACACCATGACATTAGAATTCAAAATGACAAAAAAAAGACCTATAAAACATTTCCCAACCAGGGGATTATGAACACAATTTATGTACGCATAAGCATTGTCTGTAATGTACGTACAAAAAAAAAAAAGGTACGCAACTCCACACGAACTTTCTCGCTCTATTGTTTAGAAATGGAGAGATTTACTAAAAATTCGTAATATAATATCCACTAGCCAACCCGAGAACAAATTGCGTTAGACATACGTAAAACCATTTTTATTCATGGTTTTAAATTTCATAATTTTATTTTTAAAGAATTAACATCTTCATTTGTATATTTGGACCAATAAAAATATCGATATTGGGTCCCCGAGGGCCAACATTTCGTATTAAAATTTTGACCTCCGGTTAAAGTTTTTGTCATTTTACTAGAGGATGCATATCTTATGATTATCGCATTGCTATTAAATTTCTATTTTATAAATTTTGACCAATAAAATAGGCTATTATTGACTATTGAGTCTAAAATGAGAGAGATAGAATCATTATAGCCGATTTTGAAAAAATGGAGTTTTTCTCTTTTCATCCTCTAGTAAACTGCTATTAATTTTAGGGTTATACAGACACACAGACAGACGGCGTTGTTGCAAAAATCACTTTTTAGGGTTTGGGGGGTCATGAAACGTCGACATCCATCAAAATCTCGGGATGGATTTTTTTTTGACGGCTGTAATACTTTACCTTAAAGTGTTGGCAAAGTTAAAAGAAAAATAATATTTGTGTATAGCTCGAAAATGTTTTGTTTTATAAAAATATATTTCATGTAAAATATGTTTATTATAAATAGATCCACATGTATGCAATCATAAGTAATTTAATATCTAAAAGACTTAAGGAGATAAAATTAAAAATTAGAATTTACGCATCAGACCGGAATCCTTAAAGTAATTTTGACGAAAAGTTGAGGATAGCTATTTGGTTTGTAATATTGATAAAAGCTTAGAAATGAAATCTAATCAAAATCGTTAAGGCCAATTTTGATGAAATCTTTTTTTTCTCTTTCCGCTCTTAGGAAACTCCCCTTAATTTTAGGGTTGGATATCCAATTCCAAAAACCCCTCGGGACAACCCTATGAAAACCCTAGATACCTAGTTTTAGTCCGATCGGTAAAATAGTTTAGGCTCTAGTTGGAGGTACAGACAGACAGACAGACGGAAATTCAAAAACCACTTGTTCGGATCTGGGGGGTCATGAAACGTCGAGATTAATCAAAATCTTGAGTTCGATTTTTTTGACGATCACAATACTTTCTCTACCTGTAAGATAGCGAGAAAGTAAAAATCATCACAATGAGGTAATATCCAAGGTAAAGCCAAATTTTCACAAGGAGGGCCTAATTTGAAAAATAGAAAATTTACTAGGGGTCACGGGTTCAATTCCCGGCTGATACCTAAGGTATTTTTCTCTTAAGGGATTGGTAAATTAGGCTTAATTTAGGCTTAATACTCCCACTGGCTCACACCTCCATATTCACTATCATCACATCACCTCATAGCGGGTACGTGTAGGCAACTCCCATAGGTGTACCCTGGGTAAGACACTCTGTCCCACCAGAACGGCTAATAGTCTACATACAGGCGACCCATTAGAGTCTTTTAACGGCAAATTAAACTCCCTGTTTAACAACTTACATCCGAACATTTACCTCTTCGTGAACAATTTAAAAATAATACAAAAGGACACAGAAATCCTTCTTCGGAATGAAGAAAGAATCAGAAAGAAATAAAATTGGCCAAAATGGAATGTATTAACTGCAGACTGAAAGAAGACACAGAGGGATCAAGAAGACTCCAATATATCCAAATTATTATTGAAGCTTACAAACCCCCTTAAAATAAAATATTAAGTTAAATAATAATGTTGATGTTGTAACTGACTTTTGATTATAGAATTGACTGAATTATACATTTATTTATAATTCTTAACACAATTTTGTCGATCCTTATAATATAATTTTTCTTACTTAGAATTTATTTCCTCAGACGCAACTCGGGTGGCAGAAAAATTTATCTGTTACATCCTTCGGACGCAGATCGGGTGGTAGTAAAATTTAATCGGTCCCCTCTTCGGTACGCAATTCGGTCAAGGCTGATACTCGATGACTTGATACTCAACTCAATACAGTTCGTTATTATTATTTTATTTTAGCACCAGGTCTTACTAAACGTACAGGTTATACTCTTATATACTAAGTACGCTAATAGTTTTAGGGATTAGGGGTGTTAAATATTTAGAGGATGTGTACCCGCATTTTATATAAAGGGATAGTGGTAAACCATTTTAGAAAAACCACTCTCAGTACATCCGATCAAGATTCAAACCTCGATCTCCCCGTCATCGGCAGTCTATTATTCTGTGAGAGTAGCGCCTTAGACCACGTGGCCACCGAAGTGGTACAGATCATTATTAATTTTGGTCGCAATATGAATGTTTTTTAAAATATGAAAGTCTCTTTCCATTAAAAATAATACTGTATTGAAACAACTAAGGAAAAATATGAATAACTACAGATAAAGTTATAAATATATATAGATAATTAACGTGGACTTGAGAGCAATCTCTTCATGGTCACGATGTATCGAGCTGCAGCTTAAGCTCATTAAATCACAAGCAATGCTTATTGGGACATCAAGGCTTTTTTTAAAAAGTAAATAGCTATACCCTTTCCAATTTTACTTAATAACAGTGCTATACTATTTAGTGGAAAAACTAAGAATCTAGGCATATAAAACTTGCCAAAAAACCTACGCTGTTCTTCATACCCTAAAAGGGGCCAAAAACTTACTTCCTTTTTCTCTTAAATTTATGCTCATCCAAAGCTTGATATTTCAAAACTTCCACTACTGTGACATTGTCTATAGTGACCTAACTGAAGAGCTTGCATTAAGACTACAGTGACTACAGAATACATGCGTGCGATTTATTTACAATCTTAAGTACCAAGACCATATCTCTAAATACTTTGACAAACTGAAGTGGTTACGACTAAATGAACGGCGGACAGTTCACTCACTCAAGTCTCCTACACAAGATATTATAGACTTCATCACCGCACTACTTAGCAACCAATTTAAAACTACTAAAAAATCAGCATCAGCTTAATACACGTGCTAAGCACTTTAACCTTATAAGCATCCCTATTCACAAATCTGAATCTTATTCCCGTTCATTCACAGTCGCAGCGTCACGGGCGTGGAATGCTCTTCCTCCCACAGTAAGGGACTTGACTGGGTTGGCTGATTTCAGATCCGCAGTCAAACGTAATATTATTTCTAGGATAAGCTAGCTTTTCATGCGTTTGTAAACATTACAAATAAAACTGTATATAAATAAATGCTGGAATAGTTGTATGGATGAAGGAATGAATGAAAGAATGAATGTTGGTAATCTAACGATTATATCTCAAATTTAGACAATCATTTTTATAGCTACTATTGTTATTATAAGCTTGTTTAATTTAATTGTTTAAGTGTAAGACTAGGCAAACTAGCCTTAACTTCACCAAAATATTTAAAAATAGAGACAATATATAAATAAAATAAATACACTACATTGAACAGGTGGAGTATTCCAAGAACGAGTGACCACTAAAGAAAAAGAATCTCAGTATTCCTGAGCGAGATTTGAAACCTGATCTCCTCGTCATAGGCATTCCAGTTTTTTGAAAGAGGGACGTCTTTGACAAGTGTTTCTCAAACTGTTCACGAAGGCGGACCTTGATAATCGTTCGATGCACACGTGGACCACCCACCTTAATAAATTACCTACTTGTCGAAGCACGACATTTTGTTTATCAAGCAGTAACGACAGCATATTTATATAAATTTGTTTCATATACACATTTTGCAGTCCAATTTTCATAGAAAGAGCCTTATCTGATAGTTATAAAAATACCTAAGCTACATTCAAGTCACGTCATATGATATGCGACTTTGGAGATATATTTTTAATAAAATAACACGAATATTGTAGTAAGTTTATACGAATATCTGCTCTTCCTTTGATTTATTTCTAGCTAAGAGAAAAAATATTGAAACTTTGAAAATTTTGACATAGAAATTATGATGAATCTTCATGTTGTATGTGCTCCACAGCCCCGAAAACAATTCTGTCTGTTCTCGCGAAGTTGTTTTTATTTTAATTGAAGCCCTCGAAAAGAATAGTTTAATTTTGTGTAATTTTTTTAAACTGACATATTTATTTTGTTTAAAATGGATATCTAGGAAGTATCTACATGGTAGTATAATAAAGATCATAAATTGAGGTTAGATTACTTAGTTTTGAAAACTTAGTCTCAAACTATAATAGAATATATGAAAAAGCAGATACGATTGTGTCATACCATTCATTTTTGTGCGGACCACCTGGCAAACTGTCACGAACCACAGTTTTAGAATCACGGCCTTTGACAAAACGACCACCGAGGCGGGTAGTCATTTAAATTAATGGCTGGTGTAGTTAGGGTCTATATCCAACACCTATCGGTAGGGAATACGGAGGTGTTTTTCTGAACTGGTTTTCCACTCTCCTTCTGCGCAAATGTGGGTACGCTCCCTATTAATATAGCCTCCTTAGTCCTTAAAACCATTAGCTTAATTAGTAAATAAGTGTATAACCCAAACGGTTAGTAAAACGCGGTGCTTAAAAAAACAAACAAAAAATCTATAGTTACACTTTTTATTAAGTCAGTAAGAATAAAATAATTTATTCATGAATTTAATAAATTGTAATTTTAATGTAAAACTCTGGCCATTTTCTTGTGAATTGAAATAATACACCTAATTTAAATCATTCATTAACATTATTACCATGTTAATAACATACCACTGAGCTATCAAGGTTGGTTGTGTGTGGTAGGTTATTTATTCTAGCTTATTTGATTTCGTAAATGTTAAAAAACACTTTTTTTCTATAAAATAATAACATAAATACTGCGCAATTGCGTTACGTTATCTAAACCTATTGCTTTTTCCCTTTCGTTTCTTCCTCACCCTGTGCTTGCATAGAGCAAATGGCGTGTCTCAAGGAGAAGACAGAATGACAGAAAAGAAACCACAGTGTCTTCCAACTTTTAACTCATGGTGAAACACATCTCAGGGAAAACGTCGACTCGATGGCGCCGTATTCCAGGGCAGCGGCGCCCAAAATCTCTCTCTCCTCTACCCCGCTGTCCATAACTGGCTCATCCCGCACCTCTCCCCCCTAACAAACCCACATAAAGTAATACCATTGCTAAAACTCCAGACTCTCCCTCACCATTCCTTCACCCCCCTATCCCCCTAAAACTACAGTTCCCTTGGCTGCAGGAAAATACCCCACTCTGGTCCTGCCAAACCTTTTCCATGGCTATTTAGGATCATGCGTCTCCTCAAATACTACCAACAAACACATGAGGAGCAAACATTCAAAACGTGTTTGGTATTCAAAAATTAAAAATGTGTAGCTATATACAGTACATTGTGGGATTAATCTTATTATTTCTTATTGAAATTACTTAACATTCATTATTGTTTCCAAGATCTGGCTCAGTGTTTTTTTTATTAAAGTCATATATTCTCCACTACCGGCTTGCTAGGCCTGTCGTTGCTTCATATGCCTTATAATCTAACTTAAGACTAGGACAGGCACAACACCCAGCCCCAGGCCGTTAATTTATCAATGTGAAAGAGTAAAACTACAATTCATCAACGATCAATTTTTGGCCATGCAGGGAATCGAGCCCAGGACCCTTAGCTCAGTAGACAGACATCCTATCAACTGAGATAAGGTGTCGAGTTCCTTTTGAAATAATTGGCCCGATTTAAGCAATTAATGCTTTGTCCCTTTTTTTTTAAAAAAAAAGTTGGGTGTATAGAATGCGAGAAACAATCATTGCTTTTGTAATTTTTACTACAAAACTTTTTTTGGCAAAAATGACTCAAATATTGCTTCAGTACAAACGTAGAGTTTAATTTTCTTCACATGGTGAAGAATATTTGTCAAGGGTGTACTGGAATTTGATGGCAACTTTTTCTGTTCATTTAAAACTTTGTCATCAAATGCCGCTATACTCATGACAGATATTTAACAACTGTTGATATCACCGCGTAAAGAAAATCAAAATCTTTGTTGGTACTGAAGCAATATTTGAGTCATTTCGGCCAAAAAAAGTTTTTTAATAAAAACTATAAAAACGCTTACTTTTTCTCGCGTTCTCTACATCCCTACCTAAAGCACTGTATCTTACTATAGGCTTAGGCTATACGTATATGTACTAATTAGACCAATGAGATAGGGATGAGACAGGTTGAATTTATAGGAAGTGTACTCGTATTTGCGTCAAAAACATTAGGCCTAAGGAAAAACCACCCTCAATACACCCGACCAGGATTCAAACCTTGATCTCCGTGTCTTCATCAGGTCAGTCTAACACGAGAGTGACGCCTCAAGCCATGTGGCCACCGAAGCAGGTTTTGTCCTATTAATAAAGAGCTAATAACAACAACTGTGAACAGTAGACCTCCCTCCCTCCATGTTACTAGTTAATAGTCATTAATAGTCTTAAGATTTATCTTTGAATTTCAAGTTTCAAGTTTCAAGTTTCAAGCTTGGATTTGAAGTTTATATTTTTTCTTGTTGATCAAGCTAGACAGAAATTAATTTAATATTATTATATTAAATTTCACATTAAAGCCATATTATTCATATTCACGTGGTTTAAGACATCAGTATCGCAATGCATGTTAAAAATTACAAAAATGTGCCTTAAGTACCCGATAGGTTGCTTATAATTTTGAATTCAAGTCACTTTAAATGAACTATAAAATGAAACATTCCTTTTTAGTTGTCACCAAATTGAAACGGATAACTAGATTGAAAAACCAGGTACAGTACTTTACATAAAGCATTTACTCTAGATTGAAAAATATGTCCCTGTCAAATTTGGTTAAAACTGGTCCATGGATTTGAACATCGTGGGACAAACTAAATGCCAAATTCTTAAGTTAAAACAGGACCTCGATATGCTCGGTCAGTTATTTATGTTTTATGGGTAAATTTATGGGATTTTTTAAACTTACAATTCATATTTCAACTCTTTTTTTGTTGGAAACCTTCAACGTCAGGCCTACAATCATAATTATATAAATCCCTTTATAGTGTTTTTATTTAAGTCTTTCTGGCAAAGCACTAACATTTTAATAAAGGGGTTGGTTCCCCCCCAAAAATAAAATTCAATAAATAATTAATTCAAACGCAGTATTGTTCTTTGTACTAAAACAACTGTGTTAGGCTTATTTATTTGAAAGCTATCAATCGCATCTCACGTTGACTAACCTGGATTTTAGATACAATATCACGCTAGAACAGGAAAACATATCGATGTGTACTTTTTCATTTGACAACAGCAAAATTGCTATCAGTTTGATATATTTTAATTCTAATATAGTTATTTTTTAATGTGATGGAATTTTAATTACATAAAATTAATTTGCATGACGAAATTCTTTTTAGGATATTGGAAAACAAGGTGTTTAGGAAGCTATTTCCTCTAAAAAAGAGTTGAGGATACTGGGGAGTGGAGGAGGTCATATAATGATGAGTTAAATACCCTGTACCCATCACAAGACATTGGTAGGATAATCTAGTCTTGTGGCAAATTAAATGTGAAGAGACCATTGAGAAAACCTAGATGCAGATTGGAGGATAGCATAAGAATGGACCTGAAAGAGATAAGATGTAATGCGGTGGACTGGATAGAACTAGCTCAATATAGGGATAGGTTGTATTGAGAATAGAACTAGCTCATTGTAGGGATAAGATGTAATAGAGTGGACTAGGTAGAACTATCTCAAGATAGAGATAGGGTGTAATGAGTGGGACTGGATAGAGCTAGCTCAAGATAGGGATAGGGTGTTTTGAGGTGGTCTGGAAGAAATAGCTCAAGATAGGGATAAGGTGTAACAAGGTGGACTAGATAGAACTATCTCAAGATAGAGATAGAGTGTAATGAGGGGGACTGGATAGAGCTAGCTCAAGATAGAGATAGTTGGCTTAATTTTGTAAGTGTAGCAATGAACTTTCGAGTTCCTAATGTCATAGAGTAAGTAAGCTAGAGCAAAACTAGAGGCTGGTTTTCTTGTATTATTATTATTATTAGCATCACGTCTTACTACCCGTTCGGGTTATACGCATTTACACTCATGTATAATGGTAGGGTGATTCTGAGATGAAATGGAGGACCTACAGTTTAACGTGGGATCCGAACCACGGTGGAGGCCTGGCATTCCACACATTCACACGTTGTGATCAATACACGTCTTGTCAGAGGTGATGGAAGGGTTTGGCAATCAGATAGATCTGTGCAGGGACCGAGGATTAAACCCCAGACCTCCAGTACAGAAGTTTGACACCTTACCGCTAGACCACCAGGTCACTCTGGTTTGCTTATAGTTTTGATTTTATCTATAGTTTTATTAGTATTAATATTACTATTACAGGCACGCTCTATTTTTGTTTACTGTCCGTTCTATTAGGTGTTAGATCTTTATCAACTTACAGTAGGGGCTGCGGTGGGTAAAATTGAATTAAATGTACAGGCATTCACATTTTTAGAGAATAGATATGACATAATGAGAAACAAGATCAGTGCAATTGATCACGGTTTCAACTTTTAGGCCTTGCAGTAAATGATTTGGAAAGCTATTTTACTCTAAGAAGGATCTGATTTAAAATTTTACCATACCTTTAGCCAATTCAATCAAATTTAGGGGGGCCAGACTCCCCAAAACCCCTGTTTTTACGCCCTTGCTTGTAAATAAATGTTGTGAGTTTTAATATTGAGATAACTCAACTGTCAAGCTATGGTCTACCGGATTAGGTAGCCGATGACGGTGAGATCAAGATTCGAATCTCGGTCGGCTGTACTGAAGGAGGTTTTTCCAAAATAGTTTCCCACTCTCCCTTCACACAAATGTGGGTACGCTTCCTCATATAACGTTCCTAAAACGATGGGCGTACTTAGTACATAAGCATATAACCCAAACGGGTAATAAGACGCGGTGCTAAAACAAAAATAAATGGTACGGCACACCGCACAGACTTTCTCTCTCTTTCTATAAACTCGTAAGATTTCTGAACGGAATAATGTACATTGTATCATCACCACTCCACATAAGAACACGCATAAAATAATATACAATGATATAGAATCAATGAGAAAAGAGGCGCATCTTTGTCCACCTAAGAGCATTTCAAACAGTTTAATGTCTTCTACAAGGGTCAACACTTCGTATTAAAATTTCGATTTCTGGTTAAAATTTAACATTTTAAAAGGTGTTGCAGATCTTCAAGTCATCGCATTGATATTTAATTATTCATTTATACATTTTGACCAATAAAAAATGTAAATATTGACTATTGAGTCTAAAATGGAGATAGATCATTGCTATGCAAACATTTCTCCTAAGAGATTTAAGGAAAAATAACATACTTTTTTTAGATACTTACTTATATTTAATTACTCTATGGCATTGGAGTATTATTGCGTTAAGACTTAAGTAGTATATGTTTACAACTAAAGCTCACAAAATTGTATTAATATATTTGCAAATATCTCAGAAACTGCTGCTTTTATAAAAATATATGTCAAATAAAAGTTTTTTATTTCTATTAGTCCTACAATTTTGCAATGATAAGTTGTTTAGTTTCTCCAATAGTTGTGGAGATACGGAAATTAACGCTTCTGTAATGTACCCTAAAAATCATTTTCATAGGAAAATGAAAATAGCCAGTTTATTTATAATCTTAATCAACGCCTAGATACGAATTTTAATCAAAATCGTTTAAGCAGATTTTGAGAAAACCAAATTTTTCTCTTTTCGTCCTTCAGTAAACTACCCTTAATTTTAAGTTTTTATAGACACACAGACAGACGGCATTGCAAAGACTATTTTTTAGGGTTGTGGGGGTCATGAGACGTCGACATCCATCAACATTTCAGGTTAGTTTTTTTTTACGGGCGCAATACTTAAACTTTAATGTCCAAAAAGTTAAAAAAATTCATATAATTGCGTATATATTGAAAGTTATTGATTTTATAAAAATATGTCTCGGATAAAATATCTGTATTATAAATATATATACATATTTGTAATGCTAAGTAATTTCATATCTCAAATAGTTTCGGAGCTATTTAAAAAAATGTTAATTTACGCATCAGACCGGAGCCCTTAAAGCCATTTTGCCGAAATAATGAGGGTAGCCATTTTTTTTGGAATATTTATTAATGTTTATAAATGAAATTTAATCAAAATCGTTGGAGCCGATTTTGAGAAAATCGACTTTTTCTCTTTTTGCCATTCAGTAAACTACCCTTAATTTTAAGTTTTAATAGACACACAGACAGACGGCATTGCAAAGACTATTTTTAAGGGTTCGGGGGGTCATGAGACGTCGACATCCATCAACATTTCAGGTTAGTTTTTCTTACGGTCGCAATACTTAAGCTTTAATGCCCAAAAAGTTAAAAATATATATATAATTGCGTATATATTGAAAGTTATTGATTTTATAAAAATATGTTTCGAATAAAATATTTGTATTATAAATATATATACATATTTGTAATGCTAAGTAATTTCATATCTCAAATAGTTTCGGAGCTATTATAAAAAATGTTAATTTACGCATCAGACTGGAGCCCTTAAAACGATTTTGCCGAAATATTGAGAGTAGCCATTTTGTTTGGAATATTTATTAATGTTCATAAATGAAATTTAATCAAAATCGTTAGAGCCGATTTTGAGAAAATCGACTTTTTCTCTTTTTGCCCTTCAGTAAACTACCCTTAATTTTAAGTTTTAATAGACACACAGACAGACGGCATTGCAAAGACTATTTTTAAGGGTTCGGGGGGTCATGAGACGTCGACAACCATCAACATTTCAGGTTAGTTTTTCTTACGGTCGCAATACTTAAGCTTTAATGCCCAAAAAGTTAAAAATATATATATAATTGCGTATATATTGAAAGTTATTGATTTTATAAAAATATGTTTCGAATAAAATATTTGTATTATAAATATATATACATATTTGTAATGCTAAGTAATTTCATATCTCAAATAGTTTCGGAGCTATTATAAAAAATGTTAATTTACGCATCACACCGGAGCCCTTAAAACGATTTTGCCGAAATATTGAGAGTAGCCATTTTGTTTGGAATATTTATTTATGTTCATAAATGAAATTTAATCAAAATCGTTAGAGCCGATTTTGAGAAAATCGACTTTTTCTCTTTTTGCCCTTCAGTAAACTACCCTTAATTTTAGGGGTAGATATCCAATTCCAAAAACCCCGGGGGCAACCCTATGAAAACCCTAGATTTCAAGTTTCAGCTCAATCGGTAAAATAGTTTAGGCTCTAGTTGGAGGTACAGACAGACAGACAGACAGACAGACAGACAGACGGAAATTCAAAAACCACTTTTTCGGATTCAGGAAGTCATGAAACGTCAAAATTCATCAAAATCTCGAGTTCGATTTTTTTGACGATCACAATACTTTCTCTACCTGTAAGATAGAGAGAAAGTAAAAAGAACAATAATTGTTCACGTAACTATTCCCACGACATAGCTATTTGCCCTCCGGTAACACTTAGGATGACTTAATTAAGGTAAGAAAGGTGTTTTTATTGAGTGTTCAAAGTGTCTACTTCTGTGACACGGCTGGGTGGCGGTTTGTTGAGGAGGGGGGTGGGGCGGTGTATACAATTCATGTTCGTATCCAGAATTATATTTTCGGAGGGAAGGAGTTTAGGAATAAAATAATGCCTCTAGAATCTTGGAGTTCTCAATCTTATGGAAACTATTTGCTTAGTGTAAATATGTAGAACTACTTTATTTTCAGTTTATAGTATATGGTTATAATAAAAATCAATACCCTTTGTTCATGAATAAAAGCTGGAAAATCTTTATAATTTGTTTAAAAATAGTTTTATTTCGAACTCTATTACTATATTTTAATAACATTTGCGCTTTATAAATTTAGTTAAATAACTCTGTTTATACAGTTAATAGGACAGTAATTTGTTAGTTAAAATTTTACCTGGATATTCCGTTGCATACAATATATCGAGGCTATTAACCTAATGATTTTTTTTAAATTGAAAATTTAAGTTTCTTTTAAAGTGCATACCTACCTTCGGATATCAAGTTGTAAGCCTGGACTAAAAATATACCCTATATATTTGACCAATTTAAATTGTTTATATTTAATTTATATTTCATATGATTTTAGTTTTAATTAAAATTATTTGGGCTCTTGGGGAAGGGATGCCCCATACCCCGCTTTCACTTTGGTGCACCTCTGATCTCCTTGGTATTACCCCACTCTAGATGTCTTATTCTACGAATAGAATTATTAGAATGGGAGATATTGGTAAAAGTTTGACGGAGCGAAATATTACGATACTCAATTGGCGCAAGGTAGAATGCCACCACTAGGTTTACAGCTGTTACCTGTTGGTAATATTTTGAACTAATCCATCCTATATTTTTATAATATCACTGTGAATACACTTATTTTTAGTTTGTTAGCTACTATCAACATAAATAGTGGTCTACTTTAAATTGAAAAATGACACCTGTACACGGGAATCGAGCCCGGGAACTTTTGGCACTGTTCGTGAATTCTCCTAACGCTGAGCTATCCGGGAGTTGTCCAGTGTCCAGCGTAATTCTTCACTCATATTTTAAGGCAGTGTCTGTGATGGACGTGTGGAAATCGTTGGCTTTATAATAATTATGAACAATCATTTAATATCATGAGCTATCAGAATAGCTTGGCTATTTAATCCATGATAAATTATGGTGAATTAACAGCTCGTAGTCCCCTTCGTAGGAGTTTCATGAATCATGACCTTGTCGTCGTTGGTGAGGGGGCTTAAGTGCCCCTTACATCAATTTACCTAGAGGTGAATCTCCTTTTGCAAGTTTATCAATTACCCCGAATAAATTATATAAACAATGACATAGTATACATTATCATCATTTTATTACAATTTAAGTTTGAATTCGTATGAAATTAATACGAAATTTAAACATGGTTTAGAGATTCAAACGTTGTATACTTTTCTAACAATATAACCATGGTTTAGATTTTCTAATAATTAATTTAAAAAATGTAAGAAAACTATTTATATTGTTTAGTCATTTAACACAGTAAGGGAGGATGTCCCCTATAGCATGTTCTGTATCGGGTAAAACCCGGTGAGATAAGACGATTATGTACGATTTTTGACATTTATGGTCTATATTAACTATCTCAATACCCGCTTCAGTGGCCGATTAGTCTTATAAGGCGTCACTCTCGTGATAGACTGTCGTACTGAAGACGTGGAGATCGTGGTTTGAATCATGGTCGGGTCTACAGAGTATGATTTTTACTCAATGGTTTCCCACTCTCCTTCCACGTAAATGAGGGTAGATTACTTCTAAAATACTCCCTTCCTCATCCCTACCCCAATAGAGTAATTATCATATATATGTTTAAACCTGAACAGATACTAAGGCACGGTGATTTTAAAAATGTTAAAAAAATATATCAAAAATCAATAGCCTATACATGATGAGTGGTTATTGGTCTCGGACCCACTTTATGAAAAAATAAGCAGGGAATATTTGGACGAATTTTTCCCGAAGGTGTTTGTTAAAGGAGTTATTGGCCCTTGAAAATCATGTTTTAAAATTCTTTTATGTAGGAATATCAGAAACAACTTGAACTAAAACCACAAATCACTGGGTCATGTTTTGTTAAACTAAAATGTTAAATCTCTGAAAATTAGGTTGGTGAGTTCATCCCCCTTTTCTGAACCAATAGGGGTTGCCACACTAGCTTCATCTTGCAACACTGCACAACCGGCTGCCTAACTCCAAGGCACTAACAAACTGTAATAAAATAATTAATAAATTGTTTTCTCGGAAACAATGAACCTGAGAGAGTTCAGATAGGACGACATTATTTTTGTTAATTCAAACATGCTGATTAATAATTCGTTAATAAAAATAAATTACAGCACAGTGTTACAAAATTCAATGTGAAAATAGGATGGCAACCCCCATTTAATCGTACTCGTCAATATAAGCTGATAATGGCACTATGCGTAAAACTTTTCCATTAAGGAAGATGTAAATTGAATCATGGTGAATGCTACTATGGAGAAAATCATTAAATATATATATCGAATAGGGAAGTTAATGAATAAAACATTAATCCTTCAAATTTATAATTATTTGTGATCTTAAAAGAATGTTATTTAAATTTTCCTATTATTATAATATTTTAGGTGACCTGGTGGTCTAGGGTAAGGTATCAGACTTCTGTGCTGAGGTCCAAAGGTTCAATCCTAGGTCCCGCACAGACTTATCTGATTGCCAAACCCTTCCTTCACCTCTGACAAGATGTGTATATTAATCACAACTTGTGAATGTGTGGACTGCCAGGCCTCCACCGTGGTTCGGATCACGTTAAATGTAGGTCCTCCATTTAATCTCACAATCCCCTACCATAGCGCATTAGCGTAAGTGCGTATAACCCGAACGGTAGTAAGACGCGTGCTAATAATAATAATAATAATAATAATAATAATAATAATAATAATAATAATAATAATAAAAATTTTTAGATCAAGATTTATTTTGGGCCAACTTTAATAAAAATAAAAAAAAATTCAAATTTGATAATATTTTAACTGAATATTTTAAATCTTATTGACTAGGCTACACTTTAGTCATTGATCTATTTCACAGTAGCAAAGTTTGAAATAGCAAACATAAATAATGTATTTTAATTTCCAAATACTTTAATTTATGTGGGATACATAAACCCAACCAGCTGTATGCACAACATATGTATAGAATGTGTAGTTATTGGATACATAGTATCAATTTAATTTATAAATAAACCACTTCAGTGGCCGCATGGACTAAGGCACTACTCTCGTAGTAGATTAGACGGTCGGTTACGGGGATATCAAGGTTCGAAAGTGGATCAAGTGCATTGAGGGTGGTTATTTTAAAATGGTTTTCCAATCTTTCTCTACGCAAATGCGTTTACACTTCCTCTGTATATAGCATTCCTAATCCCTAAAACTATCGTAATGACTCAGAATACACTACACTGGAAATCATCGCTGAGGGAACTTCATGCCTACCATTGAGAAACAGGGTTGACCTTGTCTCGTTTTTGTGTGGTCAACCTCCCCTCAAATATAAGACAATTTCGCAACGCCGGTTAGTTGGTGCTACCAGTAGCTCCTTCTTACTCCAGCACATCACCTACTGACATAACTGAGAGCGAGGAGATTTGGCAACAGTTGACTGAGAGAGAGAGTTAAGATAAAGATTTTCTCCATAAGACCTGCAGTTCCCTCTACAATGATATTGGGTGTAAGTTAACTGTACTACAATTAGTGATAAAGGAATTAAAATAGCATAGGTCCCTCAAGCACATAGCTTGTTTCATTCTTGACCAGGGAAGGGAAATATTTGGAAGGCCAAGTGTCACTTCACAGATTCCTCATATGGCCGCACTCTTCATGTACAGTAAATTTTACCAAAATATAATAATGGACCTACCATAGATTGATATATTGATAAATAGATCAATCGATAAGAGCAGTTAGTTTTTTTTACTTTATTAGTTAAAAAGAGCAATTTTTTATTTTAACTAATTAAAATACATGCCGTTTGGGAATATATAATTTAAAACGATGACTATACATAACTGATAGAATATGCGAAACGGTCGCATCGAACACTTCAAAAAGCCACATGTGACCTCAAGGCTACAGGTTCCCCATCCCAGATGTAGATTAGTAGCAAATATATTATTTACCTGGTATTGTTGCATTTTACATTCATATAACGCTCTTGCATTCTTTCGTTGCTATAAAACAAAACACATCTAACTACGCATACTAGTTACAACTATCCTTTATATTTGGAATTTAAGTAAAGGTTGTCTGTAGGTAAATCTTACTCTTGATGGAAGAAATCTCTCGATCTTGTAGCCAGGATAGTAGTGTTTGTGTGTGTGTGTGCGTGCGGGGGAGGGGGTTGACAAGTTGGGGGAGTGACAAGGTTGGGGGGTAAGATGGGAGTTCTCCTCGCTTCCAAGAAAGACGATCATGTTTCTCTTAAAGGTGATTCGCACTACTCAGAAATCTAAAGAATCGGATGAACACTTAACTCCAATTTTTATAACTTTGTCCCCATTCCTTCTCTATCTCCCCTCTCCTCCCCCCCCCACGAAACTCCAGTCTGAAGTATATGTGAGAGGGGTAGGCTGACACTGACATTTGGGAATTGGGTTTGTAAAATTCCTTGAATAAGATTCTGTGTCAAGATATGGGTTTGTTTGGGATTAGTGGTGAACTGTAACATTCGGCGAGAAATTGTGAAGTTTTTTTTTTATGACTTGAAAAATTTTGAATATTTAAAGTGGAATGGAAAGGAGCGCGTGTTAGATACAGTTTTATTTACATACAGGTTTTGTAACAAAAATGTTTTTTGTTAAAATAAATAATGTATTTTATATATATTTATACATATATACATTTATATATATGATGTATATATATTTATACATACATATTTTATATATATATATATATATATAATGGTACAACTCCTCTAAATTCAAACTTACTAATCCCTAACTCACTATATATATATATTATATATATCACCACATGTATGTATTGATTACTCTAATGAGCTAGGGATTAGTAAGGTTGAATTTAGAGGATTTGTACCATCACTTGCGGGGAGGGAGGGTAGAACATCATTTAGGAAAAGCCTCCTTGGTGGCTGCGTTGTCTAACGCGCTAATCTCGTGTTGCACTAGACTGCCGAAGACGAGGAGATCAGGGGTTTGATCCCGGTCGGGTGCACTGAGGGTGGTTTTTTCCTAAATGGTTTTCCAATCTCCCTCCACACAAGTGCGGGTTCACTTACTCTAAATTAAGCCTTCCTTATCCCTATCTTATTAGTGTAATTAGTACATAGGCGTATAACCTGAACAGGTAGTAAGACGTGGTGCTAAAAAATATGTTTTTTTAAAGGAACATCACACTCAGTACACCCGATCGGGACTCGAAACCCGATCTCCCTGTAATCGGCATTCATAGTCTATTGCAAAAATGACGCTTTAGACCTTGCATCCACTGACGCAGATACTAAAATATTGCTTCAGTAGATACACTCAGCTTAAATTTCTACTTCTAAGTCGCAGAATTTGACCAAAAAAACCTTTTTCTCCCCTCATTTAAAAAGTTTTAGTTCAAATTCTTCTATGCCCATGACCAATAAAAAGATGTTGATTTTGTTATGTGTAGAAAATTAAACCAAACCTATCTACTGAAGCAATATTTTATTTATTTGGGCCAAAAAGGTTTTTTTTGCTAGAAAAACTACAAAAATACGGACCTTAGGACATTCCCTTTCATCCTACGGATACCATTTATTCCTGTTTGCTAACATTCCTATTTTTTATCTGTCCATTCATGCTACTAGGGAAGGACTGGGAAGAATTTTTGGATGAAGAACCACATTGATAAATTAAATATAAGAATGGGCTGCCAAATAAAATTTGATTTTTCAAAAAACTCAATTTATTACAAAATAATATATTTACAGCATAAAAAATGAAGACAGTATATACAATATAAATAATTAGGCCTAATTGATTATCAAATAAAACAGAACTTAATGTGATGAATGCTAATTTTTTTCCATATCTTTCATCATTTCTCTAAAGTCGGGAATAAATTTAGTAGTTGAGGTTTTTAAAACTGCTGGTAAATATTCATTGGTGTGTTGAATAAAAATTGTAAATACGTACATAAGAATACATTTTTTATTCTGGTATTTTAAGTACTTTTTTCCTTGTAAATATACATTTATAGCTCACATAAAAATACGTGACGTATGTGGCCCACGGGTGATAATTTGCCCAGAGCTGTACTATGGGTAAGGCCCGTCTCTAACAGGTGCAATTTCAGATTTCGCATTAAGTCTGTTCGCTGTTGTTCTTATGTAATTTAAAAATTTTCGAAACATGGCTATGCCATGTATGTATTGATTTTGTCCAAGATTTATTTATCACAAAGATGGCATAGTCCTTAGTCCAAAAATATATCTGTAGCTCTAGCTACGTGATCATTGTGTTCTGATTCCATCCCTGGGGTCATTCCTCTACAAAAATAAACTCATTTTTAAGAATTTTGGGGGAAAGCCTAGTTACAATACTAAAGTAACCATTGTGTGAAGTTTCAGCTTTTTACCTTACGATAAGTTTAATAAATATACAACACATAGTTTTTATTATCTAGATAAAATGTATGAACGCTTGTAGTGAAAAATGTACATACAAATTTAAATAGAGTGTTAATTTTATCGTCACATTATTAAATATAATATATACATCCATCAACATACTCATGCAAAAGTTCTTATTAAAAATTATTGTTCCAAAACATTGCGGTTCCCATGATGAGTATTTACTTTTATCCTGTAAAGAAAGACAAATATAAAGGATTTGTGATATTGAACTATTCGATTAAAAGATTTTGATCAAAATTTACTTTTATATGCTCCCGATTCCTTAAGAGTTGTTTTCGTCTCACGGTGTATGTATGCGAATGTTTCACTGTATCTATGTGAGTGTTTCTTTATTTGATTGTCTTCATCTATGTATATCTCTCTTACTATTGCCCTTGGTCTCTCTGTTTCTCTCTCTACCTCTTTTTGCCTCTCTCTCTTATCATATTTTTATGTCTCTCTGTTTATCTGGAACAGGGTGAGCAGATGCCTTTGGCGCAAATGAGGACAAGGACTCTCAAATTGTAGGACATTCAAGCAAAATGTAAGACGTTACAAAATAAAAGTTAAAAATATACTCGTACAGATTCACTTCGTGTGTTTTATTGATAACCACATTATATATTTTATTGTACGTTCAAGATTAACTTATAGGTTAGTACGCACGCTGTGATTGGTTGCTGACGGCATACACACAGCCAATATAAGTCACCAATTTTATCACGTGGACACCGCGTGGTGTGTTTTTCTGACAAAAATGCACGAAGACTGAAACTGAAATATCATCTTACGGCAGAATTTCTAAAGGAGAGATAACTTTGAGAAGAAATAACACCAAAATATGACAAATGTATTTATTTTTTCAAAATGGTGGACATTTTCTAAATTTTGAAAATTCCTTTAGGGCATCGGACAGAGGGTTTAACTGTAGGACATATCCGGGAAAATGAGGAAGTCTTGTTACCCTGATCTGTACTTACTACTCAAAGTTAAATTTAACTAATTTTTATAGGTTAAGGTACGAAGTAATTGTGCATAGGTTCCACTCCCCCTAAAATAATAATTTGCGTCTAGCTTTTATAGTTGTTAAAACGATATATTATCTGTGCATTTTAAATGAATGAGAAGAACAAGGTTCTGTTTTAAATCGACCGTCTAGAATTTAATCTTTCTGTCTGCTCCTAGACTACTTCCAAATGAGTGAATTTTTTTTTTAATTGGCAGGGACATCATGTGAAACTAGGCCGATATTTTCAATTTTCAAATTTATTGCGAATCTGGTAGAGTTCCAGAGCTCAAAATTAGATGAAAAGATAAGACCCGAAAAAGTTTTTGAAACAATTACATATTATTGTAAATAAATTCTACTATTAATGTTTCTAAGCAGTGGAATGGAGTCACTTTATGAATCTTAGACAATATTCTATTGTGATTTACAAAGCATTCTTTTAATTTTATAAAAAAATTTGTTGGTGGGAAGGATTTGATCCCATGAACACTCATATAATGTACGCTCATGAAATAACATGTATCAAATTTGATGAAATTGTCAGTCATTACAGAATATGTTGTGGAAGCAATTTCAAAGCCTCTTTATGAACAAGATGTTGTGGATGCAATGTCAAAACCTCTTTCTGAACAAGATGTTGTGGATACAATGTCAAAACCTCTTTATGAACAAGATGGTGTGGATGCAATGTCAAAACCTCTTTATGAACAAGATTGTTGTGGATGCAATGTCAAAACCTTTTAAACAAGATGTTGTGGATGCAATGTCAAAACCTTTTATGAACAGATGTTGTGGATGCAATGTCAAAACCTCTTTATGAACAAGATGTTGTGGATGCAATGTCAAAACCTTTTTATGAACAAGATGTTGTGGATGCAATGTCAAAACCTTTTTATGAACAAGATGTTGTGGATGCAATGTCAAACCTTTTTATGAACAAATGTTGTGGAGTAAATTTCAAAAGCCTCTTTATGAAACAAAATGTTGTAGATGCAATGTCAAAACCTCTTTATAAACAAGATGTTGTGGATGCAATGTCAAAACCTCTTTATGAACAAGATGTTGTGGGTGCAATGTAAATCTTCGGAAAAGATATGGTGGATAAATGAAATGTTCATTGTTCAAGACTTTTTTTTAGTATAAAAGCTTTAAAAGGTAACGAACACATTGATGAAATGATTAACTTTCTAATAGGTATAAAACATGTTAGGAATAAACGAAATAGTCTATCGTATTTATAGGAAATGTTGTAGAAACGAAAAATATTATAAAGCTTATAGTTAATTTTGCTATAGTTTTCGATAAACAGTTAGTATACAATACAATCTAGTAGGTTTGAGAATGTTCAGAACGAAACATATTAGTTTGAATGGATTTGCAATGATGTCTTACTATGGCGTTTGGTGGCCTGAGATATGTCCAGGGCTTACAAGAATAATAACCCGCATTTGTTGCCATGCAGTCTATGGCGTAAGTTTACCACTATACTGAACTAGAAGGAAGATGTATCTAGGTTCAAATTTCACCCATGGATACTGAAAAAGAGGGCGGGGGTGTTCCTGAAAGGATCTAACCTAGTGATTTTCCTATCCTCACTTTCTGCAAATGCTGGTATACTTATTATAAATGCAGCCTCCTCTTACTTTACCCTAAGTTAATGCCAAAAAATATATGGGTGTTAGATTTATGATTAACAATAATAATTTAAATTTGATATGCGTTCAGCTGCGTCATAGCATTCAACTGACCAAACAATTTCATTTTTAAAGAATTATTATTGATAATTGACGATTCTTTATGGGAATTGAGTTCAAGCCCCAGAGGCGTCACTAACACTTAATTATTGGAGTTTAGGGAAGGTGGAGGGAGCCAATAACACATCAATTTTTAAAAATAAAAATTAATTCATTCCAAATGAATAGTACCAATAATATAATAATGAGATTAACTTTGTTATTTATATAAAAAACTACCTTAGTCAATAATGCATTGCTACAAATTTGTATTTTCTATTCTTTGAATATAATAATTCACTCTTTCTTTTTCGGTAGTAAGTTTGTTCCATTTGAGAAGATTATTGTAAACAGGGCGTGGCCCCGCCCCCACGCTCACAAAGTGCATGCTAAATCACATCAACAACAAACAGTAATCCATTGAAATTAAACCATTATTTCCTACTTCCCCAAGAAGTCTGTCAAAGTTTCATTTTGGAAGTAATCTGTCTGTGTTTTTTTTTTAGCACCGAGTCTTACTACTAGTTCAGGCTATACGCTTATGTGATAATTACGCTAGTGGTTTTAAAGATGAGTAAGGTTGTATGTATAGGAATTGTACCTGCATTTGAGTGGGGTAAGCTTGGAAAACTATTTTGGAAAAAAACTACCTTCAGTACATCTTGATAACCCCGTCATTGGCAGTCTAGTTTAACACTAGAGTAGCGCTTTAGACCATGCGACCACTGAAGTGGGTTAGTCTGCATTAAAAGCTCTAAATTGAACTGTGTGTGTCACAATATCAAACACACCAAAAAAAACCTAACTATTTAATGGTTTCCCCTTTCTGTGGCCGGCTGGTGTAAAACCTCACTCCCGTGACAGATGGTGAGATCGGGGATCGAATATCCTTGAGATGTACTGAGGCTAGTGTTTCCTAAATGGTTTTCCACTCAAATGTGGGTACATTTCCTCTAAATTCAACTTTCCCCATCCTTATACAATAGTGTAATTCGTACATGTGCGTATAAGCCAAACGGGATGAGGTGCTAAAAAACATTTCTTTCCTAATCCGACTACAACCATTAAAATAACTAAACTGTATTTTTTTAGCACCATATTTTTCCCAATTACGTTAATGTGTTAGGGATTAGGAATGTTGAATTTGGAGGAATTTTACCCACATTTGCGTGAAGGGAGAGTGGGAAAAAACAAACTCAATACATCCAACCGGTATTTCAACCCCGATATCCCTGTCATCACCAAGCCAGTCTCTTGCTAGAATTATGTCTTAGACCATGTTGCCATCGAAGCGGGTGATACAATTTATGAAGCAAGGTCAATTTTTAGGTGCATTTTAACTATACAAAATTGATTTATTATGCTTCAAAGGCATTAAAAGGCAGTGTCTACTTGGTGTGCGTTTGCCTATGTATATATATATATATATATATATATATATATATATTTACATCTATGCGGCGCCGCCTTCCATTTACTTTAAAACATAACTTTTGCACAGAACTTTCCCTAAAATTGAGCTTGTTTCATAATTTTCAGCACTTTTAATAGCTTAGGTTTGATAGATATTTATAAATGTATTTTATTTCTTGATTTTTAGTTCTGACGAGGCTTGACCACGTTGTTTTTGTTTAATTCATTGTTAACACAAAGTGATAGATGATGATTGCCCACTAAATCAGTCCCGATAACTGAATCAAACTCAATTAAGTGAAAAATAACACCCTAAACACGGGGCTAGTGTTAATACCAGGGTGTAATTTTTCCCTTAATTGAAATTTTTTCATTTTAATTTATTTTTGCTAATATATTTTTTTAAATTTAATTGTGGTCTATCAAGAAGTTCTTGAGAATTGTGCTGCCAAATTTGAGGCAACAAACACAGCCAGTCACGCATCAATTTCTGGTCCTCCTTCCTTGTTATTAACACAGTATAGATTCATAGGCGTTGCTAAATTTTAATTATTGGTGGTGGTGGTGGTAGGGGGAGGAGGAAATGAACCCATTTTCACCTTAAATTAAAGAATAGAAATAAATTAGTAGCAACTAAATAATACAAAATATATAGATTAATTAATTCTCTAAGTTACATAAAAATGTTACCTCTACAAATTACGCATTGCAACAAATATAAATTTTCAATTTACAGAATAAAACAATTTAGTGTATCTTTTACGGTATTTAGAGTGTCCCGTTTGAGAAGATTAATGGCGGAGTGTCGTGCCCCCTCATGCGCAAGTGCAGGAGTTTTTTTATTGCCCAATATGTTCCAGGATGTTAGGCAGTGGATTAGAAAGTGTGATGGTTGTTTGGGAGCCAAACCTCCACAGAACACTCGTTATAGGCTACACGCTGCAGATGTTGCTCATGGCCCGTGGGAAACTGTGTTTGTTGATTTTGTAGGCCCCATCACTCGTTCTACTAATGGGAATACCTGTGTACTTAACCTCATTGATGGATTTTCTAAGTTTGTGGTTATTATTCCCCTTAGGAACACGAAAGGTTCTACTACTGTTAAAGCTCTCTCTGATATGGTGTGGGCGATTTTTGGCGCCCCCAAAAAGATAGTAAGCGATAATAGACCCTGTTTTTGCTCCAAGCTATTTCATGATATGTGTTTTGCGTGGGGAATTAAGCATGTAACTACTAGCCCTTACAATCTTGTCTCCAATCAGGTAGAAAGGTTAAATAGAAACTTGAACATAGCTTTGACCATTTATCATGGTAATTTCCAGCCTCACTGGGACAAGGACTTGAATTTTTTTTATCACTTGCTTTTAACTCGGCTATACATGAGTCTACAGGAGCTACCCCTTTCTCTTTGTTACTTGGTAGAGAACTGAGTCATCCCCTGCTGGATATTTGGGACGTTGACCCTCTGGTAGGGGTTTCTGGAAACTCCTCTTATTATGAAAGGTGTGAGCTTACCTTTCATAATTTGCGGAGATCTCGGTCCAGAATGGCTGCGGCTTACAACCGAGGTCGTAAACCAGTTTATGTGTCGGTGAAGGACACAGTTATGTGTCGTAATTTCCCTTTGAATTCGGCTGCTGACAGGATCTCTGCCAAGCTCACACCTAAATGGGGCGGTTCATGGCACGTCAAGTCTTTCTTAACTCGTGTGTCTGTTTTACTTGAACATATGGAAGATGAAAGCCAAACTCGTCAAGCTCACATAAATCATTTGAAAAAGGTTAATGGTATGTAAAGTAATATGAGATAAAGTGTAAAGGTATATTAAATGTTGTAAATATTTTTGGGGGGCTCTACTAGATCTAGTAGGAAAATTTAGACTATAGCTTTTGTATTTGAAATATAAATATTAGTGTAAATGTAAATTGAAGTAAGAGAAAAGTAAGTTTTGCATTAGAAAGGTAAATGTAAATAAAATTCGAAGTATTAGAAACAAGTTAATGTTTTGCTTTCATAGATTAAATACAGGGTATATAAATATATAGCTATATGTAAATAAAAATGTAGAAAATTTGAAATTTGAAGAAACAAATTATCATACTGCATATAAAATGTGTGTTAGATAACTGGTTGCTGTGATATAATAATAATTCAGTTAGAATCAAGTTCTATTAGTGGTTTTATTCTAAATAGATAACAATTTGGTATATCAGTTTTGCCTATTTGTACTAATAATAATAATATTAATAATAACAATAATAACAAAAGGTGGAGTAACTTTATAGTTAATGTTCGTAATTTTCTAAATTATTGTCATTTTACATTTGATATGTCATTAAGATCTCTTGATTGTACGGGAGTCAAGGGTGAATTTGTATATGCTATGGGACTGACTCCTTCCATCCCTCCCTTCCTTTCCTTCTGCATCTGCGCTCTGGAACTGGAGCTCGACTTCTTCTTCTGACTGCTCCCTTGAGCTGGGAAAGACGCCGGACGATTCCCCCAAACCGGTGTCTGCGATGTAGTTCCGGTCATCCACACCAAAGGGGCGAGAGGCCTGTAAGATGTTTCTTCGCCATCGCCTGTTAACTCCCTCCTGGGGAGCCTTTGATCAAAATGTTAGGAGAGTTGTAGCATATTATTTATAAAATATGACATCTACAATTAAAATTCCAAAAAGACAACTAAAACAAGATAACAAGTACTAATCTATTCCAATAAGATGTGGCAGGTGGTGACTCACTGTGAATTGATGTTGCCGGGAAACGCCCTAGCGTCGAGGAACATTGCCTCAGTGGACCATATCGGCACCGCGAGCATTTTCACTTCTTGATCGAAGGGCACACATCGAAGAAAAGAAAGATAATTGTCTTTGCTCGCCACACCTTCTGACAACGCTAGTGAGAAATTGGAGTCATTTGGCAACTCTATCTCCCCCTCTCCCCTTAGAGCTCCTGACGTAGTCGATTTCCGATGCAGTTCTGTTGCTATATAAAGGATTCCCTGTGACTCGCATTTTTGTATTTCATTGTATTTATTCAACGGAGGAAGAACTACGACGTAAAACTTCAGCACCGAAGACTACTGGTGGCCACGATGTGTCAGGCATCGGTCTCCCCAGCACGTAACAGAGAGAAGCCTCTTCTGAGACTTTAGTATCTGTATCTTCTGTCTAGAATCTACATTAGATTCTAGACTCCGTTTCTATGTCCATAAGACATAGTTTCATGTATCAGAATGTTTTGCTTTATTTTCAATGTCGATTAGACATTGAGTATTGTGTTAGAATATCTGACGTTGCATTCTATGTCCATCAGACATAGTTTCATGTATTAGGATGTCTTGCTTTATTTTCTATGTTGATCAGACATAATGTATTGTGTTGGGGTGTCTGATTTATTTTCTATGTCCGTCAGACACAACTTTTAATGTCAGAAGGTCTAACATTATTTTCTATGTCCATCAGACATGGTTTCTCTAGTCGGAATGTCTGACGTTATTTTCTATGCCCATCAGATATGGTTTCTTTAGTCAGAATGGCTAACATTATTTTCTATGTCCATCAGACATAGTTTCTTGGATCAGATAGTCTGACGGTTATTTCCCTATACCCATAAGGCATAGTTTAAATACGAGGGCTCTATACTCTATATATGTATAGGACCAGGTGATTGAGTATACTGAGTACATGAATTTAATTTCATTTTCTAAGTCCTTAAGACATTGTTATATTTTTATGACACACTAAACGGTATGATCACGTTTAGAATCTCTTTATGGCTACAATCAGATCATCTAACACTTTATTCTTGGGCCTAGTTAGGTCAGTGACTGGTGGAAGTCACGATTACACCCTTTTTGTGTAGCTATTTACGGTGCACAACCTGTGGGAGCACTACTAGATTGAAGTATTGGCCCGCGAGGATAATGCTTTCTTCCGGCCCCTTCAGGCGCCATATTTATCTTAGTGTTCAAATATAGTTTGTACTAGCTATTGTATGCCCTAGTAATGGGTAAATGTATAAATTTACAATTGATTGTTCTGGCAGTACTCATTAGGAAATGACCGACCCTAGTAAAATACTGTGTAGATGCCTGATTGTCAGCCATATATTATTTGTAAAATGGAAGTTCCTCTTATAGGATATTATTCTTTGGTTTTTCGTAACTCTCCATGAGGGTTAATACAAGCTAGTTAGCTTAAATAATATTCTTCTTAGTAACTCTAAAAATATAGGATATGATGCTATGCTTCTAGTTTCAATTGTTTCACTATCATTCATTATTAGACCTCTCAGGTATTAGCCTGGCTAGATTGTCTTTTTGTATATTGCCTAAAACTTAATTCCCCCTTTTACTGTTGCCGAGTTGTGGTAGACGCTTCTTCGTTCGAGTAAGAGCGAATATCCCTATTTCTAGACTTATTAAACAAAACGAAATGTTTTATCTATCTTCTGTCGATTCCTTGTCTACAAAGTGTTAATATCTATTCGTCCAACCGAATGTTTTCTACCTCAATAACGAAATACAGTTATCGTTAATTAATTGAATTAAAATATTTTCATTCATATGTAATTGTATACCTTTTTGTTTGCTTTATAAAAAAGTTATTTGTTAAACTTATATATTTCTGTGATGCATTTTCCCTCCCTATCCTTCATCAATTATAATTTATGTAATTAAGTAATAGTAATCATCTCTTTTTCTACGTGATAGGAGAAGCGACGATGCAACCTGTGCCACTCTGCTACATATTATTGGAATAGATTAGTACTTGTTATCTTGTTTTAATTGTCTTTGTGGAATTTTAATTGTGCTTTCATATTATATAAATGACATGCTACAATTTGGTCTTGTTAGCCGGTGTCAAGGTGCATTGATGATGTATTTTCCTAAATGGTTTCCCTATATCCCTCTACGCAAATGGGTGGTAGATTTCAATATAAATTCTAGATATCTAGCCCCTACCCCAATAGCTTAATTAAAATGCGTAACTTATATCCTGGACGATTAGTACTTCCACTCGACTCTTGAGTGGAGACATTTTTTCTAATTTCTGACTTCATAATTTTTGCGCCATTAATTTAATTTAATGTAGATAGCCCAAGTGGTTATTAATACGCTGTTCAAAAAAAAGTGTCATATAAAAAACCCTTTTTGCCAGTGAAAATAAAATATTATCTTGAAAAAAAAAAGTCAAATTTTAGACGGGTTTCTAAATTAGTTAGATAAATATTTAGGAACAGCATTAGTTAGACGACTAAAAATAAACTAGGACTGCTTTAAACGCTTATATCAATGTCATATTGATGCATTTTAAATTCTACTTTTACTTAATTCCCCCCTTCTTAGCTTTTGATAAAAAAAAAGGCTCATTAAAATCGCCATAGCTTTTAAAATAATATGAGTTAAATCACTAAAATTTCGAGGGAGTATATCTATAAATAACAGTAAACAGTCATTAAAGTTCAGATAAAGCAATTTAAAATATATATTATCAGTTGGTCTGCCTGGGTAGCTGATATATTGACAATCAGTTGTTGCGCTTAGGTTAAATATTGACAAAACTAAAGGTAACTGGTATTGGAGTGGAGAATGTATACTTGCGAATCGAATGTTGTAATTTAATGGGGAGGGGGGTCACAACATACTAGTATTTACCTCCTCCCTTTTTGTTCTACTGCCAGACAGATCCATCCAATGCACAGACAAGGTATAAACCAGACTCACAGCCTTCAGGTTAAAATGGTTGCGCTCATTGGAAGAGCTTGAGTCCTTCAACACAGGGATCGCTACGTGCAGTCCCATGTGACATCATCACTTTCAAGCAGGCTTTTTTTTTTTAAATCAGTTCACTTTAAAGATGGTTTTACTTGAGAATGATAAAAATTTCCTTATAGTATCCATAACCCAGCTTTCACAAAGATATGTTCAGGTAGTGGATCAACCCCCTTTTCCCATAAGCCAACTCCCTAAAGAGCCTACTAAGACTGCAAATTACACAGAAAACATATAATACAATGTTCCATTTCTTGTTTAAGTGAATTCTTGCAAACTATATATTTGTAAACAATCTTCAAATGCCGTCAACTAGTTACTTGTTTGAAAAGATTTGTTAATTGAAAGGGGGTAAGAGGGTGAGTTGAGATAGGGTGATCTTCTAGACACTAGAGGATGTAGTGAACGGTTGTGCATTATATTGTATCAATCAATAACTGTTTGAAATATAATACGAGGGGACCTGGCGGTCTAGGGGTGAGGTGTCAGACTTCTGTGCTGGGGGTCCGGGGTTCAATCCTTGGTCCCGGCACAGATTCATCTGATTGACAAACCCTTCCTTCACCTCCGACAAGACGTGTGAATTTGTGGAATGCCAGGCCTCCACCGTGGTTCGGATCCCACGTTAAACTGTAAGTCCTCCATTTCATCTCACAATCACCCTACCTTTACACATTAGCATAAGTGCGTACAACCCGAATGGTTAGTAAGACACGGTACAAATACTACTACTACTACTACTACTACTACTACTACTACTACTACTACTAACTAATAATAATAATAATAATAATAATAATAATAGTAGTAGTAGTAGTAGTAGTAAATATATTGCACAATGGTCAAATACGGGTAAGTCTGTAGGTACAATTGTGCAATATCGCTTCAGTTCAATACAAGATTTCAAGGATGAAGCACGCTATCCTCAACAAATGTAGGCAAGTTAAAAAATAGAGTGCTAAATCTAATAAAACTGAAAAGAGGACATTTATTGTTCAATGCATTGAAGTTTATAAGTCTTTCAATGATCAGTTTCTCTTTCCACTTTTATCTCTTATTTTCTCGTTTACATAAAGTCAAAGAAATGGCTACATGAGCCTCATCCGTATGAATAAACTGAACTATTGCACAATTCGATTTTTGACTTAATGAAATGTCTAAAGAAAAGTTAATAAAAAAATGTTCACAATATTATTGATTGTCTAAGGACCACCTTAAACCATGCGCCCATCGCAGTGGGTGGGACATTTGTTCAAGTCCTAGTCGAATCATTCTCTGTATAAAATATGTCAATCACGAAATAAAATCCACCATTTTAAAGGTTGTTAAATTGTTTGACGTTGAAAGGACTTCAATCGGATCACCAGACATGTGTGTAGTCGATATAGTGATTTAAGTGTTCTTTGCAGAACTTGGAGTCCTTTCCGCAGGGAATAATTATGGAAACTACTTTTGTATGACTGAGGCCATTTCTAAAAAGAACGGTCAATTCAGTTGGATGTGGGATACAGACTCCACAGTAGTTATGAATTCCCAGATGCCAAAAAACCGACGCGAGCTAAGTGTAGGCATATAAAAATAATTGTGGACGTCCGTTGAAAATAAAATAAGAATGCATTTAATTGGGTTAACCGCCACCGCCTGAACCTTTTTTTAATTAGCAAAAGTGATCTTATTTCCTCACGCATTTTTAGTGCCTTTTTATTTTAATAGAAACGAACACTTTGGGTTAAGATTAGTATTAGCTTTTAATACTATTTACATTTATAAAACATTCAAAATCTTGAATTGTCTACTTTTTAAAATACAAATACATTAAAAGCTACTGTAAATAATAGTTATAGTTTTCACAAATTGTGTGCCCAAATTTTTTTTTTTTTACTATATACAGAAAACAAAAGAAAAGATAACATAAAATCAATTTGGGGTTTATATTTCTTTTCCATTTTAGTGTTCGTTTCTGCCCACTCTCCCGGGCTATCCACCTCCACTTCTCCCACGCCATTCTACTGATTGAACCACCCACTCTGTGCCCTGATTCACCCCCCCTACCCCCTCCTGCAAACACCAACTACTCTCCCCTTCCATACATATATTTATACGGTGCGCTCCGGTCGGCCCAAAATCATAAGAGTGGCTCATTCGCCTTCAACCCTTCCTCATCTGTTCGCATTTTGTGTACTGACGCCGCTTGACGGAGCTGTTATCATTTCAACGCTTCTTTCGTTTCAACAACCTTCAACGTCAGAGAAGGTAAGATTTCAAATTATTTTTATTTATGATGTTGTTTTTATTATAGTAAGTAGCATATCATTCTTGAACAAACACCAATTCATTGATTAATTCTTGTCAAAATAACAAAACCGAGAAGACAAATAAAATCTTATATACTAATATATACTAACTATTAATAAGAAGTGCATTTTAGCAAATACTAAGTATTATTATTATTTAGCACCGCGTCTTACTACCTGTTCGGGTTATACGCTTAAGTACTAATTACGCTATTGGGTTAGGAATTGGGAAGGCTGAATATAGAGAAAGTGAACCCGCATTTGCGTGGAGGGAGAGTGAAAAACCATTTAGGGAAAACCACCCTCAGTTCACCCGACCAAGATTCCAACCTTGATCTCCACGTCCTCGGAAGTCGAGCTCAACACGACTAGCGCGTTGGCTAACTACGCCACCGAGGCGGGTAAATACTAAGTATAAGATCGAGCTTGTACCTTTTGATTAGTGATTGACAACATTTATTTGTATTATTATAGCCATCCAACTTAACAAAAATGGGGGATACAAACTATATTGTATATTCTAGTTATATTTTGGAACAAAATTTATTCTTGAAATTTGCAACAATAAAAAAATCAACACCGCGTCTTACTACCCGTTCGGATAAACACTTATGTACTAATTAAGTTAATGTTTTTTAGGGATTAGGAAGGTTATACAGTAAAACCTTGGATTGCGTGCATAATTCGTTTCGTAAACGTGTTCGTAATACAAAGCACTCTTATATCATAAGAAATAATGGAAACTCAGATGATTCGTTCCACAACCCAAAAATATTTAATTTGAAAATGATTAATACCTTTTTTATTTTCGTTATTTAAATGTAACTATACTGTAATAAAATTTATTAATTAAATTTAATCGTAGCTAGTGTGAGGTAAACGAGAGGGAGGAGAGGAGGAGGTGGGTTATTGTTTAGGATGACTTTCACTGTCACTAACGGAATCACTGCTATATGTTGGCTCACTGTAATCTTTTTCTTTTTGTGCGACTTTAACAAAGAACCTATCCAATGACACTGCTCGGCAGACAAATCGTAACTGTAGTACTACTCGTATTGCAAGATATCGCTCGTTTATAAAGTTAAAATTTATTGAACATTTTTGCTCGTCAATCCAAGGTTTTACTGTATTTAAAGGAAGTATACCCAGATTTGCATAGAGGGAGAATATAAAACCATTTTGGAAAAACTACCCTTTGTGCACCCGAACGAGTTTCGAAACTCGTTCTCCCCGTCATCGGCAGTCTAGTCTACTGTGAGAGTGGCGCGTTAGACTACGCGGCCACCGAAGCGGGTAATTTAGTAGTTAAAAACAATCAAAGTAAATCTTTTTATAAAATAATTATTTTCGTTCTATTAATGTTTTGGTTAGAGAAGCTCGGTTGGACTTAACTGGTTTTAAGTTGCTCTCTGTTTGGGTTTGGAGAAACACCTGGGACCTACCCATTGATTTATATTCTATCATAAAAAAATACCAAATAAGTATAAGAAACTATTTGAAAATATATATAACGCCTATATTTATTCACTTTTATTGGGTTAAAACATGCATCATTGTCTTAGTAGAAAAATAATTTCAATGTTATATCACGAGGCTCATAGGAAAAAAACAAATTAGATATTTTAAAAGTCAATTTTCTTAAAAAAATTCTCAAAATAATATTTATTGACTTAAAATTACGCCTCTCAACACGAAAAACACGTGATTTAAATGGATAATGGATCTTTGAAGTAAATTGCTATATTTTTTATTCTTTATCAGAAGACCGTGGAATCGAGATGAGTGAAATAATTTTTCCAAAAGTAAAACAAATAAATAAATATATTTTAGCATAAATTCATTTACCCCTAATTGCCTTTTATCAAATTAATAGGGAAGAACAGCGTATAACCCGCACGGGTAGTAAGACACGGTGCTAAATAAATAAATAAATAATGCAGAAAACTGTACTTCGATACGATTTCGGATTAAAGATTAGTCATCGATCTAATTTCGCGGTTAATAAACCGAAAAAACTGATACTCCTCATCCTGTACTCTTAGATCACCTAGTATAATCGCAAGAAAGCATACCATTTGAAAGAGGTGTTTTACATTTTAAAAGCCATTCAATTGTATAAATTAAATTCTACTTAATAAATTTACAAACGACTCGACAATAAAAGTAATTATAGAAATAAATAGTATATTTTAAATAAATTATATGCAATATCACTTATCGAATAAGTAATTAAAATTAAAATACATATCTTATTATTAAAATATATCCTATTAATCCATGCACTTATTTCACTTTTCAATCCTAAATATTTTGCTCCAATTATTTCGAATTAGATAATTAGCATGTATCCATACATATATTTCCTATAAATCCGTACTAGCCATACTAAATATATCAGCTTATAAATTTTTACATAAAATAAATACCTATCACCCGCGTCAATGACCGAATTGTCTAAGGCGTCATTCTCGTATTAGACTGGCCTGCTGATGACGAGATCGGGGTTCGGATCCGAGTCTAGTGAGAGTGTTTTTTCTTAAATAGTTTTCCACTCTTTTCACACGCAAATGAGGGTGTACCTACACTTCCTCTAAATCCAATCTTCCTCATCCCTAACTCATTAACATAATTATCATCTTTGTGTATAACCTAACAAGTAGTAAGACGCGGTGCTAAAAAGAGGAAAAGTAAGTTTTGTGGCTGTTTTATTTAATATTCCAATTGATATTCTTGATTTATCGTCATGTCACACATATTTTTTGTAGAGACTGGCAGGGACAGCCACTGAACTTGGATGTTGAAAAGCTAGAACAGGAAGAATCTATTTTTTTTTAAGTGTAGCTAATAAATAATCGTATAACCCGAACGAGTAGTAAGATATGCGGTGCTAATAAAAAACTGCCATGGGCATAGAAGAATCTGATTAGAAGCTTTTTAAGGGAAGATAACAAAAATCCTAGTCATATTCCACGATGCCCCTGAAGAAATGATAATATTACTATGTGTAGAAAACCAAACTAAACTTATTTACTGAGAGACCATTTTATTTATTTTAGCCAGCATTTCTTTATGCTATAAAAACCGCAAAAATTCCTTAAGCTCGTGTCTCCTTCCATCCCACCTTAAAAAGTACATGGCATCAACCTGCGAAAAAGCAATACCGACCGAGGTGACATGGTGGTCTAGGGGTAAGGTGTCAGACTTCTGTGCTGGGGTACCGGGGTTCAATCCTCGGTCCCGGCACAGATTTATCTGATTGCCAAACCCTTCCTTCACCTCTGACAAGATGTGTATTAATCACAACTTGTGAATGTGTGGAGTGGCATGCCTCCATCGTGGTTCGGATCCCACGTTAAACTGTAGGTCCTCCATTTCATCTCACAATCACCCTACCATTACACATTAGCGTAAGTACGAATAACCCGAACGGGTAGTAAGACGCGGTGTTAATAATAATAATAATATAATAATAATAATACAGACCGAGATAGCGGCCGTTTGTTGGTGAGGATAGTGCCAACTTAGCTGAATAGTAGGTGTCATGTATCATCACAACGGACCCTCTATCAATCTCGGTTTTCTAAACCAGATCAGCTATTTTTTATTCAAGTAGTTCCTCATCTGTCTTCACAAAGCTGAGTTGAAACCGTTTCAAATCCATTGCTTCAAATAAAATCTGTGATTGCCGGGAATAGAACCTGAAACCTTTGGATTTGTAGCCAGAAAAACAGACCACTAGACCACATAAGCGTTCTGAATCGAACCTGAAGTAACAGAAATACCAAACAAAACTAAATGAAGGAGTTACGTCAGTCCGATTCTTCATTCCTGGCAACATAAGGTGAAACCAACATTTAAGAAAGGGTGTGAGAAACGTCGAAATGTCGAAGTCGAAGTTGAAGGCCAAGTATCCTTTGCTTTGACTTCTACACAAACAATAACCGTAGTATCTTCAAGATATTTCGAAGAAAGAAGAAATCTTCTATTTACCATGAACGCATTTGAGATGTCTCAATGAATATGATATCAACGAATAATCATTTTTAGAATATATATACTAAACAGTATTTTAACCATGTCCAGTAATTAAATAACACTTATAGCGTAAGCATAAATACATTCAGATATGTACGCATAAAATAATATAACGTTCCTTGTTATTTTCTCTAAACCTTTCTCTTTAGTATTATGTGACAGCAACCAAAAACTTAGCTTCGACTTTTTTCGCTTATTTAAAATATTTCTTAAACTTTTCCACTATCTTGGAATTAACTAGTTGAATTCTAGCTTAGATAGATATATGAGTGGTGGTTAGGTCAGAATATTGTGTTTTGAGAAAAGTTATACAAATAAAAGTGAGAGTTTACAAATGAGTCTAACTAAAAGAATAACCAATCTCCTATAAGTTAATTAATCAACTGTAAACAATTTTTATGAGCTACGTAATTTACTAATTTTTTGGGGGGGATATCCGTAGCTTCTAATAAAGAAAAAAAGAAAAAATTATGAATATTAGGAAACATTTAGATAAAGTTATCTAACATTAATATATAGAAAAGATAAACGACATCATAATGGAATAAACTGTACTTGGTGCACCATGACTGAAAACCACTACAGTCTTCACCAAGCCTGCACAAAAACAATTGGGAGAAATTCATCTTTAGTAACACACCTTCGGGATTCTAACTATAACCTTGCTGGCAACGGCAAACCAACCCGAACGAGATTGACATTCATACCACGTGCCAACCGATGCGGGTCACTCCTGATTATGTATTTGAATACTTAGCGAAATGTCCACGCCATCTGGAATATAAGTGTTATTTAATACTTATTATCACAATTATTAAAACTTATTATGATTATACATGCACATATTATGTTTATTAATTTAATATTGCATGTTTGAATTACGTGCAGAATCAAATATAGAGGTTTTATATGGCATTCAGAATGAACGTGGTGAGATGATCTTGGATGAAAACAATATAAGAGAGTGATGGAGGGAGTATTTTGAGCAATTTTATGGCGAAAACGTAAATAAAGCAACAGAAAATAGTTAAAATCTTATGAGGGGTGAAATAATTAACGAGTCTGAGGTGTTAAAAGCTATGAAAGTGTTAAAGAAAGACACAGCTGTGAGCTTATATGGAATCACAAGTGAAAGGCTTTAGTGTGAGTGTGAGTTGTTCATTGTGTGTGCTGGTATTTCAAATGTTGCTAACGACTGGACGAATGCTGTCAATGTTCATTTCTGCAAAATCAAAGGCAGTAAGAATGAGTAAATGTATTATAGCGCAATTTGTTTGTTGAATATTCCAGGAAACGTTTCTGGAAGATTCTTAATTGAGAGGGTGCGTGAAAAAACTACGGACAAAATTTGGGGAATGCAATGCGGTGTATGATGGAAGTAAAGCCTGCATTAGGTAGGATGTAACTTTGATTAAATGGTTTGACACTGAACAGGGTGTTAGACAAGGTTGTGTTATGTCTCCATGGTTGTTTAATGTATTCATGGATAAGTGTATGAGGGATGCTTGTGAGGACGTGGTTGGTGTATAAATGGATAATACGAATGTGATAGTGCTTCTACAGGCCGTATTGACGGCTGAGAATGAAAGTGACTTTCATAATGCATTAAATAGTTTGCATGCTGCGACAAATAGAATGTATACAAAACTAAGGTAATAGTTTTGATAAGAATGGCCCAGGAAATGACTGTCGGCTTAGAATAAATGGATAACTGTTAGAACAAGTGAATGATTTTGTGTATCTGGGCAGAATGTTCTGTAAAAATGAAAGGATAAGATGGCGAAATTGACAGACGGCTGAATGCACCTCGAAGAGTATTGGGATGTATCTTAACCACTGCGAAGAATGGAGTATCGAAAGAGGAAAGATGGCAGTATATAAAACTGTGCTAACTCCAACATTGTTGTATGGATGTGAAGCGTGTGTTTATCAGGAGAAACACAATAGCAAGGTAGATATAGTTGGAACGAGATATTTAAAAAATGTATGTTGAAAATCTCGTATGGACAGAGTAGGTAATGCATGGGTGCTGAAGGAGTACGGTTTGAAAGGGAATTCAATAGGTCTATGTGAAAGACGCATCTTACATTGGCAATTTGAGAGGATGAGTGTGGATCGATCCATGAAGCAAATATATGATGGAAGAATGTGTGGATCAAACTAAGGGGCAGGCCATGTAAAACGTGGCTAAATGTGGTATACGAATGTTTGAAAAAGAGAAACATTAAGAGTTTTAAGAATAAAAGAGCAGGTATGACTTTTGTATGGATGTTGTTGAAGAGAAGTAAGTAGGCAAGATAAGTGTGGAGGAAGTTAGTGAGGATGATTAAGTACGGAGTTTTTTTTGGGAGCTATTTGCACAGTTTCTTGCCTACTACATAAGGGAACGGCGTGATTAGGTATGTATGTATGTATATATTACTGTACATGCACATCATATACTACGGTAATACATTTAAAAATTATAATTTCTTCCGCCCAACTCCAAAAGGCGTTTCTGCGTAGCACCCTTTTTGTATTGCATCAGAATATAGGACGTTAGCTTGTGTTGTGTGCTCTCAATAGCGTAGAAAGATGGCGTTCAGTGGGTCTATATATACATATATAACTTTTATTGTATAGAGCGGACCTCCCCATAGAAAAACATATTTCTACGCCCTTCAATATCACAGTCCAAATATCCTTTAAAAATAAATGTTAAATATTTATAAACTTTTTTAATCCATTAACTATCTTTGTTAGACCTTAATATTTCCATTCGAATTTCAATAGAATCTAAAATAATTATGCTGCTAATGATAACATTAATCATAAATAAAAATTAAACTTTTTATTGAATGTTGCCGATGGTGGAGAATTACTTAAAGATTAATAAGTGACTTTAATTTACGCACATACAGGTCATTAAATATTTGGATTATTTAACTTTTACTGACAAACGTGACGTAATTTTGAATAAAATAAAGCTAAGCTCCGTAAGCAGGGATGTTACTCTTTGGGCTCTCATTTGTTCAACAGAGCTATTTACCCACTTCAGTGGCCACATGGTCTAAGGCGTCACTCTCACAAGAGACTGGCTGCCGATGATGAGGAGATCGAAGCTCAATCCCAGTCGTGTATACTGCGGTGGTTGGGTTTTCCTAATTTTTTCACTCTCCTTCCACTCAAATGTGGGTACACTTTCTCTAAATTATACCTTACTAATCCCTAACACATTAGAGTTATTAGTGCATAGGCGTATAGACTTAACAGGTAGTAAGACGCAGTTTTAAAAAATAAGGAATATAGTCAAATGATATATAAATAAGAAACATTTGAGAAAACCTAGCGTGGACATCAAATCCGGGAAAATGGCTTAGAGCTCACAATTCATGATTAGAATCCTCATAAATGGTGTAATTGTTTCTTTGAGGTTGTATTTGTGTTTTGAACGAAGAGTTTACTTGGTCAGTTTAATCTAAGAAGCAGACTTAAGGCAGCTAACACAAAAACTCAGTTGTATTTTACATCCCATCCGCAAATCTTGTTCCAATAAAACACTTAGATACCAGTGTGGTAAACTAAACCTCTCTATTTAACAAGATACAAACACAGGCATATTGCCGTTATGTTGTCTAAGAAAATATCATCGTATTGAGCTAAGAACGTTACATTTCCTACTTTATTCATAAAATCAATCAACAAAAAATAATATAATCACAACACACGATAGTATTAACAAAAAATACCAATGCTATGAAAAATATCATTGATATAGTTATATAGCTTATAATTAAAGAAAATAAATTATCCAAAAAATAAAAATAGTATTTGTCTAAGAATTAACTCATCTTTTGAGATGTTCACGCCTCACGGTACAAAATTTCCAAAGTTAAATAAGAAGTGGATTTACAAACTAAATAAATGGTCCTGCACTACTTTCTCATATAGTTTATTAAGATCAAACAAAAAATTTCAAAATTCGATTATTACTAAACTATCATTAAAAGAGTGTGTTTTCTGAAAACAAGTATACAATAATATTTATGATTCAAATGAACGGCCCCGTGGTGTAGTAGTCAGTGCACAGTGCCCGGTTCGATTCCCGCCTTGTACTTGGGTATTTTTCCCTGAAGGGGAATCATCCCAATGGTCACCAACGGTCATCAGGGTTTGGTTTATTAGGCTTAAGTTAGGTTAAAGTGTTTCCACTGTTTCAACACCCTCTACTCACTATCACCATCACCATCATCTCAACGGGACATGGAAAGAGCTTCCACAAAAAGGATGTACGATTAGTACATTCGGGCGTCCACTGGGCAACGTTACATTAATACTAGCTAAATTTTCCACTCCTGAACTACGAATTATGTTATCCAGACGAGTATTATTAATTATTATTATTATTATTATTATTATTATCATCATCATCATTATCATCTTCCCTGGCCATTCAATCTTATTTGACTAAAGAACTCAATCTTGATTACCTTGTCTGTTCAAAATTAAGAACTAAATTTAACTCATATTCGTCCTTCCATATTTCCGTCAAAGAAGATGATTTTCCCATGATAAACAATGGTGATATTTGGCCATCTGGCTGTCTCATTTCACCTTACTATGGGAAGTTGTTGCCAGAGCAGATAATTTGTGAGGAGTCCCCCGGTGTGTCTGCCCCTGTAAAGGCTGCTATTGCATCTGACCTTGGCTCTCAAGAGGATTCAATTCGAACCCCACTCGTGACCATCGATGGAGGTCTGGAGGCTAGCTCCCAACCCATCTCCCAGTGAATAATAGTGATATATTATTATATTATCAAAATGTTCGGGGTCTACGAACCAAAGCAAGGGAATTATTTATAACTGTTTGTTTGAACGAATTCTCTATTATTTGTTTGGTTGAAACTTGGCTCTCTAGTGAGTTTGTTAATGAAAATTACTTTCCCCCTAACTATAATGTTTATAGATCCGATAGGTTAAATGATGAAGCTACTGTCTCAAGGGGTGCTGGTGTTCTCATGTCTGTCATTGATACTATTTCTGGTGTGGTCAAGAGAACTGACCTAGAGAATAATATGAAATGTGTCTGGATTGAGATCCCAACATTTGTTCGCCAAAAACTGTTAATTGGGAACATGTATCTTGCTCCCAAAATAACAGTCGAAGCATTTAAGAATTACTTTACATTTCTTTAAGGTGTTTTGGCTAACTACCACTATAGAATAGTAATACTCGGTGATTTTAACTGCCCCAAAATTGATTGGAAATATCATCATTCTCAAAGCATTTCGCATTTCTAAATTTAATTAAAAGCTACTAAATTTATTGCTTCTACTAACATATTAGGATTAGAACAACTTAATGAATCCGATAATGACACTAACCTCCTTGACCCTGTTTTTGCTCATTTTCACCATTCCTTAGTAATTCAAAGCTCTCATTCACTAGTGAATATTGATTTAACTCATCCGCCCTTATTAATTTCACTTGATGTACCTATTTCTACTAAAATTAATGACACCCCTAATACATATATTGACTATGCACGTGGTGATTATCTTAATATTTACAATAACCTGGCCACTGCTGATTGGTCTTGTGTTTATTCTACTAAGGATGTTAATTTGGCCGTAGATAATATTACCAATTTAGTCCAAAGGAAAATCAAAACGCATATTCCTTAAATTACCATTCTTAATTCATCCAAATATCCGAATGGGTTCTCTTCTACTCTTAAATACTATATTAGGGAAAAAAAAAATACAAAACGCTTAAACTAACAAATAATAGTGTCTTCTATTCACATTTTTCTCATTTTCGTAAATTAGTTAAAACTACTTTGATTATAGACATAGCCAATTGAATGAACTCAATAGAAAATAGAATTAAATGCAAACCCAAGGAATTTTGGAACTTTGTTAAGAATAATCATGTGAATAAAGTTTCCCCCGTCTAACCTAGAAATTAATGGCAAGATTATAGCGATCCTTATTAATTGCTAATGAGTTTGGGACCTACTTTCATTCTGTTTATATTTCAGCCCTTCCTGTCGTACCCTGCCCCGTTATTGAAACTAGCGCGCCCTTGTATCCATGCCACATTGCACCCTTGGATGTTGTCTAATGCTATAAAACAATTGAGTTCCTATAGATGTGCTGGACAGATGGAATTCTAAGTTTTATTGTTAAAGGCTGTGCCAGAATTTTCAGCCCTTTGTTAGCCTATATCTTTAACATTAGCCTGTCAAATGAAACTTTACCTCTTAAATAGAAACAATATGTTGTCATACCTATTTATTAAAAAGGGGCAAAAACAAATGCTTGTAATTATAGACAAATTTCCCTTTCAAACACTTTCTCCAAAGTATTCGAGAAAATTATACATGAGCACACTTTCCACCACCTTAAAAATAAACTTTCAGATAATCAACATGGCCTTATAAAAAATAAATCTACTGTCACTAATTTAGTAGAATTTCTTAGGCATGTTGCCCCTCAAGTCTCTGCCCAAGTTCAGGTTGATGCTATTTATTTTGACCAAAGTAAGGGACATTTGACTTATGTCAGCATAGTATTATTCTCTCTAAACTTGGTAATTTTGGTCTTTCTCACCATTATAAATTGGTTCAGCAGTTATTTGCATGAAAGATCATTCACTATTAAAATTGGCCTGTTGGCCAGATTATAATAAATGAAATTATTATTATTGATATTATTATTATCATTACTATCATATCAAATAACTCTCCAAATATTCATTTTAAACAAAATAATTAAAAGGATTTTAGAACAATTTAAATTTTTCAAAAACACTCATCACTCATATCCTTATATAATTCTTTTTCCGAAAAGTAAGTGTGGATTGGCTTTTTTTTACCGTGTTTTAGTAACCGTTTGGGTTATAGGCACAGAGCCTACATTAATTACGTTAGTTGAATAGGGAGGAGGAAGGCAGAGTTTTAAAGTAAATATATCCACATTTGCGTGGAGGGAGAGGGGGTTAGTATTATGAAAAAAACCTCAGTATACCCAACCGGATTCAAACCTCGCTCTCCCACTCACCGGCAATCGTAAACAAGAGAGTGACACGTTAAACCATTCGATAACCTATTTGTATCATACAATGTTATTTTTCATGTAAAACACTGCACAGATATCCATTTTAAACAAAGATGTCTGGCAATATAAAAAAAATCATTTTCCAAAATTCAGATGTTAGTAAGCTGTCTTGATTTTAGAGCTAATTTTAAATTATGATGTAACCTATATGCATGATTTTTATAATATCTAAATAAAAAAGTGAATAAAAACCATTAAACTGTTTAAGTTGTAGCCCAGAAGAAAATATACAGAGGGGCAGGCAGAATTGTAAAACCCAGATTTCTGAGTGCGGGAGGTGGAAGCGGGTCATGCGATAGATGGATAGACATTTTAATGCATGCAAATTCAAGGTAAGCTTGTAGAATAATAGCAAATTATTATTATTTTAACGGGAGGGTATCAGACTTCTCCACCTTCAATGGCCTCGCCTGACTCAAGATGACTTAGGAGGACATAGATTTCTGTTCGAAAGTTATTCTACATGAGTCCCTCTATGGGGTCCTTAAGTTTTGGCCTAACCTTTTGAATGATTCTGTATATTCTGGATTCAGGTTGACCTAGCGTTGTGAAGTAATAATGTGTTACTCGTAGATAACAGTGTAATACAAAAATGTATTAAAATTTGGCGATACGTCAACAAATGGTGTAGCCCACTGTAAATTATTCCATCGCATATTATTTCGTTACAAACTATTTGGAGCCTATCTTCTTCCCTAATGATAACGTCGATGATAGGAAGAAACGCTCAATCTTGTTTTGTATGACGGGGATAAAATGTTTAATCGCTTAACTATGTTAGTGGCACTGGAAGATCCATATTCTAAATAGTTTGTTTTTGTTAGTGAACATTTCAAACGGTTATTTTTCACCCAAATACAATTAAATCGTACACATTTTCATTTTCAGCATAGGAGATCAGTGATCCGGTGAGCCTATAATGGAGTATATTTCCGTTTTGAGAGAGATGGCCAACCGTTGTAATTTTATAAATAATCGAATACTGCGTGATCGGTTACTTCAAGGTGTGGCGGATAAAAATTGCAGCGATAAATACTCTCAAAAAACATAACGAAGGTTAAACTTATTTATTTCCATGGGAGTAGGTACACAACCGGTGCAACATCAGCGCGTGATGTGGCCAACTTCTGCACCTGTGGAACCAAACAGTACTTTTGCAATATAAAATGGTCTGGCCATGGTTACACCCATATCTGTGGTGAAATAAAATGGTTCAAGCTCCCTCAGGATAAAAAATTCACTAAACAATTTAGAAATTACAATTGAGGAATCCCGCACTGGTCGATGATGCCTATGGAGGGATTACAAGGTTAGTTTATGAAGTGATATATGAACCTGGATAGTTTTCTCATTGATATATTTGGCTCTGCGGGGAGTACCTAAGAACAGTGAACAAATCATAAGAGGGCTGGTGTGTGTTTCTATGTTCTAGGCATGAATATGTAATATTTATTAATAAATTATACTTATAAACAAACAAACAAAACTCTTTGCCTATCATGACTGAAGCGTTTGAGTGACTAACAGGGAAAATATTTTTACTCCTAAGCTTGACTTTGCAGATTACTATGCTCAAGTTTATGTGCATGAAGACTCAGATAAGATATTGACAGTTAGCACGCCAAAAGGGTTGATACAGGTGACTAGATTGTCTTTTTTTTAGCACCGCATCTTACTACCTGTTCAGGTTATACGAAAATGTATTAATTACGCTAGTAAGTTAGGGTGAGGAAGGTTGTAGTGTGGCAGTATTTGCATGAAGCGATAATGGAAAACCATTTCGGAAAAACTACCCACTACACCCAACCGGAATTTGAATCCCGATAGCCCTGTCATCAGCAATCTAGTTTAACAAGAGAGTGACGCCTTATACCATGTGAACACCAAAGCAGGTTGTCTTTTATCAATCCAGCACCAGGAATTTCCCAGAGACTTATTCAAAGTCTACTATTAGGCAAAACAGATATAGCAGAACTCAAGGTTGATATACTTATATCGGCCAACTAATTCCAAAAAAATCAAGTGATGCAGAGTTGAGTTTAAGGAAAGAAAAATACCGGTTTGAATCTACAAACGTGAAATTTTTGGCATTTAAGGTAAACGCCAAGGGCATTAATCACTTACAAGACAAGGATGAAGCCGTACACAAAGCTTCATCACCTAAGACCAAAACTGAGCTTCAATCTTTCATAGTTCTTACTTTCTATCAAACATTTGTAAAGAATAAAGCTGTGTTAGAACTCCTACACCGTCATCTTCTAAGCAAGTACAGGATGGGAGTTGACTCTCTTATTAAATCCAAAGCTAACTTACCATCAGACTTAGTTTTGATCCACTATGGTTGAAGTATATTTTTGATACTGTCGTGTGATGCATCTTATTTTCACAATAGGGATGGATCATAAGCCACTTCTATGCTAATTTCATCCTAGCCCCGAGGAACTAGTTGCTATGACACTGGGTATATTAGATCTGCACACATCCTAACATGTTGCCTCACTTCATGATTTTTCTTGTACATGTTAGTCATCCCAAGGTCCTGTACTTACCTTCAGATGCATTGATTGAAATGGAAGTTACAGCCTTTTATAATTGTATTTGGAAAGTGTTTGATAAATGCCTGAATTGTTTCAGTTTCATAATCAATTTTTAGATAATTCAGGGACCATAGTGAAACTTTTTTCTGACAAGAGTGAAAAATCTCTTTTAGGCCTACGTATTTTGCTTCTTGTCTGGTAGCAGTGCGTATATTGCAGGGATAACATTAGTAGAGCTTTTGGTACTTCCAACATCAACATGAATGCTATAAATCTGACTAAATTGACGAGGACAGCTATTAAAAGTTCCATTTCCGAAAAATCACCATATTTGGCTAAGCATTCCTGTCCCAGTTAACTCAAAAATGCCGTTATACTATTTTATAAACCACCATCAATGAAGAGAAAACTATCCAATAAATCTCTAAAAAGTTTTATTCCTCTTCAGTTAGATGGTAAAGATGTCACGCCAAAATCATTGAGTGGTCTATATAAAGAATACTTCATTGATGTTAATTGTGGTATCTCTGTCACAAAATTCAATCCTGCATTCAATGATCCATGAAATTTATGTTTACATATTTGAAGAATGGGTGATAGATCCTCCCAAACACATTTTTTTACAGTTAAAAATACATTTTTCCGAATTCACTCTTAGCGATTTCAAGCACAAATAAATGTTTTACCTCATTGACGATACGTTTCTCGTTAGTGGCAATGAAACCTGGGCCAGGCCTATCAACACAACTCCAGCGTTTAGTCGAATTATTTTTTGAAAGTGTATTAATGTCCTACATAAAGTATTGGGGTTTTGCCATAGATTGTTTACAAAAAATCAATTTGATTCATGATGGCTTTGAATTATAGAAGAGAGAAATATCTTCACAAACTAAAAACAAGAAGAAGAGGAAAATCCCATAAAATCCCAACGAAAGGTGTTTGTTATTGTTTCCCTGCCTATGAAATCAGTTGTAATGCGTTGTAATACTGGGTGTTGATTTCCTCTCGACATTTTGCTAATGGAACGAATGTAAATAAACCAAAATTAAGTTTTAAAAACCAAATTAAAATAAAATAATTTTGTAATTTTAGTAGGCCTATAGTTTTTTGGGGAAGTGTTGTGTGAGTTAAGAATTTGGCCTATATAGTTGACGTCTTTCAGTACATTTTCAAACAAATTGGACGTAGACCTCTAAGTTTACAAACGTAGAACAGGAAAGAGTTCACTTCATGTCTCTTACGGATTTCTATGAAAAAAAACAATAGCGTGTATTACTTCACCACCAATGATTTGGGTGTGAAGGCAAGCATCGTGGAACGATTTAACAGAACTCTTTAAATTGACTAAACAAAATTAAGTTCTATTAAAGATTTTGTATTTAAACGCGTGATCAATTATGAATTCTCCTTTTGAATGTATAATTCATTATTTATCTGTATCCAAATATAAAGAGTTATTACAGAATACATTTAATAACTAATTCCAAAAAGAGAACATATATTTTAGTTTAATTGGTTGTTTCAATTCACAGGGGTTTCTGTACATAAATGTTTGTTTATAACTAGAGAACTACTGAATAGAATTGAATGCGATATTTTCATAGAATATATTTCATATAGAAATTATCTCAAATTTACAAATGTTACACATTTCACCAATGATAAATTACTCGTCCTTACCGGGAATAGAACACTACCGACTGAGCTGAGGTGTTGGACCACATATTTAAGACTATAGATATTGATTAAAACAGGTAACATCCTTTAAAAGTCTTGAACTGTTGTACCGTGGTTGTTAGAACCGAACGGAATAGTTTTCAAAAGCAGAGACTTTACAGCGTAGTGGGTTTTAGACTCAAGTAGAAAGGAGTTGGTTTCTAGTGTGGAAACGCTGTTGTCCTTCTTTTTTTAAGTGTTGTACATCTTACTAGCTGTCCAGACTATGTGCATATTTACAGTAGTAATGTAGGGAAGAATAAGGTAGAATTTAAACAGGTGTACTCACATTTGCGTGGATGGAGCGTGATAAACTATTTAGGATAAACCACGTGGCAGGAATTTGAACACAAACCAAACAATATTTGGGAAAACAAAAAACGAGACTGACATCTTTTTCCCACGTGTATACTATACTTAGCACCGGGTCTTAATAACCGTTCGAGTTATACGCTTATGTACTAATTACGCTAAAGGGTTAGAAATTGGGAAGGTTTAATACAAAGGAAATGAACCCGCATTTGCGTGGAGGGAGACTGGAAAACAATTTAGAAAATACCATCCCCAGTTCACCCGAACGAGATTCAAACCTCGATCTCCCCGTCCTCGGGAGTCTAGCTCAACATGAAACTAGCGCGTTAGTGAACTACGCCACCGAGGTGCATTTTTTCCCCCGTGCCCACTACATTTTGTCTTCCCCGCTTTTGTGGTACCAAGAATAAGTAACGAAGCTACTTTGTTGATACTTTTAATTTAACATTCAGAATGAAATATACAATATAATAATAACTAAATAAAAAGTAAGTTTCAAAAATAATAAATATCATTTATTATACAAATTGGTGTCCCCTCGAGGCCTTACATTAACTTGAACAAATCCATTGCTAACACGTTTTTTTTAAATATAAATTTATTTGACCTAATCAGAAAAAAATAAAATTATCAGCCTAAAATAAACTACAAAATAATAACACAAAATAATCATCACTTTCCAGGCTGTAAATATAAATTCTCATTTTTAAAGTCCCGATCACTTTTATCATTATCTTTTTGTCTTTGTTTTTTGAACGAATCTGTTTGTATAGGATGAACATCTGGTCGAGTTTACATAAAACGTGAAGAACTAAGCAAACAAAAACAGAGAGAAAGCAAATCATTCAAAAACCCATTTGTAAATGTAATCCTCTCAACTCTTGTTCCTATCAAAATTAGATACCAGAAAGGTAAACTAATTCAGTTTCTCCATTTATATTTAGCAAGATAAAATGTCAGCCATAAGAACTCGACGGTTCTGTGACAATTCCCCCTCTAGTTATAAAATCAATTAAATGTTTAACTCCCTCACTCTACATCTCCCACAAAGATGAATAAACGTAGGGTGGGGATTATGTGAAATTTTATTGCAAAACTTAAACACTTAGTTATTTATAAGGAATGGTATAACATAGTGTCCGTTATAAAATATAGAACTTTACTAGTTTACTTTAAATAGTTTATTCATTGAACTCTTATCAAAACAAGCGATTTCCAATAGTCAATTAATTCTAGTAGACATTTATTTATATTTATAGTTTACAACCCAAGCCAAATCGTATTTTTTTTAGACTTGACATGGGTTGTAAACTATAAATATTTTACAACATCCAAAACTTTAAAAAATTAAAATCATACCGTTTATAGCCCTTGAAATCGGTCAATAAATACAAGAGACCTCTAAGGTTTCTTCTGTGAATTGCATTTTCATTTATTTATTGAATCTTTTCAAATCGTTATACTATTAATGAATTCAAAATAAAATACTATGACATTAAATGATTTAAATCTAAAAGCTAATTTAGAAAAAGTAAAATTCATTTGGTTTCCAGCCAAAACTTGAATTTCAACATTAAAATACTCATCCCGCCTGTCTTGAGAAGAGTTGTGCTTATCAAACCTACCGAAGTATATATGAGTCGGGCCAAAAGTTTCCCTTATTTGGATTACATTAAATGCGCTAGACAAACCTAATATTAAGGGGGGCAGAGCCACCTCGGTAAGCGAGTAATTGCCGCGCAGACGTTAAGCTATAACGCAATATTTAATTATACAATGCGTTATTTCAAAATATGGCTCACTCCAAAACAAAGTTGAAAGATTCCAACAGGGCTATTTTTTCTCAACAACTCAATACTTTTATTGTATTAATAGAAACAAATGTGTGAAGATGTGACATTGGCTCATTTTTAATGAATATTTAAGCATCGAGTTATGAGACTAGGCTTGATGAAAAGGGGCTCTAGATTTGGCCTTACTCTGACAAATATAGTAATGTTTTGATAGGCTCACAACAAAAAAGTAAAGATATTTGAGAACTAGCAGCGAGCTTTTCTCTATACTTTGAGAAAAGAATTTTTGTAGTTTTATTTCCCCTCTTTCTTATTGACATGACAAAGGGTGGTTGAAAATGAAGAGCTAAAGGATGTATAAGCTTAAAGATAATAGAGAAGTAGTTCGAGAAAACTACACAGACCATTGTATTTTAAGCCGTGTGACTTTACAGCGATTGAAAACTTATAATTACTTAATCTATGGCATTAGGAACTCAAAAGTTCATTGCCGCACTCACAAAAGTACGCCACCTATCCCTATCTTGAGCTAGTTCTATCCAGTCCATCTCAATACACCCTATACCTAATCTTGATCTAGTTCTATCCAGTCCACCTAATTAAACCCTATTCCTATCTTGAGCTAGTTCTATCCTGTCTACCTCATTACCCCACATCTCTGTCTTAAGCTAGTTCTATCCAGTCCACATAATTAAACCTTATCCCTATTTTGAGCTAGTTCTATTCAGTCCACCTCACTACACCATTTATCTGTCCTGAGATAGTTCTATCCAGTCCACCTCACTACACCCTATCTCTTTCTTGACCTTGTTCCATCCAGTCCACCTCATTACACTTTATCTCTTTAAGGTCCATTTTAATGTTATCCTCTCATTTGCATCTAGGTCTTCCCAATGGTTTCTTACCATTAGATCTGCCAGTCAGTACCCTGAACATGGTTCTAGATTCTTCAATTCGCGCTGCATATACTGCCCACCGTAACTTGCGAGATTAAACTAGCTTAACAATGTCTAATGATTAGTACAAAGTATATAGCTCATCATTATGTAACCACCTCCAAACTACATAATCTTCAATTTGTTTTGGAATAAATATCTTCCCAGGCAACTTGTTTTCGAACACCCTAAATTTATTTTCGTCATTTAAGGTAAGAAACTAAGTTTCACATCCATAGGGAACAACGGGTACAAATAATTGTTTTGTATATTCTGAGTTTTACATTTCTTGACAGCAGGCGAGATGTATTTGTAAAAGTACACAGAATATAACCCCAGAGACGGATTAGACGGGAACTAATGTAGGGACAAGATAGGATAGCTTGTAGAGGGTAAAGTGATTCGTCACCTTGGGCTAGGTCCTCAGCTGTTTCAGTCCATGTCTTGCATGGCTCTTTGATATTATTCAGGTGTGTTAGTCCACGACTATACACGGCTCTTATGTCCTTGGATATGTCAGTCAATGGATCAGCATGGCTCTTAGGTTCTGGGGTATGTTAGTCCACGACTTGGAACGATTCTTAGATCCTTGGTGTGTCAGTCATGAATCTTCTTGGCTCTTAGGTTCTCGGTGTGTTAGTCCACGACTTGGAACGGTTCTTAGACCCATGGGGGTGTCGGTCAACGGCTTGGGATAACTCTGGACTTTGTAAATTATCATTTATATTTAGTTTTTCTGTTTTTTAAGTGTGATGAAATGGGCACACTTTCTTAAGATTACTTTAAAACCCATTAGCTAGATTAATTAATTTCATGCCATCATTAGGAGTTTGCTGTTCTCTACGAGGAAAGCGGTGCCAAGAAAAAGAAACTTTTCACTTAGTCTAGTGGAAATTCCTGATAAATAAGATGAACTTTCTTCCATTTATAATAGCTGTTATATGTTTAGGAGTAATACATTCAGTTAAAGGTTTCAGCTCAAGCAAAACTTATTTGGCAATAGGTCTATGCTAAGTTCGATATTACATTTTTTAAATTAAATTTATCATTTTGACTTACTACCTGTTTAGGCTATACGCATTTGTATTAATTATGCTTATTATTTGGGGACGAGAAAGTTTGAATTTAGAAGAAATGTACCCGTGTTTGCGGGAAGCCAGATATTTTTTTAAACTTAGCCTCAGTACACTCGACCGGGATTTAAAACATGATCTACCTGTCATCGTCTTTCTAGTCTAACACGAGATTTACCCCTTAGACCATGCAGCCACCTAAACAGATGATACTGAGAAATTATCTCAAGAATTAGACTTCTGGGAAATAAATATTTTGCTCTAAATTATTGTTACTATTAGCACCGCGTCTTACTACCCATTCAGGTTATACGCACATACGCTAATGTGAAATGGTAGGATGATTGTGAGATGAAATGGAGGACCTACAGTTTAACGTGGGATCCGAACCACGGTGGAGGCCTGGCACTCCACACATTCACAAGTTGTGATTAATGCACGTCTTGTCAGAGGTGAAGGAACGATTTGGCAATCAGATAAATCTGTGCCGGGACCTAGGATTGAACCCCGGACACCCAGCACATAAGTCTGACCCCTAGACAGCCAGGTCACCCTTTTTGATCTAAAAATATATATTTCTGTATATGTTTGAAATTGTTGTTAATTCTTTGCTTAATCTTTTTTTTTAATATTGAAAACATATTTCTTATTTTAAGTATGTTCAATCGGGTTTGGATTCATAAAATATTAAACTTAGAGGAACCCACGTCATTGGCCGAGCGTTCTAAAGAGTCACTCTCGTGTTAGACGGACCTGCTCATAACGGGAAGATTGGGGTTGAATTCCGGTCGGCTACTGAGGGTGGATTTCCTAACTGTTTTTCCCTCTGTCCTTCCACGCAAATGCTGGTATATTACCTCTAAAATGCTTCATGTTTCATCCCTACCATTAGAGTAATTATCAAATATTATGAGTATACCCTGAACAGGTAGTAAAACACGGTGATAAATAAATATAAAATTATATAAATAGTAGAGCTAGTTAAATATAGTTTAAAGGAGATAAAATTTTGACCACCACAAGAGATTCTTGAACCTCATTGCTAAATACAGATTTAAATACAAGACTAGGGCACCCTAACTTATTACAGCATTGTATTATGTTAGTGTGTCACTTTTGAAAACAGGTGCTTAGGAATATATTTAGTCTTAAAAGGGATGAGATACTGGAGAGTGTAATAGGTTACTTATTGATGAGTTACATACTCTGTATTCATCACAAGACATTATTAGGATAATCTTACTACTAATTACTATTACTATTAGCACCGCGTCTTACTACCCGTTCGGGCTATACGCACTTACGCTAATGTGTAATGATAGGGTGATTGTGAGATGAAATGGAGGACCTACAATTTAACGTGGAATCCAAACCACGGTGGAGGCCTGGCATTCCTCACATTCACAAGTTGTGATTAATACACATCTTGTCAGAGGTGAGGATAATTAAGTCTCGTAGATTAACATAGGCAGGACATGCAGCGCGAATGGAAGAATCGAGAAACTTGTTCAAAGTTTTGAATGGTGAGCCCAATGGGAAGAGAACATTAAGAAGACCTAGACGCAGATGGGATAGAACTAGCTCAAGATAGGGATAGGTTGTAATAAGGTGGACTGGATAGAACTAGCTCAATATAGGGATAGGGTGTAATGAGGTGGACTGGATGGAACTAGCTCAAAATAGGGATAGTATGTAATGAGGTGGACTGGATGGAATTAACTCAAGATAGGGATAGGATGTAATGAGGTAGATTGGATGGAACTAGCTCAAAATAATGATAGGATTAAATGAGGTGAACTGGATGGAACTAGCTCAAGATAGGGATATGATGTAATGAGGTGGACTGGATAGAACTAGCTCAAAGAGGGATATGATGTAATGATGTGGACTGGATGGAACTAGCTCAAGATAGGTTTAGGGTGTAATGAAATGTAATGAAACGTTTTAAGTGCAACAATAAACTTTTGAGCTCCTAATGCCACAGAGTAAGTATGTAAGTAAGTGTATCAGTAGTTTGATTGATTAATAATATTGAGACACGCTTTGGTGAACAAAAGGTCTAGGGCATCAGTCTCGCAATAGTTTGGGTTGCTAATGATGTTGAGATCGAGGTTTGAATCCCAGCTGGGTGCACAGAGGTCAGTTCTTTTTAAATAGTTTTCCACTCTCCCTCCACGCAAACACGGATACATTTCCTCAAAATCCAACCTTCCTAATCCTTAACACTTTGGCGTAATTAGTACAAATTCGTTTAACCCAAACGGGTAATAAAACGTGGTGCTGAAAAACGAATGGATATGAGTTTATATTTTTTCTAATCTTTATTAATAAATGCGTATAGCCCGAACGGGTAGTAAGACGCGGTGCTAATAATAATAAGTTATTAATAAAATGAATGCATACAACCCGGACAGACGCGATGCTAAAAAAAAAGTGTGTCTGTCCGCCTTGAGAAATGCGTGGTATATACCTCACGCAAAGGGCTGAAATTTTAAAATCAATATCTCCTGTGCACAAACATGTGCGCGCGAAGCTGGAATTTTAAATTTTTGATCAGATTTTTAATTATTTTTTTTGTAACTGGGTATGAAGAAATAAAACGATGATTTTTTTTCTCTCTTTTTGAAGCAAAGGGAAGCGTTTCCCGAGGTAGCTACGCAATGAATTGCGTGGTTAACCCGGGCAAGGCCGGGTACTTCTGCTAACATAATAACAAAACGAATTGGCTTAAAAGTAGTTGTAGCGCCCATTAATTTGTCTAAAAGCAATTCCATCAGAAATTTGACACCATAAGTTTGGCTCAACAACTACTGTTTTTAAGTACATTTCTCAAAGATATTTTTAAGTAAATTCTTCCGACGCCTTAGATCAGTTAGTAGCGTGTCAGCCTATTGAGATAAGAATCCCGAGTTCAATTACCGGCATGGCTGAAAAACGTATCATTAGTAAAATGTGTGTTTCCTCTCTCACAGTGATAAATTAACGGCTGAGGGGGCTGGATGTTGTGTCTGTTCTGGATTTAAGTTATCTTATAAGTTTCGTGCTGATATAGTCAGTCTGTTGATAAAGTTGCTACGCGCATAGACGGACATCAGCTAAAACACTCGCTTTCGTGGCCAGCCTGTAGATGATCGTAATGGCTTCGCAAATGAAGTAATGTCGACACGGAATGAATATTTATTTGTCCAATCTATAGTTTTGTAGTGATCGTATAGTGGCTGCGATGTTGGTTAAAATAATAAAACTTAATTTATTTAAATTCTTATTTACTATTCACTTGCACTTTATCTAGTGTGTTAAATTAATTAATGAAATCATATATTTAAATTACTATTTATTATATTGGTTAGCTTTTAATATTTCACTTGATACACGTCACGTGTCGTGATTAGTGTGAGAGTGACCGTCGACAGATTTAAGATCAATTCACAATATTAATTGATTTGTACGTAATGTAATCGAATTACTTTTGACTATCACGCCTGTTTTTCTTCTATTCTACTAATTCGACTCGTGGCGAATACCCGCGCGGTTAACGCGAGGTTTTGATCAAAGATTCACAAACTTGACTCCCAAGAGTTGACCCGGGAGCGTCCTTGGCGCAAGCCCGGCGAGACAGGAGTAACGAGTCTCCTAATCAAATCAACTGATTTTTTTTTTAAATATCCTCAAGATCCAACATGGATGAACCTAACTGTCCCCCTGACCTTTAGCGTGGTCTAAGATAAGGGAAGAAAATCACCCCTCTTAATAGCTACTAGGACGCCATTGTTGTATTGACGGCGACTCTCACAATAGTCTTTAATACCTGGCTAGCAGGTTATTATATTAACCTTGCCATCCCCGTTACTGCCTACAAGGTTGCTAAAAACATCTTATTTTCTAAAATAATTGCAGCAAAGTGCACGTTAAATACGGTATCTCAAATAAAAATATTGTACAGAAAAAGTGCAAATCCAGGCACTATTTATTTACTAGCCACTAAATAGTTTCTTTTTTTATATCTTCTTTTATCTCAAAGTCTGACGCCTTAGCTCAATTGGTAGCGTGTCTGTATATTGAGCTAAGGGTCCTGAGTTCGATTTCTGGCAAGACTATTTTTTTATCATTGATGAAATGTGGGTTTGCTTTTCTCACAGGGATGAATTAACGGCCCGAGGCTGGTTGTTGTGTCTGTTCTAGATTTAAGTTATCTTGTAAGTCGTATGCTGATATAATCAGTTGATTTAAAAAATGCACGTTATATAATTCAAATAAATACGATCTTGAAACGGGAATTTAAAAAGCAGTATCTAACAATAACAGGTAGACTTTAAGGAATTTTTTTTACTATGTTACCCGCATGGTGGCATAGCTAGCTAACGCGCTAGTTTCGTGTTGAGCTTTACTGCCGAGGACGGGGATATTGAGGTTCGAATCTCGGTTGGGTGAACTGGGAGGGGGGTCCTAAATGGTTTTCCACTCTCGTTCCATGCAAATGTGGGTTCACTTCCTCTATATTTAACCTTCCCAATTCCTAATCCATTAGCGTAATTAGTACTTAAGTGTATAACCCGAATGGATAGTAAGATGTGGTGCTAAATTTAACATTTTTTACTATGTCCTATTTCTATATTCAATAAATGAAACTCTTGAAACTCATGTCACACTATGCAGTGTTGAGTAATCGGCCTCTTGGTATAGTGGTCAGCGCCCCTGACTAATAATCTAAAGGTCCCGGGTTTGATTCCTGGTGGTATCATAGGTATTTTTCCTGAAAGGAGAACTGCTCATATGTTCATCATAGTCTGGCTCATTCGGTTTAAGTTAGTTCCAAGATTTTCACTGGTTCCACACCTTCATCATCACTATCATCACATCATCTCATTGCGGGTATGACGTGTAGACAACGTCCAAGGTGTACCTGGGCAAGGTTCTGTTCCTACAGAGCGACTAAAAGTCTACATACACGGTGACCGAACTAAATACTGAATCTCTCACGGTCAAATACGCTATACGATAAATAAATAAGTTATAAAGCAAAAAAGTTTTTTTTTAGTATTTTATTCAAATGTATAATCAATTAGAATATTTTATAAAAATGATTTTTGTGGTTTTTTTCAGGCATACTGCCCAATATGTCTTACCAACACGCCATTTTGGTCGTACTGCTACTGGTCAGCCTACATACACGATGCGAATCTCGCTACCTTCCCACAAGGAGTCACGACAATCAATTGGACCGACTTCGTGAACTACTCAGAGATGTGAGTTTTTGGAAGAACAAAAAAAAAAAAAAAACACACAATAATTTGCTGTTAAAAACAAACCTTCACAAATTTAGAAGCTATTCAAAATGTATCATTGATTTTATAACTATAGCAAATAGGGCCCACCCATTTATTTCTATCATTTAATTTCTACCTTATTGCAGGAGGTACACTTACAGATAAAAAAATTTGAGATATATATATATATATCAAATTTTGTATATACACTCTGTATATATATATATAAATAGATAGATAGATAGATAGATAGATAGATAGTAGATGGATATATGTATATAGATAAATATAGGCATATATATACAGAGTGTGTATATAAAGGGTGTATATTAATAGGTGTCAAATATTCTAGGGGCATATTCCCATCCACCAAACACTAAGAAAAGTCCATATAAACGTGGGTCTAGAAACGCTTTGTTTGAGAGTTACTTACTAAATGTTTTTCTCAAAGATGAAGTTGTCGTGGGGGATCCATTGAATGGTCTGCTTAGTCACCAAATTTGAACCAGATGGATTTTTAGGGGCATTTAAAGTCCATTAAAGTCCTGTTCTGATGTTAACATTTTAAGATAGCGTATCTTAAATGGATGTTAGCAAATAGGTAACACCCCAGGTTTACTCAACAGAGTACGACATAGAATGAAACGCAGGCTCAAAGGATACATCAAAGCAGGACACCATTTTGAACAAATTTTTTAATAAAATGTTCTGGCTTGTATTTTAGGTTATTTTTTTTAAATACTGTCCTGTTTAATTGCATTGTTTCTTTTGTTGGATTGCTTATTAATTAAACAATAAAATCCCTCCTTGCTCAGAAAGTAATTATTTCTAAACCCATGTTTGTGTGAAATTTGCTTGGTATTTGGTCGATGGGAATAAGCCCATAGAATATTTGACACCAGTTAATATACACCCTGTATATATTTATTCGAACTTGTTTATAAAGAGCACCAAGGGTAGACCGATAATATTAAAATCATTATGGCTTTCTACTCATTACAGCAGTGATTACGTTAATTTCGTGATCATTACTATAAAATTCTACTGTATACAGTTTGTTCTATGACTCGTCATAGTATATAGATCTCACCACTTCTTTGATTAGCCAGTAGCACAAAAACAGTGACTCAGCTTTATTTAGTTATATAACCATTAAATATATATTAAAACAGTATAGTAATTTTACATTTACACTTGTTTACTCGCTTCTGATCATGTTTTAGTGTAAATTTAATTATTTGATTATCCTTCAATTTACTAGGCCCTTTTAGATTATTTTCTTGCGAACAGCCTGATCGGATGATTTGAAGATATATTTATAGAGGCTATTATTATCTTTGACAATATTTTCTTGGTTATTTTCCAAACATTCTAAGAACAAATTGATTGTTATTAAACACATTTAGGTGATCAATTTGTTTAAAGGCATGACTCTCGCAATAAACTGGACTGGAGAGATTGGTATTGAATCCCTGTTGGGTGTAGGCCTACTGATGATGTTTTTTAACCTAAATGATTTTCTATTCTCCTTCCAAACAAATGAGCGTACACTTCATATAAATTCAACCGTTCTTATCCCTAACTAATACATTAGCATAATTAGTATATATTTTATACATATAGCCCGAATGGTTAGTGAGACACGGTGATAAAAAAAATGTATAAAGTGAGCAGAGCTGTTGGTAGCATGGCTAATAAAAATGTCTCCCACCACAAGAAAAACAATCCATTTAAATAAAACATATAAAAAATAAATACCGGTCTCAAATACCAGTTGGCATGGACAAACATAAAAAGATTAAACCATCCAATATCCTTGTTTCCTTCCACATGCTTTACAAAAGAAAAAAAAATCAAATTCAAAAATTGAATCTGAATTGAGAATGAATTACAGGAATGGACTGATCAAATAATTAAGTTAGGTTTTTTGTAACGGTGTAAGATGAAGTCGTCATTCTAATAATTTTGTAAAAAAGCCTTGAGCATTCTTAAATACCCACCTTAGACAGACTAAAGTAAACTGAGAGTATGTCTTTAGTAGGCCTGATTTTAATTTTGTCGGTATTTAGGTGCTCGTTAGAACCAAGTTTAAATAAATAAATAAAATATATATATATATATATATATATGAAGGGCTTGGGATCAGATTGTCCTAGGCCACATTTCTGAAGGAAAAAAATTAGATATTAGCACCCTCATCTTCCAATACCATCTATCATCTGTTTGTACAGATACTATTACATTCTGACAACAGATGGCAGATCAATACAGTAAAGTGTGCTATATATTTCTCTGATTTATGAAATTATGCTTAACATGTTCTCCCTTTATCTCAGTTAGAGTGTGATGTGGCATTGGACTATCTGATTCCGAGCCCTTCATTTAATTGAGCGTATATATTAAATTGAGTCAAAGATTTTATGGGCGTATTCCCATCGACCAAACACTAAGAAAAGTACATATAAACATGGGTATAGAAACAATTACTTTCTGAGCTAGGAAGAATTTTATTGTTCAATTAATAATCAATCCAACAGAAGATGTAATGCAACCAAACAAGACAAAGTTTAACAAAAACAAACAAAAACCAAATACAGAACATTTAGTCACAAAATTTGTTCAAAATGGTGTCTGATTCTATGCACCATCTGAGCCTGCGTTCCACGCTTTGTCGTACTCTCTTGTATACAGCTGGGTGTTACGTATTTGCTCACATCAATTTACGATACGCTCTCTTAAAACCTCAACACTGCCTAATCAATGGACTTTAAAAACTGTTCCCAGAGATAAAAATTCATCGGTTCAAATCTGGCAACCAAGCAGGCCATTCACTGCCTAATATAACAATGACTTTAAACGGAACACTTTGATGAAGCATTGTTATGCAGAAGGGAAGTATTATGCCAGAATTAACAAGCCCGCTTAACCAAGGCCGTAGTCGGGGGGCAAGGTTGGGGGTTCAAACCCCCCTCCCAAAATTTTATGAATAAAATATATATGATATAAGGATTTATTTATGGTTCAAACAATATCAAAATTAAGGTTCAAGTACAAATCAGGGAGTTGTGTTACCATAAAAAGCACATCAAAGAGCTTCCAGAGATGTTTAATATTTTTAAAAAATCTAGCCTTTGGCAGTTAGGGGATTATATTTCCATAAAAAAAACACTTCAGATAGCTTCTAGAGCTGTTTAATATTTATAATTTGTCCTAGCCTTCGGCAGTTATGGGGTTATGTTATCATAAAACATATTTTAGAGAGCTTCTAGAGCTGTTTAATATTTAGAATTTGTCCTAACCTCCGGCAGTTATGGGGTTATGTTGCCCTAAAAAAAACCACTTCAGATAGCTTCTAGGACTGTTTATCATTTAGAATTTTTTCTAGCCTCCGGCAATTGGGGGATGGGCCCACCGACCCCCTCCCCCCCCTGAAATTATTGGCTGGCTACGGCCTTGCGCTTAGCATTTGAATCAATAATTCATTGCTTTCCAGCCTTCGTTCAATCCCTTATTATTTTTTTATATTTAATTAACAGCATAGAGAATGAGCTTAGACTGCTCAGTAAATTTACTTACTCAATATAAATATTTAGGCTTCTCACACGATCAGTTTAATACACTCTTGCAAATATATTTCTAATTTACTTGTTCCAATTTTAATAGTCAAACAATATGGTAGACAAATTAACTATTGAAATTCAACACGTATTTTTCCACAGTATTTAAAAATGGAAATACGAAAATCTAGTCTTGATTGTGTCATTACTGGTCTCAGTTTATTTCATTTTCTTTGTATATCTGCATAGATACTAGGGTATCCCCAAAATATATGGGGGCAGGGAAGGGGGGGATCATGTCCCTTCTATCCTCCCCGAGGCTACGGTACTATTCCTGACAATGATGCTCAAACTATCTAACGTTCTATAGGACTTTAGAAATTAAAGATATGCACCAAAACTCTTCCACAGATAATACAAAATAATTGTTAAAATATAATAAACTACAAGCAAATTGCACCATCACTATATTTTCTACACAAATAAAATCATTAGCTGTAGCAAAATTTATACTATTTAATAATATCATATTTATAGCTAATATTAATAACGGGAAGTACCAACCATGCATTTGATGAGTGTTCATAGGTGCTAATGACCCTTGGCCACTATTGATGGAAGGTTTGGGTTAAATTCCCGGTTGGATTCACCAATAGTGGTTATACACTTATGATTTTCACTATAGTTTTCCTAATTTCTCTTCTTGCTAATGCTGATGCAGTCCTACTATGCTACCTCAATCTTCCATACCCCTTGTGCTAAATGTAGTAATAAATAACAAAAAAATCCAACTAAATAGTGACAAACTATGTACACTCCATTTACCCTGAAAAGTAGCAAGTAGTCTTATCTTGACCGATTACAGCATGGCCCTATCTTATAAGTTGCAACATAGTGTAACCCGTCAAGGTAAGATTGCCACCTTTCTGGATAAATGGAGTGTACTCAGAATATATGTTTCATTTATATAATACGCTCGACAGTAGACGAGAGACCCACTTCGGTGGCCGTATGGTCTAAGGCATCACTCTCGTGTTAGACTAGCTTGTCGATGACAGGGAGATCGGGATTCGAATCCCGGCTGGGTATACTGATGGTGGTTTCCCAAAAATAGTTTTACACATTCCCTCCACACAAATGTGGTTACACTTCCTCTAAATTCAGCCTCCCTCATCCCTAACTCATTAGTGCAATTAGTACACATGAGTATAACCTGAACATTTAGTAAGATGCTGTGCTAAAAAAAAAAAGTAGACGAGAAGTTATCATGCAGCTGTGTCCGCAAGCACTTATCCAAAAATACCGTCGTTTTAATGCCCTTAAAACCCAGATAATAAATACCAACCATCTAATATTTATGTCTAGTTTGATTCCTATAGTAAGTAGCTCATATAACAGAGGAAAAGGGCACCCTTTTATCTATGCTTCACCAGATTTGATCCCAGCGCTCCAAGGCTCTATTCTGACACTAAATAATGTGTGACAGACTAGAGAGTTGGAGGAAAACCATTCACAGTATCGACACTTTTAAGGTGCTAATTGAAGTGACCATGAAAGCTACACGTCATTTAAAAGGGGGGTTGTTACAGTGAAGGGAATAAGGGCGAGATTTAGTGAGCCACGAGGGTTCTACTAGACCTACTAGTATCTTGACTACTAATATCTTGACTACTAGTAGGTCAACCCGCCTACTCAACCCAACTGATCCACTCTTAATATATGCATTTAGCAAGGGCGTGGAAAGCTAATTTTTCTAAAGGGGGTCCCCTAGAAAGTTGACGTAATGTATCGATATATTTTTTAAATTTAATTATAAGTTATATGTGTGTATGATGGAGGGGATGAGGGGAGGAAAAATGTGGATGGGGTATGTGAGGGGACAGGGGTCATTGAGTATTCTTTTCTTTATTTAGTACCACGTCGGTTTATACGCTTAAATACTTATTACTCTAATGGATTAGGAATTGGGAGAGTTGGATTTAGAGGAAGTGAACCCGAATTTGCGTGGAGGGAGAGTGGAAAACCATTTAGGAAAAACACCTCGGTTCATCCGACTGAGATTCAAACCTCGATCTCCCCATCCTCGGCAGTATAGCTCAATACGAAACTAGCGCCTTAACAAACTATGCCACCGAGGATGGTCTTCTAAAATAATGAATGTACAAAATTAAACGAGACCATTGTGTATTTAAAAAACAATATAATGCTTAATATGAGTTTTAAATTCTTGATTTGTCACACACACTAGTGTAATTTTCAACCAAAATTTTGTGCGTTTCAATGTTTAATTATGTACTACTAGCCTAAGAGAAAAGAAAAATAAAGAAACGTGAAAAACAAACAAAAAATTATTTTTCCAGTGGTTTACTTTGTCATCACATGTTTGCAGGCCAGAAGGGATTTTTGAAGCAACTAGTCAGTGTTTATCCGTTGTTCACCAAACAATGCTCTCTTAAGGCTGACCAGTGGTGTGTTAAGGCATTTGGAGGACTTAACCTCCTTTTGCAGAAAGCATATTTTTTAAATTAATATTTTTGTACGGAGTGTAAAATGTTAAAGTTGTTACAGTTAAGAAAAGGGTGACGAAGGGTGAACCAATGTTAGCATGGTTTTAATTTCTGAAATTGTTTTTATTTTAGCTACTGGAGACAGAGTTGGATTCAACCCACAACATAGTCAACTATGACAGACGATCTTTATACAAGAGAGAAGTTCCTGAAACTAGAAAATCAAGCAGTTTTGAAAACGTGACAACAGATCATGTACTACAATAGTTCATGTATTTGGAAGACGACTCATGCTATCTACTAATAAGAACAAAAAGGATCAAGGTGGAAAATCAAGCCATATACAAGATAATTGATTCTATGACAAATAAGTACATTTAAAAATATTGAGATCTATGTTCATTATTTTATTGTTACTATTATCATTATTAGTATATCTAAAATAATATTCAACAACTAGTTTTTTTAAACTACCAGAGTTTATCTTTTTTTAAATTTAGCAATACTGTGTACACAATATTTAATTTTTGTGATTGTTGTTTAGTAATTATTCTATGTCTATTTTGAAGATAATGTAGGCATAATATCAGAGACATGCTGTTGGTGTGTTTTAAGGGAACAACTAATTATTTAGTTTACTAGTTTACTCGATCCAGAAAACTAATATATGTCCTCTCTTTGAAGCAGATACCAAGCACAAGTCCTTGTTTAGTGAACGAGTAATGATCATCTGCTCATGGCCTAATGTGAGACAGTAAATGAAAGAAAATATGCACTGATGGTCAATACCTTTTTCTGCAGATCCTATATAATACTAAACTATTAGGCAGATTAAATGAACATGCCAAAAGTAAAAGAACTGCTTTAGAGAAAATGTTCCCTAAAACATTGTAACATCATGCCCCTAGATAACTCTTAGTCCAACTCAACGACAACTAAACGTTCATAAATATAAAAATAATATGTATATAACATTCAGTCATAAACATACAAAGAAACTACAATACAAATATAATACTATTAATATCTCAAAGATCTCTCTAAATGAAAGTCGATACTGTTTATTTAATTTGATTCCAATAGTGAAAAAAACTTTTTATATTGAAAGCGTATCGATGATAGATGTATTTCTGTAGGGGTCTATTTAAACTTAGATTCTTATCTTAATATAAACACTACTATAGCTAATTTTCTCATCTATATGTATTTGTAGATGATAAGAAAATTAAAAATCTACAACTTAACATTAAAACTCATATACATGTTGATTAACTACTACAGTAATAATGGTTTGTCAGGGGTAGTTTGGGCATGTAAAACTATCCAAAAAATGCTACAAAACAAGCTGTTGATAAAAAAAATCAACACATTTTCTGTTCGACCCCTGGGTCACTTTCAATATTTTTGAACTCAATCTGAGAAGGATGTGAATTATACTTTAAAATAAGTATGTTTAATCTTTGATTTAAAATAAAGCCTCCATACTTTACTATCTGAGGTACCCAGGTTATTATCTATGTTCAAGTCATGTTTCTCTATAGGTTATAGGATGTATTATTATAAACGGATTTGAATCGAAGCATGATAACTCAAAAGTTTGGGGTTATAGAACCCATTTTTTTTATAAATCTACCATTTTTACTTTTTGCCCAATATTTTATGGTAATTTTAGACCCACTTTTATTCTAAACATAGATAATATCGACAATATTTTGAGGCAGTTACCAAAGTAGTGTATGATAAATGTAATATATATATTGTAAAGCAAATTTTCATTAAAAATGTAAACATAATGAAGTTTTATTTTAGCTTTGTTCAAAGCTTTAAAAATACCTTATAAGCCTACATCTGCTTACTTTTAAATTGTCTATGGAAGCGAAAACCAGACCTAATGATGTTATTAAGGGCCAATGTTTCAATATCAGGATAAATTACTCGCTAACTAAGTTGAGGCTTAGAGTAGCCTTAAAATAAACCTTCAGGTTAACGTAGTTGGTTGTTTCAATTAATTTGTAAATTAGTTGTCTCGAAGCTCACTATAAACATGTTTTGTTAGTGACCAAAATATCGTGTTATGTTTGATCAAATATACGCATTAGAATGCTGGTAAAACAAATAACTTTTAACACGCATGCCCATAAAATAAACTGGAATATAGAAAGTGGTATGATTTTAATATGGCTGTAAAACGTAAATGCATATTTACCCACAGGTATCAATCTAATGTGATATAAATCTGTAGCTTTGTTAGAAGAAGGGTCAATGTCACATTTACATGTTTCTGGGAAAACCCAAATTAAGTCTCTAAAAGTTTTTTAATCATACATATAGCATCCGATGAATTTTTTTACCAAGGTTTGATTATTTTAATATAATTGAAATGGCATGTAGTAACTAATTTAAAAATAGATTTCAGTTTTTACATGTTCTTAAAACTTTTTTTTTTGGTACATTGGCCTCCTTGAAATATTAAAGTGAAGGGACATGTGCCCCTTTCAACGAAATGTATATTGATTAAAACACATGATCGAAGCCAATACCACATACTTTTTATTTTCAGAATATTCTATAGATGACTCCTGATATTATGGTTATCTAGTAACTATCACGTGGTGTTGGGCTGCGAAGCATGCGCATTACTTAGTGCTAAAGAACGGCCAATATCACACAAAAAAAGGATTTTGAAGATTAATAATGTTGTTATTGGGCCAATATCCTTTTTGTTTTAATGTACTTATTACATTGGCCTCTAGAGAAAGGGCCTAACTTGGATTATAATACGGGAAGGACATTGGCCATTTTTTATATGATGGGATTCATATTTTTGAGGTGACTGGTGGACATAACTCAAATTTGATGATTTTGGACACTGTCCCTTTTTCTATCAAGTTACAGTTTACACACAGTACTTAAAAAAACTATCCTATAAACTCTCACATTTTCTAAATAAATATAAAGTAAAATCAGCTTGACTTATGAAAAGGGGGTTGGGAGGTTAAAACAAACGTATTGCTCAGATGCACAAGACTCTTTAAATCTCCGGACTAATGGGTGTAATGGGTGTGACTAACGTATGTTAAGAACAACCTCACTGAAATTACCTGATTGACATAGCAACTTAACGCTTTGACTTCAACTGGTAGCTGGACAGCAACAATACTTAGAGGGAACATATAATTTATTCATAAATAAACATTTCAATATTATTGCGGTGAATGTATGAGGATTGATATGAAATAAATAAAAATAATACTTTATATCATTTGTTGGATCATTCATATATTTTTAGGTTAAAAAACATCACTTGCCTATGGAGCTCCGATAACTACAGTTCCAAGGTAATATAAATATAGTTGAAATGTAGAAATATAAATATAGCTCAAATTATTTATATAATTTTTTTTATCTGGAAACAATATTCACCTATAAATGTTAAGAGAAATTTATTTTTTAAAATGAAATGCAAATATAAAAAAATAATTTTTCTTTCCAAGTAAAACCAACATTTTTATGTTCCTAATTATTTGAATTAAAACATTGAAATTAAAATAATATATTCTTGAGACGTTAAGAATAAATGATGATGAGTTTAAAAATGGCTGATATCTTGACAGTGAAAGTTGACAAAAGTGAAATAATAAAAAATTTAAACTTGTTAAAAATATTATGTAGAAAAATAGCTCTGATGCTGGCAGTCCAGATTTCATATAATAATTTAGAGAAAAAGATGTTCTTGTATGACTTTAAATGGGGAGAGATGAATCTCAGATAAAAATAGAAACATCTCACCCAGTGAGTTGGTCTTCTGTTGAAAAAAATATTGTAGACAATTATTGAAAAATGAAAGTCTTCATAATACAGTCAATATTTGAGAACTACTCTCCTCACAAACATTTCCAATCCTAGTTGGTATCCAGGCCTAACTGTTGACACATTAGATTTCAAATTTAATACAATTTTGATAATATTTACTCTTGTGGTAAAATTCACAACAGTGGATTTAGGACATCTTTATAACGAAGCCAACATAAAGAGAATCTCATTCCAAATTGGGTCAGCTCACTTCTGCCGGGGACAGTTAAAAAATGTTCCATACTGAAGAGGTTAAGCTCTTACGATAAAAATACAACTCCTGAAAATGTTGATTTAATATAATGATATTAAAATGGAGTTTTAAGAAATAATAATAGAAAGGCGAGAACCATCTGAAAATTTAATAGAATCAAAATAAGCTATTAACTTTTCATTTTAAATTGACAGATCATGAAATTTTAAACTCGTGGCGTTTAAATATCAACAAAGTTATTTCTCTCTCTTAACGAGGGTTACGGGGATGACTTTTACCCCCAAAAAATATAAGGTGGTGAAAAGTATCATTTTTACTCCCTTTTGACCCCCCCCCCCCCCGAAATAAAATATAGTAAAACATTTAGATAACCTAAAGATCTTGTTGAAGCAAGATACAAAGTTCACACTTAGTTAATATAGTAAAAAAATGTGCTTGGAGCACACACTGAAGAGATTTTGAAAACTCTAATAGTGATACCAGCTACATTAGTTACTGTAGAAAGAAGTTTTTCAATGCTTGTACGAATAAAAAAATATCTTTGTTCCACGATGAGGCAACGTAGACTAAATCACCTGTGTTAATGCACACGCTGAGAGATTCAACAAAATTGAAATTGCAAAACTAGTTAGTGGATTTATAGCTAGTAGCGAATATACGGCAAAGGTGTATGGAAACCTACTTTAATTTTCAGTGTTTCATAATTTTTAGTTGAGCCGCATCAGATATAATTTTTCTTAATTTGTTCTGTGTGTATTAATTCTAATGTTTGGCATGAATAAAATAAATGAGAAAAATGCACAACGGGACGGGACAGGTATTCCTTGTAATACGTGATCTCACTTTACGCGTTTTCGCTATAATGCGATTCGAACAAAAAAATATTGCTTGATCGGCTATAATTTCGCAGTCACCTTGTGCGGTGGTGGCATGACCTTATGCACGCACATTCCAGTGAGGACAATGATCTTTACTGTACAATTTGGTGTTGGGCGGGTGGTATTGACAACATTGGAGATGCAGGGGCAGAAGTTAAACAGTCCTGTATGAAGGGAGTTTGGAAAAATATTTGGTCTTAAGTTCCTGATGCTAATGATTTTGATTCTGAACACGAGCTTTCCAACTCAAGACATGACATAGTTGACATAGCTAGATGTTGGATTTTAGGACATAGACCAGGCAAATGTGGATGAATTGCTCTAATCCCACTCAATAGAACTCACCAATGAAGATCTTCTAGAAACGGAGAACGGCATAAAGGATGAAGAGGAAGAGTCTTACGTTGTTGAGCCTATCAAACAACTTTCAACAAAACAAATAGCGGAATTTTTGAGCACATTGACAGTGCATTAGAATCATTGAAGGGAATTACCAGAACATGGATAGAAGCGCCAAAGTTGCCAAAGAGATTCAGAGTTCTTTGACTTGCTACAAATAACTCTATAGGGAGAGGAAGAATGCTACCCGTCAACTGAGTCTAGACCATTTCATCAAAAAAGTTGAAAATCGTCAGTCTAATGACCCAGGGCCTCCACGACAGCAAGAGCTTACCATCCCGGGCCTTCATGAGATCAAGAGCCTACCATCAAAGGGCCTTCAAGAGATCAAGAGCTTACCGTTCAGGAGCCTTCAAGAGAGCAAGAGCCTCCCATCAAAGGGCCTTCAAGAGATCAAGAGCCTATCGTCCAAGGGCCTTCAATAGAGCAAGAGTATATCGTCCAAGAGCCTTCAAGAAAGCAAGAATCTACCGTCCAAGTGCCATCAAGAAAGCAAGATACTACCATCCCAGGGCAGTCAAGAGAGCAAGAACCTACCGTCCTAGGGCCGTCAAGATAGCAAGATACTACCATCCCAGGGCAGTCAAGAGAGCAAGAGCCCTCCGTCCAAGGGCCTTCAATAGAGCAAGAGAGTGATAATCCAGATTTGCCAAATCCAGTTAATTTATCATTCGATTGAAGATTAACGGTAAGTGTATCTGTAGCATTGTATTAGATATATTAATTAAAAATTGCATTTGTTTACAAATTTCATGGGATTGAAGATTGACAGTAGGTGTATTGTATAGTATTGTACTAATTAGATAAATTAATAAAAATTGCATTAATTTTCAAGTTTTAGGTTTTTATTTACTTTTTCCCTATCTCACCCATGTTAATATAAATTCCCTTTACGTGTTTTCGTGTTATGAGATTATTTGTTAATCACTCGCGTAGTGCGAAGGAAGGCTGTATTACATTTTTCTGTGTTTTTTTAAATCTCAAGAATGTTATCCCCTATAAAAGCACATTATTATATCTACCCCTCCCCCCGCCCCAAATAAAAACGTTCCTCCACCACTGACTAGGGGTAAGGTCAGTTATGATATTCTACACACAATAAAGCTTTGGTTGTCTTAATATCGTTTTAATTAAAATAAACTTTAATTCCTTAAATAGTATGTCCTTCAAACAAAATATTAAAACAAACGACATTGGAATTGCCTCACGAACCGTTATTAAAACAATGCAAATTGTTATATCCAGACTATAACTTGTAAAGTACCTAGTTAATGTGCGATGACCATACCAGTTTCACAGTTTGTTTATTTTTATAAAAAAGAATGTAAATAAATACTTTTATCAGTTCCCGTAAATAATAGGTAAGTACAATACACAAACAAATTCTAGCAAATCCTTCTTAAAGATAAAATTAATAGAAAACTATTGCGACAGCCATGTTTGTATGTACTAGCTCAAAGTTAGTTTGCTAACCTCAATGTCCTATTCATGTTAATGTAACCTGAAGATGGGAGGGTGGAGGAGGGGGAAATTTGAGAGAAAGAATGTAATGAGGTGGACTGGATAGAAATAGCTTAAGATAGGGATAGGGTATAATGATAAGGACTGGCTAGAGCTAGTTCAAGATAGGAATAAGGTGCATTGAGGTGGACTGGATATAACTAGCACAAGATAGGGATAGGGTGTAATGAGGTGGAGTGGATAGAACTAGCTCAAGATAGGGTGTAATAAGGTGGAGTGGATAGAACTAGCTCAAGATAGGGATAGGGTGCAATGAGGTGGACTGGATAGAACAAGCCCAAGATAGGAATAGGGTGTAATGAAGTGGACTGGATAAAACTAGCTCAAGAAAGGGATAGGGTATTATGAGGTGGACTAGGTCTGGATATATATTATTATTATTATTAGCACCGCGTCTTACTACCCGTTCGGGTTATACGCACTTACGCTAATGTGTGATGGTAGGGTGATTGTGAGATGAAATGGAGGACCTACAGTTTAACGTGGAATCCGAACCACGGTGGAGGCCTGGCATTCCTCACATTCACAAGTTGTGATTAATACACATCTTGTCAGAGGTGAAGGAAGGGTTTGGCAATCAGATAAATCTTTGCCGGGACCGAGGATTGAACCCCGGACCCCCAGCACAGAAGTCCGACACCTTACCCCTAGACCACCAGGTCACCTACCTGGATATATAGCTTGCTCAAGAAAGGAATAGGTGGCGTACTCTCGTAAGTACGGCAAGGAACAGTTTTCGAGCAGCTAATACCATAGAGTGAGTGAATAAGTATGCAATCCATCATTTCCTCTGTATTTTTTCAGTGATAGCTTTTGAAATGTGTTGACTTGGCTAAGACATTAATAAATGAAAATTATATATAAATAGGGACTTAAAATTAATATTAATCAACACTAAGGTCCAAATCAATCCAAGGGAACAGAAGGAAAAAGTTGAAAATGTTACTAGTGCTGTTACTAGTTACTAGTGTGGGAAAAATATTTATATATTTATAATAAATGCAAGATCATTCTCTTTGAAAGGGGATAAGAAACCACATCGTGAGATTAAAATAAAACCAGAACACCCAGTCATTAATTATATATAATCCCCTTTAGATCAGTGTCAAGCACACTAGTGCACATATTTTAGTAAAATTAAAGAACATTTTCAGTAAATATATAAAATGTGATAAACATAATAATGCTTACTTTTACACCACCGGCTAGAATTCATTAAATGTTACATTAATTAAATTAATTTATAAGATTTTCATTGAAATAATATTATTTTGGAGATTAAACTTGCCTTTTATTTGGTTAAAAACGATAACTTAAACTTTAGTTTAATTATTCCTTGAAACATTTTTTGCTAAAATTGGTATTCTAAGCACATACAAATTTAAGTTGTGGATAGTACTGATATTTTAAGAATAGCCTATACAGGATTATTTGTAATTGTTTATAATAAAGTGATGTAACTAGCTCTACACTGAAAAAGAAACTAAGTCTCATAACAACATACTGCCGCGACCACTTCTTTATAGAGAGACCGACAGGGACAGGTCAGACAGAGACTACCGGTATGTCGTAGAGTTTTTTTTATTTACATGAGTAGTGGCACATTTCACTTTCATAGGAGATGTTCGAAGTGTCCACCTTCTCAACTACAACTTAGAGCCCTCCAGCACCACGACTGTCATGTTCGTTGAAAGATGTGCGTCACATCCCAGATTTTATTTCCAGCAGCCACAATTACATTCCACAGAGGCTCTCTCTTGTTGTGCTGCTGGGAGTACACAATTCCCTTCATGTAGCCCCACAACTAGAAGTCATAAAGTGTGAGATCAGGAGGTCACACCGGTCATGCAACAGGCCCATTGCGCCCTATCCATAGCTTGGGATAGTATTCGTCCAAATGACCTCTCACTGCATGGTATTAATATGCAGAGACTCTGTCCTGAATTAGCCATACGTTCAGCCATGTTGCCAGTGAAACATCCTCTAATAGTTGGGGGAGACCGTTCTGCAAAAAGTGTCAGTAATTTTCACCTCGTAATAGTACAGGAATTTCATAAGGTCCAAGTAGAATATCACTCACAACTCCCACCCAAACATCGATGAAGATTTAATACTGCAAATTGACCTCCAGGATGGCATTTGGATTTGTGTCGGCCCAAATGGGCTGGTTGCGGAGATTGACACTGTCATTTCTGATTAATGTTTATTCATCCATTGCCAGTAAACTGCTGAGGAATTGTAGGTATGTGGTGTGGTGGTGCAATAGCCACTCGCAGAGTGTCCTACGGCATTCTAAATCAAGAGTTGGAATCATCTCCTGTAAAGGTTGCAAATGGAAAGTGTACAGTAATTGGTCATGTACTATTCTCCACGTGGACGTCTGTGACAGGTGATGATGTGAGGCTAATCGCCATGTAATCGTATCCAGTGAGCGTTCCACAGAATACAGAATTGCCTCTTTAACTTCAACGGTCCCACAACGCGACGTAGCGGACTACCAACGTTGACCATCACAGTTGCAAAGCGACCGGTTTACCTCAGGTGACGATTCAGTGCCATAAATGTTCTTGTATTTGGGTGTGATCGGACATGTAATCGTGAAAAATACATAAGAACAGTGGCAGTGGAATTCTTTTAATCCTCACCGTAAATAAGAGTCAAATCGTCAGTTCCTTGTTTGAATATTGGTCACAAATCTTACTGGCCACTTTAAATTACAGCAAGTAGTGAGGTTCCATGTCCCCGACATGCCGAATGACGTATGCGCAATGATACCCCGTAATGTTGCCATATATCGATAACGAAGTGGCCCCAGGCAATATGTTACTAAGCAACTTTTCTTTTCTTTTTCAGTATAGATTCCACCACCCCACATTTTTTTTCTTCTTTTTTAAAAATAATTGCACGACTTTATTGTGCACAATTAGGAATCACTCTATATATTGCTGCTGGATCTAACATTTTTTAGGAGATAGATTGTAATCATTTTTTGCATTGAACCTTTGCTTGTATATATGTTAATTACTTCATAAACACACTAAAATACAAAGCCAATTTACAACATGGTTGTAGAGTCTTTACACAATATTTTTTTAACATAGCCTTTTGAAATACAGATTTATTTATTACTTTATAGGATTTATTATTAAATATGTCATATGTATAGTTTTATTTGATATTTATTAACATGTTAATAAAACACGAGAAAAGCTTAGTCTAATGTCAAGCTTATATTACAAAGAAATGTTTGGATTTAATCTCTTGATTTACTTTCCAATCCGGATTATAAATTTACTGTGCATATAGCACTGATGTTCTTCATATTATCGCCACAACTTGCTCAACAAGACTCTCTGGAAAAAAAAAAAAGATTAATAGATTGATACATTAAGAGCTACGCTTAAATGAATACATAAATAAAGGTGTTTGTGATATCTGTATTTCCAGTGCAGATGTGATGTTAGCTGTTAGGTGAAAACAAATGGTATAGCCTTGACAATTTTTTGATCATATTATTCATAATAATTAAAATTCACCTAAAACCTAAGTTTAATTTGCATGTACTCGAAAAATGGAGTGTTATATATTACTCCTGTCCTTTATAAGCAGGTCAGACCCATCGTCCATAGAGACGTTCTATAAAACGACTCATCCTGGTTGTATAACCTGAGCATGCGCAGTCAGAACTATTCCATCTCCCCAAGCCTTTGTGTGCCTTAAATCTTCTGTGGTCAATGATTATGTAAGAGACCAATGAGATGCGACCCAAGCCATCAGTGATGAACACTATCGAAAATTTAAACTATCAAATCATGAAAACTATTGTTTCAAAATGATCAAATGATCATTTGATAGTTTTCATTCGATAGTGCATTCGAATGAAATGAGCCATATATTCGATCGATAGTCAACCATGCTTAGATCTAGATCAAACTATTCAAAACAATACTGTAAGGTCGATTATCAATATCATTGCCTCTTGCCTGTGCCATGCAGTGCAAACAGAACTAAAAAAACAAGAAAAGTTATTATCTCCTGCCATGAGAATAAAGTAATCCGTTATACATGGTGTTTTATGAGCCCTAACTTAACTTCTTTATGTGGTTGAAATTCTCGATCTGTTTGGCACACCAGCGAGTGAGAAAGAAGGATACTTTCGAGGATTTCTTTTTTTTTTAACATGAACTATGGCTCTGAGACATTTGGACAAATGGTACTTTACAATTCATACGAATTTATAATATATATTTTAATGTGATATATGGGTTACTAAAATCTTTACAGATTATAAATATGTACAGTACCTATGACTTTATGAGCAAAATAAAAATATTCCTAATATTTTTTAAATAATAATCGTTTCAGTAACACGCTGGTATCATAAGAACAACGAGATCCAATCCATGGTTTGTCCCTTCTCTGCCTAGTAGACAACAACATTGAATGTCACATTTTGGTCAATTGCAAATGGTGTGTTCATATCCCTCCAAAGTACAAAGAATTCACGGGTGAAAACATTCAAAAGATTTGAATAGAATAAGAGTGTGATATTAATTATCATTTAAGTTTATTTTAGGCCTCATTTTTAATAATAACCTTAAAAGCAAATAATGTTTTCCATAAGGATAGCAAGGAATACATTTCAATTTCTAAGGACGACTTATCGATCAGTAAGGAAGAGCACGGTACTGCTCATCAAATGTGGACCTTAAGGAAACAAATATTTTGTGTAAATATGACAAGTAAAACATTTAAAGCAGAAGCAGCTAGGTTGACTATTGATCAGCAACAACGCAAATGAAATGTAATTATTTTCATTCGACTTATATTTAAGCTATCGAATAGTTTGATAGTCTAATACTATGGAATTATTTGATGGTTTTAGTTCAATAGTACCTATCACTAAGCTGACATACCATGCTATGGCAGCTATAAAGTATGTTTTTACCCCTAAAATAATTTTTGTTGTTAATTAATTTTGTAACTATATCGTTTATATTTTAATTATGAATGCATCTTACTTCATGTACTTGTTTGTCTTGTTTATAGTTTTTTTTCAATAATGCCTTATACATGAATTTTTTTGTGTTATTAATTACTGTTGAACGAAACTTCACGATTATGCTTTGAGAAGAAATGATAAGAAAAGGTTCGTAAAACAACTACAAGTTATATATTATATTATAAAGATGAGCAATTTATTAGGTAATTTATAAAAAGAAACCGCATTCAAAACACTTCTAATAGAAGAGGAATAATATGTTGTTCTTCTCTTGTTTTAGGGCAAAGGGACCCTTAGAAAGCTAACAACTGGAACAGTAATCAAATGTTTACATGGACAAATTTGAGAGAAGTGAAACTAACAAGTAGCCTTTTATAAATAAATTGAAAGAGCATTGTGTATAAATAATAATAGGAGGGGAGGAGGAAGCATAGCGCACCCGATTAGCATTATTGTTAAGTATGACTATTTAAAAATATGTTCTACTATATATCATACGATTTGAAAATATTTAATTATAAACTTGCTATAAAAACTGCACAAAAATCGTCATCAAGTAACAACAAATTTGGTTGTTACTCGTTAGGTTAGTGTTTCTAGCGGTATTCCAGGAACTAGACCTAGGCCACAGACAATGAAACGCCAGACTATCAGCATTAAGGGAATTTAACTTTGCTTCTTGAGCCAGGTTGAGTCCTTGGGCACTGGGGAGTGCTATTGCAGCTCTCAGTATAACAGCACTTCACAGTGAAACAACATCACTTTCAAATTGTTCGTTGTAAAGGCTTAAAGCTGGAGAAGCAAGATTCCAAGGGTGGCAATCCAAACACAATAGTTCAGTTACCACTATTCCCCCCTTTCCCCAGCTTCCACGCTTACCACCTTTCAATGAACAAACCTTTTCAGACAAGTAACTAGTCGACAGTATTTGAATTTTGTCTACAACTAAACAATTAGTAAACATTCGCTTGAACAAAAAGCGACCATTATATTCTACGTTTTATTTGTAGTTTGAAGTCTGAATAAGCTCGTTTGAGGAGTTGGTTATGGGAAGGGGGGATGGGGCCAATACCATAACCTAACTTTGTGAAAACCGGTTTATTGACTAAGAAGGAAATTTTTGTTTGCGCTCTAATAAAATAATCTTTAGAGTGAACTGTTTTTAGAAATGCCTGTTTGATAGCGATGTTGTCACTTAGGACTGCACCGAGCGATACCCGTGTTGAATAACTCAAGCTCGATCAATGAGTGCAGCCATTTTACATGGAGGCTGTGGGTCAGGTGTGACCGAGGCCTAGCAACAAATATCTGCTTTCAAGCGTGTCTGATCACCTAGTGGGTTTTATCAACCCTCCCGGATGAATATTGTTTAGTACATCTTATTTACTCCCCTCATGGTATATTGGCATTCGAGTCAAGTTACTTCGTAAAGGTGTAACAGAAAATATATGTCAGAGGCTCGTGTCCTGAAATTTTTGATTGACATAAGTAAAAATAAATTCTCACCATTTAATAAATTATTGCCGTTCCGTGTGCTAGTGAATGGCGATTGATGAAAGCTTAGCTAAACTTGTGTTGAAGCCAACTTTTGAAAGCTCACTTTGGAGTAACCACTGCCAGTGCTCATGGCCCTAGAAGAAGGTTGGAAACCACCGATGGGCTTGGGAAATGTCGTCACGCCTTTATCGTGAAGCTCAATATCTTCATCGGAGGTTGATGAAGCATTTTCTTTGCTCTGAAAAAAAATAAATTATTGATGAAATCAACTTATGAAACTTTTAAAACTGTTTAAAACTCCACAAACTAGTGTTAGGTCACTTAAATTATCCAAGCTAAGGAAATAGTAGAAAAGGCCGAATTTAAAGATAGTTGACCAGCATTTGGGTAGAGAGTGAAAGTAAAACTATAATTTTGTAGAAGCTAGCTAATCTCATGTTCGCCCGGCTGGAAATTAAACCAAAACTCAAGTAAGAGATAACCATAAGTGCGACTATCCAATTAAACTAGAACTTAAATATTACAGTTTTACAAAGACTTCTCGATTTACATTGGAGCTATTAGGATTCATCCCCACGTGATAATCACCAATTTTTTTATAAGTAAATACATTTATCAATGTTCATAGTTATTATTATATATTATTATTATTACTATACTAATAATAATAATAACTAAACCAGCTTCAGTGACCGAATGGTCTAAGGAGCTACTTTTCGTAGTAGACTAGATGCCGATGACGGGGAGATAGAGGCTCAAATCTCGGTTGGGTGTACTGAGGTTTTTTTCTAAAATGGGTTTCCACTCTCCTCTATGAAAATTTGGATACACTTCCTAAGAAATGTAAACCTTTATCATCTCTAAAACACTAACGTAGTTATTTCATAAGCGTATAAGCTGAATAGCTATAAAGAAAATTTGCTAAAAAAATAAAAATAAAGCATCAACAAATTCCAAGAAACTTAAAAAGATGTTCGTATACTTTCATCCCAAAACGTAGTGAAATCTGAGGCTAGTCACTTCTGTATGGTGATTACGCAGTTTAAATGAGTCTAGCTACTAGCATTTAGTTACTTGCTCCATCCAGTAGCTTGTCTTCGCACTCGACCCATGTAAACACGCCTTTAGTCCCATCACAGGCTCTGTGGTGTAACAAACGGAGGTGCGCGCGCAATATGGATTTGACTGCATTCTATTGGCAAGATCATGTGAATCTTTTTCTGTTCGCGTTGTAAGCTCGGTACATTTTTTCTCGTTCCGACCTTAATTTAACTCACCTTAATTTTATGGTTAGAATACTAGCTCCAAAAATCCTCTGGGAAAACTTATGAAAACCCTAGACACAAATTTCTACTCTGATCGATAAAAAGGTTTCGGCATTGCAAAAACGTCGACATCCATCAAGACCACTAATTAGGTTTTTTTTACGATCACAATAATTTCTATACCCGAGGGATTATGGGGAAAAAAATGGAAATATTTTAGAAATGACTATTTGGTTCGAAGCGGGCATCTTATAAGCCTTTTTTACAATATAGATATATTTATGTATTTGTTTTTCTTAAAAAAAATAGTAATCAACTGATAACTGTTATTTTTTTAAATTTGAATTTAAAAAAATATTTTAACGATTTTGTTCAAAATTGATGTCTGGGATCTATTTTACATGATAAATAGGGTAATAGTTTATGTTTATATCTAAACAATGTAATTAGAGAGTAGATTACTTATAATAGAATTTAGAAAATATGAAATAAAAAAAAATTGCCTATAATATTTGGTTGGAAAAGGGTAGGTTAACTATTAGTGGATTGTATTAAAACATAAATAATTAATATATATATATATTATTTTAGGGGAGTTTTGATAATTTGAAACCTGTTAAAAGTATTTTAACAATTTTATTTAAAATTTATACAACAAGCTTACTGACAGCTTACTGAAAACATATTTTTGAAGATTTGGTTCCAAGCTATAATTTACCATATGATAATTTTGTGTGATTATGTCTTACCATTTATTTATTTAAAGAAACTATTAAAAACGCTATGTTAAAAAATATTATTTAAATAAGAACTATTGTCATCACAATAAATTAGATTGGTTTAAAACTATATATTTTTCTCTCTTTCTATACCTATACATATATGTATGTTTTTTTTTTATCTAAGGACAGAAAATAATGTCAAAACTTTGAAATAATTAAATATTTTTAGCTCACAATACTAGTTTCAACCATTTTTTTAATACAGCTGTTTGATACACTACGATAGAGTTTACTTCCCATGTCAGAGTATAGAGATATTTGGTCGACCTATCGTCACCCGAGAATGCAAGTGTTCTATCTCCAAAATGGTTAAATTTGAAATATTTAGAATGCATATGATTCACCTGCGGTTAAATTGAGACTACTATATAATTACTTAAGGAGATACAAACTCGTGTTGTGATCTAGTAACATTGGTTTTATACACAAGGTCAAACTTCAATGCTCTTTTACACAAAAGTGAAAAATTGGACATAGAACACTTGCATTCTCGAGTGACGCTATGGATGCGTCATGTTACACCAGAGCCTGCTTCTTGTGAGAATGACCAGTTACAGGGTGCAATCACTATTATTAGTGTGTTCATTGCAACAGCAACACTTAGGCATAAACGCTGTTAGAAGTTTATGGATGGACGTGTATGAGAGGCCTACAGTTATGCCTTTGGCCCTATTTAGGAACGTGCAGCCAAATTAGTTTGGGGGAAGGGAGGGAGGTGTTAAAATAATATACAAATAGGAAATTTATCGCAAATTTGAATGTAACTTGCAAACAAATTTATAGTGATATTTAAAAAAAAAGAGCGAACCACAGACCGCTAGCCCTCTCTCGTGATTCGTTATTAAAGAACTACTCTTTCGCCTTCACGAGAGTTGGCAGTATGGCACCTGCAAATCAACTGAAACGCTAAATATGATCTAATCTCGTATTTTCACTTCTTCCATGCGGTTATGTTGTTATTGCTTTGTTTACATGTTCACAGTGATCTGTGAGGTTATTTGTTGTTGTTTAACTTTAAAACGCGTAAATGTCATCAAATTATGATTTACTTTATATTTCAAATGGATGGACAATTAAAGTAAAGCGGTGTTGCACATCGTAAAAAGGCAGAATAGTAAAGAAAAATGAAGGGTAACATTTTATAAATCCCTCCCAGACTGGACTAATTAGTGATAATGGCAAAAATTAACAGTGTAGGTCTGATGGTGGAGGATGCTAAAAAATCAGAAGAGTTGATTCTCCAAGTAAAAGTGATCAGTCATGTGGACTTGTAAATGTATTGTGATAGCTTAGCAGTGATAAAATAAGAACCAACAAACACTTAGGCATGTGGAATTTTTTACGAAAAAAGTAAGGACTGTGCAGAATCCGAAGTCTTAAGAGAATGTTTGAATGTAGATTCTGTGCTCCCCAAAACAGTGGCCTTGACAATTCCAAGTCCAAGTAATATTCCATTTTATTGGAAAATCAGTGACAAAATCTGGGACTATTTAATAAAAAAGGATACAAACAAAAACAAAAATGCTGAATTTTGTCTCTCCTCACGGTGATATGGTGACGGAATACAATGATTTTTTAGCCAAAAAAAATAAAATAATTAAAGATGTTTTTGATAAGGTGCGGCAGAAGGGAGCGCAAGTATTTTTATAGTTTTTATAGAATTACATTTTTTTGGCCAAAATAAATCAAATATTTCTCCAGTAGCAACATAGAGTTTAGTTTTCTGCACATGCTAATATCAACAGATCTTGAATATCCGTCAAGGGCAGGTGCGGATTAAAGGGGGGAGGGGTCCAAAGAGTCAGTTTACCTACCTGTGAAAGTTAGAAAATTAATACAAAAAACAAAATTAAAGTTCAAATTTTAGAAAGAAAAATACAACACAGATAAATTATACAATTTTTTGTCATGTTACGCGCAGACACTTCTTAAGCCGGGTCCACACGTGTATTATTTGTCTACGTTTATTCAAGTCACGATATGACTCACGCAAGTGTGGAAACAATATTTGTTTTCATGTATGAATATTTGTCGTGCATAGCGAGTAACGAACATTGTTCCGCATAGAGACGGTAGACTACCACACATCAAAGAGAAGAATAATCGCCTGAGAGCAGTTCGTCCACGGACACCGAATCTAGAGTATTTGTGGACAGCACGAGCAGTGGAACTATGGGGAGCTCTGCCCCCTGGAACTAATGTGCCCCTCCTTGGAATAAATTCCCCCCCCCCTGGATATATTTTAAATCCTCTGATATTATCGAATATGAAGACGAAAGATGGCCTTAAATCAAACTCCAAATGACTTCTAGATGCATTCTATTGTTAAAAATTTTCCGGAGAAGACCACTTTAAATAACTACTAGACTAGAGGCATCTAACTGACAGAAAGAGTCAGGGGAAGAAAGCTCTAAATATCTTCCAAGGTCATCCAAATTTCATAAATGTCTAGGGGAAGGCAACTCCAAATAGCTTCTAGATGCATGTCATTTTGAAGAATTTTCAGGTGAGGACCACCCCAAATAGCCTAGTTTCTGAAATAATTCCATTTTCAAAATTTCGTTGGTGTAAGACAACTTCAAAGATTATCTTATAGAGGTATCTAACCTTCCTATAAAATTAGGGTGAGGATCACTCTAAATAGCTTCGAGGGGCATCCAAATTTCAAAAATTTCTCGGTGAGGAACACTTTAAATGTGGCTTATAATTTATAAAATAATCTAATTAAAAAAAAATCAAGGCAAAGACTCCTCATAGCTTCTAGAGTGAACCAAATATGAATGAGAAATTGAGAAGTTATTAAATGGCTTTAAACATAATTATTTATAGTTATGCCCCCCTATGAAAATTATCTGGATCTGCCACTGGTCAAGGGTGTCCTGGAATTTTGTCAAAACTTTTTCTCTTTATTTAAATAGTTTTGACAAAATTTAAGGACACCCTTGACAGATATTCAAGATCTGTTGATATTAGCATGTGCAAAAACCAAATTCTTTGTTGCTACTGGAGAAATAATTGATTTATTTCGGCCAAAAAATTCCAATTCTATAAAAACTGTAAAAATACTTGCGCTCCCTTCTACCGCACCTTAATTGTGAGAATAATAAAAGGGAATAATTTATTGTTTATTAGTCCAATCAAGAATAACAGCTGTTCTATGCACCTTTCAAATTATTTGGTGGTGCATCCAGATTTGTAACTTCTGGTTTCAACTATTGTAGTCATGCTGGCCAGTGCATAGCTGAACATGAAACTTTTGTATTTCACAGATATTGCTTATTAAAACTAAAAGACAGCCGGAATTAGATAAAATAATCGATAAAAGGTTACTTATACAGCATGAACAAAAAGCCGCCAGATTGTATTGATGTAGCTTTTATGTCCACAGTCTGGTGTTCCATACTTCATAGTTTTGTAAAGTAATAAAAAAAAAATGCAAGATGAGGACATGGACAATTCCAGTGTTATTGAAATGTACGACTCTCTTACTAACTTCTTATATACTTTTTGTCGAACCATCAGAGTCAGAAGGTGAACTAGATCTTTCTCATAGAGGAACAGAGTCAGAAGGCCTGAAGGACCAGGAAGAGGACTGGAGAAAAATGAAAATAACATATTTTAACTTCATAGAGACCCTTAAAAATGAGTTGAAGAAGATAATTGATGCCTACAAAGAGTTTAATTCAAGATTTTAATTTCTCCCAAATCTAACTGAACTTGACCCTTCTCAAATTTTTGATGCTGCAGAAAAGCTTCAAGTAAAGTATAATTTTGACATAGAAAGTAGTTTTGGTGAAGAGTGTGTCCACTTTAAAAGCTATTAACTCAGTATAAAGAAAGAAGAAGATCAGAAGCTATCCTCTATTTCATTTCTGTGTAAGATGTTAGCTAGAAAACTTTAAATATATCTACCCAAGTGAAAGCACTGCACTCAAGATTTACTTATTGTACTCCAGCAACAAACTATTCTGTTCAAATATAATTTTAGTCTCTAAAAAGGATTAAAAAATCTTCTACGATCAGCTCAAACCAAGAACGACTCGTCAATCTTGGAGTGCTTGCCATAAAACCAAACATTTCAGTGAAACTGGAATTTGAGGAATTAATAAATTCATTAAATTTGTAAACTAAAAGACTGGGAGAAAATCATTTCCATAACTGAGGTAAGCTCCTTAAAAGAAGATTATTTTTATACATTTTTCAGTGTTTCAATACATATTTTCTTTTTATTTATCGGACTTTAGTATCGATACAAAAATAATTATTGTTCAAGAGTACTTTTCTGCAGAACTTGTCAATTTCTCGGTTATTATGTTGTATTAAATTATGTTAAAAGATTTCAATAAAATCGATAGTTAATAAGTATTTTATATAGGTTTTACAACCATAATATAGCTACTAGTCATGCTGTGAGAAGTTGAAAAGTGATGCTGGTATTTGAGGTGTTAGATTGGAGGTTAACGGGGGGGACGTAAAATAAATGGCCGTACAGGGGCGTAACATATCTTAAATACGGACCTGAGCCCAATATAAGTTAAATCGGACACTACCATCGTAACAAGTGTATATAAAAATTAGGAATGTGCGAGAACAATTTTTTTCAATTCAAAACAATCTCGAGACGAGAATATAAAAAAGTTTCGTGACACGAGAACGAGACGAGAAAACGTCCTTTGAAAGTAAAAATAAATAAATTATGTTTATTAAAGTAAATATTTAGTTTTTAGAATTCCTTTTTGACATTTGAACTGGTGCTTGCTTTAGATAGTCTTATAGTATAGTGTATAGTATAGTATATATAGTTCATTCAAACCCTTGAGTTATAACTCATACACATTTTAAATTCAATTAATAAAATAGTGATAGGTAGTTACAATGAACACCATTTATAATTTAATTTTGTAGTGTAACAGCTTATATTGTCAAAGATTGATATTGAAAAACAATATTTATAGCCACAACATTTCTTAATGAAAGATATTTTTTGGGGGGAGGATGAAACCTTTTTTTGGGTTATTACGGTATTATTGGAAATAATAAATTCCTTTTTTTTTTAAATTTCTTAGGGCCATTATTTGCTAATTTTATTTCTCGAATTTTTGAGATTCATTTTTTAACTTTAGAGACAAGATCGATATTATTTTTTTCTTGAATTTTTGAGATAGTTTCGAGTCTCTCACGTCCCTAATAAAAACACTAAACCTAGAATAGGATGACCAATTAATCCTCACTTTTTAAAGTATAATGTAAGAAGAAATATATTTTTAAAATTCTTTAAAAAACCAACATGGAATAATCCGATTATTAGTCTATTACGCCTTATCATGTTCCGTCCCATGCTTCTTGTCTAAATAACAACACATCACGCCTCTCACATTATCACGCACATTTATGAACGTCTACGCTTTGGAAATAATGAGCTTTTGAGAAAATCCAAATGTCCCCTTTAATTTTCATATTTTTTTCGCTGCTAAAAGATCTCATTCAAATCCACGCACCAAAATCAGTGATCTATTCTTGCTAAACTCAAGCACACATTAATTTATTACACACTTACCTGGATCTGCTTGTTCCTTAAGACTTGTGTTGCTGGAGTGACAGTCGAAGGTTGAGGATTGGAGTCAACCATATCGGTATCGTATCTTGAGAGAGGTGAATTCAGATAATTCACTTCAGGCTCAGGTTGATAAAAGTTAACTTGATTATTGTTTATGTCTGATGATGGAGTTAAAAGTTTTGGTGTAATTTCAATTGATTCTGTTGAGATGGGCCCTTCGTTTCGGAAATTAGTTGATGCCTTGATTTCATTACTATTAATCTGATTAAGAGAATTAAAATTTGTTGCGGAAAAGAGGTTTGGATAATTATTTGAAAAATAAGGTGGTGTATGTATGTAAGAGTTAGCTGGTACACCATAAGAATTTATGGATCCTGGGGCTTGATTTATTTTGTTTGTTAAAAATGAATATGGATAAGATGAATACTGCTCTCCTAAATTATAAAGAAGACGTGTTCAACCCTTCGGGAGGTTCGTAGTTTTCTAATTGAGATTGAGAATGCAAAGAATTTGTTTCATCGGGTTTGCTGTATGAGTCTATCGAATGGATGGGCGATCCATATGTACCTTGAGGAGGGGCATACATTTCAAGAACCGGAACTATGGGAAACCCATCAGGGTAAGAAGGTGCTGTTTGAGGATAGCTAACATGAACGTATGGACTTCCAACAGTACTTGATTTAAACCTATGTAAGTCCAATATCGGTAAAGTTGGTAAAGGTGGTAGTTTAGACATGTCATATAAATCATATATATCATTGTTTGCTGGTAAACTAGTAAATTTTCCTAGAAACGGAATAGAAGGTAAAATGGCGTGACCTTTCCAACCTTTGGAAATGTCAAAAAAATAGTTAGGAATTTTTTTCAGCCCACTTTTTAGAGTCTCAAATAATTTATCTACGTGTTTAAATTTGCCCGCACCATGTTTTTTTAATAAGTTTAGTTTGATAAGTTTAGAAGGCAAATGACCTTTACTGAATTTATCAAACAATTTAAGTAAACTTAGTGTTCCCCCCTTTCCGCCATGAAGCTTATCAAACAGGCCATGTTTATATGGTATGTGTTTTTTGAATTTACCTAACACACCGACTGGAGCCAACAAAGTAGCATGCTTTTTTTTGCCAACATGATTTAAAGGATATGCTTGTTGAAAATTGCTGTAAGATTGTAGCTCAGGAGGCAGAAAATTTGTCAAGGATGCAAGAGATTTCAAAAAAGACAAAAGTCCTAACTCTCCAAATCTATGGTCATGTTCTGAAACCAAAGATGTCACTCCTGAGCCTAAAAATAATTTAGAGAGTAAGGGTTTTGGCAAAAATTTTACTAGCGACGTCAATAAATTGGGGTTTTGTGAATATACAGAAGAATCCAGCAATGGTAAAAGGCTCACTAGTTTATTAATGTCAAATTGTGGACTTGGTCCTGAAACATCTCCATTTGATAAAGTGTTAGCAAGAAAACCCAATGAGTCCAACGCATTTAGAGCTTCTGTAGTATCACTTCCAGAAGATGAAAATGAGTTTGAAGACTGGACAGTACTTTGAGGTGTTTTCTCAAATTCATTATTTTCATTCATCTTTAACAAAGGTCTGTTAGTTTTTAAAGGAGGTCCATAGGTTTCTAGAGGAGGTCCATATGTTTCTAAAGGAGGTTCATAGGTTTCTAAGGGAGTCCTATTTTCTAGGAGGTTCATAGGTTTCTAGAGGAGGTTCATAGGTTTCTAGAGGAGGTTCATAGGTTTCTAGAGGAGGTTCATAGGTTTCTAAAGGATTTCCATATGTTTCTAAAGGAGGTCCGTGAGTTTCTAAAGGAGACCCGTATGTGCCTAAGGGATGTCCATTTATTCCTAGTGGAGGATTACCACTAATACTTCCAGCTGGGTCACACACTTTAATAGAAGATCCGCAGTCTCTCACTGCATGCCCATCGATTATTTTAACAGGCTTTAAATCGATTCCTTGATATTTATGAATTTTCCAAATTGGGTATTCATCTATAGGTTCAGGATCAGGGGGTACGTTGGTACTAGATTGGTTAGTTCATTCAAGGTAGGAGTGGAAAATCTTAAGAATCTACCAATGCGACGACTAGCTTGCTTTTCATGGCTTTCTATTTGATCAGGGTACTTAAAAATATTTGGTGAATCGAATATATAGTTATTTTCTTTTTGTGTATTTATGTCAAGATTCAGAGTTTCACCAGACACAAAACCAATTATCAGTAAACTTATCTTAATCCCTAAAAAACCAGACATCTGAAAAAAAACAATAAACACATACTCAGTTAATATTAATTATAATATGTATATTTAATATAATAATATTAAGATAGTCAATGGTGACGTGGTGCTAAGTATTATGTATATGAAATTTTAGCTAAAACAACTACCAAAACGGTAACACGGTAACGGTAAATGCTTCATGTTCGGAGAAAATAATAGTTTTATCTTTCATTTTCCTTATTGGGACTTTTTTTTTAGTTGTCATCACTACTTGGAGATTCCTTCCCCTCTGCCTCTGTTCGAGATATTTGCCATGAGTAGAGTTGCAAATTGAATTGGTACTTAGATGCAAGGTTAACATATGTTATTATATCGTGATTTCTTGTAATGTTATGCATATAAAAACAATTATAGCGTAAACAATACTACACTATTTATTTACTTATATATTATTTATTACATGTATATTGTAACTTCAATATTTTGTGAAGCTTTGATTTGTGTTCATATTTGGCAACGTTGCGCTGCAGGGGGGAGAGGGTTGACTAGTGTTTGAGAAAAGATTTCTACAAAAGCGATTCAGACAAGACACATAAGGACAGGTGTATCATGCCTGAATCTTTCGGCATTCTACATTACCTACTTGTATTAAAAATTTGCAAGAAATTACGGTACACTATATACAATAGTCAAGGTCATATATTTAAATCAAATGTAAAACAATTTTTTTTTTAAACTATAGGCTTTCAGTAAGAACTACTTCACGTACAAAGCCCACAATAAATCACAAGTGATTTAAACAAATTACGGCTATTATTTTTGAAAATGATAGAATTTTACATAAGAAATCTGGAATTATGTGTGGTTTTTCTGTTTAAACGGTAGAGCATTGTCTTCCTAAATAATTATTTTGTAGCTTATTATAATATTGCGCTTTTGACTCTGAAAACATTGTTTTGTGTACTGTGTGCGTTCAAATCATCTCTAAGTATTGTTTTCAATCTAGTTTTAAAATGAAAGGAGATAAACTGATTTATTTCTTAATATTATTTTGATAAGAAATTAAATTGTTAACTAACATTATAATCATGTTTCTAGATTGTTTGGATTACTAAATTTCTTGGCCTTAAAACTAAAAAAGTGTAGATTTAGCTAGGTTAAATATAAATCTGTAAAACATGTTGATAAATAAGTTATAAATATTAAGAAATACATTTTAAATATGTGTTGTGTTGTATAAAATAAATAAATAAAAACATTGCATTAAGGTAAATACATTACCAAATTATTTCTTTGAAAATGTTAAATTTGTGTAAATAAATTGATTGAGAACTTTTATTAAATATATTCCTTTTATTTTATTCCTAATAATTAAATTGGTCTCTTCCTCCTTATTTGAGTGACAAGGGACTATCTACCGTCTAGAATTCAACTAGTTTAAGTATACGCACCATCATAAGGAATCTTAAATAAAAGCAACAAAAAATTATTTTTTTAAATTTGATTGTAAATATCAGGATTGAAGACTATAACCAAAATTAATATGGTTTATTTCTAAGATTGTTTTTAAATGTGATACATGTTTTTGAAGAAATTTATTGATCATAAATTGAAAATTATGCTGTGTACATCATATTCAGGGGTGCACACAGAGATTCTTCTTAGGGGGGGTCCAAAGTAAAGAAGTTACACGTCAATAGTCAATCCAATCATTACTCGTGACTCCAGACTCATACTTTGACCAAGGTAGAGTCCGGACCCGCTGGACCACCCTCGTGTGTGCGCCCTCTGGTCATATTTCTGACATTATACATGAAATGGGAGAGCCCATCACTAAAACATCATTTGGTGAATAAAATGTATCATTAAGTTGAAAATATTTTGTTTAGTAGATGAAATATTTTATAGATGTAATCAGAAAAAAAAAATGTTATTGTTAAATAAGGTTTTGAAGATATGGTAAGTTTAATTGATGAAATAGATTTTAGGTATCAACGATAAAAGAAACACCATTTTATCTTCTCTCCCAAAGATACGTTCAAATTATGATAGCATTTTATAATTATTTTATTATTATTATATTATTATTATTATTATTATTATTTATTATTATTATTATATTATTATTATTATTATTATTATTATTATTATTATTAATATTATAGAAGGCAAGGGTGTGGGAAAGAGGAGTTTAGGAAGGAGGATTAAAATAGTGGCTGACTTGAAGGAAAGAAGAAAGGTCTGGGAGCTGAAGGAGGAGGCAGAGTACCGGGTGCAATGGCGGTCTAAGTTCACTGACAAAAGGAATGAACCTGTCTTAAAACAGAACACCTAATAATAATAATAATAAAATAATAATAATAATAATAATATATAATAAGGGGCAGGTCGGCAACACGCGTAAGTAATTGCAGTGAAATACGACTTGCTCGTGGTATTGACACCCTGTTACAAATGTGGTGAACAAGAAATGTTTGACTGAAAGTCTGAACCACATGCGCACAACCTTTTATTTACAGCAGCAAATAATAATTACAACAGTTGTTCGAAATTGTGTGCAGCACATTTAAAGCACCTATTTCAATGGCAAACCATGCTCGCCAGGATATGTTCAAAAATTCCTGGCACCGTCTCACAATCCATTAGAATACGTGCAATCAAGTATTCTGCACTGACCACAGTATATCCTATAAAACATTTAATAAACAGTGATTTTACTTCCACCCTTAAGAAGAGGTCTATGTGAGTCAGGTCTGTGGATCGGTCCGGCCACAGCCTGCTGCTGGTATGTTTTGATTGATTGCGCGGTCGGGGATGCATGTTGCCGACCTGCCCCTGTGGCTTCTCTCACATTATTGGGGGGAAGGAAAGTTTCCACCACCAGGCTGCTCTTACATCAATCCACTCCTTTTGCATCTCCCTACAACCTCTCTGAGTTTCGCATATCAATTACGAAACATGGTATATACATATATATACATATACAAAAATGGTTTGGGGCTCCTATATATATATATTATAATATGTATTGCACCTCTGGGCTACAACACTCATAGCCCAGTTTGTGTAAAGATTAGCCTGTACTAATGTAGCCCAGGGGATGCCCGAATGTACTGATCGTACATCCTTTCCGTGGAGGCTCTTTCCATGTCTCGATGAGATGAGAGGATGGTGATAGTGAGAGTGAGTGTGTGGAACCAGTAGAAACACTTAAACCTAACTAAACCTAACTAACCAAACTCTACTAACTGTTGGGATAGTTCCCCTTTTGGGAAAAGTACCCAAGGTACCAGCGGGGAATCGAAACTGGGACCCCTAGACTCGTACCCAGGTGCACTAACCACTATACACTGGGGCCGGTTATGAAATACGAATTATATAACGTTTATTGAAGGATTATGAGTTGACCTTGTTTGGCCGGCATCTGTACAAATATTTTCTTTACAACTGTTGGCTTAATTTGGACATCCTTTCCATTTTTAAAGAAGATTTTAATTAGATAATCAATGTTTGGTTCTATGTTGTAATTTATCAAGTATAAGTGTACCACGGCTATTTTCAGACAGTTTCGACTCAATAACATTATACCAAATATAGCTTACAATGTTTTAGAGTCGACAATTTAACTGTAGGTCATTGTTCTATTTTTTTCACCACGTCTCACTACCCACTCGGCCTATATATTTATTAAACTAAAGGAGTAGCAGTGAGTAAGCTAGAATTTAGGGGACATGCAGACACATTTGTGTAGAGAGGGGGTGGGGACCCATCTAGAATAAAACACACCTCAGTACAGCCGATTGGGAATCGAACCCTGATTTCCCTGTAATTGGCAGTCCAGTCTACTGCGAAAGTGACGCCTTAAAACCATTCTGCCACATAAATGAGTTATGTGACTTTAAAGTATATTAAAACATTGAATTAATCGTCTATTCTTATATATTCTAGCACTTATTAAATTGTATATATGATTGGTATAATCGCAAATTATTAAATAAGGAATCCCAAAGAAATGATTATGATTGTTTGTATGATTAAAAATTATTAAATAAAGAATTCCAAAGGTGTTTATGATTTTATTATTACAAATTATTAAATACAGAATCCCAAAGAAATGATTATGATTGTTTGTATGATTAAAAATTATTAAACAAAGAATCTCAAAGATGATTATGATTATTTGTATGATTACCAATTAATTAAATAAAGAATCCCAAAGAAACGATTGCTTGTTTGTTACTTTTTTCTATTGGTTAAAATAGCAAAATAATAAATTTTCATAATATGAAATATTAAGAAAGAATTGAGATTGTGAACTAAATCGATATCTACATTTTAAAAGTAATTTAGGCTATTGGTGTCTTTTAGTCCCGAAAGGTGTCGTGCAAGTGTCTTAGGAGCGTTGTTGTAATAAAGAGATACACATTATGTACCAAAAACAAAGATGGCATGTCATTAAAATCTGGGCCTTAGACTAATGACAATATTTCCTTATTTAAATAATATATTTATACTTGAGCTTTTAACATTTAATTTTGTAAGGGAAAAATGATAATGTGGAAACGTTGAATCTAAAAATATTTGTTTAATATTAAAGACTACAATTGCTTACAGCCCTGAGGCATCCACAGATAAATACGGCGCTAATTTTTGTGTATCCGGCACATCAATGGAAAGTAGAGCTGTCATTTGTTCCACTTATAAATTAGTAGAGCAGCCTGCTTTTGAGAGAGGTTTATTAAACCGTAGAGTGAAAGCTATTAGTAACGGGTCTATACAAGCGATGTAGGAGATAACACTGTTGCCCTAAAATGGGTCTTGGGACATTCTTAAGATGTGGTGGAAGAGACCGTGAATTAAGGGGGCTTGGACGTGAATGATGTGTATATGTTACAACCCAAAAGTAAAATTGGCTGTTTAATGAATTGGGCAAATGTCTGCCCATTCTGTGAACTGCGGTAAGGTGGGGATCTAGGGAACGTGAGGAAAGGGCAGTGTTTTTGCATTTTTTTTTTGGTTAAAATAAAAAAATTTTGCTTCAATAGAAACATTGAGTTTAATTTTCTTATTATAGTGATATCAACAGTTCTTGAATATCTATCGAAGGTGCCCTGGAATGACAAATGTTTCTTTTCATTTAAACATTTTCTCATCTAATGCTGATATGCTCATGACAGATATTCAACAACTGTTGATATCACTATGTGAAGAAAATTAAACTATGTTTGTACTACAAAATATTTGATTCCTCTAGCTAAAAAAAATTTGCTATAGAAACTGCAAAAACACTAATCTTTTCTCGCGTCTCCTACACTCACACCTTAAGGAGGTCATCATAACAAAATGACTAGCTAGAGCCCTATTTTATCACCTAATTTCTTTCACTCAAAAATAATCGAAACAAAAACTTTTCAAATGGATGGACTACGCGCCGAAAAATTTAGTTTTCTCAAAATAATAGATTTATTATTTTTCATGTGCTAATATTATTGAAAATGATTATTCAACTAACGAATATATTGTGTATCATATGTTTATTTTAAAATTATGAAAAGGATAATTTTGCTTTAGTTCCGACCACACTGACATCGAAATCTCTGTATTTTTGAACATGAAACTTATTAGGCCTACCGTACCCAAAGATTCCCTTGTCAGGAACCGCTTGTGTTTTTTATGAGTCTTTAGATTTTTTTTCAACTAAAGCACCAGCAAATAAATTTTATTCCATATGAAGGACAGGCAAAGATACTGGGATTGGGAAACAAGTCCAGGTTTTTTTTAGAGCAGGACTTATTTGGGTCAAATCTAGTTTATAAACTTTACTACACAAATAATTACAATATATAATATATATATATATATTGTTGACCATTTTCTGCGCGGATACTTTGGTAATTGTGTCCTGCGTAGATTAGTTATAAGTTTTTAATCTGATAAACGAATGAACTAAGTATTTATGTTTAGTTTAATTTTACAAATTAATATATCATTCAAATATTTAAAATCAAAATTGATTCTCATCAAAAAGAAGTAATATTAATGTTCATACTCATTCCTTATATACAAGTATAACTACAATAATTAAGATATTTTGTGGACCATCATCAATAAGTCTCCGGACCACCATTTGGGAAACACTGACTATGACTATGTGGAACGATATTTGATATACAATTGTATTATTTGAAGTATTTAACAAGCACTTTATGAACTGACTGAATATAGCACGCGACTTAAAAACCAACTAAAATCTAGCACAAACACCACATTCATCCTCCGGCCGTTAATTCATCACTCTGAAAGGGAAAGCCCATTTCAACAATGATAATTTTTTGGCCATAACCTAGAGCCATTAGCTTGGTATGAAGAATAGGAAGAAATGTTACCGACTGAGCTAAGGTGTCGAACTTAATATTTCTTATAAGGGATACACTGGCAAATATTATCTTCCCATTAATATTTTCCATACTGAATACTAAAACATATTTTTACAGATCAAAGTCACATGTGTTGGAGACCATAAATTGAATTTTCATTTCTAGTTTCGCAGCCACTTAACCCACGAGAGCTATTAGTTAGTGTCTGATAACAACTAAAATAATATATTCCAGAGCTAATTATAAGGCAATGATGAATCCTCAACTGAAATTCAAGGTGCGTTAACTATATGTGAAATGCACAAGCTTTAATAAACTTGCCATCATTAATTACTTTATATTAATAAACAGATTATACACAAATTTACTCTCCTGCACTGTGAAGACTCAATGGAAATAGGAAATTGCAGTGCAATAGATATAACACAAAATTGTAAATGACGAGTTATAACATTCTAACTTTAGTACCTCAATATTATTCAAAGTATTTCTCAAATATTTTCATTCAATTAACTCTTCTATTTGTTCAGGTTGACCTCGGTGGTGTTGGGGTAAAGTGATTACCTCAGCAGCCGATGTTCGCAAGTTAAAACCCAGCCAGAGTCGACGAGCTTTGCTTGTGCGATAAAAAAAATCCGTAGCACAAATTCTTTCGGAGGGGAAATAAAACCATCGGCCCTGTGTCGAATGTGACATGTAAATGAACCCTGGAAGGTATGTGAAAAATAACTTTCCCGGAAAAATTGATCGGTTCTTTCGCTCTCACTCATAGAAATTCTCGTGTGCTGATGTAATGAGTCGGTTCAGAAAGTGCAAGTTAAATACCTCAAATAAATAAATTATTTGTTCACTTTGTATAGCTTATAAGTTTTAATCCACTTAGATGGCCAAATAGTCTAAGCCATCACTCTCACAACTGACCAGATTGCCGAATATGGGTAGATCAGGCTTCAAATCCAGGTTAGGTGTACTGAAGGTGATTTTTCCCATATATTTTACGGGAAAATTAAGGCACATTCCCTTCAATTTTCACTTAATAATCCCTTACCAACTATTAGAATTAGTATAGGCAGCCTTGACTGTTAGTGAAAAGAAGATTAAAAAGTTAAATAAAAACGACAGAGATAAAAAGAAGAAACATTAAACTTTTATATTTATTTGATAATATTTAAAACTATTTTATGATCATGTATTGTTATTGTAAGGAATAATACTCACATTTGAGTGGTTTCTGAATACACGAAAAGAATCCACTAAATATTTCAACTTACTTTTGAACGTGAAGTGTTTTTGTGACGCGTTGTAAGGCTACTACGGCCTTTATATATAACCACCGTTCCTACAAGGGGAGCTAATAATATGTGAGACTCACCAACCCTTTCTATGACACCTTTTACAGATCCTCCCGGCTGACCTACTAGCATACAACGCTGATCAGGTGCGTTAGGAAATAGCGGAATTCGACGGTCCTAAACAACATTTCACACTTAACCGACGGAATCTTATTCGTGTAAGAGGGAGGGTGGCAAGAAAAAAAGTGTTATTACTTGCATCCCCCCACTTTCAACCCCGATTTTTTTTAGCACCGCGTTTTACTACTGGTTTTAAAGTCAAGGAAAGTTATATTAAGAGGAAGTGTACCCGAAATTGCATGGAGGTAGAGTGGAAAATCATTTTGAAAAACTCAGTACATCTGACTGAGATTTGAACCTTGATCTCCCTATCATTGGCTTGCTAGTCCGCTGCGAGAGTGTTATGTTATTGGATGACTCTAAATCTATTTGGATAGGTACTTCTCCATAATTTTTGAAAATTATAATATTTTATAAGCTATTTGAAGTTGTATATTCTAGAAAATGTTTTTAAATTGGGATGCTTCTAGAAGCTATTTGGAGTGGTGATCCTCCAACAAATTTTTGAAAATTTTGTGCTTTCAGAAACTATTTGGAGTGGGCCTCGAGGAAAAATTCTTCCAAATTACGTGCATCTCGAAGCTATTTGAAGCGGTTCTCCCTTGTAAATTTTTGAAATTTGGATGATCCAAAAGCTATTTAGAATGCTTCTCGCCTGATTTTTTTCTGACAGCTTGATGCCTCTACGAGCTATTTTAAGTGGACTTCTTTGGCAAATTTTTGAAAATTGACTGCATCTAGAAGTCATTTCGAGTTTAATATAAGACCATAATTCAGCTTCATATTTGAAAATATCAGAGGATTTGAAATATATAGGGGGGAGGTGCAAGTTATTAGCAGGGGGTCAATGCTCCACTGCCCCCTCCTTGTTCCACCACCCCTGTTCTTAACAAAGACTTCCTTCAAATAAATTAGTTGGTCTTCATCTGAGATAAATCCAACACATTAGTATCATTCCATTTTGGGTTATGGTAGGGATTGCGGGTTAAGTGCAAGATTTTTTAAATTTCTATATCAAAAATGTATTTCGACGAAATAAACCAACTATTCCTCCAGTTGAAACATAGAGTTTAATTTTCTTCACATAATAATCTCAACAGTTCTTGAATATCTGTCAAGGGTGTCATTTAAAAAGTTTATCATTAAATTCCAATAGCTCTTAACAAATAATCAAGAATTGTTGAGATTAAAATGTGTAGCAAATTAAATTATATGTTTCTACTGCAGAAATATTTAGTATTTTTGTCGGAAAAAATTATTGCTAAAATGCAAAAATACTGACCTTTTCTCTAGTCCCCTTCCATCCCACTTTAAAGCGCTAGAATGGTCGGGCAGAAATTCATAAACGCCAGAAACCAAGTGGACTTATAACACTAGATGAAGCTGTCTGCAGTAGGAGAACAAACAGGGAAAGAAAATACAAATAACAATACGGTTTGTGCTGTGACCCTCTTATTTACTTTATGGCATTAGGACTCAAAAGCTCATTGATGCACTTACAAAAGTACGCCACTTCTTCCTATCGAATCTAGCTCTATCCAGTCCACCTCATACACTCCATTTATTTCAGGTCTATTCTAATATTACTCTCCTATCTACGTCTAGGTCTTCACCCTGGTCTTTTTCCATTGGTTTGCCAGTCAATTCTCTGAACAAGGCTTTAGGTTCTTCTATTCACGCTGCATGTCTTGCCTACCCAGGGGCGTCACACGGGGGGGGGGGGGGGTTAGTTGGGGGTGTCACGTCCAAATGTTGGTTAGAAGCTTGAGAATTTGTTGAGATTTAAGATCTGTAGTTGGGAAATTCTGAGCTTATTCTGTACCCCATTACTTTCTATTATGTAAGTCCCTAACCACATTCTTGTACAGACAAATCTAAAACTTCCCAACTTTTGATCCCTACTCTACAAAAAATTCCTAACTTCAAAAATCATCAAACATCGAAAGGAGATTCCTTCTGTAGTAGATTGTAGAGAGCTTAGTTAATCAAGTAGTATAGTAGTGCCGCTGTCAGTAGTCAGAGACAACGGCCAGTCAGTGTATGCCGAATGCGGTGTGGAAACGAATCGTAGGGAACATTAGCTGCCCCGTAGCAAATGACAACAAATTAATGAATGTTTGTTTTGTTTATGGTTTAGTGTTTTAGTTGTGACTTTCGTGGCCAAGGGCGCCCACAGAATTTTTCTCCAGGGTTGGGGGGGTGGGTGCAAACTGGGCGTATATAATATCCTCCAGTATATTGGAGAGTTCGGGGGTCCTTCCCCGGGAGAATTTATTAAATTGAATGAAACCTCAAAATACACTTTTTAAGGTAATCCTTCTCTCTTGAAAATAAGATACAACATAAGAAAAATATCTCAAACCTCTAACCTCAGAATCTAAGGGTGAGCAATCTGACTGATGAAATGAGGACATTGAGGTTAGTGATAGTGTTTGACTTCTGAAATACACACTAATTTTTCTAGCAAGGATCCATCCTAGTTTGAATTAAACTGATGTTTCTTATTTCATTGTTTATTAAAATAGGCTTTCATGAAAGTAATTTAAATAAGTTCAAAGCAACAATGAAGGAAGAGGAGAAACTTAGGGCTGTGTTACTTTGTTACAACTCTTATAATTTTTCATTTGATTAAGTAGACTAGCTTAAACAAAAATTAAGTGTTTTATTCACCCTTTATCATTTTAAAATTTGGGATGCATTTATAAATTCGTTATTTAGTGTTCAATCCGCATGAAATTTCGTGTAACCATGTTGTTTAGAGTGCTTATTTAAAATTTTATATCAGTTATTTCATACAATATCAGGGGAAGCCCCTTCACCTTCACGCGCTAAATTACAATATGTTGTGAATAATTTATTCACGTACCAGTATTAACATTTTAGGGCGAATTCCATGAAGTTATGAAGCAGGACATTGTTAGACAGGTATCAAAATACTGTAGAGATATCGATAAATTCAATTTTTTATTTCTTTATTTTACAGCTGAAAATGTTTTTAAATAAACATGGCCAAATTGCTAATTTTTTGATAAAGTGAAGCGCAATTTCTACAGCTCAGGAAGCTTACTGGTTAAATATTGCTTCCAAGTGTGTAGTAATAGAGCAGCGGTTTCCAACCTGGGGGTCACAGCGTGTTTTGTATGGGGTCACAATATAGAGAGTTTAGCTTTATATTTACTTTTTCAAGGATTTTAATGACTATAGGAAGATGCGAAATTCTAAATATCCCTCTAAGCAAATAAGGGTACATTTCCTCTAAATTTTACCTATCCCACTGCTGTACTGTACTGTAGATTTTCCGGACTGGTAGTAATACACAGTGAAAAAACTTAAAAACTAGGATTTGAACTCTTTTAAGTTATCAAATGGTTGCGATGGCCACAGAGAGAAAAATTGTGGTCATAAACTATAAAATGTTGGAAAACGCTGTAATAAAGTCAGTTATATTCTTTAATCCAAAAATATACGATTTGAACGATATATGCAAATATAAATAAATATATATATTTAAGCTCAATTGGATATTTAGCAGGTAAATTGAAATAAATAATTCGAGTTATTTCCTTGTGCACTGAAAAAACCTTGTAGCTTTAAAAAATCCAGGATCAACAAATACATTAAAAAATACAATTCCTTAAAATCACGGTTCAAGGCTTGATTATCATCCCAAATTTAAAAAAAAATCTGGGAGCCCCCTTCCCCCTCGTTCTCATCATTGCCCTTGTACTCTCCTTTGCCACTTGGGAATTTTTCTAATTTCGAAATGTTTAGAGTTGGGAAAAACACTGGTTCATCCACCCCCCCCCCCACCCAAAGATATTTCGTATAACGCCCCTGTGCCCACTGTAATCTACGAGACTTGATCATCTTAACAATGTCTTATGATGAGTACAGAGTATGTATAGTACCTCAACATTATGTAACCTTCTACACACCCCAGTACCTTCATCCTTTTTGGAGAAAATATCTTCCCAAGTACCTTGTTTTCGAACACTCTATATTTATCATCGTCATGTAAAGAGACCATGTTTCACAGCCATAAACAACAACCTAAAAAACTATTATTTTGTATAATCTTAGTTTTAAATTCCTTGACAGCAGATGAGAGGTTAACAACTTATTGATTGATTAATAGCATGCCCTGTAACTCTTTTATAAAGTTTAATTGTAGACAAAAAAAAATTGAAAACGTAAATGTGCATAATCATAACCTAAACCTAACCTAACCTAGCATGGGTGGAATGGGCCCCAGCTCTGCAGATGACAAGGTCACAAATTGTCCAAACGGGTCATAGTTGGCACATACACTTTAGTTATACGTGGTGCACAAAGTCTAGAAAATGTATTTTCTTCACTTAAAGACCATTGGTAAAGAAGAAGTCATATTGTGACCAAAGGCAAACATTTACTGTATGATTAAAGAATAGGAAATGTATCATAAATTTTACATCCCTAAAACAATACCACTTGGTTTGCTTTTTTTGCTGTTTTTAGCAAAAAAAATATATTTTTTACCAAGTTTCATTACCGAAATACAACTTTTTATTTAACGAATGCCGATCATTTTATTAGGTACAAATCAGGGTCTTTAGATCACTCCCAGTAAACCCGACCGGGATTAAAACTCCTCAAGGTTTATATGAGATGGAAACAATAAGCATCTACACATTTTAACAAAAAAATTAAAGTCGAGAAAATGTAACATATTAACATATGGCTCATCCCCACAATTTTCATAAACGCATTCCTAAAATATAATTTTAACTACAATCAATAATTTATTTGCGGGCCAGCAACAACAATTCCACGGACCACAGGTTCGGAAACAATGTTTTGGGCTACGTAAGAATATAGATCTTATTTTTAAAGGCAGATGTTATGAGATGATATTTACTAACTATAAACTCAGCCATAGAATACTCTAACGCTCAACACGAGCCTTTTTAACTGCCTGCCAGATTTATGGCGGGATAATAAAATTGTTGTCGAGATGAACGATTAATTTGGCACAGGACTTGAAGGGGATGGGAGGTTGAAGGAGAGGGGCGTATTTGGCGACATCAACGCTCTTATTACCTCAAAATGCTAGTGTATAAATGAGACTTTCACAGACACGAGCTCGACACGTCCTATTCCAAATTGTTGAAATCAGCGTTTATTAATGTCGCTTGTTCTCTCCAATCTAGGGATACCCATTTGGTTCAGAAAATCTTAATAGGTGAAGGTGAGGTGTTTAATGTGTACTCTGTTTACCTTTAAAAATAGCAGTCTTACCTTGACGAATGACACTATGAACCTATCTTGTAAGCTGCGCCATAGTGGAACCATGTAAGATAGGGATGGTGACATTTTTTCGGCCAGTGTGCCACTTGAGAGCTAACTGAATTTTGGACTGGTATGGTGCGACACCTCTTATTTAAGTTTTTTTAATGAGTATTTAAAAATAAAAACTTAATAAATATTATGAATAGCTCAAATCAAATTGTAAATATTTTAATAATACCTAAATATTAAAGAGGAAAATTTATTAAATTGTCAAAGTGTGTGTCTTATACAATATTAACTTCAATAATTTAAATAAAAACATTGTATATATATATATATATAATATATATCACATTGAATTTTGTAAAGTCAACGGCTAAAAATCATCTTGACTCGTACTTAAGTTCATATTATATGCTGTTGAAGACAACCAGCCATGACCCAAACATAAATATGTCTGACTAACAAAATACAACATGTTTAAAACTAATATGGAAATGATTATATTGTATATATATATACAATATATATATACAATTATATATATATATATATATACAATTTAATATATATATTAAAATAGAAAAGATACAATATAATTAAATGATTATATTGTATATATATATATATTAAAATAGAAAATATACAATATAATCATATATATATATATTAAAATAGAAAAGATACAATATAATCATTTCCATATTAGCTTTAAACATGTTGTATTTTGCTAGTCAGACATATTTATGTTTGGCTCATGGCTGGTTGTCTTCAACAGCATATAATATGAACCTAAGTACGAGTCAAGATGATTTTTAGCCGTTAACTTTACAAAATTCAATGTGATATGACATTGAATGGCATGGTTGTTGAAATATAATTTACTCCAAAAAACTGTTCCACGCTGGGAAAAGTTGTATTTAGTCTTATTATTAGTAGTAATATTTAGTTTCATGCTGGCATGCCACCGAAATAATGTTCGCGTGTCACCCAGTAGCACAAGTACCATAAATTTGCCAACCCTGATCTAAGATAATCAATCTTATAACATTTCAGGGTAAAAAAAAAAGTAAATGAATAAAAAAAATTATAAAATAATTTTGCAAAGCTATATGTGAAAAAAAAACACATTTCAATTTGAATTCAATCACTAATTAAAGATATAGCTATTTGCCAATGTATGTAAAAAAAAAAGACTACTTCTATATTTATTTGGCAGTAGGTTAAGCATGAAGGCAATAACACTTACACACACATGTTCAAATATAAATATATTGTGACCTCCTTTCATTAGAACAAAAATAACCTCACGTTGGGCACATAAACTAGGTATCAATCTCATCTTGTTGCCGTAACAGGAGGTCAGGGTTTGAATCGGCTGATATAAATAGGGTTACCACTTACATACCGTCTTGAATACATGCACAACTTAAATTATATAATATATATTTAATATTTAGCACGCGCCCTTACTACCCGTTCGGGTTATACGCCTAAGTACTAATACGCTAATGATTAGGAATGGGTAAGGTTGAATTTAAAGAAGTGAACCCGCATGGCGTGGAGGAGAGTGGAAACCATTTAGGAAAAACCACCCTCAGTTCACCCGACCGAGATTCGAACCTCGATCTCCCGTCCTCAGCGTAGAGCTCAACACGACTGGCCACAACTTTAAACTTATCAAAATGACTAACTCTTACTTTCACGTTTCTATACTAAAATGTTCTCTTTTTTGAAAATGATAACAACAGAAATAAACACCCACTTTGGTGGCCGCATGGTCCAAGGTGCTACTCTCGCAGTAAACTAGACTGCCGATGACGGGAGATTGCTATTTGAGTATCAGTCGGGTGCATTAAAGGGGGTTTATCCAAAATGGTTTTCCACTCTCCCTCCACGCAAATACGGGTACACTTCTTATAAATATAACCCTCCCTATCCCTAAAGCCATTTGAGTAATTAGTAGAGTACATAAGCGTATAACCCGAACGGCTAGTAAGACGTGGTGCTAAAAAATAAATAAAATAAATGTAAAAAAAAAGAAAAAAGAATGAATTCTAATTCCGAGTCATCGCGTTAAAGTTTGGTTGGGATCCCGATAGGCTAGAAATTTAATTTTTTTTTCTGGGATTGTTTGTGAACATAATATAGCCCAATGGTGGACCAATGCGATTGTATAGAAATTGTATATTAAGCGCCTACAAAGCTCTAAAGTTCATAATTGTTGCATGGAAAATAATAGTTTGTTGGTGGAAGTCCGCAACAAGAAAAAACTATTATTTTGATTGATTAAGGTTGCCAACATTAATACTATTTATATTAATAAAAATATTATTTAGCCTTGTTTAATTTATTTAATACGTATTTGATTAAGGTCACCAAAATAAAACATGTCCTCTGTTATTATTTTTGTATTATTATTATTAATGTTTAAGTAGCACTAACTCTAGATATCCAGAAATTGATTTTTATCACAAAACGAAAACCAAACTTAGGCCTATAAAATAATTTAAGGAACACCCTTTTCAATGAATACTTTTGCTATTGCCAATACTTTATGAATATAAAGAAACACACTACAATTCGAGTGTCGTTAAGCACTACTTATCTCAACAACACGTCTTTATGATATGAGTCACCACTGTTTAGTTATATCAAGAAATTATTTATCTTAGTAAAAACAAATACATTCATAAACTTGATTATAAGACATAACATTTTAAATTTAATTTTAAATATTATTATAAGCAAAATAATATGTGGTAAGTTAGTGGCAGTAAGTTGCATAATGTAACATTTTTATTGACTTAATATTGATATACGAGTATGTTGAAGCTTTTACTATGAGACCATTTGACTTTGGCCATACTTTCAATCTGGACTCAAGAATGGCTGTACGCCTGTACACTTAGTTTTTTTTTTTTTTTTTTTTTAGCACCGCGTCTTACTACCCGTTCGGGCTATACGCTTAAGTCCTAATTACACTAATGGATTAGGAATTAGGAAGGTTGAATTTAGAGGAAGTGAACCCGCATTTGCGTGGAAGGAGAGTGGAAAACCATTTAGGAAAAACCACCCCCAGTTCACCCGACCGAGATTCGAACCTCGATCTCCCCGTCCTCGGCGGTCTGACTCAACACGACTGGCGCGTTAGCCAACTACGCCACCGAGGCGGGTTACACTTAGTTCGTTTTTGGGAATGTTACAAGAAAGATAATAACTAAGGGAAAAAATATCAATGCATCTCTAATAAAATAATTGAATGGAAATCATACAAATGTTTTAAATTGTATATACATTTTAAACTAAGATTGAAAGCTGATGGTATTGAATATGAAGGTGTGGGCGAGTGGAAGTCTTAAACCTAACTTAAGCCTAATTCACCAACACCTGGTGGCTGTTGGGGTAATTTCCCTTAAGAGAAAAATACCTAAGGTACCAGCTGGGAATCGAGCCCGTCACCCCTAGGTTCGTATCCAGGTGCACTGACCACTACATCATGGAGCTGTACATCCAAAATGGTTTTGAGAAGAGACAAACATATTTCTAATATTATTATCATCATGTCTTAAACTTAAGATTTTGAAACCCCCACTACCACCACCAACACGCCGAAATTAAATTCTCCCAATGCCCATGCTTTTATTAACAACAATTCAAAATGAAGATAGTTAAAAATGACCAACGGAGGATTAAACCATGCAATGTAGACGCAATTGTGAGGATAGAGAGGGGAAAACATTTATAAAAAGCCTTAGTACACACGACTGGGACTCTAACCCCGATATCCCCGTTACTGGCACTTCAGTAGAGTGCCAGAGTGACGCTTTCGATAATTTTACCACCAATTCGGGTATTTAATATAATAATAGACTAGTTAATGAACCTGTATATGACAGGGTTTGACTTGATTTTTTGGCTTACACAAGGTACATGAGTAGAGAAGCAGCCGCTATCTTTGAGATTTCCCACTCCTTTTTGTCAAGCTCCTAATCCTTAGGGGATACAATTTGAAAACTCCTCAAAACCGTCTCACCCACTTCTAGAACGGAACCATAATTTGGAATTTCAAGTGCTCTATTTCAGCTGGTTCAAAAGAGACTGTACTGGGTGTGTGGGACCCGAGAGGTCGCGGGCCGTTCACACGTCACACATATCTTTTCAGGATATTGGGGTACGTTGCTGATTAAACACGATTGATTATGCCCACGGAATATTAAAGGTTTTGATTATTAAAAATAAAACAAAAACATACACTGCTTAAGCTACAATTAAACAAGCTACTAAATAAAATAATGAGTCATACACATAATAATTAAGTTTGTAGATCAATAAGTTAATGATAACACACAAAATAGAATTAAACTAAACAAACAGATAATTAATAAGAATACAATGACTAATTAAACATCATTCTCTTGTAATGTTCAGTCACTGTACAATTAACATTTGAAGTCTAGGGGCCGTATGCAAGAACTTGACTAAGTGAATGCTTTGTGGACACTATCGTGGGTTTGCTTGCGTCATCATAAGTTAAGAGGTGAACCGATAGTGTACTCGGAACCACACTATCGGTCCACTAAGCATTCACTAAACGTTCTTGCATACCGCCCACGTTACACACACACTTGTCTCGCTGATCCACTCCCGGACACGCTGGCCCACTCACTGGACACGATAGCTAATTCTCAGGCACGCTGGCCTACTCCCGGACACGCCAGCCCACTTAATTGGCTAGCCTCAATTCTGATTTGGGGGAGGGGAGTTTCTTCACTGATCGTGTATAATGTATATAAAGGGATCACAGTTAAGAGTCTGTAATGCTCCATTTCTAGACTATTTTACTGGATTCGAAGAAAACTAGCCCAGACTCTTTGAAACGTGTCCCTTTCCTTTCAATTAAGATCCCCCTCCAGCCCCTGCCAAAATAAGGATGAAAATCGCACCAGCCCCACGGTCTGACACTAATCTTGTTATTACAATACATTAGTGTATTTTTAAAACTTTCAAACCCCATTTTCACCCCTTAAAGTTCGAGTTTAAGTTATTTTGGCTTAGTTTTTATAAATACCCTCTGCTGTATAGATTATATTACAACCTAACTATTGATAGGGTATAATATATTACTTCACATGTTATCTTCCGTTTATAATTTCGTTGTCAAGCAATTTGTTTGCTGTCGGTCACTTGGCCCCCTCTTACCTGTCTCCATTATATCTTTTGCCTCTCGTGTTGACCAGTTGACTTGTATCACATGATCCTCCTAATGTTTTTTTCTTATGTGTACTTTACACTAACATTATTTACTATTAGTTATGCGTTATGCATGAATATATACTCAGTCTAAGGAAATAATTTTCTCAAGAGGTAAAATTTTGTTTTTTTACGAACATTTTCATCATGTGTGTGGCAAAAATCATGAGAGTTAAAATGATTTCTTAAAGCTCTGTTTTGTTGTACTTGTACTTTTTTTTAGTGCTTTTAAAGCTGCTTAGGCCTATTCACAGAGTAATTATATTCATATAACTATGATAAATGCGAGTGGAATAATGAGTTATGACTTATAATTTATTACTTTAGTGTTAGTGTGTTTATTTCGAGCTCTTCTAAAAAACTCCAGCCATAGGAGTGATATTTTCACATAATAATATATAAATGCATGGTATCCATGTGAGATGCTAATCAAGAATCAATCCTAAATTTTGTATTTGAGAAACCCCCTCTATTTTTCAATTAGATGTTCAGTACATTACTTAATGTAATTATTATTGTTTGTAGAGAATTTTGTAAAATAATTAAGTCGAGTCCTCTGCCACAAGACATGGCAGCAGCCATTTGGAATAGTAAACATAGATAAATGGTTGCTGTCACAGTATTTTTTCAAACTGGCCAATAGTAATGGCAGTTTTAAAATCTAATAGATTTTTGACCTATTTCGATGAATAAACAGTAAATATGCCTGAATAGGTTTACAGACTCAACAGACTGGACCAGTGTTGCCAACCTAGCTGTTTTCCCATCAGATCTAGCTAGCATTTTTCAAAGTGAGTCTGGTGAGCAAAATGGTCAAACAGCAACTGGTGGGATTCTTATCTTTTTTAAACTTATGCTTTTATCTAGTGGAAAACGTAAATACTTTATTTCATTTTTTTTTATCTTTTGTTTGTATTAGGGCATAATCTAGGTGTGACATATATAAATGCTATTAAGTTTTGTATTAGTGGCTCTACTGTTGTTTCCTACTGGTAATTCCCCGCCTCAGTATTCAATCTCAATCTGTTGATGGGGATTTCCCGGTGTTATTTTATTTCAACTATTGTCCTAGTATAGTGAGTAGTGAATTGTGAGACATAAGAGTGGACAATAAAAACGTTTGACATCTTCTCACGAGTATGTTTCTGTGTGTTTTTCACACAGCTTTTAGTGTTAAACGTACTTGATGTACATTTTGCGGACAGTAATAATAATCTAGTGTTGATATTATTGTATATATGTGCATTTACATAAGACTTTGTTTAGGAAATTTCACATAGAGTGGTTAAAAAATTAAAATTAGAAATAATGGTGTACTTAAGTTACTAGAAATACTACAAAAGCATATTGTTAATTTTTAAACGTGAATTGATAACGAAATACTTGGAATTAATCAATCATGTTGCTATAAAAAACAAAAAAGCGGCAGTAGAATGATTTCTTCACCAAGACCACGAAGTATAGAAATTTATTCATTAGTAAAAAATACCTATTGCAGTGAAATGAAGGGTATTTGGGATGACGTTGGCGGTGATAAGTTTATTATTGGATGAATCCCCTGACATCGGTGTTATTAAGTTTCTTGGTATAGCAATTATTTACCAAAGAAAAAAAAGTTCCCATGTATCAACATCCTTAAGATTAGTTCACTTACAAGAATACAATGCCCAAATTATAGTATATATATTGAAAAACAAATTGAAAGAGATAGGATTGAACATTGTAAATTTAATTGGTATTGGACCTTACAATGCAAATATGATGGTAGGGGTCAATAATGGTATTTATAAACTATTGAAAGATGATGTTCCAAATTTAAATCTGATTAGATGTGTTTGCCACTCTTTACATTTGGCTGTATCAAGTGCTGTAAAGGCAACATTGCCAAAAAATTTAGAATTTCTTTGCAATGAAACACATTCGTGATTTTCAAAATCATCACTGAAGCAAATGATGTACCAAAATATGTATGGAGCCATTAATGATAGCCACAAATCTCTCAAAATTGTACAATACTCGTATTACCAAACAAAATGGCTATTTGTAGATTCAGCAGTGACGTGTATACTGACTCTGTGGATTGAACTTAAGACACTTTCAGCTAACAAGGTCTAAGGATAAATGCTACAAATCAGATGTGCACTTTTCAATGTACTCACATTAAATTAAACTAGCTAACCTATTTTCAGATTTTGAGACCAGATCTCATTGAGGTGCAAAGTGTTAAAAAGCTTTTCAGTCAAATACCGCCGATCCTATAAAAATAATCACTTGATTTAACTTTGTAATTCAGTTTATTGCAAAAAAGTTAGTTTAACCAATCATACACCAATTAGAAAAAATGTAAGGGCCAGATGATGTTATTTCAGCTATAGACATTCAATATAGAAAAATACATTTAAATAAATGGAAAAATAAAGATAGCTCTGTTTATTTTTGGAATGAAGTAGAAAAATACAGGGGCTCAACAAGAACAAATCCTTTTTAGGAACTTTCAGTTGTTCTCTATTAATGCTTGCTCTGACATGGTCTAATGCAAAAGTGGAAATAATATTTAGCCTAATGAACATTAAAGCCAAACACAGAAACCTACTTGTGAATTCAAAATTAACATTCCGTTTTGTTCTTAAATGGAATGGTAAATGCTGCCATAACTACAAACTACCATCAAGTTTTTTTAAATGGGACAAAAGAAGCACAGTGATCACACTCCTTCTCAAAAGGGCCTCTACAAGTAATTCAGAAGGCAACAGTCAGGAGAAGTAGACCAAGACCTAAATGACTCTCATGGATTACATTCAGGATATTTAAATCAAGTATGTATTATCAATTAAGTATGGCATTTCATATCCATTTCATTTGATTTTAAATGATGTGTAAGTGTAACTAACATAATATGTGCAAGAGTATATATACATAAATATCTATATATCTATATATATATAGTCATAGAAATTATAGTAGCTATATTGACTAGCCTGCAATTAATTATGTTTTCTTCACTTTTATCTAAGGCTTCAAGCGATTTGTGTTTACATTTTTTAAACATTCGGGAAATCTAGATTTTTTTAGGTCAGATCTAGTGGGAAATTTGATCATTTTTATCAAATCTAATGATATTTGGAAATTGGAAAGTTCACATAGTTGCCCGCTTCCACTCTCCTCTTCCAGAGTGCCAACTTTAACAAAAGAGTTTATAATTTTTCAGCAGCATCCATAATGGTGACATCAGGGCCTTGAATAGAAGATTTACCTCATTCATGTGGCCAAAATATCCGCAGTGTAAACCTAGCATTGAATGAAATCCATCCTGACAAATGTTGTTAGAGTAGCTTTCCTTTTCTCTAAAAAAGTGAAACTTCTGTTACAAGTTGAATCAAAAGCTTCAATATTTTTCTTCTGTAAAGCCAGCAAACTTGTGTGTGGAACAACAGAACTTCCTATTTTGTTCCCATTTCTTGACATAACTTCTTTAAAAAGTGGGTCTGGTGAAGTTGATGAGACTTAAAGCAGTAGACAGGACCTCTTTAAAGATAGGTGGTTTAGTCTTTGATGCTAATGCATGCCGATGTGGAAAGCAATGAGTAACGATGATGTGTGGAGCTTCTTTCTTTACCAAAGCAGCAAAATCAGATGTGTTGCCAAACATTAACCAGTGCTCTATCTTTGGACCGAGTACCAAGAATTTTCTTCCAGTCGAAGTTTTGTTTGGCAAAGAAACTTTTCACCATTTCGAAGATGTCAATGGCCTTTGTAGTTTCCAAAAGGGGTTCACAAAATAGAAATTCTTTTTTGATGGTGTCACCATGCACATAGCAGACGAACAGCAGCAACTGCCTTCACTGAGAAACGTCGGCAGTTTTATCTAGTTACATGCTGAAGGGAAATTACATTGATTCCAGTTCTTCTATGGCCTGCTTTAGAATGACTAAAGACTGTCAGCGATTATGGAGTGTATGACATCATTTGAAACTGCTTCAATTTTCTTTCTTTGCTCCAAGCCAAAAAAAGCTTCACCATCTCCAGGGCACATGGCTTCACCAAACTCTCTGCAATTGTGTGTGGCTTCTTTTGCTTGGCAATGTGTTAATCAACTTTATAGGATGCTTCAAGACATGGTTTTTGTGATGAGGCAAATCCAAGTTTTGATAAAGTTCAAGACTTTTCAAACCGAACCTTTTTCTCACGAAAAATATCCGCAGTCCAATGTATTTGCAGGATAGAAAGACGTAAGGTGCTCCTTAAGTTTAGTTGGTTTCATGCTTCTATTGGCAAGAATATTTTCACACAAGAAGCACTGTGGGTTGGGTGTCCAATCACGCCCGGTGATTGAAGTAAATCCAAATGAGATAAGCTTCATCATACTTAATTTCTTTGACATGTTCAACTTAAGCTAGACATAGAATAAAATGAAATAACAAGCAATATGAAAGCAGTAGCGATAACCGTTGAGACACTTAATTTGTTAGGCAAAACAATGTATTGTAAACGTTTCTAACTAATATCCTATTGTAACTGCACAACCTCAATTGGAAGGCGTGTTTGTGTAATAATGTATGTTATAAGTTGTGAATGACAAAACGAACGTTGCAAGGTTATTATGATTATTCTATAACCAAATAAACTAGAGGAGCTGACCACAAAAGTGTTGTCGGCATTCCTTAGCAAGAAACCAGGCTGGAGGCCCGGTTAAAAGGAGAGGAATTGAGCCCCTCGTGGCTGACTACAGAACATCGAAGGCTAAGGGTCACTATGCCAGTTTAGGGGCTACGCAGGCTAAGACGCCAGTTTATCGGTACCAGTCTCGGGGCTTCCGCTCAAGCCCAGGAAAACCGATTCGGCGACAATGTAGGGACCACCTAGGAATCAGACAGGCCATTGGGTGAATCTCATAACAGCTCGTTTTGTCACACGCTTCCTAATATTCTTTAAGTTATTTCATTCTAACTTCACTTCTAGCATCACATTTGTAATAGATAAAGAAGTATTAATAAACCTTTTTAAAAGCCAAGTCTAACGTTAATCATGAACCCACACAAGTATTCAATATCACCTCCCCCTTAACCCCTGCCACATACATCCTGAGATTCTAGGCCCACACACAACAAGAAGGGGTGGTGACACTATATAAATATAAACTTCAAGTTGGTAGTCCTGTTCTGAAATCAATATAGGGTTTCTAATGTCCTTTGGACCATTTCAATAAACATTTGATGAAAAGCAGCAGCCGATGGACTTCTTTGTAAGCGGTGGCATATTAATTAAAATGTGTAAAGTTTGTTGGTCAGTTTCGGTATTTTTTATTTTTCTTGCATTGGTCATGTTTTATCAATCAGACAATGTTGAGAACCGATTATTTAACTTTTTTTTTTCACTAGTATTTTATTTTGTTTGCATAAACAAAATAAAGGACTATGATCCAATATACCCGTGACAGAAATATCAGTTATATATGTAAAGTAGAGAGAGATTGAGACAATATATAGATTCAGCAAAAACTGCAACCATGACAAACTATCGTTCCAGAAAAAACACTGAGAATACCTATCTTTTGAATAACCCCTTGTGTAAATCACCAATATTTTTAAATTGAAGTGTAGCCCATCACTACTTTGTTACAGCTGGTGCTAGACACATTACACACCATTAGGATAATAGTTGTATGGAATTCACATACATTTAACAACTAATTTGGAAGGGAAAAACATGATAAAAATCTTAAAAAACTAAATATTTACTTTCAAATTTGCCTATGACCCGATATAAACAAACACAGATTACTGTAATAGTTCCATAGCACACTGTTGAAACTTACCTACAGCTATGTGCATGTGCCGATGAACCTTGAAGCAAGTCTCATACTTACCAACGACATCTGTTGGCAATTTGGGTGGACCACATTACAAGCAATAACAAATGCTTCTCTGACAAATTCATAAGCACAAATGTTAAAGTTTGACAACAATATTGGTAAAGTAGGTTTTTTGTAACTCTTATCAACGGCCAACCAATTAAGATGTCATTTCGTGGCACTAACTGCTATTATATGTTATTTTGTTTTGTCCGGCTCACTGACCCCCTGAAGATCAGCCATGGACCCCAGTTTAAGAACCCCTGTTCAAATGCATAAAAGTGAAGTATTTATTTTCTATTCCTTGTATGTTGTCAGTATTAATTAAACAAAAATTTAAATTGAAATATGAGAATGACAAAGTAATGTATTTGTCTTAATAGTTGTAATAGCTCAAAATTAGAGTAAAATGATGTAATGCCAGACAGCAACTGATTTTGTTGTTGTGAATATAGAAAAAAGTAGAGTCAAGCTTTTATGAACAAAATGTGTCCTCGTTGAAATGTCATATTACAATAATGAACATAGTTTAGCATTAAATGTGTTGACTAAATATAAATCATTTGCTGTAAATATTGTGAAAAATGTTGCATAAAAGCAAAATGATAATGTGAACAATTATAAAATAGCAACATAAAAAATAAAAATACTTAAGTCAGTCAGACTCAATACCATTTATTAGGATACACTTAGTTCTTGTAAAACCAAGAAGTTTATAAATCAATGAATGGAGATTTCCTGTATGATTACTCTCTTAGCATTATTATTTTTTGTATAAACTTACTTATATATAAAATGGCATGGAAGGATACACCAATTTTTCTTATTTATGGTGTTTAAATTTAGATACAGTTATAGTTTGTACACCCTTGTCATCTTTTGTCTTTGTTAACACAGAATTTACTATCCTTAAAATATGTCATGAGTAAAACCACACACCTTTCTTCTGATGATGAAAATTAAATTCACTTCAACTTATAAACACTGCCTCACCCTTCAAACATAGTCACTTAAAGCTGTTCAATAGGAAAATGATAAAAAAAAGAGGTTTATTTAATAACACCATTTTAGCTTTTTACAGTACATATATATATATAATAATTACATATCTTACAAATAATATTTTAAATAAATGAAGTGTCACAACCAAAAGTTAGTTGCATATTGTAAGTTTTATTGCTTAAAAATCACTTTTCTTCTTTCAACAATAGTTTAATTTACACACTATTAGTTTGAAAATTTCCTTAAAAAAAGCTTAGGCTTGTTACTTAAAAGCTTAATGTGACTAATTTATCTTATATTATGAGACAATTTATCCATTTGAAATAAACATTTTAGTATTATAAATATATTTTCCATAGAAAGTGGGTTTCAAATGTACAAAAATAAATACATTTAGAGGCCAGTATATACTATAGTTCTTACTACTTAGTGAAAGTGTAGAAGAAAATGTCTTATGCCAAAGAGTTTTAAGGTAAATTGAGATTTTTTTTTTAAATTCAAGGATTATTTTTTGTCTTAGAGCTCATGTCTAGTAGAGTAATGGTATCTTAGAGATCAAAGTAAAAAATAAGATTAACTAGTTTCTGGCATTTTTGGCATTTCAAATCAATCATCAAATCAACTATAAAACAGAATTGAGGACAAATATTGGTTGTTCCACAATTAGTAAATTTAGAATCCAATAGTTAAGTTGGTGTTATTTAAAACAAGATCTTCAATTATTTAGTTTAAAACTGTGGTAAAAGATCTTAAAAATTGATAAATCTTTAAGCTGCTTTATGAGAAACTAGATCAGCCAAACATTACATCTAAATGCTCAAGTATTGAATAAATTACTTTATACTTATTAGGTTTATTTAAACTATGACAAACAACAAATTATAAATCATGCCGAAATTAATTCTTTTTTTCAGTCATTTTCTGTCCACATGTTTTTGTATAAGTTTTAAGTCGGTTTATTTTCATTATTTAATGGCAGAAGTGTAATTTTATTTATATACACATACATGTGTATATTTTATTAAACATAAATTTTTCTACCTTTTTTTTTTTTCAATTTCTAGTTACACTAATTCCAATGATTCCTTTCGGCTCATAACAATTTATTATTAGCAAATCAAACAGTTTTGGCACATACAAATTTCTTTTAAAGGCTTGTTACAAAGAAGTGTTAGAGATGACTTGCAACTTAATTAAAGGTGGTAGGTTTAACTTTATTATTCACTTTACACTGATAATATTTTTATAAGAATAACACACATAAGAAGACCAAATTAAAATATTAACTTCTTTAAATTGGCAATTTTAAATTAATGTGGGGTAGATGAGTGATATAAAATAAAATCTTAAAGTAATAAAAATGAGGAGAAAATTTGATGACTTCTAGAGTATGAAATTAATACTTAATTATTTTTATAGCTTTAGATGTGAGCTAAAACAATAATACATTTTTATAATTTCCTCTCTAAATTAGTTTTGAAATGAATAAGGATATTTAGAAGTAATATATGCCCAGTGAAGTAAATTATAATTCTTAAAAAACTTAATGGAAAAAAAGAGGACACAATGGACACAGTAGTCAAAGACTTTGTGTTTAACATTGGAAAATGCTCAGTGAGATAGTGGGATTTACTTGAATAATAGCTGTTGTGTTGAGGACTTTGTAAGTTTTATTATATCTAAGTCATTTGTTCAGTTCCAATTGGAGTCCAAATAAATTATTAATAACTTAAAGCAATGAAGTTTCACCTATAAAGCCCACCCATTGCTTCAAATATTTTATGGGGATTGATTTGTTAATTTTGTTTGTTTGAAATCTAGGCGATTTATTAGTGAAATAAATAGTTGCAGCTTCACACTAATGGCTATTAATAAATAGGAGACTTGTTCAAATCATAGAACTACACTTGTAGTTTAAAACACACAATGGAAATAGTCTTTTTCTTTTTAACACTTATGGCATAACAATTGTAATTAAAAAATTAAATCAATTACAATAATTTTATCAAATAAATGCATTTCTAACTTTTTTTAGAGTTTATTGAAAGTGTAAAAAAATATTTTTTTTTCTTAATCATTTTAATCTTATTCAAACCAATTTGTCTCAAGTGTTAGTTACTCTTGTGTTGACATGCTTCTAAGCCCTAATAATAACATAATTAGTTTTATTACTGTCAATTGTCCATAGTAGTTGTATAAAGGATGAGCCTAAGAAGAATTATTCTCTTGTCTTCCGCGAAGTGTGCTTAAACTGTTCCCTTAGAGGCAACCAAAGTCCCTGCTGTGTAGGGGATGTGAGCGAAATTACATGAGTAGAGTTTTAGCTGCAGTTATGATGAATCAGTGGAGTCAACATAGTGTTATTTATGTACATAGTGTGTTCATTAAATAAAATTCAACGCTCTAAGCAAATAGTGAATTTTAAATGTAGTTAGGTGCCTGTACAGCACCATCGTTTTAGGATCACTCTAGTGAACACAGTTAAAAGGGATCCTCCTGACAAGGAACATTCTGAGGTGGTCTACTATTGGTTCTCACTGTGAGTTTAAGCTCAATTTGGTGCTCACAAGAAAGAAGAATTATGTTACGTTAATATGGAGGTAGCATATTCTAGTTGGGGGAGTTCAAGAATTGCCTGTGTGACTTTCAAATGCATGGATACTTGGCAATCAGATCTGGTGTTTATACATACTCAAGCACTAAGATAATTAGAAATGTTAAAGGTTTCTTCATGTTGGTGGACCCTGAGCCAGGTACTTAAGGATTGGCCACCCATGGTAATAAGTGCAGTTATCAATTTCAGGGGAGCTGGGGCAGAGAGAACTTCTCCAAAGCACTAAGCAGTCTGTGGTGTGAAGCTAATTCTCTAGGGAAAAGTGAAATGGACACCACCCCCTTGATGACCCATCGGGTAAAGTCTGGTACTAGTACTCGGCAATCCTTAGGACTAAGTTCGGGACTTTTCTTGTAATAATGGTAACTATTTGAGGGGATACATTAGTGGATTATCACTTTTACAAGCTTTAGCAAGGAAGTTAAATTGGATTAACAAGGCCAGTTAAGAGAAATTTGAAGGGACGAGTAGAAATTTTCTTGAGTTAAAATGCTTAAAATATTTATCTTTTAAGAATAGCTCAAGTTTTAAATTTCTTTTTGAGAGTTAAGATACTGCAAACACTAAGTGATATATTACCAAATTAGTTAAAAAATGTAAAAATTTTTGACATAAGATTTGAGCTAATTCCACAGCAACAGTAGCCTAAAACTGATCTTAGATAATCTTTTATTTAGCGCTTTCTTTCAAATGAGTTAGTTCAAATTTAACTCTTTTTTGTACATTTTTACAAACTTACAGCTTTAATATAAATAACATTTTCAGTAAAACAAATAAATATATAAAATATTCTTAAAAAAAGTTGCTAAGAATAAAAATATCAATTTTATTATTCTTGTTTTGCTAAGATTATTCCATAGATGTCTTCCACAATATTTATAATTAACAATTTTAAAAATCCAATATATGCAATCAAATAAATATATTAAATAATATAAAATAAATATATTTAAGAAAGTTAATATAAATAAAAACATCAATTTTTATTTAATGTTTCATTAGAATTATTCCATGGATGTCTGCCAAAATATTTATAATTAGCAGTTTTGAAAAATCCAAGATATTAAAAAATATAACTACTCTTACAAGAAATTGAGCCCTAAGCCAATTAAAAACAAAACTTTTTTATATGAAATATTGTTTCGTTCACATAATAGAAAAATTTAACCCAGAAGTGTAAATAATTTTAAGCTTGCAGTGTAGTAAAAAAAATAAAAATAAATGGTCTTGAGTATTATTAATTAATATACTATGTAGGTAATGAGGAGAGTAGAATTATAGTCTCTAGTTGCAGTGTGAAGAAAAAAAGTTTCATCTACAAATATTTAATTTTGGACTTTAAATTATTACTAAGCCTATGAAAAAGCAAATTAATCAATACAATTAATGAAACCCACGAAACACAGAGTGTCAAGAATAAAAATAATAGAAAATTTTAAATTATTTTCTAACTTGATCTGAAATATATTGGACAGTATACATCTTAACCCTTTTAGTGTCACAGCCTAATTCGTATTCGTATTCAAAGAGTGCCAAGACTATTTCAGGTTTTGTGTGGTAAGAATGCCAAAGCTATTTCATCATTTGTGTAACCCGTGATTTATGTTGCAAGCTTTGTAGAAAATAATAGTGGAATTTCGATTTCTAATAGTTATTAAGGTTTTAGCTCCATCAATCGAGAAACGCCAGAAATAATGCAAATTTACAGATCACATCGACTGGCACTTTTAAGAATAGAAGGCAAAGCTGATCAGTTCGACCTAAACTAAAACAACCTAAAAGGATTGGTTAGGTAACCAACCATACTATTAAATAGTTATTCCCACAATTAATGTTTTTTAACTTGTCCTAATATTTTAATCTTCCAAATATTAAATTAAATTAATACAACATTTAGAGATGCGGTGTAAAAAACAACACTGCTTTTAGTAACCATATCGCACCAAAGATACATTGAAAATATATTATTACAAGATCAAGTCAGTTTAATTTTGAAAATGCAAGAAATGAGTATTTAAAATATTTTTAAAATATGAGAATAACATTTAATTAGTGAGTTTAATTTTCTAAGGCTCTTGAAACTAGTTTAAAATATTAATAATCAAAGTAAATAATAGCATAAAGGTGTGTAGTGACAGTGGTATGTGTGTGTTAAGTTTGAAAAGCTATTATGTATAAAATCCTTTAAATTGCACAACTTTGTTTAATTTCGGACTAAGTAACCAACTTGAAAGGGAATATTGTGAGGAATTTGAGGTGCCTCTGTGACTTTGATGACACTGAATAAAAGAGAGCGATAGAGCAAAAAAAGAGTTATTTGTTACTGATTAATAGCTGATTTATTTAACCCTTAAAGTGAAGAATGTTAATATTTAAAAGAATTTTCAATGATTTATAATTCTAATGCTTTAGAAATTGTTGATTTTGTTCTATCTTTATTAAAATATCTGAATTATTGAAATAAATTGATATCCCTGATTTAATTAGAGGATTTGCTGATATTAGGGCAAGAAAATACTTCAATGGATTTTCTCACTTTTATAAAACTATGAGTTTCATAATATTTTTTTAAATTTGGTATTTTGATTTTTAAAAGTATGCAAGGATAGGGAAATTTGGAAAAAGTTAATGAGGATGGAATAGGTAGGGAGTCATTTTTTTGAGCTATACAAACAGTTTATTTCTTACCCCGTAATGATATTCCATAAACTTTCCCCTCCTAGATAGCCAAAATAACAAATTTAACATTTTCAGTCGCCAAAAAAATGTTCCATACCAAAAGTACTGTAAGGTACAAACGGGTGAAGGTCCTTCAAATGCCTTAAGACAGTCTTGTGTCAAAAAAAAATTGCATAGCTAGTTAAGATATCAGAGGTTGTGTGTTTAAAACAATATTATATTTTTTTTAAGTTTTTATTTTGTATAATGACTGAAGCCAAAATCACTTTTAAGAGAGCTTAATTAAATTAACATTTTATTTAAGGATACAACATAATTATAGGTGGAAAGTCAAGGTATGCCTGTACACATTAACCTTGATGTATTACCAATATATAAAATATTAGTAAAGGAAACTCAAACTTTCAAAATACTCTATAATTGAAGAAATATATTAACTTGTTTATTCTAAGTAAGCCTAGGCACCCAAAAATCATCTTTAACAAGAATTCATTGTGACATCATTCAATACCCACTTGATTTTAAAATAAACTTAAGGTAAGTAGTAAAAGATAATGAAATTAATAAATAATTTAATTAAGATTAGTTAGTATGTGATGTAGGCATGGTTTTGTTTGGACATCTCTTCGGTATCCAAATTACTTCTGAAAGTTAGCTGTCTATCTTTAAAATTGCCTCCTATCTTCTCCCCTATTTGCACCCAGTCACTCAAACCTCCCCTCCTTTCCATATAACTATTAGCCTTCTTCACTCCACTCACCTTTGCCTATCAGTTCAACCCTTCCTCCATTATCCCTTTATCAACCCACCTCAATCATCCTTTTCTCCCTGCTATTTCAAGCCCTGCCACCCTACCCTCTCCAACCACTTTAACCCTATCACTCTGCATACTCCCCCACTATCACCCTAACAATGAACATCTTCCGCACTCACCTACACTTCCCCTTTCCCATCTATAAACCACTCTCTCCCTATTACCCCCACTCTCTTCCCTTTCCCATCTTTTATTCACACTCCCCCTTTATTATCCTTCACCCACACGTTCTCCTTCCCTAACTTACATTCATTTCTTTTTTCTATAATACTTCTCCACCTTTCCCACTCTTTCTAAAGTCTCCACTTAACCCTTTGCTCATACTTCTACCCCTTCTCTCTCTCATACCTTCCCCTCTCTAATATCTCTTCCCCTTTCCTACCTCTTTCATTCTTCTCCCTCTCTTATGCTTCGTCCTCTTCCCTCCTCCCCCTACCCTTCTTATGCATATCAAAAGCTTGGCTCTTCCCCTTCCCTTACTAGTTTGCGTGTAGCAGTTTCACCACTGTAGTCATGCAAAAAGTATTTGAACTTGGCTGGTTACAACACTTCACCTTTTTTTTCTCTTCCTAAGATAAAAACTGAAGAATGGAAACTATTTTCATCAGTTTCAAACTCTCGCTTTTCTTTGTTGTCCTCGTATTTCTTTATCCACCACCCGTAAGTAATATGAATTTTCTTTCCAGCTTGTTATGGCTCATGGGTTGTTGATATGGGGATTCCCCCTTCCTCAAACCTTTTAATAGCATTAATTACAGGTTATTGTGCCTCCAAAAACAATGATCACCCGACTACCTTTCGCTGTAAAACCTAAAGATAATTCGAGCTTTTAAGATATAAAGAAGAAAACAACTATTCAAACCTGGTATTTGGTGGGTCCAATTGATTATAGACTATAGCCATTCACTATTTGAAACTATTCGAAATTTCAAATATTCACAAACCCCTAAAGACAAGGCTTAACGAACAGGAAATTCTTTAACTACACATAAGAGTTATTGTTGCTGATGGAGGATTAAGTACACAACTTTATACTAACTTACTAGAATCATAAGATGGAACATCCAAGTCTATTACAAGGGGGATGGACATCAACCTAGTCAGCAAAACAACCTTTCATGTTGGCTGGGCTGACATGGTCTTGAGCCCAGCAGAACAACCGGTTGCCCTGTTTATGACTGTTTTTTATTTGCTTAGTAGTTAACTGAATAAACAGAAGAGATTAGAAAAAAGATGGCCATTAATTCAACAACGGTATCCAAGCAGATAATAAATAAATGATAAAGATTAAAATAAATAAATTGCAGAGCCTTTAAAATAGAAACAGGAAATAAAAACAGTTGACACAAAGTAGAGATCACTAGGAAATAAATGCAACTCATGGTGTTGAATATTTAAAAAAAAACTGACTCAAATCATAGGCTGGAGACACTAGTGGATGTAAAGGTATTGGATATTAAAGTGTACCTGAATATATTTTTTCTGGGGGAGAGGGAAGAAGAAATTTGCTGTGTATGAAAAAGACAAGCACAATTTCAAGCTATGCTTGGAATTAAAATTTACTATTTATCAGTATTTTAACTAAGCATGCGCCGATACCTTAGCTCAGTTGGTACCAGGTCTGTCTGACTACTGACTAATCTCAGGTTCAATTCATGGCATGGCAGAAAAATCTATAATTGATGAAATGGAGTATTTTCCTTCGATAGTGATAAATTAATGGCTAGGAGACTTGATGTTGTGTCTATAAAAAAAAGTGTTTTAAAGTCATGTTCTCTTTTGTCAATAGATTCAAAAAGTGCCAAATAAAAAATGATAAGAGATAAACTTATGGATTGTCTTAGCGCCAAACGTATTCTTATGAGCAAACTTTGAACTATCCCCATAAAGGGGTGGGGGGGTTAAATTATAGCTGTGTTTAGATTATTGCTACAAAATCTGCTCCTCAGTTGAAATATATAAAGTTATTTTATATGACATTCTTCATAAACTTTGTACCTGGGTGTATTTATTTTTTCTTTTAATATAATCTTTACTCTTAAGATAGTTGGCTATCTTTTATTAGCTATGTTACTGTTAATTTTTCACTTTATTTAAATTTATTTTTATTTTTGTAAGAAACCTCTGTATTGTCAATTGAATTATTCTGTTTTTCATTTTATGGGTTCGAAGTAGGAAAATTTTACCAGGTTTAATTTAGGTTTGGCTTAGCTTGGTTACTATATAAACTCGGGAGCTAATATGTTTATTTTAAATGTGCAAACACTTTTTTCTTCAGCAATAACTTCACACATTGTATTTGTTCTGTTACATCAATATTGTTATAGAATGTGAAAATTATTGTTTTAGGCTAAGAAAATTATTTATTTTTATTTAATGTATATATCAAAGGGAGTCAAACCGAAACCAAAACCGATCATCAAAATTAAAATTTATTTTTAAAATCATTATATTTAGTTGTGTTCATAAAAGTTCTTAACTGCTAATACATTATTTTTTTAAACAGCATTTTATGCTCTTTTTTTCATTAACTTCTTATTTTGAGATACTCGATTTTCCATATTCAAGTCGGATGTATTCCCTCGTATTTTTAATGTAGATAAATATTAACTGGTTTATTTTTAATAGCTTTTTATTTACACATTGTATAGTGGTTTTATAACTATTAAATAAAAAAGAACCTAATCAAGAACCAAAAAATGCCCATATTTTTATTTTTCTATAACTGAACTCAGAACCAGAACCTTAAAATATTAAATTAAAAAATTGTAACAAGAAATAATATTTCTGTTCAACTCCCTGATATATCAGTAAGCTGTGTCATCCAAATGTTTAAGTTTGCTACTCTCTTGATAAATTAACTAAACAAATTTGATCTACTTTAAATTAAAACTCAATAGTATTCATTCTTGGAATGTACATGTAATTAGAACAATATAATGTGTGATAGCTGTATTGTATTTAACTTATATCATGTTACATAGCTTGGTGGAAAACCTCTTTTTTTTAAAAATAATGTTAGAAAATATCAGTGGTTTTTTTTTTGCCAATAGTAAAATAATGTTTAAAAATACTACCATATAATTTTAAAAATATTCATACAACTCGGTGGTGTTTATTTTTTAATCATTAACTTACAATACTTTTGTTATTAGATGGAATCGATTTTAATAAATAATACAATAACATAAAACTAACCTCAATTAAGAGAAATACTCTCTATATTGTTTATTGTTGTCAACATTGTGTCTTCTTCTTTAGTAACAATTTCAAACTATGTTTGCTAAAAATATCTTTAAATTCTTAACAAAATTTTAGTACCAGGTTCTATTTTTCCACAAGCGAAATGGTTACTTAGTGAAGAGTTTCTAATACATATTAAAACGGCTAGGACTGCATTCCACTCATGAATAAAAATAGAAGGTTAACAAAATTACATAAGATATAAATAGCAAGTGTTACATAATCATTACTTACATTTTTACATTTTAAACAATATTTAAAATAAAAAAAATTAGAACTTAGGACAGCAATTAGATATAGAAAAAAAGCTACTTTATTAAATGCTAGGTTTTGAAAATTTAGAATTTAATCGTAGAGCTACTTGCCTCGATTACTTAATAAACTTTGTGGAACCAGTATTTTCTGTTTATCTTAATTTATTTTTATCTATGATTTTTACATTTGAAATGAGGTCTCGCTTTATTGCTGTTAGCTTTAATAATTATTTGTTAAAATAATAATTCTTCAATAATTGATGAAAAGGTAATGTGCAATGAATTTGAATTTAATTTGAAGTCAATATGTTTTCTTGGGTGAATTCTGAAGCCTATAAGATAAGATCTTACCTATATTTCTATATTAAAGAATGCTTGATTGCAACCATCAACATTTAGCTAAAATGCATGTAATTTATAGATTTACTTAGTTAATGACGGAATGGCCTTGACTGAAAAAGAATTACTGAAACACACAAGCTTTTTACTAAGATTTATAAAATCTAACAAAATACTAATAGATCCATACAAAAAATTTAATTGTCTTTTTAAGTTCCTGCGAAACTATCACCAAAATTGTTTCAGTAATTGGTTTTCTAGTTAGTCAAAAATTCTATATTTCTTTCCTTTCCTGATGAATTTTAGTAGTGATAATGCAGATTTTTATTATATATGGATGAAGGTTTAAGTATGATAGGAACATAAAATAATATCTTTCGAGATGAAATGAGAAACAAAAAGTCAACATTTACACTGCTGCTGATAAAAGAGATAGTTGCTTCTTGATCCCTCCGACTAGGTTTCATTCTAATGAAACCGATTTCTTTGACTTGAGTGGTGAAAGTAAGATTCCTTGAGTGGGCCATTAAAAATTGGTTCAACAACAGTAATGTGAAGTGTTGGCAAAATGTATTCCTCTTTTAATTGTGAAGGTTATACTAATTATATTCTTTTATTGCTAAAAACCTTTTTCTGTACCTTCTGCCAGGCATTGAAATTACTTAATCCAAACACAAAAGAGTTTTCCTTTAGTATGTTATATTTAATATAGCTATATAACATGATAAAAACGGTTCTTTTGGAACATTTAAATATTTGTCTGGAAAAGATAAAAAAATATTTTATAGTCTAATTTTCACCATTTACAATCAATATTAATACTTTTTATTTTACTTCTGGTCAAATGTAATTATTTTAGAGTTAAAATAAGGCTTAATATTAAGTGTATTGCTTAAATGCTTTCTTTACAAATTAATATAAATTTAAGATTAAAAACCAACTATTGTGAAATAGGCAGCAGCATATTTTAATGTACATTACAAAAGAACTGTAACCATTTTACAAATAAAAAGTTATTTACAAATATACAATTAAGTTTACAATTTTTAAAACATATAAAGAATGATTTTTTTGTTTGAAAAATGCACACACACATACATATGCACACATAAAAAGGTGCAAGCTTTATTATATAGCTTTGCTTAGAAAATATTGTTCATGCAAAATATTTGAGTATTATTCAAAAAGCTACATTTAATATTGTTCCTTAGTTGTTTAAATTTATATAGAATGTGCTGTTAAAATAATTTTTGAATTATTTAAAAAGTGGTGGGAGGGGATCTAATGTAAATAAATTTATTTGTATATCAAGATAGTAGCAGACCAACTCGAAAATGTTAATTTGCATAAAAAAGATTTTCATTATCTTAACATTTTTCAAGAATTTGACACTGGCCAAAAGGTCAAATATAATAAGCATATGTTGAGAGATTGAATGCATATTTTAATTTATTGTCTGATTTTAAGAAAATGATGAGATTCTTTACAATTTTGATAAACAAATATAAAATAAAAATATATATTCACTTTTCTTCATATACTTCTGACATTTAAATACAAGAGCATATGCTGTTAAACAAGAAAACCTTCTGATAAATTTGCACTAATTTGTGCCCTCATGGCTTGCACACTATTCATGATCTTCTTTTGATGACCAACTAAGGTGATGCCTAGTGCCGTAAGTTCTTTCACAGTAACACGCACAACAGCGTCCATACTTGAGATACCAGCACGTTCAAAGTTTTCGAGATACCGCGCCATCTTTATAGAGTTGAGCCACTCTTCCACTGATGTGAATTGTGTCATGTCTGGTGCGTCTGTTGCTAAAGGATTTGCCGTCCTATTTGGAGGGAAAAAGAATGGTTTAAACTTTAATAAATTGAAAAAGAATAAAAGTTTTCATTTGTTTAGTGCTTGGAACAAAAGAAAAATTAATTTATAATGCTGCTTCTCCATCTAGCATGGCGGAGCTTGGAATTAGGAAAACAAAGTGAAGGGGAAGAGGCATGATGGAGTTAAGATGAGAAACAAAGAAGATATAAGAAACTGAGTAAGTTTAGTAGTGAGAGAAGGGATGCAGGCGGAGGTGGAAGTAATACATGTGTATGCTCAACAAGATGGAGGAGTGCAAGAGATTTAAGAAAAGTTTGATGAGAGCTGTGAAGGAGGTGTGGGAGAGGACAAGTGAAGGAAGCAATGGAGGAGAAAAACAAAGCATGCTGTAGAGTAAGCAAGGTGTTAAGGTGTTATATAGGTATGAAACATGTGGAAAATATAAAAATTTAGAATTATCGATAAGAAGGAAGAATGATGAAGACGAGAGGAATAAGAGAGGGGGTATTTAAGAAGATGTTCAACTCAGAAAAGTTGGGGGATGAGAGTGAAACAAGAAGAAAGAAGAGTTAGCAGAAAAAAAGGGTGTGGATCCCAAATGGAAAGAGAGGATACATTACAGTGGATGAAACGGGTTAAATCCCCACGAGTGAGCAAACTAATAGTGTAAATGATTAGAGGTGCAGCAGAAGTGAGTATCGGGGGACTGGAAAAAGGGTATTTAAGTTTCGATTTTTAATAAAGGTGACAAAGCAGTCTATGAATAATGTTGATGTTATATTGAAAAAAAAAATATAGATACTAAAAAGGAAAATAGAGGAAAAGAGGGAGGAAGAAAGAGAAAGAAAGAGGGAGAAGAAAGAGGGAGGAGAAAGAGGGAGGAAGAAGAGGGAGGAACGACATGGATTTAGGGAACGGAAGTCTACAAGAGACTTGAAATTTTGGTAGCTGATGGTAAGACGGTATGAATTTGGAAAGTTAATATTATTAAGGATGTGGAGAAGGTATTTGATAGTTTGGATAAAAATAAAGTGATGTAAAGTGACTGAGGAGGCTAAATTTAAAAAACAGACTGTTAATGAGAGTAAAGAATATGATGAGGATACCCAAGTTGTGTTGAGACAGAGAAGGGTGGATGGTGGGGTTCCAAATAAAAATGAAGTGTAGCAATAGAGTGCCCTGTTACAAATACTCTTTGTAATGGTAATGAAAATAGTCATGGAGAGAGTGGGAAGGAAAACATAAAAGCAATAATGTTTTTGAAGAGTTAACGGTATAGGGAGAAAAGGAAGGGTAAGTAAATAAACAGCTACAGGAATGGAATGAGAAAGTGAAAGAGGATAAGGCCTAGAAAATATTTAAAGCCGGATGGAGTAGAGCTGAGCAATATAAAGATTGTAAAGTATCTTGGAAGCTTGATTGAGGTGAAGGGTGGGAGTACAGAGAATATAATAAGAGGGCACTATGGGATGATTTTCTGTAGTGCAGAAGAGACATGCTATAGAAAGAAAAAGTGCCCTCAAAGTCTAAGAAAGTGCTATATGGGGAGTACTTTGTATCCATGGTTAAATTTACAGTAGAAAAATTGACAGATGTATGAAAGATCAATAAAGTGGAAGCCATAGGAATTAAGTTTTTGAGGAGCATGCTGGCTGTCACAAGGAGAAAGAGGACTATGAATAAAATTGTCTGGGCAAAAGTTGTGGTAGTGGGAGTATATAAATTGGAGAAGATTGAACCAAAGATGAGATAGTATGATCATGTATGAGGATGGAAAAAAACCACAAGATATGTAAAGAAACAAATGATAGGAGCAGATGGCCTCAAGTGTGTAAGTGAGAGGATAAGAATGATGGAAGGAAAGAGGAAAATGGAAGTATTTAACTAAACTGACCAGGCCAAACATAGGGAGCTAGAGGTGGTAGTGGTGGTGATAATGATGCAACTTATACCATAAATAAATCTTTATGGTATATTAATTAATTTAGAAATGCCAGGCCTTCACCATGGTTTGGATCCCACGTTAAACTGTAGGTCCTCCATTTCATCTCATAATTACCCTACTATTACACATTGGCGTATGTGCGTACAACCCGAACGGGTAGTAAGACGCTATGATTAATAATAATAATCATAATAATAATAATCATAAACATAATCATAATAATAATACATTTAGGAATGATTATTTTTTTGTAAAGAATATCTACCTTTTTTTTTAATCATCACGTTTGACTAACTGTTCAGGTTGTATGCATGTGTTCTAATTACGCTAGTGAGTTAGGGATGAGGAAGGTTGAATTTTGAGGATGTGTACCCACATTTGAGTGGAGGAAGAATGAAAAACCACCTTCAGTACACCAGACTGAGATTCAAACCCCGATCTTCGTGTCAACAGTCATCTAGTCTATTTCGAAAGTGATGCCTTAGACCATGTGTCCACTAAAGCAAGTAGAATATATCCTTTGGGAGATGCATATACCAAGCAATGTTTATTAAAAAGTAGTCTTACAAGCTGTTTAGGTTACATGCATATGGACTAATTATTAGAGATGGGCCACTCGAATCTTCAAATCCACCGAATCCTAGCAAGTATGAGATTCGAGGATTTGGTGTTTTACAAGATTCGATGGTCGAATCTTTCACCTCATACACAAAGCATAATATTTTGAATTCAAAAATTACTTAGTTAGGCCTACTTGAAAAGCATAACTTAATCTGTAATCTTTATTTTGTTGATCAAAAGAGATTTGCATGAATAAAATCATTATTAAAAAAAAAATTGTTAGGTGTGGAAAATATTACGTGTCTACTACCTACCCTCTCACCTCTATGGGAAAGTTGGACTCTACCGTTTCGGCACATGCTCACTTATAAAACTTTCACCTCAAAAACAATCTTGTAAATATTTTAATGAACACATTAAAACTCTTCAAAAACAGAAAATCAAAACTAGAATTACAAATAAACTCGAAATAAATAAAACAAATTGGGGCTTTTTTTAACAGAAATAAGAACACATTACACATGATACAAAGTCAGCCGCCATGACGTATATTATGTTTACTTGTGAGTGTGTTGATTAAAATAAAGATACTGTTAATTCTTGCTACTCAACTGGTTTTAATTATCTACAACTATGCAAATAACCCTAATTTATTGAATACAATCCTTAAGTTAGACATTTTGTTGGGTTTTATGAAAAATAAGTACTGTCGACAGTCAGACACAGATAAAACTGTTTATTATGCCTACAGGCTTACGTATTGTATATCGATTGTTTGTTTAAAATCGATTCAGGTAATTTGATCACTTAGTAAGCGCTCTCGAGTTTTAGGAATCAAATAACGACTTGCTAATTCATTATTTATTTTTAAATTGATTTTAACAAAGAGTTTTATTATTATTTTAAATATGTTATTGAAGTAAATGTAAAAATATTCAAACGTAGTCCTGCCTTATAAAATGGGAATGAACATATTGGAGTCGAAAATATGTTCATGTTTTAAATAGAATGTATTCTCATAAATCGATATATCGTAAGAATCGAATATATTTCTTGTTTTCTATGTGAAGATAGATAATAGATATAATAAGAAAATAATAATAAAACATACTTAGGCATTAATGAGTTCACCATTTCCAATGTATGTTTAATTGTTAAGCATGTTGTTTTAGTCTTTATTAAATATATCAGTTTGTATTTTTATTTTTGCTTTCATATTAAATAAATTATAATCCTTCAATGATGATTAAAGTTGAGCAAAGGATAACTAGGCCTAATCTGTTTATTTCACATGTTTTTTTTAGAAACTTAGCTCATTCTAACAACACTTTTAAAAATAACTAAAAGATATTCAAATTTTGATTAATTTGATTTTCAAACAATAATATGAGTCTATATTGTTTAATATGGCTGGATTTTAACCTTTATTTTGCGAGGAGTGGTTGGGGTTGATTAAAATTAAAAGTATGATTGAAATAAATCTTAATTTACAGTTTAGGCCTATATTGTGTAATGTAGGTCTATTTGTAAATCATTAAAATCTCTAACAATTTGCTAGGATTCGGATTTGAGATTCGAAAATAAAATGTAGATTCGGATTTGAGATTCAGATTCGAAAAATAGTGGATTCGACCCATCTCTACTAATTATGAAATGTTTTAGAGATGAGAAAGGTAAAATTTAGAGAAAGTTTAATCACATCTGTGTTGAGGGAGAGTGGAAAACTATTTAAAAAAAACTTTTAGTACACCCTTCCAGGATTAAAACTCTAGCCTCCCCATCATTTTGGCCGTTCAGTATATTGCAAGAGGCGCCTTAGCTCCTTCGATTACCAAAGAGGATAGCAATCATAGTGGAACTGGGCTCATTTGGAATTAATTTTCATAACAAACCAGGAAATGCTGTTACAGGTAGAAGTCTAGGTGTAGGGGAGAAAAAATTCAGCCCTAAAAGCTGCCTCAATTATTAGGCATAAGAATCAAAACCAGTAAAATAGAAACAATTTGATTTTAGGATATAAATTGTGGCCAAATAGCATCCTTTTGAATGAATTTTATGATAGATTGAAAATAAGGGCTAAAATAAGAAATCGCCGCATTCAATCCATCCTGTCAACATTAATAAACAACGTTTAGGTATTCATAAAAATATATCTGTTTACAGAGGTACAGTCTTACCTTGATTATTACACTATTTTTACCGAGTAAACCCATTTAAATCACCTTTGTACATATTATTGATTTAGTGCAGATCTAAAGAATTAAGATATTAAAAACAGATATATTATATGGGTATTATGATATCTAAAATAATTAATAACAATATAGATGATTGCCCATACCTGTTCTGAGCAATTTTACGAAGAGTATCTGGACACCTTATAAGTTTGTCAAGGGTTTTAACAATAGATGCAAAGGATGGTCTATGTGTGCGTTCCTTTTGCCAACAATCAAGCATGAGTTGATATATAGCTTCAGGACAATCCATAGGAGCCGGTAGCCTACAAAAACATAAAGTTAAGTGCATGAATAAAGCTTAAACCAAATTTACAAACAATTTTGGATGAAACGTGATTATAAATTAAGGAGTTAATAAAATAATGAAAGAGATAAATTTATAAATAACAATTTTTATGGTTAACTACAATGATATGCTAAAGATGACTGCTTTATTTTGGGTGATAGCATTTCTTGCCCTTTGAAAACTCTACTTTATAATACCACTCATAATATTTTTAAACACATTCGCTTAACAAATTCTCTCACTAAAAATAAGTTAACTGTACAGAATAGGTTTCTTTGAATGGGTATTCGTAGGCAGTCGAGTGAAGGTGTAATTCATAGCACATGTTATGGAAGCTCGAATAAGCAGAGCTCAGTTAATAAAGACACTCCTGTACTTATACTCTCTTCCCAAATGTTCTCAGCTAATGGTGGTGATTAGTGTTTATAAGTATGCACACATTGACTGGAGTAAAAATATATAAATTTTATTTATAATGACCAAATAATAAAATTAAAACAAAAGCTGACAAAATAAAAGCATTTGTTGGAAATTATTTAAATACATGTTTTATTTTAATTTTCACACGCATTCATTTGAGGAAAGATATAAATATTATTGTATAAATTGATTTTTTGATTCTTTTTTTTTCAAGCTAATTATAAAACAAATTGTTATAAAACACAGCCGGATTTGGATATTTGCTGCTAGTTATTAATAAGGAGATAGAAATCAGGCAACATAGTTCAATTTAATATTATAAGGAAAATGGGAGTAAAATGTAAGGAAGTGATGTTGATCCAATTTTTAGGAATAGCTTGATATCAGAATCCATCCTTTCTACGTACTTTTGTGTAAAGCTAATGAGAAATAATAAAAGTACAGCTGTCATTTTATATCAGTAGGGCCTTGGTACTTAATACATGACATGGGCCTACTTTGTAGCACTTGACATAGCCATACTTTGTGCAAGATATTGTCACTGCTTTTAATACTAAATATAATAATCCTCTACTTTTTTATTTTGCACCATGTCCTACTACTCGTTTGGGTTATATGCTTGATCTACTACTATATTATGAAGTAATCACTCTATCAATGTGTCATGTGCTACAAATCTTCTATAACCTTACACAAATTGAGCTGAAATTTCGCAGGAGCTTAACTCAGGTGTTCAGATTACATGTAGACTAGTTAAAATTACTTATACCCTTTAACCTGAGAGTGTCACATAAATTTAACAATATACAGTGAATTCTAGTAAAGTGACAAACCTCGAGACTAGATCACTTTAGCCCAATTAAACAGCTGCCCCAATTAAGAGAAATTTTTAACAATGAGATGAAAAACACATTCTAATGGAGGCAAAAAGCTATGAATAAAATAAAATTGTAATTTAAAGAAAACCTACTGTATTTAAGTTGTATTGCTACAAACATTTATCTAAAATAACTAGGGGTCTGCGAGCTTGGGTTTTTTCATTTGAGTCAAATATTTCTAAGAGCTCCTGAGTTTGAGTCGAGTTCAAATATATTCATAATTTTAAAATGTTAAGAGTATATATTAGTTTATTTTAAAAGTAAATAGATATATCTTTAAAATTTCAGATTTAAAAATATAGTTAAACACATGTTCTTAAAATATGAATGACACTCATTTTTATAAATATAAATACTTTTAGAAAAAAAGTTAAGAAACGAAAATGTCGGTTATTAAATTAGAAATAACACTTAAAAAACACAATTTTAAAAAACACTAAAAAGATATAGGGCTTGATAGAAAAACAAATTAAAATGGTTTAAATACTCATGTTTTAAGGACATTAAAATTACACTAACAGTTATTAAAAAAATGTAGTAAAATGAATAATTGCACGATAGCTTGGAAATGTGGAAACACAGCACAATAATATAAGGTAAGTGATAGTGAAGGAAGTCCACCTTGAATGAAAAATATTTATCTCGTCATTTCTTCAAACACTTTTACACTTACCATTTCTTCAAAACTTCCACAGTAGCACATTTTTTTGAATTTTCAGAAATTATACTTTTTCATTAATATCCCTTTGTATGAAAAATAAATATTTCAGAAAATTCAAAGCAATGTGCAACTGTGGTAGTTTGAAATAAATGGTACGGCGCAACGCACAGACTTTCTCTCTCTTTCTATAAACTCGTAAGATTTCTGAACGGAATAATATACATTGTATCATCACCACTCCACATAAGAACACGCATAAAATAATATACAATGATATAGAATCAATGAGAAAAGAGGCGCATCTTTGTCCACCTAAGAACATTTCAAACAGTTTAATGTCTTCCACAAGGGTCAACACTTCGTATTAAAATTTCGATTTCTGGTTAAAGTGTTAACATTTTATAAGGTGTTGCAGATCTTCAAGTTATCACATTGATATTTAATTATTCATTTATACATTTTGACCAATAAAAAATGTAAATATTGACTATTGAGTCTAGAATGGAGATAGATCATTGCTATGCAAACATTTCTCCTAAGAGCTTTAACGAAAAATAACATACTTTTTTAGATACTTATATTTAATTACTCTATGGCATTGGAGAATTATTGCGTTAAGACTTAAGTAGTATATGTTTACAACTAAAGCTCACAAAATTGTATTAATATATTTGCAAATATCTCGGAAACTGTTGCTTTTATAAAAATATATGTCAAATAAAAGTTTTTTTATTTCTAATAGTCCTACAATTTTGCAATGATAAGTTGTTTAGTTTCTCAAATAGTTGTGGAGATACGGAAATTAACGCTTCTGTAAAGTACCCTAAAAATCATTTTCATAGGAAAATGAAAATAGCCAGTGTATTTATAATCTTAATCAACGCTTAGATACGAATTTTAATCATAAATCGTTTGAGCAGATTTTGACAAAACTAAATTTTTCTCTTTTCGCCCTTCAGTAAACTACCCTTAATTTTAAGTTTTTATAGACACACAGACAGACGGCATTGCAAAGACTATTTTTTAGGGTTCGGGGGGTCATGAGACGTTGACATCCATCAACATTTCAGGTTAGTTCTTTTTACGGTCGCAATACTTAAACTTTAATGTCCAAAAAGTAAGAAAAAATTCATATAATTGTGTATAGATTGAAAGTTATTGATTTTATAAAAATATGTTTCGGATAAAATATTTGTATTATAAATATATATATACATATTTGTAATGCTAAGTAATTTCATATCTAAAATAGTTTCGGAGCTATTATAAAAAATGTTAATTTACGCATCAGACCGGAGCCCTTAAAGCCATTTTGCCGAAATTTTGAGGGTAGCCATTTTGTTTGGAATATTTATTAATGTTTATAAATGAAATTTAATCAAAATCGTTAGAGCCGATTTTGAGAAAATTGACTTTTTCTCTTTTTGCCCTTCATTAAACTACCCTTAATTATAAGTTTTAATAGACACACAGACAGACGGCATTGCAAAGACTATTTTTTAAACTTCGGGGGGTCATGAGACGTCGACATCCATCAACATTTCAGGTTAGTTTTTTTTACGATCGCAATACTTAAGCTTTAATGTCCAAAAAGTTAAAAATATATATATAATTGCGTATAGATTGAAAATTATTGATTTTATAAAAATATGTTTCGAATAAAATATTTGTATTATAAATATATATACATATTTGTAATGCTAAGTAATATCATATCTCAAAAAGTTTCGGAGCTATTATAAAAAATGTTAATTTACGCATCAGACCGGAGCCCTTAAAGCCATTTTGCCGAAATATTGAGAGTAGCCATTTTGTTTGGAATATTTATTAATGTTCATAAATTAAATTTAATCAAAATCGTTAGAGCCGATTTTGAGAAAATCGACTTTTTCTCTTTTTTCCCTTCAGTAAACTACCCTTAATTTTAGGGGTAGATATCCAATTCCAAAAACCCCTTGGGGCAACTCTATGAAAACCCTAGATATCAAGTTTCAGCTCAATCGGTAAAATAGTTTAGGCTCTAGTTGGAGGTACAGACAGACAGACAGACAGACAGACAGACGGAAATTCAAAAACCACTTTTTCGGATTCAGAGAGTCATGAAACGTCAAGATTCATCAAAATATCGAGTGCGAATTTTTTGACGATCACCATACATTCTCTACCTGTAAGATAGAGAGAAAGTAAAAATGGGAAGTGTAAAAGTGTAAGAAGAAATAGAGAAGTGTGTTTGTTTATATCTAGGTCTAACCTAACTATCCTTTCAGGTTGGCTTCCTTCACTATCACTTTACATTATTGTAGTGTGTTTCTACAGTCTTGATAAAATCTAATAAAATTGACATTTTAATAAGTTAATACTATTTCCCCAAAATATGCTTCAGTAACTTAATTTTCCCTATAAGAAAACATAAGAATCACAAACAGTTAGAAATTTGAAGTGTTTCGTATTTTGTTTATTATTCCTTTGTGTAATCATGGATAATCAGGTCTTCTGTTCCATTCCCATTCCTCTATGTGCAGTTGCACATGCGCATTGTATGAACTCTCATTAGGCATTATTTTACTGAGAAATTTACTTCAATTAAATTTTTAATGCTTATAAAAGTTGATACTCATAATTAAAAATTAAAAATAATGTGACTAAAATAATATTTCTAGCAAACAATATGAAATAGTAAACGCTTTTTTAGGATAAATGTGGTAAGTTTAGTAAAATATATATTGCAAATAAATAAGATCAACATTGATTTTAGAAAGGTTAATCAGCATAATTCTATAACTAAATAGTAACTAAACTAGAGCTAGTTTTGTAGTTAAACGTATTAATTAAACGAGTTTTAAATATCTTAAGTTTGAAAACATTTAATATTATAATATATTCTTGATATTACATTTTTAATTTAACATAAATTATTATTTTAAAAAGAGACCGGGTAAAAATAGTAAAAAGAATCATTCAATTATTTAGTAATCTACCTAGCTATTTTTTTCTTTTCATTACTTTGTCATGGCAATACAAGTAAACAACTTCAATCAAGTATAATTCAAAATGGACGAAAATATTGAAAAAATGTACTGGTTGAAAGTGGTTTTAAAGCTCTATTACGTTATTAATGTGAAAATTGAAATTAAATTTTAACAGTCTGTTAAGTAACCTAATGATTTATAAGTGGAAATGCCGATATTATCTCAATTAAATAGCCTATGCTTTCTATTGCGTTTTAAAAATTGATTATTAAGAACATCAAGTGAAAGATCGGAAATGACGAGCCTCAAAAACTTTTGATCTCTATCTCGAGCTTAAAGGACGAACTCGGCTCAAAGAGTGAAGTCAGAGTACTTGCAGAGCCCTTAAAATAACTTAAAATAATAGCAAACAATATGTACATATGTAAAATAAAGATATGGTTCATAATTGTGTATATATCAAGCAAAGATTACATAATGCTTAAAGGTTATTTCTTTTAAAACAATTATCAAGTGCACTCTATCGTGTTCTCTATAATAGACTGCAATGAAAAAAGTTGGCGCAAGTATCTAATGCTGATAAAGGACTGCCTTCATTGCCTCAGAAAGTGACAAATCTTTACATGACATATTGACAAGGGTCTTAAATGTACTTTAAATACTTGATTTGTTTTTTAGCTTCATATTTTCTTCCAAATAAACAGCTGCCCCGACTAAATGGTGCTCCAATTAACTGAAATCCACTGTACTTTCAATATTTAACCAGCCATAAAAATGTGTATCTATTTATAAATCAAGAAACTTATACATACTAATTACTGACACACAAAAGATCAATCCACCCTGGCGACCTGATAAACCACGAATTAGAACTATTTTTCAATGATAATACAGTAATATAAAATACATAAGCCAAAAATATAATTATTTCTTGCTTGACCTAGATTTTGACATTTTAAATATTAAGTTATAGGCTAATTTGATTGGTCTAACCAATAATTATAAGATTATAAATTAAATATAACGATTTAGTATAGGCTAACATATTTTAGTGTGTTTGTGTCAGACAAGACATTTTTAACATCATAAGGTGTTAAGCGAACACATGTCTGCCTTGCAACTTTCGATGTTATCTTTTATTTTTATCACATCTTACTAACTGATCAGGTTATATGCACATATGATAATTATGTTAATGGGGTGGGGATGGGAAAAGAAGTATTCTAGAAGTGATCTACATGCATTTGCGTGGGGATAGTGAGAAACCATTTAGGAAAACCACCCTCAGCAGACATGACCAGGATTCAAACCCCAATTTACCTGTCTTCAGCAGGTCAGTCTATGAGAGTGACGGCTCAGACCATTCGGCCATTGGAGTGGATAATATTACATCTTGAATCTCAGTTAATTTGTCTACATGACTTTGAATAAGCATAATGCTTCCCGAAAGGAAAGATGTGAATAATACTCAGAATTAACCTTTTAAAAATACTTTTTTATTTTTATTATGTCCATATCTGTTGCAATCCTGCGTGTTTACTATCTACTTTATTACTTACCAAGAGTTTCAAAATGTTGCCACATCAGTGCCTCATGTGTTTTTATTAGCGCCAATAACGTCTAATTAGGGTGACAATACTTAAATAGAATAGGGTAATTTTTACATAAAGCTTAATTCTTATGGCCACTGTAGTTATATAATTAACTGGTGCCAATTACAGAGTAAATGTGTTTACTTTGTGCAACATGAGTAAACATAAATTTGCAAATATATTTTTGAAAATTATACATCAAGTATTTGGTCGTATATATTTTGATTTTAAATGAGAAAGATTTGGAATCAGTTTTTATACATCCACAATTCTAAGTGGCTAAGCGTGTTGTACTAAACAGTGAAAATTATGATTTGTGAACTTTTAAGTTGATAAGAGACATACTAACAAGTTTGATTAAAAAAAAAGTGGAAAATCCTATTTCATGTACCACTTGGGGAAAAGTAAATAGCCCTGAGCAATAATAATGGTATTCAATAGCTTAGTAAAGCCCTGTGATACTAAGTAAATAATCAATACAATTAAAAATAATCCATTTTAGTGTTTAAAATTGTTATATAAGGAAGGAAGTACAGGATAGGTGTATAGAAAGATATATTAATGTTTCTTATATTAAAGTGAGCTAAAGACATAAAACTATAAATTTAGAGTAGATGATACTATACACTTCCATAATTAGCTATAAAATGATTTTTAGTAATAAGGTGAGGCATTAGTGTTAAATTATTAATTGTTTAATGTTATATTTAAATAATCTTTTAATGATTCTTTTATAATACTATGGAAAAAGGAGTGAAAATTAATAAATATAATCGAGTCATGATCTTTTTTACTCATTTTATTAGTATTAAAAAGTATTAATCTGACATCTTAGCTCAGTCGGTAGCGTGTCTGCCTACTGAGCTAAGGGTCCTGGGTTCGATTCCCGGCATAGCCAAAAATTTATCATTGGATAAATGTGAGTTTACATGTTCACAGTGATCAATTAACGGCAGGGGACTGGTTGTTGTGCTTGTCCTAGTCTTAAGATAGATTATAGGGCATATTAATCTACGACAGCCCTAGCAAGCCGTTAGTGGAAAAATATATCACTTGAATAAAAACATTGATCCAGACCATAGGTTGGAAATAGTAATGGATGTAATACAAAAAAACACACAACACCACTTTAAGAAATTTTCAAATGGAGAAGATTAAATGTGATATATATGCCTTAGAAAATATTTGATTAAAAAATAAGTTCATACCTATATCCCTTTTCTATTGACTTAATAACGTCTTGATTACTCCAGTTCCAATAAGGTCGCTCCCCATAGGACATCACTTCCCAACATACAATACCGAAACTCCAGACATCTGATGCAGAAGTGAATTTTCGGAAAGCAATCGCTTCAGGGGCAGTCCATCTAACAGGTATTTTTCCTCCCTTGAAATAAAAATGTCCAAAATCATTTCTAGCACTTGACTAGGCCTATAGGTAGGCTAATTTTAAAAAAGGAATCAATGAGTCTAGTTATAAATATAATAAAAATGTAATGAAGATTCACAATATAATAAATTACCATAACTAACACATATTGAGACCAAATAGAAAAAAATAATAAATGAGAAATTGTATTTAAGACTTATATTATGAAATTATGTTATCAATAATAATAAAAAAATATGGTGAAACAATATAAATACAATTCTGTAAAGAATAGCATCAAAACCATACATTTAAATAAATTAAACTCACTCTAGTGGTGTAAGCTCCTTCTGTAGTACTTTCAATCTCTCGACTTAGGCCAAAGTCTGCTATTTTGCAAACCAACTGAGCATTAACGAGAACATTGCGAGCTGCCAAGTCTCTATGGACATAGTTCATCTCAGAAAGATACTGCATCCCAGAAGCTATTCCTCGTAGCATTCCCACCAACTGAATCACTTGGAATTTTCCATCGTTAGCCTATATAGATAAAAATATATTAGCCTATTCTAGTTTTAGAAATCAATGATAAATTGGTAAAAATGGGACATATATATATATATATATATATATATACACACAGACCATTTTATACAATAAATTTAACTTTAAGCAATAAGGGATCAAATAGTTTTTCTAGCAAATATGAATTACTATTACAATTTACATCATATCTTACAGAGGTTATCCCCTCCCCACTTCCCAAGAATATCTTTCTTTACACTTTCTCATCCCTGTCCCTTGGATAGATGAAGTTATTTAAACAGAGATTAAACAGGGTGTTCAGCCAAACTATATTTTAAAATTACCTGACTTTTACAGGTTTTCCAGAGCCAATTTCCAACTTTTCCAGTCACTATATTATCAACATTAGTGTATTAAGATCTCAACTTAATGTAATAATAATATTTTTGGATACATACACATTTTGAAATTGTAACACTCTATGAAATGATGTCAGCCTAAAGCAATGGTCGTGTGTTCCACTTAGATTTGAGTTAGATTATATTGAGACATTAAAAGATTGCCTTACACGGACTTATGACTCAACTTTGGGTAAAGACAAAATAGAGGGGTGGAAAGGTGAGATTAAAATCCGATGTTGACTTTAAGGATTGAGATTAGGATATTCAGGATGGACAACTGTATTAAAAGGAATACGCAGTGAAGAAATTTTTTTTTTTGAAAGTTGATTATTGTAAATGAAAGTAGAGTAGGCATATTATTTTAGTGAATATATTGAAATTTCAGAAATTTGATCAAATTCCTGACTTTTCCCTGAATAAGCAAATTTCCTGACTTTTCCATGTTTCCAGGTCGCTGGACACCCTGTTGAATCAAAACTTTAAAATGTGACACAAAAATTCACTTTTTGGGCAATAAGTCGCATGAATGAAGTAATACATCTTAATCATGCATCAAGTTAAATAATAATTCTCATGTAGACTTGAAAAAATCTGAGAAAACCTTGAAATAGAACAGAAACTTTAGTTACTCATTATAGTTATTTTTGTGGACCCTATCTTAATATCTGACTAGGCGATCTAAATACAGTATTTATACACATATGTAAGTATGGGGAAGGTTAAATTTTATAGAAACCTCTAACCAAATTTGCAGGGAGGGAGATTGAAGAAAACCATTAGGAGAGACCAAATCCATAGATTCATTAGGCCATAGGTGATCTGGCGGTCTACTAGGGGTAAGGTATCGGACTTCTATGCTGGGGGTCTGGAGTTCAATCCTCGGTCCCGGCACAGATTTATCCAAGTGCCAAACCCCTTCCTTCACCCCTGACAAAACGTGTAATTATCACAACTTGTAAATGTGTGGAATGCCAGGCCTCTGCCGTGTTTCGGATCCCACATTAAATTGTGGGTGCTCCATTTCATCTCACAATCATCCTACCATTACACATTAGCGTGAGTATAACCCGAACAGGTAGCAAGACGCGGTGCTAATAATACAATACTAAGCCATAATTAGAATCCCGGCTTTCCTGTTTCCTTCAAACACTCACTTGTGCAAGTTTCGCTGTAAATGCTTTATATGTGAATATGAATATAAATTTTGGGACAAAGCCTTTAATATTATGAGACAAATGGAATGTTTACTAAAGATGGGTCGAGTACTATATTTTTAAATTTGAATCTCGAATCAAACTTCAATCCTTAAAAATGTACAAGTTTAGCTTGAATGAAAATCTTTAAAATTTAATTTAAAAAGTGTTTTAAGGGTTGATACCACAGACAAATTATCAAATGTTTGTCATGTCTATTACGTCATACACCAACAATATAATACTTTATTTAATAATATTATGAAAGTTAGGTCCTCCTTTTGTGATTTTGTTGCTCTCCCAAGTACATAAATCTATATGATAATCAATTTTACCAATTGATTAAAAATAGTGTTATTAAAGTCAAGATCTTCATAATTGTGTGAGATACTTTGAGATTTTTACAAAGCTCGAATTTCTTTAATACCACATGATTCGAGGGACCCATCTTTGATATTTACCCTATCTAATGCTTTAACATCACCATCTAACTTGACTTCATCTGTCCCCTTTTGGCTGTCACCCATGTTAAAAAGTTACCTCAATAATAGCTTGCAAACTATACATGCCATTCGATAAAAGCATATGTAATAGGTGATTGAAGATATTTCCCTTATATCACCTTCCACAAAACTCATCTAACTTACTTCCATCAGCTTATTAAGCTGATAAAATATTTGTTCCAAAAATTAAATATATTCAAAATGATTTTAAGGTAATTTCTAAATATTCATTAAAAATATATTTGTCATGTATATGCTGAGTTAACATAGAGTTGTATGTTATAGGTCCACATTTAAAGTAGGTGCCATTAATGATCATATACTTCTCATTTTTTATTTTATCAAATCAACATATATTGTATTTAATAGTTTTGACAAAAAGATTTAGGGAATGATAATACAAATATTCGAAATAATTTATATTTTTAAGTATATGCTATATCAAATAATATAAGTATTTCTAAATAAGTTGTAGATTTAGGATCACAATTAGTCGAATTACGCTTGTTTCTGCAGCTAGCAGTCGCAATTTTGGGAAGGACAGACACCATCTTGTTGTGAAATAAGTTTCCTCAAGTTCTTTCAATATTTTATTAGTCTCAACTTGGCTAGTACTGCTTTTAACTGATTTTGCATTACCAATTCCAGTTCAAAAGTAGCATAATACTCCCCTTAAGGAATCATAGAATAGAGTAAAGTAGAGTCTTGAGTAACTGAATCAATCGGGACTAACAGTTGGTCGGATAATTAAAATGTTGGATGATATGGAGACAAGGGGTGGGGCTAGAATTAAACAAATACAAATTAAGTTGAAGTGCATAAGAGATATGAAATAAGATTTACTAGTAATTACTCTATAATATAAATTATGCAATAAATTACAAAAGTGTTATTGTTAAAAGAACAATGAATTTTAGATTATTAAAATGAAACTTTTATTATATACAGGCTGACAAAGTCTGTACACATAGGCGAAATATAGTCAAGTTATTGATTAACATCTTCAACATGCTGTCCATCCTTAGCGATGCAGAGTTTGATGTGATTTGAAAGAATGATATGAACACACTGCAGTTACTCCACATTTCCGTCGATCCTAGCACATTCATTGATAAGATGATCAATATCGCTGATTTTCATTGCGTACACCCTTTCCTTCAGCATACTCCAGAAGAAGAAATTGAGGGGACTAATGTATGGTGAGCGGAGAGCCCATTCCACACGGCTACGCCTCCCAATACAGTTAGGTAAATTCACATCCAACCAGTGTCGTTATGTGTCCAGACTTTTGGGTCACCGTGTAGTATGAAAAATACAAAAGTCACTGGTTCAAAAAATTTGTGATGAGTTTGTTTCTCAGCTTTGCTTCTCTTCTTTGCGGCGAGGTTACACCAGTGTAACATGACATCAAAAGCACTTTATATGGATATGTCAGATAATAAGAACTCTACTGTAATTTGAAATGAGTTAGGCCAGACTTTTGGATTTTGAACTTTTTCTAATGTAATATGAACTTAATTTTAGTTTTTAACACATTATTTACATATCCATGCATATAGAAAAAGTTTTAAAATAGAGCTTACCCTTAAAAATGTGTCCAGTGAGCCATTTTCCATATATTCTGTAATAATCATGACAGGATTGGACTTTGTAACCACACCTTGAAGAAATATCACATTTGGATGCTCAAACTGACCCATTATGCTGGCTTCTGTTAAAAAGTCATTGCGAGCCTTGTCTGAGCTACCAGGTTTCAATGTTTTGATGGCAACATCAATTTCTTGTCTGCCATCTGGAGGCAGCTTAAGTTTTCCTCGGCAGACATCCCCAAACTCTCCACCTCCTGAAATGTGTGTTTATTCAAGCAAGATCAAAATTAAGAGTTATTGAAAAAAAATCTCTGAAATTTCTACAAGTCTATCATAAATTTTAAAGTGAGGTGTCAACTGAGATGATGTAAGGTTTGAGGTGAAGTGTCAACTGAGAAAATGTAAGGTTTGAGGTGAAGTGTCAACCGATATTGTGTAGGGTTTAAGGTGAAGTGACAACTGCCATGGTGTAAGGTTCGAGGTGAAGTGTCAACTGACATGGTGTAAGGTTCGAGGTGAAGTGTCAACTGACATGGTGTAAGGTTCGAGGTGAAGTGTCAACTGACATGGTGTAAGGTTCGAGGTGAAGTGTCAACTGACATGGTGTAAGGTTTGAGGTGAAGTGTCAACTGACATGGTGTAAGGTTCGAGGTGAAGAGTCAACAGACATGGTGTAAGGTTCGAGGTGAAGTGTCAACTGACATGGTGTAAGGTTTGAGGTGAAGTGTCAACTGACATGGTGTAAGGTTCGAGGTGAAGAGTCAACAGACATGGTGTAAGGTTCGAGGTGAAGAGTCAACAGACATGGTGTAAGGTTCGAGATGAAGTGTCAACAGACATGGTGTAAGGTTCGAGATGAAGTGTCAACTGACATGGTGTAAGGTTCGGGGGAAATTGTCTTTTTTTCATCTCTGAGTATGAAGGGCCTTGAAGCATCATTCAAAATCAGTTTCATAGGAAGGGCCGGAAAACAGATGGCAAGTCATATTTACTGCCTGCTGCCAAAGACATGGAGTCAAGTGTTATTGGTGAAAAACAAGCAAATCTGCTGGATGTTATCCTTTTGTCCAATGATACTGTATCTCACCGGATCTCAAGTATCGCTAATGAGTGGGAAGAGCAACACATCAATAAATTGAAGTCTATAAAATTCTTTGCTGTACAGCTGGATGAGAGTACAGATTGCACAAAATTTTGTTCTGCAAGGAGCTCCCAGGTTGGACAACAGTACAGGAGACATTTTACACTATTGATGGCTTTGTAACTCAACATGGTGTAGACTAGAAAAAGTGTGTTGGAATTTGCACTGAAGGTGCATGAGCTATGACTGGAAAGCATAATGGTTTGGTTTACCAGATCAAGAAGGCCGCCCCATGGAAATAATTTGTCCACTGTAATTTTCACATGAAGGCTCTAGTTGCCAGGCAATGTCCAAATGAAACGAAATTAGTATTGACATAATCAGTCAAAACTGTTAATTTCATATCAGACAAATCTAGATTATTTTGAATCTTATGTGAAGAAATGGGTAGAGAGCATAATAATCTTCTCTTCCACACTGAGGTAAGGTGGCATTCCAAAGGAAATTGTCTTTCTCGTTTGTTAAATGAGACAAGACAGTAAGTGTGAGTTTAGTGACAGATTTACAAATGAGCAGTAACTGTGAAGGCTAGCTTTCATGGCTGATATATTTCAGTGACTGAATGAGCAGAATAAAGGTGTGCAAGGTAAACACGAAATACCCTTCGTGGTTTATGACAAAATAAAAGCTTTAAAAAAACTTCAATTTGCAACAAAAGGAGTTGTGAAGGGACTCCTGTAATTCTTTTCATCCTTAGAAAATTTCACAGAAGAAAATGAACTTGAGCTCCATAATTCTGTTGTCAATGACATAAAAAAGCATTGTCTGGGTTTGATCGAAAACTTTGGTGAATATTTTCCTGAGAATTAAGAGAGCAAGTTTTGGATGCGAGACCCTTTTTATAAAGTGGAAGATTCCAGTCTACCAGACTTCTTTTCAACGAAAAGAAGAAATAATGAGCTGTTCTGTGATGAAACCATCAAATCCAGTCTCAAGAAAACATCTTTGGCAAACTTTTAGTTATAGAGACTAAACGAGTTTCATCATATTGTTGACCGTGACATTAAGTTTATGACGCCTTTCTCAACAACATGTATCTATGAGAGTGGTTTTTCATCCATGGTGTACCTAAAAAAATAAGTACAACCATAGGCTAACTTTGGAGACGGACCTCCGCATGAAAGTTTCAACTGGACAACTAGATAACAAAAAGTTGTGCCAAGCCATGCATACACACCCCTCTCACTGAAAAACTTTGGGATTCATAATATATCAACTCAAGGATTACAATTACAAATTTTGATTTGAAAATATTGTGTTTAGGTTTATTTTTTCTTTATTTACTAACAAATTTGTAAAGACATCGTATAATAAAACTTTTCTACAGACTTTTTACAGTAAATTATGTTTTTTTTAACTGATCCTAACGATTCTCAATAAGAGATAATATTAAGGCTATAACAGTAGGATTCTCTCTAAATAGCTTTGTCACATTTAAAATATTTTGACTATAGAGTTTTCACCAATAGATTAAATAGATCAATAATTTACCATGTGGTCATATTTTTTTAAACCTGTCATGATGGATTTTTTTGCTTTGGGGGTACATTAAACTTTTATTCATATCCAAGAGGTACACTCTAAAAAAAGTATGAGAACCTCTTGTCTATAGTATAAACATTGACAGTAAAAAAACAATGTATTTAACTGTTGTATGTTTCATTTTAAATGCTAAAATTGAAATTTATAGTTTTTGAACGTTTGGAACATACCATTTATTTAACCAAAATGTCAAAATGTGATAAAATACACACATTACATAAATATTTTAACTTTGTAGCATGGTGTGACACAATGTTCACATTTTCAGAAGTATTTAGCTTTTTATATTTATCCAACATACTATGTAATATAAGATGCTTTGAGAGAATAGCTTTTGTTAAAATTTAAGTGAATCAAATTAATTAAAATTTTTCACTACTCACCAATAATTGCTTCTATGGTGATGCAGGATGCATCTATCTCTCGAGCAAACTCTCTTACTGCCTGGTTGGGATCCTCATATGTGTGAGGATCGATGTATGTTCTTGACGATGCTCCAACTGCCGTGAAAAGTGGGGTCGTCACTAAACCAACATTTTGGAACATGTTACATAGACTGAATCAGAAACTCTTATAGGAGTTTCAAATTCCCTATGCATGCTGTAGTACATAAATACAATAGTTTTATATAAGTGTATTAAAATATGCTAGTTAAATGCATAAGTGTTGTTGGCAAAAATTAAAATATCTTCAAATTATGTTGTTAGAGTGTGACGATATCAATAAAAAACAAAATTTTCATAAGTAAATTATTTTGATCCAAATTCAAAATTTGTATTATGGTTTATGTTCAACACAACATATTATATACAAAAATCTTAGCAATTGTATATTTTCAAATATTAATCATGATTAGTGATTATTTTCTTTAACTATTGGAAATGAATACAAAACTGTAATAACATTAATGAGGTATGAAATCATAAACACAAATTGCAGCTCCAAACTAGTCTAGTACACACAACAACCTTTCTTTTTTTTTAAAGAGAGGAAAAATATAAAAAAACAAAACTTAAAGTAATATTGTCTCCAGTGTTTCAAAGTAAATGTGTTCATGAAAATGTAAAACAATATGAAATAAAGCTGAATTGAAAATAAGAAATATTTTCAAAGCTAAATCAAAGTTTATGAATTTATGTTGATTTCTGATAGGGAATATATATACATATATATATATAACACACACATATATGTTTGTTTAGCTGTAGAAACCAGATATAATTTAGAAAATATTAGGTTTTAATGTAAAATTCCATAACAGATTTTGTCCAAGTGGATAAATTAAGTTGTTATAACTAAATGTACTGTAATTCTATTCATAAAAATCTTTGAAAAAAAAAATAGTAATGAAACAAATAAAAAATACAAATGTGTTATAGCTTTTAATATTTTTTGGAAAAATCTTAGTAATATTCAAAGAAAGAATTCTTCAAGCAAATTAAAGATTTCAAAGCTTAGCACCTCACTTTGAACAGCAGTGTAAATGTTTATAGTAGTTTTAAAAGTGAGAGATACTAATAGAAAATTTCAATAATATTTCAGTTACATTTAGAGTTGTTATACATGTAAACAAGATCAGGATTTTTCCATTGTTGGTTATTAAAAAAAATCTCCTTTTTAAGTGCTAATATTTAATGAAAATCTAATTTTTTCAAAAATAATTTTAGATTCTAATTAATATGTACTTTTTAGCTTATTAAAAAAATCTTTTCTTTAAGAAATATAATGTTTTGTTTAGTGTGATACTTGTCAATGCCATTGGGTTGAGGTAGTGTGTCATATAAGATGTATATTAAGTAGATTTTTTTGCCCTTTTTAAATCTACAATGTAATTTATTTTAGCACCGCATCTTACTACCCTTTCAGGCTATACACTTATGTACTAATTACACTAATGGTTTTAGGTATTAAGAAGGCTATATTTAAAGGAAGTGTTTAACTATTTTAAGTGAAGGGAGAGTGAAAAACCAATTTGGAAAAACAACCCTCAGTAAACCCGACCAAGAATAGAACCTCGACCTCTCCATCATCAAAGTCTAGTCTACTGTGAGAGCAGTATGTAAGACCATGCAGCCACTGAAGCGGGTAACAATATAATTAATAGTGCTATTTTTTAATAACAATACACAACAATCAGAATAAGAAAAGAGTTAAATTATAGCTATCCTCACTGTATACTTTAAGAATATGATTTTACAATGAATAAAGATAATCTAGTCTGTTGTCGAGCATTGGGAAAATGCTCTACAATGCTGTGACAAGGGTCATACATAACACATTATTTTAAAGCAGAGTTAGTCTGTGATCGTTGTGAGAAATTGTCCACTACTATATAACTACGGAAACTGAGCGAGCGTGATTCGTGAATGGCAGCACAAAAATCAAAATGATAACATTTATTTAAAAAGAATGTTTAAATATAAATACGACTTTTGGCTAAGCATACCAAATGGCCTATCAATGAGCTATCCGGGATTTATTTCATGTTCAGGGGCATCCTTCAATAAAAGTCTAAGAAAGCGTCTATGATAGATGTGAAAGACCCTCACCTAATTTGAATTAACAAAAAGACAGCCCACATTGACTTGAGGTCAGCATCTATGCTACCGCTTAAATGATAATTTTAGCCTATTATATTAATAGCTTTAACTTCAATAGTAAAATCCATATTTATATTCTAAGAAAGCTCCCCTTTAAGAGTGTTCCTCAATAAATATAAGGAGTGGCTGTGGGTATTTGTAGATTTGTTAAAAGAAACCAATGAAATAAGTTAGTTGATCAACCATTTTGACGATTGGTCCAAAAATGAAAATTAAATGGTCTAACATGTTATGTTTTGTGAGAGGGCAGCCTTATAGAATACTATTATTGAAGCTTATCCAAAAAGAAGAAAGGCTATAAATAAGTATCAAATTGAATTTAGTACTATTTTTTTGCCTATAGTAAATTTCCCTATTAAATTTATGGTCACTGAGTGAATATACATACTGGTATTAAACCAAGAATGTTTTGGTCAGATAATTTAATATCTATTTGTTTTAATAATATCAAAAATTTAAATACTTGGAGTATCAGTAAATTATTTTATAAACAATTTTATTCAATGAATATAAGTATGGTACTTTTCTTTGATCATTTAAATAACAACTATGTTAGGACTTTCTTTGATCATTTAAATAACAAATATGTTAGGACTTTCTTTGATCATTTAAATAACAAATATGCTAAGAATTACATATATTAATAGTTTATGATGATAAACAATTTTTTCTATAAATGGGAATAATACTAGTAGCAAGACCAATTAGTGCTGATAGTAATATTAGTTGGTTATTTTTGGTAGTAAAGTTGACCTTTCTTAAAGATTTGTGATTTGTATTATTAAATTAAAGGTGCCAATTTTAAATAGCATTTTACAAACTCCTGTAAACATTTAAACCAATAATTATGAATTAAAGAATGTTGAGCAAGCCCAAAAGACTTAAGGTACCGTGACCAATCTTTGTGTGGTGAATATAAACACACGCTATCCGAGAATACTTAATATAAAGGTTGTGTTAATAAGGATTAAAATATACAAAGACAATGTTGTCATGATTAAAAAAAATTAGTAAAAACAAAATGATCTAGAAACCTCCATTCCTTTTCCATCTTTACATCTCGCATAGTAGGTATTAATTTGTAAAAAAATATGAAGAGGTTGGTTGTATCATATCTGGATTGATACAATCACATATTAAATGTTACTTTTAATCAAATGATAACTACAATGCACAGTATTGCCATAACATAGGTCCACTGATCTAGTGTTACATAGTAGTTTGTCAAGTGTAAAACCTAATTGTATTTTTTTTAAATTGGAGTTTGAAGAAATATTAATGCAAAGATTACTACTCCTAAACTAATACTGAAGTTCTCAAAATTTGCAAATGCAAGGGACACATTATAGTATATAATTAAAGTAGATTTAGCAACGTTTTTAAAAATGGTTTTTCCCATTGTGCTCTAACTATGTTATATAATATTGTATAAATTAGAGTGTTAGTCTGTCCAGTACACACATGATCTAACCTACACTTTAGGTCTGCAAGTATAAATACATATTTTAGAAAGTCTTTAAAATTGTTCATTTTTAAATTCATGCCAAATTTTAGTATTTATTTTATTATTCAATATTAAATATCAATTTTAACTTTGTTTTAAAATTTGGTGACTTACATGTAAAAAGTGTTAGTATTTTATTAGAAAGCCACAAGCATGAATTAAATCAAAATTATTTATTATTGTTAGGACATCCTTAATGATTTAAATATGGGTCTGTAGTAAAGAAAGAATTTTAAAATGATATCTGAAGGCCACATTATTTACATTTGTTATAATGCGTACTGAAAACACTATGGTAGAAATAGCACTAATAAGTGAGAGAAGGATTATAAGTTCTTATCGTCCTGCCCAATTGAATTTCATGTCTTAATTACCAGATGGAATAAAGAATAAAGTTAAAGTTTTGAATAATCATATAACTCAATCATAAATAGTATCAGATAAATATAATGATTAGAAGAACAATTCAATTTTTTTTAAGTAGTTTAAAGGATCTCCAGATTTTGCCAAGATAATAAAACTTATTAAACTTATAGCTGTTCCATTGATATATTTTTGTGTTAATTTGGTTTTGCCCATTCCGGTCTTTATCCTAAGACCAGGGCATTATATATATTATATTAACCTAAACAATCTAAGCTAAGGGGGGAAATAGAAGGGACTTTAAGAAAATTCACCAACATTCAACTAGTTTTATAATTAGAAGCACCATTATGACGAGTCATATTAAACACAAGTACACAAGAAATTAGGAAAACTAATGCACAGTTAAAACTGCTAGTGTATCAAAAATAATAAATAGCAATTATTTCTTCCATAATTTAATGCTAATAATATAAACTAAACTATAACCATGTTCATACAGTATATTTAAATTGAAAACTTGTTTCATATTTTGAGATTAAAGAACTACTTTTTTTTGTATGGAAAGCCTGGAAAAATATACAAATGCTTTAGATGGGAATGCTATAATGCATAATTTTCTCAAAATACTTGTCAGTAATACAGTCAAGGGCTAATAGTGACTATAAGGTGATTTAAAAAAAAAGTTCAAAACTACTGAAATGGTAGTGGTTTTTCTGAAAAGAAAATATTTATACTAGCCTAAAAAAAGAATAAGAAGGGTGCATTTTAAAATTTAGAGAAAATGAAATATAATTTGTCTAGTAAATCAAAATGAGTGATGAGAACTTACAGCATTGAGTTTCATATTTATTTATTTTTACACTGCACATGTGGTCAACTTTAATAAGTGTAAAAGCTATAAAGGATGGAAAGGGTTAATTATCACAGACCGGGAAACAAATATAGTCCACAAATAAAAATAAGTCAATGATTCACATATAATGAATTAAACAACCCATTAAAGGTTCCACAATTCTAAATTTCTTAAGTATTGAAATAATGGGATGAAAATATTTAACCCTCGAGCAGGGCTGGTATATTTAACACAAAGAGACCCACAAGTACGTTACACCCCAGTCAATTTCCACAGAAATATTGATACCTATATGCATTAAATAGTGTGTTGTAAGTTTTATTTTAATATTCATCAATTTAAACATATTCTACTTAACTAAATAGAATTAAATAATATATATTGCTGTGTAAATAAATAGAAAGTGTCATAATTTATGAAAGAGAATGTTTTTCCAAAAGGGATGTACTTTAAGCATGTTACAAATATTTTACTGTTTAGGTTGATATTTGGTTAACTCTTACTAAAAGAAATTTTGTTTGTATACACATGAAATAACTACACAATTTATCGAGAAAAAAGGTAAAAATTAACTTTAAAAAAATTAGGAACTAAAAATGACCTCGGATTTTATCTGAAAACACCTTCAATATTTTTATCAACTTCTGCACCAGACATTATTCATAGTGTGTAAGAAATTAAATTTTTTACTTTATTATGGGATTGTGCATTTTTTTAAAACCAATATGACATAACAGTGCACCTCTTACGAACTTATTAATTTTTAAGACATGCAAAACTCATATTGTAAATTCATCAATGATACTTCCATAGGCCTGCTTGGAATCAAACCAGAAATCTTGCTTCAATAGGCAAACAAATAACAAGAGATGAAACTAAGAGTTTGATTATGATAAGATTAAATATGGATTTGTCCAAAAATCAATTTGATAAATAGACCATCCTGTGTTACTTGAGAGGACCTGTGGGGTGAATTGTCTTCAAATAGCTTCAATTTACAGTCACACAAATGAGTTAATTTGCTTCAAACCATACTAGTAGAACGTCAAGGTCACAGTGAGAGAAAAGAAAGTGTAATGTGCTTTTTAGACTCCTGCAAGTTTTACCATACTAACAAATATAAAATTGGGGTACTTTATACTTTGTCTTGAGGGTTAAAGCATAATTACCATAAAAATGCCACAGCCTTTACTTTAAAGTCTATAATAAAGTAAAAAATGGGTCAGTATTTGTATTGTAGCTAAAATTAAAATATTTAAAGCTTTATGTACAATAATGTTTAAATGATATGAACACATTTATCTATGCATGATAATAGAAACGACTTAAAGAAATGGCAAAGTTTGTATTAGTGATACCATTTTAATAATATACTCCTTGTGTCCTACTTTACTTGATAGTGAATAATATTTTTAAAAGTGAAGAGACTTTCTACAATATGCATAACTTAGGTGATTTTAAGCTAAATATTTCTAGAGAAGTTGGATTTTTTCTCCGCCTGAGTACAGTTATTGAAACAATCTTTGAAACTCCAGTAAATATGAACAACTCTGCTTTATTCTCTTCACTAAACCGTACTAGCCAATCTTCCCCAATTCTAAAATGCATTCAAGTTTCTAATATTTCTTCAAGTGTTGACATACCTGGGATGGAAATTTCGTTACCCTCATTATAATTTGAATAACTATTTGAATATCTAAGTCACAACTATCTTCCTCAAAACTAAAATCCCTTCCGCACATAAGGCTTGCTATTTTTTCATCTAAAAATTTCCTCTTTCGTGAAACACTTCGGGTCAGCTTGTTTTTAAACAAGTGTAAAATGGGAGAATCCTTTATATTTCACTTTAAAAAACATGAAACTTAGGTGAATTGTGTAAAAGATCACTAAACACACCCATTATCTCATTGATACTTCCATCTAGACATGACATGTTTAACTGTTTATATATAATAATAAAATCATTTTTTACTACCTGTTTAGGTTAGATGCATATGCACTGATTATGCTAATGGGTTAGGGATAGGGAAAGTTTAATTTAGAGAAAGTGTACCTCAATTTGCATGGAGAGAGAGTGGAGAACCATTTTGGAAAAAACACACTTTGTACACCCGACTTGGATTTGAGCCCCAACCCCCCTATCATTGGCAGTCTTGTCTAACATGAGAGTGACACCTTAGATCATACAGCCACTGAAGCAGGTAACTATGTTAATAAATTTACGCTTGGGAAAACAATGTCTCTTACATAATGTGCAGCTCTTTGGTTGGCAGTTCGCGACTAGCATGTTTACATGTTTTTAGGACACAAGGGTTTAGAGGAAATGATAGCTATATTATAAGGTTAATTAGTAAAAACAAGAGAAGAAAGCCCATCAAAGGAAAAGTTGTCTTCATCCGAATACTTTGTTAATAACAAATATGACAACCAAGGTCACACAACTTGTATAAAATAAACATCCTGAACGGTTTTTGCCTTTAAAGAATAAGGGAATTCTAAATAAAACAAGCAAAACCCCATTAACTCTTATTTACTATATTTTAGAAGGCAAATAGTCAATTGTTGTCTTAGTGCCAACTGTAAGTGTGGTTTATTTATCTTTCTGTTTCCATCTTGTCTACTTTTGAAATCCGATGTCAATTCGGATGTAGGAATCAATATGTATGTCAGCTACTAATGATTGAGTTGAGAAGTGATGCATTGTTTGATGAATACTCTAAATATTAGGGTGATGTGGCTTGTGCTCATAGCTGTACCTTTGATTTGCAAATAATCCAAGTGAAGGAAGCAGAAATGGTGGGAGTAATCAGTGAAAAGGTGGTGCGTTTTGATAACAGGGCCTGTGATTAAGACAGTTTTCTGTGTTTATAATACAGTGTATCATATGATGTCCATATATGCTAGAAGACTTTTTTTTTAAATAAAATAGGTGTTTGACTAATGTTGTTAATGTGACTCGAGTGTAGATGTGACAAGAGCTGACATTTTCTCAGTAAGAGAGTTGCAATCAGTAAAAATTGAGTAGCAAAGTGATAGTATAACACAGCTGACATTTTTTGATATTTGTAAGCTTACAACTCTGAAAATAGTGTTCTTACCAACCCAAAAGCTAGAACTATTTTTATCAAAATTAAAGTTTCATTGGTAGTATCACATTTGGGTGGAAGAGCTAACAGATGTAAATAGATGCTTACCAAAAAGAGTTTATGTTATACTCTTATTAACAACTGGTAAGGAAGAATAATTGATGTCCAGTCTTGGTTAATAAATGGCCAAAAATTAATAAACTCTCTCGGTATTTATAATGCCATCTCTCTACACAAAGAATTAATTAAGTATGAAAACAATGCAGCAAGTACAATTGTAGGAATAATTTTGGGAATGATAAGATAAAAAGATGTAGATGTTGTGATAAGAACTGCAAGCCAGCATATGAAGGGAATATACATACAATACATCAAGATTAAATGTATATTATAATCAAAATTCATCCTTCTTGTTCTAATGGCATTTGATTGCTTGGATGCTATGACAGGTGAGGTGTAATCAATATTTACACTCTTGTATGTCTAAAGTAAGAGAAAATTAAGAATGTATAGTTATACAAAGAAGGTAAAAGAGAAAATATTTTAGTGACGGGTGTAGTTAAAAAAGGAACATCACCCACTTTAATGGCAAGTGGCGATGGTGTGGCAAAGTGGGAAAGCTTGAAGTCAAAAATCTACTTTGTATATTCCTACTTTCTGAACATGTGAATAGGGTTGCCATTATTTTCTTAATTCAAAATTTACTGTGTTTTCCAGTTTTATTTTCAAAGATGATTTAGATTTATGTAGAATGAGTAGGTAGTTTTTAGTTTTAAAACAAATTTCTAGTGTAAAGTCATATGTCATGGGTGTTAAGAACAGAAAGATATGACCTTATTGCGGCTATATATTTAGTTCTTACTTTGACAGATGTTTCTGAAAAGAGGGACCAGGGGAGTGAGTTTTTGCATGTTTCCTTATATAGTCTAAACAAAGATTAAGGATCTTTTTGGAAAAAAAAAAAAAAAAAAAACACACACAGAGAAGAATGTAATAATATTGAGGGGAAAATTTGGTATTTAAATGGCTGTCTAGTTTACCCTTCATGGATAATATAATACTACTATAGGGTTAATTAGCGGTTAAGGAAGGCATGGATAATATGATATCATTGTGGCAGGGGTTGGAACAGGAGGTAAAGAGAGTTTTGCATAATTTAATATCATTGTGGTGGTGAGGGGTTGGGACTGGATATTAAGGGAGGTATAGAAACAAATGCAGTGTTCATTGAACAAAATAAATCAGCCTTGTCTCTTATTGATGAGCATGCAGGCAAAGGAGATAAATAGTAATCTACACCATCTCCCATAAAAAACAAAGGTTGCACCCATTTCTTTAAATAGAATTATTGTAGGATAAAAGTCAATTTGAAAGGGAAGATAGTTTCTATATTTACTTTTTGCTTACCTAATGTTTGCAGTTTTACTATATATATATATATATATATATATTAAAATTTGCACCATAACTACTGCCAAGATTTGGGCAAGGTGCACCTCTTTTCTACACAATTGTACACTTAGTAGAAACAATATTAACGCGATAAATTATTCTTATAAGAAAACAAAATATTGCATAAAGTCTTTAAAAACTTATTGAAAGGAAATGTTAACTATAGAAGGTTTGACTAATTCTTTTATGGCCAATTTTTCTCCAAACTATATTTTCACTAATACAATATGTTCATTTGCAAGAGCCAGCTCTATTTTTTTAACAACTTTGTTGATGTTAAACAGTATAAATAGCTATTTTGTGAAAATTAAAATATATGATATATATATATATCCATCCAAAAATAGGATACACTTGTTTCTTTTAGTATGGCTTATATGAAACTTTAGTATGGCATACAGATAAGTAATAAACCAGTACACCTCAAATGTATTAGGAGAAAAATATTAGGAAAAACAATTGTGGCCTATTTTTGGATTAATACAGTACCATTATCTACACAATTTGAATGTTACTATTAAATGCCTTAAATTTAAAAATGTCCAGGCTTTTCTTAATTTTTTATTTCCTAAATTTCTCCCTGTTTTTCCTAAGAAACACTTTTTTTTTTCTGGCTCTCTGAGTTTTATAGGGTACTTGCAACTTTGTTCAAACTAGTGAATAGATTTTGAACAAATTGGAAGTAGACACGGTTGAGTAAGAAAGAAAGGGAAATATTTTGGGAGCCAATAATATTTATCATTGTTAAGTGTATATAAAAACGTTTATTATTCTCAATAGTTTCATCAGATCTTGCAGGTCAAGAACATGCGAAAGAAGAGAAAAACATTAAATGGATGGTAGAGCGCATCCCTAATACAAGTACATAACGATGTATTAGGTATATGGATGTTCTATAGACAAGAGTAAATTGGATGCTACATGTATGGTTGTTCCATAGACAAGAGCAAATAGATCATTATAATGGTTTGGCTTCCATCCCTTTCACTTTGGAGTGTTCAACATCTTCACCCAGGAGATAAAGTGATGCGACTCAATTTTTTTTAGCGTATACACGTAATCGCCGATTAATATCAATCATAAGATGTATCTCGGAAACAATTGAGAATAATAAATATGATCTTATACACCTTTATTTTACACTGACCCATACTATCATCTCACAAAATTATTTATTTCTCCTCAAGACTCACCCTGTATATAAGCACCAACAAAGACATTTCTTGGCTTTAGCTTTAATTTACTTTAGAATATAATTTGGGAACAAGGGATGTTCAAAATAAAATAAAAGTTAGCTGAACTTATTAAATTTGGCACACCTTACATGGAAAGCCAGAATTTTCATTTAAAAAGTAGAAACACCCTTAAATATATTGAAACATTAGAAGGGTTTATAAAATTTGGAAAAATGTTTAGTAAAATTTTGTAAACACAGATAATCCCATAGATAGATTAAAAAGTTTGTGGTTTCTTGGCAGAGTTAACCAACATAATAATGGTTACTCACATCTAAATTAAATTTGGTTTGAAAATACCGCTGTAAAGAAAGATATTGTCTTTACTATACTTCCTTTGCTTAGCACAGTGACAATTTTTATATATCACAAAAAAATGTGACATTTAATTCTATCCCAAAAAAACAAAACATTTATCAAAAGTAAATTTTAAAATTCAGGGTATTTTAGAAGCCTTTGGCCATGTAATATATTTAAATTTAAATTAAGGCAACTTTGGCTGCTTATTATAGGAACTGAAAATCAGCAGGTAACATATCTGCAAAAATTTACTTGACACTTATATTAATTATTTTTTTGTTAAATTTTATATTAGAAGGTCTTTCATTATAAACTATTTCTAGTTAAGTAACACAAAATATTTATAATAATAAATAGCTTTTGCACAATGCAAGCTTGAAAATATATAGTAAAATAGTAAATATGTAATATTAATTAATACTCATGACTGTTTTTAAAGTATTTCAAAAGCAATTCCATTAAAGTAAATAGATTTCAAATGTGATTTATAGAATAAAAACTATGTTAGTAATAAATATATAATTATGTTCATAAACATATTAATCTTCGAAGGCTGTCTATATCAAAACGATATATTAAATAACTATTATAAGTTATATAATGTTTATGAATGGAAGAATACATAAAGGAAGATGAAATTGTGATTGCTGGTAGCTAGGATACTTACATCCATTGGTATGTGTGGTAACGATAGGGGGGTTATCCGAATTGCAGTGAACTGAGAAGAAACCGAAAAACAAAACAAAACAAGGATACAGAACAAAGGATATAAAACAATCACATAATGAATTTAAAAAAGGTAAATCAAATAAGCAACACAGATTTATTTAAAGAAATGATGTTGAGGCCTAATCATGCATGATATATGATTGAAATGTCTTAATATAAAAATGTATCTATACTCACACTTAAGACAATTTGACAGTGAAAAGCTTGTTCCCTTCAAGCACCCACTTGAATTTTTAACCAGGATTTGAAATACTTTAGCACCCTTGGCCAGAACAAGACTACTGTACTGTCTTGAACGACGTGCAACATTATCATAATCTATTCATTGCTCAATTATAAAATTTGTTAGGGATCCTAACAAATCTAGTAAGGTGTTTGTGAAATTATAAAGTATTTTAGTAAAATATATATAATGTTTATTAACATTATTTAATAAAAAAATAGGGGCATTACTATAAAAATAAGCAGTACTACAACAGGTCTCTCTATCAGGTCAAATATATTTTAGGAAGAAACTTTTACATTTGATTTATACTTCCCCACTATCTGAAAGTATAGGGTACAATAAAAATATTTATGCATGCAGATGCTAATTTTTAATTTCTGTATAGAAAGGTATTAACAACCCCCAAAGATTCAAAGTAAAATGATTTTTAAGAGATTAAAACAATGGACCCATGAGAATAAACTGAACATTCACACATAAATTATGCACAAATGTACCCCACCCCTACTTTTTCTCCCCTATATTATAAAGGGAACCAATTTAGAGTGCAATATTTTTAACAATGAAATTACCCTAAGATTGCTCTGGCTAAAATAATTCATTTACTTAGGTCTGAACACTGTCATATGAAATAAAATATTCATATAAACTAATATGAGGTGAGTAATGGTTAGGTCTGATAAAAATTTATGTTTATAAAATATGTAAATGAGATATACTCAAAATACAATTTTTTTGAAAGATTATCAATAAAAATCAAGGGTGGATCAAGGGCTTGTCATCTGATTGGCTTTCATAAGGCTCCCTCAAGTATAAATTTAATAATTATAAATAATCAAGATTTCAGTTTATAGTAATAGTATTGCTAGTTTACAAAATAATTTTAATTAATAAAAATAAAAAGAGAACTTTAAAAAAAAATTATGACTAAGAGATTTGTAATTTAAATACAAAAACATAAAACAAAAAGTCACCGTCACAATAGAAATACAAGGGCCTGAAATGTTTTAATGGTTATTAAAAGAAAATATATGTATTTTAATACAAATAATTGGTTATCATACTAAACTTGGTAATTGCTGGAGAGTTTTAGTTTTAAGCCACTTGCTTTTCTGCACATTAAAGCTAAGTTGAAAGCGTTTTTGATTAGGTCATGTAGCAGATAGGGCGAGGCAAGTGTTGGTCAGTAATTCTTTACAAAATTAGGGTACAGTATTGGTTTCAATATTTTTTATTTTAAATGCAGCGGAAAGGGGGGATCACCCCCCATCAGTCCCCACCCATCCAGATCCGGCAATGATAACAATTATATAGCAATTTAAGATTAGTAAACAGTGCCAGTTAAAAAGATTTAAAATTTCAAGCCTTACTTTAAATTTTATTCAAATGTAAATAAAATGAAGGAGAAACACAATTAAAATACCAAAAGCAAAGCTATCTGATGCTTTTATCTCATAATAAATTATGCAAGCAAATTAAAACAAATAAAATACAGTAACCCTTTTGATGGTGAATCATTATTAATGGAGAAAGAAACATGAATCTGGCATTAATAAAATTTAATTTAAATTAAATTATAGGATATAAAACTTATCTTTGTTTTTGTATATTATTAAGTCAATATTATTAAAGTATTTTTAGTACACAAGTAAAAGTTATAGGTGAAGTTGAAACTTATTATTTCTTGAATAATGTTTAGTATAAAATGTAATTTCTCATGATGTAGCATGGGTATCAGCAGATAAACACATTTTTGTAGTTCTTCAATAAATTGATCAATAAAAAGACTGTTATCATGACTATTCTGTTACCACTACCATAGGTATTACACCCAAAATTACTATAGCCACCACCACCACATTACTTACAATAAAATGAATATGTTCTAAACTAAAATGAAATCCAAAAATATAATTTTCTCAATTTATTTCTATAACTCTAAGAAAGCATTTTTTTAAACCAAAAGAAACAATATAATAGCTACTTAAAAAATAATAGAAATGTAGTTTTCCTCAAATCAAAATATGACATATGAAAGGATTAATTTTCAGGGTAAGAGTACAACCACAATTGTGTTTAAACACAATCCAACTATGTATGCAGTGTAATTCATTTATATGTGGAAATAGAAACGTGCAACCAAACATTATTGCTATTAGTGGTAAATGTGAAGGAGCTTTTTCTACCATAAGCATATCTATCATTAGTACACATTAAATTGTTTAATATTGTTCATTCAAATGCAGTGAAAAAAACTATTTTTGGAGTGGTGTTTGTTGGTTCAGTGCATTATAATTATTGGATAGTATGTGTATCTGTTCCAGATCAACACTAGTAACAATTTTTTTTCTTCAGGAAAGTGTAATTTTACAAATTAAGGGAAAATTAAAATTTGACTGGTAGGATCAATTATAAGAATAGTTCACAGAATGGAGGGCCAGGGTTCTATTTCAGTCACTGAGAGGTTTATATATATATATTTTTCCGATTTACTGTTTGAAGTAAATGAAAGTAGATTTCCTGAAAAATTATTTGAAATTTAAAACTTAAGGACTGTGTTGTGTCAAACACTTTTAATGCTGTGCGAGCTGTCTGTTCTTTGTCTTGTAAGTGAGAAGTCATAGATAGGTCTAATCTTATTCTGTAAGTATTGCCAGGTCCAAGACTTTTGATAACTGACAACAGTTATCTAAAATCTGCAATGAATTCTTTAAAAGAGTCAAGGTCTACAATGAGTCTAAAGACAGTTTAATAGTCACCCGCCTCGGTGGCGTAGTTGGCTAACGCGTTAGTCGTGTTGAGCTCGACCGCCGAGGACGGGAAGATCGAGGTTCGAATCTCGGTCGGGTGAACTGGGGTGGTTTTTCCTAAATGGTTTTCCACTCTCCCTCCACGCAAATGCGGGTTCACTTCCTCTAAATTCAACCCTCCCAATTCCTAATCCATTAGGGTAATTAGTACTTAAGCGTATAACCCGAACGGGTAGTAAGACGCGGTGCTAAAAAAAAAAAAAAAAAAAAAAAAAGTTTAATAGTCATACTTAGTATATGCCTCAAATGTGGTGCTATACAAAATGAAGGGCGACACCTTTCTAGACCAGAATTGAATGGGCTGGTTTAATATGCAAAACTGGCTCGGTCTATTCGAATGTAGGTAGGTGTTGTCTTGTATTTAGTATGGCATTGCACTTGAGCTGTATTAAGTCTGACAATGAAACTGGCTCTAAAACTCTGTGATAGGGCAAAGTTTGGATAATAGTCAGTAAAGGAAACAAATCCCACATGGTTTCAATTTGGTTTGGTCAAATGGGACCTAAGCCTACTAAATCTTACGTATGACAACTTAACTCAGTTGGGAGCACACTTGTCTATAGAAATATGGGTTCCAAGATCAGTTTACGTTATGATGACCAATTGGCATGGTGATATTAGAGTTTCCCCTTTCACAGAGATAAACTAATGGCTAGGGGACTCTATGATGTGTCTATTCTATAATTGTTTGGAAGACATATGCTTATATCATCAATTGGTTCAGAAAGTGCAAGTTAACTCACCCAAATTAAAATAAAGTGGTAAATTCAGTTGTTTCCCTAGAACTTAAAACTCAGGTAGATTTGCTGATTATGGTGATCCTGTTAGACAAAGATGCTAATAGTAGAGTGAATTAAGATATCATCATCATTTCTAAATTCAGCTATAATACTCATAATTGCACTAATTGTTTGATTTTTTAAAATATTATGTGTGGCCTATCATGTATTTTATGATTTATAACACTGTTGCAAGTTGTGCACACTTGTGTTTATTTTTTTCAATGTGTTGGGAGCTGTAGCTTTTTTTTAAGTTTTGGATACATATGGTAATGTAATGACAAATTTTTGTCAATAGAAAACTTTTTACTCCAATGGAACTAAAGAATAAAATAAATTCTGTTGGGATTAATACTCTGACACAATGTTTTAATAAGAATGTCAAACCAAAATAGTTAAGGAAATGTGTTTTATGTACACAATTATAAATAAAGACAGATGATAGAAACATACAATGTCAGAATTTTTCCATAGAGTAGGTGTTGAAAACCAAACTCATGTATATCATTATCACCAATATAAACAAAAAATCCTGAAAGCAGAATGGTGTTAAAATATTATTTAATCATTTCACTATTTACAAGGAAGCCTGTATATAGTGTATTTCCTAATGTTGTTTTTTAAACATTTTTATGTGTATTTTGATTAAACAATAGCCAAATATGAATTGCTAATATGTATATTTACTAAAGTTTTTGTGAACTTTTTCCGGTAAATTTTACATATTGAATAATATGATGTAAGGTCGTTTAAAGAATGGTTGATTCTGAATGATAATGTTATCACATTAAAACAAATAGTAAATAATTAGGAAAATAATTTTTATGATAAAGAAAAAGCTGCCAATTCTGAACATAAGTGTCAGCATAATAATGCTAATGTACATCACATTTGATTTGATGTCATGCTTGTGTTGTTTTAAGTTATAGCATCCATCAGCTTAATCACTCATCAATATTAATAATTAATAAAAATAATTCTCAGATAATTAGAGCTTTGTCGGGTAATTTATTTTGCTGCAAGTTATTTCCTTGATTTGAGGCATATTTGTTAATTCTTGGGTTACATATGTTTATTTTTAAGGGCATATTTGTATGCATATTTCATGATTTTTTAGGTCATAAACATCCGAGCCCTAGTTATTTATAATACTGAAGAAATTTAATGAGAGTGAATTTAGTGGTATACAATCTTAGGGTCAATTGGTAGTATTTTATAAGTCATTATTATTATTATTAGCACAGCATCTTACTATCCGTTCGAGTTGTACACAAATTTTACAAGTGAAATCAAATGATATCACTTTTGTTTGGAAAATTTCATAATAAAGTAGTGATTCCCACTAGAGTAATCATTACAAATCATTCATGATATGTTAGTGTGAATTGAGTTTTATTTAGGCGGTATCTTGTAACATTCCTATTTTTAAGCTCTTTCAAACCATATAAGTAGCATTTTATAAATTAAATGCTATATTTTTTATCTAAGCTTTTGTGTTATGTAATATTTTTTAGGAGTTAAAAATATCAATTAACTGTACATCATTTGACGAAGAAAAAAGAGTTATTATCAGTGGTGAGCTGTAGTGGGCTTGTAGGGCTAACGCGGGCCCATTGTTAAATTTTCCTTAAATTTGCAAGCCCATTGTTAACATTTCCATTTGTAAATTTATTTATTTACACTACAAAACCACTTAAAAAAATTTTCATAAATAGATTATATTTTCCATAGTATTATTATTATTATTTAATGATTATTAATTAAACAAATCTGCTGTGGAGCCAGCATCTAACGATATGAATTATAAAGACAGTGACAACAACAATGCAAGGGATGGAGAAGGAATGGACAAAGTGAAACCAGAAATAGAACCCCGTGTGCGCCTAAGGAGTTGATACATGTGGGTAAGAACAGTAGGGCCGCATGGCACTCAAAAGATAACAGCTAAGGTCCTCATCCCAAAGTGAGGGTTAAACAAATTCTGTTACTTGGACCAGGATTGATGAGAAGTGATATTTTCTATATGGGCTGCAGAAAAGAAAAAAGCATCTTAGGCATCTCGTATGAGGTTAAATGATAAAACTATTAATGAGAAAACACATCATGACATAAGGTCCTAGACAAATCAAATTCAACTAAAGTAAATTATTTATTTTTTTAGGGCCCAAAACCAAATAGAAAATATTTTTATTTGAAATTGCTGTTATAGTTGTAATGTTGGCTATGTTACTTTAATACGACCATGTTATTTTAATGAAGGTCAAAATTAAAGTAGGTTACTAGATGAAATCATTCAATCAAAAAAAAAATTAATTACAAAATATAGGTACTAAATTATGGTAGTTAAATTTTGAATTTTTTCTAACAGGTTGAAAATATACAGAGTTTATTAAACAACAGAGATTTACATTTTTTGGTAATAAAAGCATTCACATTTTAGCTACATTTTTAAATAAAGAAATTTAGCATTCATACAGGGTGGCTACAAAACATATTTTACAAAATTCCCTGACTTTTCCAGGTTTTCCAGGCAGCATTTTTCAATTTTCCCTGACTACTTTTTTCCTGTTTCAATGGTGGATGATGACTTTTGTTTTATTTATTATTGATCACATATTAAAAAAAGTTTGTATCTACTAAACATAAACAGATTTATCAGTTATTTTAAAAATTAAAATGTTATTTTATTTAGGTATTATGAACTTTCGTTTTAGTGTTTAGTTACGAAATTAATGAGATAGTTGAGATATATTTTTTTAATTCCTTGACTTTTCCTTATTTTTAGTTAAATTCCCTGACATTTCCCTGTTTTCCCTGTCATCCAAAAATTCCCTGACTTTTCCAGGTTTTCCCTGTTTTCCCTGTCTGTAGCCACCATGTCATATTTAATGTTAAGCTAATATCTTAGGGGGAGCTGAATTGTATCCACTCTGAATGGGCTTCATTCAGGCATTTCTCAAACGAATAGCTTTATATCCACCGGCATTATACCCACAAAATTCTCCACTGTATTCATTGTGAATGAACTCCATTCAGACATTTCTCAAATTAAAATTATTTAAAGTCTGTTTTATATCCCCTAGAATTATCTGCATCATACCCACCAAATTCCTGCATTGAATCCACTATGAATGGGCTTCATTCAGGCATTTCTCAAATAAATGTATTAAAAGGTCTGCAGTGTATCCACTAGAATTATCTGCATCATACCCACAAAACTCGGCATTGTATCCACTCGGAATAGACTCCATTCAGACATTTCTCAAATAAACAAGTTTATTAAAAAGTCTGCTTTATATCCATGAATGGCGGATTTAGTTCATATTTTAATGCTAAATGTGTTTCTTCACCACGTCCGGAGAGGGCAGCAGGATTGAATGCCTAATTAACTCACTTAAAAGTTTAGTACTAGAGTCCAGCCAAATCCCTATGTTAAATAAAAACTTTACAAAAACAAATTATAGTTTAAATTTAAGCGAGTGATGGATAAAAAGTAAATATAATATATTGATGTCATGGTGTTATATCAACTATATTTATTCCAAGCATGCCTGTTTAAGGTGGGGTGCTAGTGAGCGCCAGTTTAGTGCATTAATTTTGCAGTTTTTATAGCATAAACGTTTTTTGGCCAAAATAGATCAAATATTTCTTCTATAGAAACATAGAGTTATGTTTTCTTCACATGCTAATCTCAACAGTTCTTTAATATCTGTCATGAGCATAGCGGCATGTGGTGACTAACTTTTTAAATGCGGATAAAAAGTTGTCACTCAATTTCAGGACACCCTTGACAGATATTAAAGAACTGTTGAGATTAGCATACACGGAAAACTAAACTCTATGTTTCTATAGAAGAAATATTTGATCTATTTTGGCCAAAACAAGTTTATGCTATAAAAACTTCGAAAATACTGCCCTAAACTCACGCTCACTAGCACCCCACCTTAAGGAACAAATTTAATTTATATGGTATGCTAAACTAGAATTAAAAAGTAAACATTTAAGAAAAAATTAATAAATTGATTATAGGCCCTACTTATATTAAGATATGGAAACAAACATATACAAAATTATACAATATTTCAATATATCTTTTCTATATGTTAATATTTAGGATGAATTCTTTATAAATTTCAATATATATTTTCTATATATTAATATTTAGATGAATTCTTTATAGTCAAAACAATAAGCTAAATTAAGGGCCTACATAATAATATAGTAGTATCTTTAATACAATTTTTTTGCCTTATCTTAAATTGATAAGGTGGAAGACTTAATAATATTGTTTGGCATTTTATTTAGGAGCCTAGTGCCAATGTCATGAACTGATTTTAACCTTTTAAACCAGTCAAAATAAGCTAAAAATCAATATATTAACTTTAAAAAATTAGTGACGATTATTTTATTGCATTAATTAGTGTGGTACACTTTGATGTAAATTTGAAGGACGTCACTTTGAAGAAATGAGTTTAGATGGGAAAATTTTTAAAATGCTAAAAATGGTACACTTTACCGGTTTTTGGGCTATTTATTCTAAACTATGCAGAATTTTGCAAAAGAATCAAGGGGCTTTTTATTTTTATTATTATCCAAGTAAAATAATAAGACCAGCCAGAGCTCTCTATGACTAATAGTTGCGGGGATATAGTAGTTCAAAGTTTGATTAAAAATGTGCCAAAAGTGTGTAATAATACCTTATTATTTTCCTGGTAAGTCTTCCTACACCTAGGAAAGAGAAAATACATAGGGCATTCCTTAAAATAGATTATATGAAAAATAAATATGAGACCACATGGAGCACTCTGCGATCAATAGGACCAAAGATATGAGGTTGTTAAGTAGGGTATTAATGCGTTATTTTTGTAAATAGTTTTGAGCCTAGGGTAGTTTATCAATGAGTGATATTTTAGAATTCCATATGTTTCAAAAATCGCTCAAACAATTTGATTTAAAATGCATAGCTAGGATTTGTTCTAGCTGATAAATAGAAATGTTACCGTGGTTATTGGCCAAAAGTTCATTTATGGGTAGTTTAGGCCTATTGATGATTAATTTTACAAAAACTTGAAATATTTGTAAAACAGCTATAACAATTTAATTCCAAATGGGTAACCTTGAGTGTTTTTCATTATTAACATGTCTTAGAAGATTTTGATAATTAATTGAAAGGTTAATTTCAGTGTTCTTAATTGTGTTTATTAAATATTATAAAGTTGCTCTTTCTAAATTCAATGATAGTTTGTTTATCCTAAGCCAATTGTTTTGTGTTTATTAGAATGATATCAGACCCAATTATATTTTGATGTACTTGACCAAAGTCACACAGTAAAAAGGATATGCTTTAAATATATGAACAAAGCTGCAGGAGATGTGTTCTGTTTTAAATCATTTTATATTATGTCTACCAATGTATAAAATGTATGAAAATTTTGAAAATTAATCAAGCTTAGTCTAAAAAACTTTAAAATTTGTTTAACTCACCATGCACTTTGAAGTTTGTCAAGAAATATTCAAAACACAGGTTTTAATTTGAGTGAGTGATTTGAGAAGATTAGCACACAATTAATTAATTATGAAAATATTACCGATTACAAAATTTGAAAAAATTTAACTTAGATTTGATGAAATACTTTCACCTAGTATTTGCTGAGGTCAGAATTTTTTTTATGACAAATTATGACTAATTTTATGTTTTCTAGCATTTGTACACACAACAACACAAGCAAATTTTTGATTATAGCAAAACAGATGTGAAAAAAATTGTAAATATTTATAAAAAAAATCTTAAAAAACTCACCACATTGCTGTGTGGTCCTTAAGAGTCCTATTCTATTAGGCTGTGCTCTTCAATTCATTGTAACAAGATTATTCTATATACAATAATCTACAATTTATTTATTTATTCATGTATGAAAGATTAGATCCAGCTCTGACAAGTTTTAGATTAAAACAGAATAAATATTGGGCACCAAAAAATTGTTACCACACTCAAAACTATTTCCTTTGCAGTTGGTGCTTATAATCATTTATAATTGTTTCACAATATTTGTTTTATCATCATAGATTTGCTTATCTTGGTGTGTGTATAAATGCTAGAAAAAATAAAATTTATCATAATTTGATAGAGATGAAAAATTAAAGAATCCCGCCCTCAGCGCATACTTTCCACGAATATTCAAATAAATCTTCAAACATAATTAGGAGTGCATAAAACATTAATTTTCTATTAAAACTTTGAGATAGTTTTTAATAGTTCTTTAGTAGTTCATATACGAAAATAAAAACAGTCCAGACACTGTTTCATTCATAGTAATTAAACAAATTTTCCCAAACAGTGTAGTTTTAAATTTTAATCAAAATATCATAACTCATTTGTGTGATGAGTTTTTAGTACACGATCTTTTTTTATTTTTTTTTTTTTTGTAATTCAGCTGCCATCTGTTAGTCAAGTTGAGTATAATGGAGATAGTTCTAGGGGATACAATCCAGGCATTATATATGTGGTGTTTGTTTGAGAAAAGTCAGAATGGAGTCCATTCAAAGTGGATACAATTCAGTTGTCTCATACTTAATGAGATTCGTTAACATGTCTTATGCATTATTTTTTTACAAATTTAATGTTTTAATTGGAGTGATTCACATGTGGTTAGTAACAATTATTATGGAAATAGCTTATTTCTGGTCTTCAACTACGGGGTTAATATAGTCCCCTACCATCCTAGGTTTCTGAACCAATACAAATTGCATTTTTTCCAGTATTTTATATAAAGCTATGAAAAAATCTTATTGTTATTTTCACTGCTTCTATGAATACTTGACACGAGTTATATTTATATTATTATTATTATTATTATTATTATTATTATTTAGCACTGCATCTTACTACCTGTTCGGGTTATACGCTTAAGTACTAATTACGCTAGTGGGTTAGGAATTGGTAAGGTTGAATATAGAGGGAGTGAACCCGCATTTGCGTGGAGGAAGAGTGGGAAACCATTTAGGGAAAACCACCCCCAGTTCACCCGACTGTGATTCGAACCTAGATCTTCCCGTCCTCATCAGTCGAGCTCTACATGACTAGCGCATTAGCTAACTACGCCACTGAGGCGGGTTTGACACGAGTTAATATATACAAATATTTTAATGCTCTTTATGAAATTACATGAATTGTGAGTAGAACCAATACTTTACACCAAGTTATTTTCTCTTACTTCACATTTAGAAAATTATTTTTAAAATTCCAGGGACTTTCAAAAATTTTTGGTTGTTTAATTTGATTAAAGTTGTGACCATCAAACATATTAACTGATGAGGAAGAGTTGTTTTGTTATATGCATTTTGTTCATTTTTAATTTAAACTGCTTAAAACTTATTGTCATTTCATATTTCACAATGATTCATTAAAGAATAACAGCTTTATTTAATATGCAGTATAAATTGCTAAAATCATTGTAGTGATCAATAGCATAGCAATAAATTCCATTGAAACCAAGTTCTGTTAAGAGAAAATTTTGATGAAGTAAGTCTAAACTCTCCTCAATGAACTAAAGGATTGCACTTATTTTGAATGTCAAGGAAATAAGTGAAAATTATAAGAAATGATATTTGCTTTCATTTTAATTTTAAATTTAAAGAATATTATATTAGAAAGTCAAACTTCTAACAAACCTATCCTTACTGCCATGATGTCCTAAAGGTTGGAAACATGAGTTATGTTAAGTGTAGAAATTAAACTGTGATAAACTAAGGCCTATTAAATATATTTTTACCTGGCATTATTATCCAGTAATACTTTTTTGGTAAATATGCTAGTTTTTTTGTTTTGAATTTACTTGGGTATGGGTTGGATTCTTATATAATTACAAAATTACATACTATCTTTGTGGTGTGCTAATTTCCACCTCTCTCCACATACATACATACATACACACATACATACATACATACTTACATAAAAACACACAAAAACAACCAGACCCCCTCCTTAAACACACCTACACATCCAATATACCTCCTCACACACATACATATATATTATATACTTACTAGTGACCAAGAGATTTTATTTATTAAAAAAAAGTGACACAATGAAATAACTAATTCCTAGAGATAATCTACAAAAATAATATGGGAAAGCTGAAACATTTATATCTTAATTGAGAGATTAAATTGTCTAGACAAACATAACAAATAAAAATCTAATATAGTGTGAACATATTTTAAAAAAACAACACAAGGCATGCAATAGATATTTCAAAAATTGTTTTGAAATAACAGGATAAAAAAGTATAATTTCCTATGGATAAATATTTCAATGGAAAATAATAACTTTAACATTCCAGAAACTAGTATAGAAACTTACTGTACGTCACAACTAATCCTGGTGATGAAAGATTTGCATGTAAGAGAGAGAAAGTGAGTCAGGGAGGGGATTAAATTATTATATATATATAAAGCCACATGAATGCTACAATAAACTTTAACATTGATTGTAAAATGTGCAAAAACCAATCCAAGAGGTGAGGTGTGTATATAAAAATAGATTGAGTTACAAAAAGCTTAAGGTTAAATTGAACTTTATTTAAAACAATAGTTGCACCTATATCTAGAAAATGTACAGTAAAAACATCAACATATGTTGAGTAAAAAGAAAATATAAAGATTAAACAAATTCTTAGCCCAAAAGGCAAAGTTTTTGTTACTCATTACCACAAGTGGGGAAGTAGGATGGATATTATTTAGGAATTAAAATAAACCTAAACAGATAGATATGATAAGTAGGCTCAAAATATTAGTAGCCAGTTTAAGAACCTCGGAACAATAAAGAGTTTATTTCAATTTATTTATCAAACTTAAGACATTAGATTTTAATAAATATAAATGGGTAATTGGATGGATAAGTAAACAGAGTTTTCAACAACATGGTTATTGCTGTATTTTAACATTTAATGATTCAGCTATATTTATAAGAACTATATTTGAAAAAGGATTTATTTCTTAATATTTGATGTTCAATATCTATTGAAATAATAAATATGAACAAATTATGTAAATCTAGTAGATACCTAATCTTAGTGAAAGGGTTTATTATTTCTTAGTAACAGACCAATAACAAATATATACATTTATTTGAGCTTGACCCTTTATCAAACTACAGCCTGAAGCCCTTTAGCATAAAAAAAGACAGACAGAAAGATTTTTGAAATTATAAAAAAATATTTCAAGAAAATAGTTCAGATAATGATTATCATGAATCTTTTGTATATAGGTACTTATGTTCTGTTTAAATTAAATAGAAAGCTCTGATGAATTATGAAATAGTTCTGTAACAAATTAAAACTACTAACAAAATAATACCACTAAAAAAAACTTTCATTTAAAAATAAAACTTGTTACAAATATATTGTCATTTCTTAGGGAACAAATGCCCCTTAGCTCCTTTTAAAAGAATAAGTGTGTTACGTTTTAAAAATTGATAAATTCATCGTAATGTATATATTTTTTAATTACTATTAACATTGTAAATATCTGAATATGTGACTGCTGAAGAGGAATGTGGGTGTGGCTTACAAGAAAGAGAAGGGAACTAAGGAACTAGAAGCGGCTCAACTTTTTTGAAGGCTTAGTTAAAGATTAAAGACCAGCTACAACCCTCCCCCACTCCCCAACCAAAACAGGGATGGTCGCCCCAAGTGGCCAGGTCATTACAGGCCAAGGAAAGACTTTAATCAGTATATAATTGGTAAGTGGGGTAGCAAGCTTCAGGAATGTTCCTTTGGAATATAATGTTTGGAGCTAGGAAGCTCTCCCCAGTTTTTGAGTGTCGGTTGTGGGACGCAGTTGTCCCGAGCAATAGGTGACAAAGTTCACCCTAGACTTAATCAGCTTACTTGTAATAAATACTATTAATCAATTGAGTTAATGATGTATTACTCCAATTTAGTTACTATAACGTAAAAAGCATCACAAGTTAAAAAGTTAATTTATTAATTAAATTCTACAACAGTTAAACAGGAAAATTTTGTACATAAAAAAATCGTGAAATTTACCCTTTGATGATTTCTTAAAAGAAGTGTTTAAATACATTTTTTTTATTTAACTGTATCTAATATTTGTTGTGTGTTTTTAATATGATATTTACGTAAATAATTTTATTTTAATAATTAAAATGTTTCCATTCAAAGAATAAAAAAAAAATTAATCCTAAAGACTGATTATATGATAGTATTATTTACTTGTCTGTACATTTATTCATTTAGCCATAGGGCCACCTTATTTTTAAATAATGTCTGTACATTAAATAGAGGAAAGAAGGACAAGGCCTCCTACAAATCAGAAAAATTTAAACCTCAAAATTTACAATTAAACACATAAAATATCACATAGGGAAATTTTTGTTTCGGGATACATCAGTCCCCTTCTTCTGAAGGTGACTGATGTTCCCCGAAGTTTTTTTAACTAACAATATTAAAATCATTTTCGCATATAACCCAAACGAGTACTAAGATGCGGTGCTAACAAAAAATATACTTAGCATACCTAAAGTAAATTAATATATTTTGCCAGTGAACTATTACAAAATATATAAGGAAATAAGTTAAATTCATTGCACTTGCAATTTTAACCTTTTTCCTCTAATTTATATCATTGTGAATAATCATTCTGTGTGTCTGTGAATCTTGTTAAGTAAATAAACTAACATAAGGAGTTCTAAAAAAGTTTATATACACATATCAACACAACTTGTGACCTAGATTCTTCCTAATGACCACTATTTGGGCACCACAGGTTAATACAAATTAGTAAAGATATTTTATTTCGATGATAAAATAACAATTAGCTAAGAAGTGTAACCCTATTAAAACTATATATATGATTTAGACTAAAATATTGGTAGATATATGAAAATGGTTTCCAAATTTGGCATTATATCAAATAATGATATCAAGGGATTCCCAATTGAGCTTTGACATACACACTTATTCGCTAAAATATAATTATTTTATAATGTTTGATAATGAGGGTAATAATGGTAAATAATTTAATAGAGCGTATATAACATAGATATTTAAAATGATTGGGACAAGGGTACATAGTTTGCATTCTCTGTATACCGCCATACATGAACAAAATGGTTACATTTAAAAATGATATCCATCTCTCACATATAAATAATAATGGGGTGAATGATAAAAGTAGAAGTAATAGTTAAGAATTTGGTTGAACCTTAATGGTTAAAATTTCAAGAATAAAATAGATCATCCCATAATAATAAGAGTTTGATCAAATCAAATTGAACTGACAGTTAAAAAAAAAAATTGGCTAGATTTTAAAGCAGATACATTAAAATAATGTCAAGCACATTATATGAAAATATGTATCCAATAATGATGTGTAAAGGAAAGATTATGTTTAAGTGCCGGATTTGGCAAAGTTTTTAAAACTATTTTGCAGAACCAATGGATATAATTAACGATTCGATTGTACAAATTATTCTTATCTTTTAATTTTCAAATTTTTTTTTTTAAATATTTTGGATTTATATGACATGTATTAAAATATATAGGTTTGTATCATTTAGACGGTTAAATTTTATGACAAAAAATTAATAAATGTAGCTTAATGTCTTTTGTTATACATTTATTGCCACAAAAAATTTCAAATTAGGCATATAACGTTTACGTTTCCATATTAATAGAAAAAGCTTTATTTCCACAGAATTACATTTTTGTTATAAAAAAATTCCAAAATCTAATAATATTGTAATGTTGGTCAACTCTTATTTAGATAAATAATAATAAGAAATTGTCTGGTGACAGAAAAGTTTAAAAAAGTAAAAAAGTACCCTTTTATTTTATTATGGATAAGAAAAATACTAATTTAAGAGTATTACTAAAGATATGCAAATAAAGTGTGCAAGTGACAGGAAGAGAATAGGAGCAATTAAAGGAGGAAGAAAAGTGGATGTATAGAGGAAGATGGCGGGAGGTATAAATGGACCAGGCTACAGGCTGAAAACAGTCGATGATGACTAGGAGATAGGGTTTAGAGGTGTATTAGATTAAAATAAACTTTTTTAAAGAGCATTAAGTACTAACGTATTAGTTATTAATGAGCTTTATAAAATCAAAAAAACTAAGGATTAGGTTTAAACACCAAGGTTCAAAGAAAGAGGGAGTGAAAACAAATTTAGTTATGATTTACAGTCATAGATCATTATGTCAATAGTTGTTGTAGCTTAGAGAGTTTTAATTTTTAAATTATGACCAACTAATGTTCAACGTGATTGTCAGTTATGTCAACTGAATGGACATAAAGTTAAAAATTGGAAACTACTACTAATATGAAGTAAAAAGTTAGCATATAGAGGCAACCATCCTACCAAAATACTAGAAAAAGGTCATCAGTCTGACCGATCAATTTATTTTGAATTTATTAATGAGTTTTACTTGTGTTTTTGTACTATAATAACCAAAACAAAATTTCTACAGTAAATATTGAAGTAATTTTGTTTAACAAAACTAAAATGTTCCTAATTTTATGATGTTTAAATAATTGTTAAATGCGTTAATTAACTTGTGTTTTTCTTTAAATAGGTCACAGTTACACACTGGTTACTGTTTTGTAAGGTTCTTAAAAATAATTTAGGATTCATGTTTAAGACTTGACTAGTTACAGATGGTCTCTATAGGAAAGCACTATTTTCCATGCCTTTTGTAATGCATAGAGTTAAACTACTAGATTAAATATGGAAGAAAATATGAATTATTTTAACTTTATAATTTATTTAAACGTGTACACCATTTGTAACATAGCCCAGCAGAATGAATAAATATACTATTTTATTTTTTAAGCCTAAATAGAAGAAAATTATAAAAAATAATTTATTTTTAAATAATTTATCTTATGATAATTTTTTATTTTTATTGGAAATATGTACAAAATATCATGAAAAACCGGAGTACACGTATCATGCCAGACAATATGTAAGTAATAACTGTTCTTTAATACGACTCACCTGTTTCAGACTAATATAAATTCAAGTGATTTATGTTGTATTTAATATTATTACTAGTAAAAGTATTTTTCTTTTCATATTGTTGCACAAAGAAAACTTCCCCCATCGCCTTACTCCAACACTATACTTTGTTCCTAAATATATTAATCGTATGTAACTAAATGTATTAATTTTGGATCATTTTACTAATTTTACATATGTAAAAATAACAATATAAAAATTATTAACAATTTTTGTGTGAATAAATAAATCCCAAAATTATTTATGAAATCAAAAGAAAACTAGTGAAAGATAAGCTAAAAGTAGCTTTTATTGAATGATATTAATGCAAATTTTTGCCCAAAAAACATAACCATAATTATCTAAAGGATGTTTACCTATAACTTGGGGTCTCCAACGAGTGAAACACCATGTATTACCTTTCACCCTTCAACCTTGAGGCCTAAATATACATTCACTGTTGAAAACCAGATCTATTGCAAGTATGTTTACAAGATGGATTGATGAAAATTGAATTAACTAATAATGGAAGAGCATAAATTCCCACAGAAACATATACATACTCATTAGAAAGTTTGATTAATTTAATAAATATCAAAGCTTATTTCCACATAGATTTTAGAAAGTGTTTTTTAAAATATTTTAATACTTTTTAAATATGCATGCACCGACATAAAAAAAAGCTATACTATTTATAATTAAGTCTTAAAGGATAAACATAGATCTATGTAAGAAAACTAATTAGTTTGATTTTATAATTAAAAAAATTCCTTTTGAGTTCTCTATGATGAATATAAGTAGTTAGGCCATAATTTGTCTCAATAAAATAAGTTTCTAACATTTGAAAGTAAGTAGCTTTATAAATAATGATAATACAACATTGGGACTTTTATGGTTTAATATCTATTGGGTAAAAGCATTATAATAGGTGAGTAGGGGTGTGCAAAGATTTGTAACGTTGACTTGGCTTTAAAACCAAAACCCACTTTGCTTTCAAAAACATTCTGGCTTTGACAATTATACAGATTTGACAATACAAATATTGACAGCTAAAATACTCAATTTATGGTAAATTGTCATTCTGAGCTGTTATGTACATTAAAGATTAGTATTCACATAGAAAAAATCTGAAGTAATATTTGTAAAAGTTATTATATTAACTTGATTTATGAGATTAATAACTTAATGTTTCAAACGATTGTATATTAAAACATTTTCCAATTGATTTTAGTGCATAAAGCTATATATATAGTATAAATTATAACATTTTGTCAAGCATAAAATTAACAAAAAATATTCAAACTTCGATTTGGCTTTGAGAATATTTAATGAATTTTATTAGAGTTTGATTTGAAAAGAAAAAATTGGACTTCAAAAATTTTCATTTGAAGGGGTGTGTAAAGTGTTTTAATTTAACAAAGAGAGTAATTGATTTTGAATGTAGTACTAAGGATTAATTATTTTAAGTAAAATCAGTTAATATTAAATTGATAAGGCAGCTAAAATAAAATTGAAAATGGTTCAAACCTATCACCAATTGAAAAAATATAAATTGTAAATACATTTTCTACTAATTCATGCAGAAAATCAGTTTATCAAACAGTGCTATAGTTAAATTATCTTGTACTTTACATCCATTACTGTTTCCAGCCTATGGCCTGGTCAGTTTTTTACTAGTCATATATTTTTCAACTACAGGTTGGGTGGGCCTGTCGTAGCAATTAAATTATCTAGGATTCATAAAAAATACTGGCTTGTTCAATACATTTTCTATCAAATTTAAGTGCAAGCAATAGTGTCTCACCAAACTTAGTTTAGATGAACAATGACTATGGTACTTTTGAGTATTTTTAATAAATGGGATAGATATGATATTAGTGAATAAACATTAATAAATCAATGCTTTGAAAAATAAATGCATAGTGGGTACATTAAAAGAATTCAAAACCATAACTCTAGATTTTAAAAACTACATACACTATTATTTTTTTAGGCAATCTAAAAAAATACTCTCTATTACTCGTCAAAATTATCATCTAAAAATATATTTTAAGTTGAAAATTGTATAGAAAACAATAACAATTTATAAAAGACTTTATCCACTATTTTACTATGTTCAGTTTTTTTTAATGAATTAGCATTTTTATAAATTTTAAAATTATTCAATCTAATCTATAAACACGAAATTAAATATGTTCACATTCACTTACCTTCCCCATTCCTGTACTCCAAAGTATCACAATCACTTGGCTGTTTCTTGTTGCATTCATCACTGGCACGTCTGAAATCATAAAACCAAGGATATTTAAAAAAAAAAAAGTTTGGTATATGAATTAATGAAATTTAAAATATATTAAGTGTACTACTGAGAATATATTTTGAAATAGATGTTAGTAACCAGTTAGTAATGGATCACAGGAACCTTTTTTATAGAGCACTGAAAATCATTAACTATATACATACCATTGCTAAGATTAACCCAAGTTAAACTGGTTTGCTGGTGACTAAAAGGTCAATGTTCAAATACCAGAGTTTTTTTTAATGTTTTCTTCCTCATTTTTGCAAATGCTATCACAATTCCTCAAAATCATAGTTTTGTTTGTGCCACATTATCATGATTAAAATAAGTTTGGCCATGAGAGAAGTAGATAAATAAATATATGATTTGGAATATTGTGCTTAGTGAGGCTGTTATGCGACATTATAGTGACCACCCCCCGAACCTAGGACCGACCGAGCCGTCAAGGTCAGTTGTTACAGCAAGGGAAGGTAGCGCGCTACTGGGGTAGTCTGAACACCCCTCTGTAGAGGGGAGCAGCCCGAGCAAACGCTAAGACAATACAAACAGTCAATAAAGTGCTTATGGAAAATGCAACAATGTATATAAAAATGATATTACACTGTAAATTAGTTTAATTGCATGTAAGTAAGTAGTGTATATGTATTAGAAATAAGACAAATCAGAATTAAGAACAGTAGACTATGAATAACCTAGGCTAGGTAGGCAACAATTATTGTAGACCTTTGAGTCTCGCATTTGTAGATGTGAAAAATAAGGTATTCCAATTCCAATCACTCAGATCTGATATTAACTTCAAACACTTCTCAGTTTTTGCTTGATTCATATTTAACACACACTCTTTCTGTATGTATCTGTATATGTACACTCGCTTTGCTCGTTGGGGGCTCCGCCCCCAATCCCCCAGAGAGTTTTATTTGTAATTGGATGTAAACTATGTAATTTAGCCTTGTTTTTGAACGTAACAACTTAAAGTTACCGGTATTGGTATATTATTTTTCACACATTATTTTAGTTTCTCCGTACTTTTAGCACAACTAGAATCATCAAATTTGGCACACTTTTGGCAATTGGATGTGCCAATATGCCTACCAAATTTTATGATTCTAGCTGTCCCATAAGTGTCAGAAAATTAAAAATTGTGTGGAAAATGTGCAAAATTTACCTAAAATCAAAAAAATCTAGCTCTTTCTAGGTATAACCGATGGAGATATGACAAAAAGTAATAGGACCAAATTGTGGATCTCACCAAATATGTGGCTGCTGGTGCAATCCGTTTTTTGATAGGTCTTCCCGTTTAGCCACAAGAGACCTCCAAAGAAAGGTCTGCACAGACTTTAAAGTTGTTCCACCATTTTGAATTTTTTTCGGGGGTTAGAAATTTAAATTTTTAAAATTTTTAACTTTTTGGGAACTTTCTCTTCGGTTAGAGGCTAGAAGCTATAAGTTTGCCAAATTTCAAGTTTCTAGCTCATCTGGAAGTGGGTAAACATTAATGTCAGTGAGTGAGTCAGCCATGTGGCTTTATAATAGTATAATTATTATTATATTTAGCAACGCGTCTTACTACCCATTCAGGTTATACGCTTAAGTACTAATTACTCTAATGGATTAGGAATTGGGAAGGTTGAATTTAGAGGAAGTGAACCCGCATTTGCGTGGAGGGAGAGTGGAAAACCATTTAGAAAAAAGCACCCCCAGTTCACCCGACCGAGATTCGAACCTCACTCTCCCGTCCTCTGCGGTCGAGCTCAACACAACTAGCGCGTTAGCCAACTACGCCATCGAGGCGGGTAATAGTATAACTCCTGCCTTCCTTTTCCAGCACTCGAGAACATCAGGGCTTCTCTCCCTTATACCTCCAGTCCCTTTCCAGCGCCCGAGAACCTCCGGACTGCTCTCTCTTATACCTCCAGTCCCTTTCCAGTGCCCAAGAACCTCCGGACTGCTCTCCCTTATACCTCCAGTCCCTACGAACATTCCGACTGCTCTCCCTCCAGATCCTCCCCTCACCCTTCAAGTTACAAATCATAATATTACTCCAAGACCGCGCAAATGAATCCCTCTATATGGAAGTCTCGCGGCAGCAAAGGGGGGAAAGACGCCAAGCAACTACGCACAGCTAACTAAGTAGCCTTCAGAGACCTGTGGATTTCACTGAGTCAAGTGACGTACAACTATTCACATCACCCTAGCCACCCCTCTCCCGAGTCCTCCGGCCCCTCCTTCCCTTCCATATAAGCCATAACCATGCCCCTCATCCCCCCCCCCCAAACCTACCAGGAAGAAGGTTACACCGAACTCCTCAAAGCAGATTCACGCAGAGCATACAGCAGATTTCTCAACGGCCTGAAGTTGCAGGAAAAAACTACTCTCCCTGGGATTAGACACCTCTCCACCCCCTCCCCCATAGCTTTTTCTAACTAAACCCTCACGCCCCGACTCCTGCAAAGAAAAACTACCCTCGTCCAGGACAACGGCCTAACTTACACACCCAGCTCCTCTTCTTGGCCTGACAATACCTCACCCCCTCCTCTTCCTTCCCCCTCTTCTCTACCAGTTATGAGAGCCCAAACAATCTCATAGCTCAGTCAACCAGTAATCAGGCATCAGCAAACGAATAACAAAAGGGCGACGCAGCAAATGAGTAACAAGGCTTTATGTACACTGAATGAAATTATCACATAGTTTGAGTAATATGACACATATAATCTTTTTTCTAACACGCATATTCTGATCAAACTTGTAACAAACATTCAAAGTACATCAATAATAGATATGTACTGTTTACCTGAAAATCATATGAACATAAATAGAGAGTTGGTTGGAAAAAGTCACTGGTAAGAAAAGAGATGCTAAAACTTAAGAAAATAAATAATTTTATTTGAATTCACTAAAGCTTATTAATTGTGTCTATTGAAATCGACCAATGAAATTCCCGACTTTTCACCCCGATTGTTTCCAAAAATTCCAGATTCAAAAGTATATCACATTCTCCCCCTCTCCCCCCCCCTCACTTGCCATGTTTTTTAATTAATATTTTTTATGAATAATAATGAGTTATTAAAATTAATTTAAATAAACATGTTTCTTTTATTTTTATTAACATAGTCTACTAGGAATTATAAAATTTATTAAACAACTACAAACAAAAAAAGTCAGTCTGAATCGTATTGTAATTTAATGATTATTATATTTCATATTTTGAGTAAAACAACATTTCCAGGTTTTTTTATTTACCAAATTCCCGACTTATTCCCATTTCCCGAACACTTCAAATTCCCAGCTAGTTGCCGTTTTCCCGGATGGTAGACACCCTGCTTATTATTCAGATAGTATGCTTTGTGTGCAATAATTTATTCTTGCTAAATAATTTGACTGGTCCAAGGGTGTGAATGGACTGTTAAAATTCCTACCAAATTAGTAGACAGTGACATGATTATATTGGATACCTGTTGTTTTCTAGGGTTCTTTCATTTATAAACAGTATTAGTTATTTTATGTCCACTTCTTTGTTATCTTTCTTTTTACTCTTTCTTGTTTTTTTACAATTGAAATAGTTAAGGATCTGTGAGCTCTAGAGTTTTGATTTGAGTCAATCTCGTGCAAGACTCTCAAAAAGACTCCCCAGTATTGAGGTGTCATGTTGATCAAGAATTTTAAAACTTATATATGTATAAAAAAACTAATTTTTTTATTTTAAATGAAATCAAGACTATCATACTTAAAATAAAATTGAATTTACAGAGTCCCAATTATGAGACCCAATCATCAGAGGTAGTAACACAATTTATGTTTTATCAGAAGTGTCTAGAATATGGTCTGCATTCAACTGGTTTAGCCATCTAGTATGAGTATATGAATGCACCATCGGGTGGTTCCTCAATGCCACGTACTATGGCACCATGTCTTAGACAAGTCTGTTGTCTGCCACTGAACGTTTAGACCAGCTGTTCATCAATTTGTCTTTTTTTTGTTCTGGCTAATAATCCTGCAACAACGACGACACGCCCCATCAAGATCCTAGAACGAAATCTGAACCGCGACCTTCAAGATGCTATCACTGCCCAGGGTACCATTTTCACCGTGAATGCCCAGTGTTAAGCCAACGCCACCAAGAGAAGGAAAGACTGGAAAACGCCCAAGCCAAAAGACAACAGGGCCCCCCATCTGGGAAACAGGAACTAGGGCCACCACACATAATAAACAGCATCAATCCTTCTACATCTGACCACTTCCCAGAGTTCTGTGTGAAACTTTTCATGGTCCTCTACTAGCCTTATTTATATGATAGCGGGGCTACCACTAATTTCATCCAATACCAACACCTTACCTCTACGAACCGGAAGAATTTAGTTCCCTTCCCCACACCCATCCACCTGGCCAAGGTTGTGAATAACTTCGCCGTCCGAGGCCAGATAACTTTACCCCTAGCCATGCAAACTCTAGAAACCAACATCACGTTCCTGGTGTCCGATGAGCTCCAAGAACCACTGATTTTGGGACAACCATGGTTCATGGTAATCCTGGACTACAAGAACAGCCGAATATGGTAGCCATGAACGCCATACTCTGTACTGGACTCTTAAGTCTTAATGGAGATCCCCCTCCGGTTTCTCAAGACAAAATCAGGCAAAACACCCCAAAAGAAATCAAGAACAACTCCTCGGGCTATTGGACCAACACCAAGAAGTTTTCAACACTCAGCGACCTCTACGTAGAACATGCAGCATCAACCATCAACTTCGACTCAAAAGCAATGAGAACCCCAGCCAAGGAGCTGACTAAAGAGAAGAACGGCTGCGAGGAAAGTGGTCTATCAACAAGGTTAAACTTAACCATCATCACGGCACGCCAAACCCTTCCAGAACAACGATCTAGTGCTAGTTCGAGCCCACACCCTCTTTGACACTACAGAAGCCTACTACACCAGTTTTACCCCCAAATGGGAAGGACCTTACCCGGTGAACAAAGAGGAGGGTCTACTGGGTTGCCTACCCAAATCGGCTATCAAGAAAGATACATAGGGGACAACTATGTTCTGCACCCCCCAGTGAGATCATCAGGGAACGACAGCTACAAGAGCGAACCATACCAGAGGACCTCGAATACACTACATGGTGTCTATTCAACTTGACCAATGAAATTCCCGACTTTTTCCCTGATTTACCCTGATCATTTCCTAAATTTCCCGACTAAAAAGTATGTCACATCCTTCTAATTCCCCCACCTACCCCATAATTTTTCTATTAATCTTTTTTTATGAATAATAAGAAGTTTTAAAATTTAAATAAACAATTTTTTTAAATTTGTATTAACAATGTTTATTAGGAATTATAAAATATATTACACAGCTACAAAAAACTACAGTTTGAATAACATTATTATTTACTGTTTTAATGATTATTATATTTCATATTTTGAGTAAAACCACATTTTCCCAGATTTTTATTGTCATTTACCAAATTCCCAGCTTATTCCCATTTTTTCCCAATCATTTCAAATTCCCAGCTAATTCCCGTTTTCCCTGATTTTCCCGGATGGTAGACACCCTGCACTACCTCTGAGGACACAAAAGGGCCGGACCCTCCCCTATCAAGCAGTGCAGAATGGAGTATTCGACTTCGACCTCAACGACTTCCACTCCCGCTAAGACATTGTGAAACCAAAGATCATAGTGTGTGGCTACCCCACCTGGTGCGGGAAACAAACAATACAGTGCGTGGTTACACCAACCCTGTGCGTGACGTTAACAACACAGTCCATGGTTACTCTAACCAAATGCGTGATGCCAACATCACAGTGTGTGGTTACTCAAACCCAGTGCGTGACACAAGCCTCACAGTGCGTGGTCACACCACCCCAATGCAGGACGCAAACAATACAGTATGTGGCTACAACAACCCAATGCGTGAAGCAAACAACACAGTGCGTGGTCATACCAACACAATACGGGACACAAACAACACAGTGTGTGGTCACACCGACCCAGTGCGTGATGCAAACATCATGATGCATGGTAACACAACCCATTGCATGACGCAAACATCAAGGTATGCGGTAACACAACCCAGTGCGTGAAGCAAAAATCAAGGTGCACGGTAACACAACCCAGTGAGTGACACAAAAATCAAGGTGCACGGTAACACAACCCAGTGAGTGACGCAAAAATCAAGGTGCACGGTAACACAACCCGTGAGTGACGCAAAAATCAAGGTGCACGGTAACACAACCCAGTGAGTGACGCAAAAATCAAGGTGCACAGTAACACAACCCAGTGAGTGACGCAAAAATCAAGGTGCACGGTAACACAACCCAGTGTGCGACACAAACATCAAGGTGCACGGTAACACGACCTTAGTGCGTGACACAAACATCACAGTGCACGGTTACACGACTTTAGTGCATGACACAAACATCACAGTGCACGGTTACACGACTTTAGTGCGTGACACAAACATCACAGTGCACGGTTACACGACCTTAGTGCGTGACAAAAACCACACCGTGCGTGGCTACATCCACTCAGTACTCAGTAAAACACTGTCAAAGTGTGGTCTTAGAAAGGGCCGATGATGTGTTTTATATTGGTGGCTCTATAAAGGGTCGATGATGTGTTGTATATTGGTAGTCCCAGAAAGGGCCGATGATGTGTTGTATATTGGTAGTCCCAGAAAGGGCCGATGATATGTTTTATATTGGTATTCCTAGAAAGTGTAGCATGTCACTCAAGTGAAATGACATCTACAAACCGTAATCTGCACAAAATACTAAACTGAAATAAAGGAATGCAAAGAAGAGAATTAAAACTGATATATTCTGCAATATCATCATTTGTGTTCTACTTACAATAAGTGGATGTTCCTGGATACAAACACCATGTTTCGACAAACTATTCTGCAAGTATGGCGGAAGTAAAGGCGTGGCAGTTTTAACAGACGTCTGAACCCATGAACACTCGATGTTGAAGCGGACCTGACTGTTGTTGGTTCAATGCCTCGAGCTACGAGCGCGGCTGCCCTAGCGGACTTCCTTGGTAACTCTTTCTCCACCTTTCCCACCTCCCCCCTTCCTTCCTTTCTCCCCATTACATGCCCATATTTGGTCCTGTTTAGAGTCAGAGAAAATAGTATATAACGAGTGACCCCTGGGTTCACAGACTGAAGTTAATTATATTATATCCATGAAGGATGAACCTCAGCTGCAGCACCTGAAGGAGATACGGATGGTCTTGATATTTGGGTCGTGGGTCTCACCGCCTCGACACAGAGGGAATCTCGTCTGATGTTCCAAGTATTCACCAAATGACCAAGTCTTTCTGACTTAGTTCTTGTTAGTCGAAGCGGCTATAATGTTACCTAAGTCCCTCAGACTTGTTGTTTTAGTAAGAATGACTTAATTTGGTTTTGTGTCAAACCGACTTAATTTCTTTAGTCAGATAATATGAATATATATTTTCCCTATGTCCATATGACTTAGCTTAAATACAAGAGCTTTGAGCTCTATATATAAGGACCTTGCTTTAAGCTTCCTCTTCTCCATAAGTTCATTATTCCGTATTAAGTCCTTATGACTTCACAATATCCCATGACACCAAGGACATTATGCTCACTTGTTCGAATTTTTGTATGGCTACAAGAAGGTTGTCTAATGCCCTTATTTGAGGACCTAGTTAGGTCAGTATCTCACAGAATTCTAGTTGGCAGCCCATTTTTTGTGTTACTATTTTGGGTGCGCAAAGTGCGGAACACGGCTAGTTTTGTATAATGGCCCTCTCATATAATATATTCATTCGCCCCTTGTTGGTACCTCATTTGTCCTAGTATTTAATGTTGGTGTGTACTAAACTTGATGTATACCCCAGGCAGTGGGTAGTGGCATAAATGTACTATTGAATGCTCTGGTAGTACCCACTGGGAAAGGACCTGCCATAGTACAATTTTGTGTTGACACCTGATTGTTAGCCATCTGCTAATGTAATGGACAGCCCATCATCCTCTTACCATTTATTATGTAGGGTGTCTATGGGACCTTTCTTAATTTCAAGTTAAGTTGGCCGACATTTAGTTTAGTAACTCTAAAACTATAGGATTTGTTATATCTTTAATGGTAATTAATTCGCCATGTTTTCTGTTTAGGCCCTTCTGGTGGAAGTCTGGCGCTAGCCCGGCTGTTTCGGAATCCAATACTTTGTGTCAACTTAACTTCCTTTTGACTGTTACCGTGTCGTCTTGGACACACATTCTCCCGTGCTTCGGGAAGTTCCTATATGTTTGGAGTTGTTAAACCCTATCATATTCGTCAGTTTAAAACTTAATGTTTCCATTCTAAGAGTTACTTGTTTTTCCTAGCCAATTTAACGGACATTTATTACTGTTTATTATTCTTTGGTCCTGCAATTAATCTTCTTTATCAATTGTAACCCAATATCACCTTTTTATGTTATTTGTATAATAAATATATTATTGTTACCTATTAATTTCTCTTACTCTTATGAAACATTTCCCTGTCTCTACCTTGTTATACATTTACCTTGTAATTGATATTGTTACCTCCTCTATATATTAGAGTAAGGGGGGGGGGGGGGAATGATAACAAAAGGGCTGATGATGTGTTGTATATTGGTAGTCCTAGAAAGGACCGATTATGTGTTGTACATTGATGGCCCTAGAAAGGGCCGATTATGTGTTGTACAAAATATGATGGCCCTAGAAAGGGCCGATTATGTGTTGTACATTGATGACCCTAGAAAGGGCCGATTATGTGTTATATATTGATGGCCCTAGAAAGGGCCGATTATGTGTTGTAATTTGGTGGCTCTGAAAAGAGCCATTTTTTGTCAGGTATTTGTTGGCCCCCAAAAAGGGCCGTATTAGTTTTTTTCAATTTGTCTGTCATATATCGACGTTTATTTTGTTTGTTTGCTTGTAATAGATGGCACTGAGAAACTTTTGCAATCAATCTATGTCAAAACTATTATGAAACTAGCTCTAAGAATGCATATGTAAATAGTTCATTAATTTAGAAATAAAAAATAATATGTAATTACTAGGATAAGTTTTGTATAATATGATGTATAAATATAATTTTGTAGACCAGGAGTCACCCATGTGCAAGTGCGCAAGCCAGTGTGGGGGATTGTTGTGCCTCACTGTTCAGTCGGCCCTTATATCTTTTCTCCACACTTGCACAGGCCGCGCCACCCACCCTCTCTACTACCTGGACCGCTCCACAGTCCATTTTCTTCAAGCCGTCTGTGACTAGTTCCCCACTCTACTCAGCACCCTTGAGAACTCCTCTTTCTATTGGCTCACTTGGCGGCCACTATCGCTCACGTTTTCACGCGCCAATGGGATACTCCCTTTTTCTCCCATTGGACAAGGCCAGGAAGTAGTGAAGAGTATTTAACACAGTGGTTCCTCGGTCAGAAGCGGTCAGTCAGCCTCGGCCAGTCATAAAGTGGCTACCCAACCCTGGCGCGCCACCTGTTTGAAAGAGCTATTAAATTGTCTTATGTTACGAAAGAGCAATATTGTTTAACCTTCTTTCTCCACCTTCACCATACCTCCCACCGCGATTCACGTTGCCGGAACATCCTTCTGTTCCACCGCGACTAACGTTGCTGAAACACTCTCGCCGACCTTTTTCCTACCCCTGCCCACACATGTCTGAACCCAACGTTACTGTCGTCGCGATACCAACCAGTTACCCCCAAAGCCGAAGGGAGGCATAAGATCGTAACGCATATATTTTTCATAACATTAACAAATAGATATTTATTTTTTTAACTAAAACATATAAAAGTAAGTTTGAACAATTAGTTCATGTTATAATCTATTGATACTGAGTGAGAAGAATAATACAATAAAGTGATACTTATACATAATATTTCCCTCACACAACATAACAAAGATTAGTTCAGTATTAGTATATGATATTAAAATGGTTTAGTTTATTATTTGACAAATAGCTATGAGCTATAACATACCTCCTGAAATATATAACAAATATAACGATGATGATGACAAGAATCATGACACCCCCAACACTGAACACAGCAATAATGCGCATCTGCATATTGTCATCATCTCCCACATAAGCTGTTGACAAAATTAGAAAATAGATTACAAAAATACAGCAGTAATGGCTTACTTCTAGTCAGATAGTGAAACAAGTGCTAGAAATATATATATTAATGTATGTACTGCACACGCCATCTAACCTGAATGGTAGAAAGCCTACCCAGACAGTTTACACTAGAGTGCATCTTTGAAGATAGGGCTATACTGTTATTAGTCTATGTATGACTGCTACATACCTCTCAGGGTAAATGGAGTCTGCAAATAGTCCAATGTAAATAAAAGCTATTGAATATGAAAACAAAATAAGGGGCAAATGCGTTTATTGTCTATTTTATATTGTTGTATATTGTATGTTAACTTAAGATCTTATGTTTTATATAATATTTACCTCCCTATTAAATGTTGTGTGTAGGCTGATAAAGAAAGTGAACTGAATGTAGGTCCTTATTTTTTAAAGTAGCTGTTAATGATTAGTTTTTCACAAGTAATTTTTTATAGTAGAATAGGATGGCACTATAAAGGTTGTCCAGCCAAACTATATTTTTATATTCCCTGACTTTTCTAGTTTTTCCAGAGCCAGTTTTCAACTTTTCCCAATCACTATATTACGAAGATTATTTTATTTATATCTCAACTTGATGCCATAATATTTTTAGATGCATATAAATTCTGAAATTGTGTCACTCTAATAAAGGTAAAGGGTTTCAGCCTAAAGATGAGGTATTTGATATTGTGATAAGTTAGATTTCAGTGAGATCATATTGAGACATCAAACAATAGATTAGCACAAACAGTTTAAAATTGTTGTGAAACACAATATTAATTATTTTATTCTTTCTTTAATGTATTTGAATTTTCGAATATAAACAGGGATCTTGACTCAACTTTGCCTAACGATACGTGGTAGAGGGATGGAAAGAGACTATGAAAATAACATGTTGATTTTGAGAATAAAGATTAGTATGCTCATCTGTGTTAAAAGAGATGTATGGTGTAAATTAACTGGAATTTTTTTTATATTGGACTATTATAAATAAAATTTGTGCATTTTTTTTAGTCAATAAGTGAAAATTCCAGAAATTTGATTAAATTCCTTGAACAGGCAAATTCCCTGATTTCCAGGTTTATTGATAAACTATTATAAGGGGTGAAATTTTACAGGACAGTGAACTAAATGAAACTATAAAAATATATAATTTTTTCTCGGAATTATTTTAAAAATCAATTGAAAATGGGTGTTTTCTGTTGAAATTGCCATGTCATGACCTCACACTTTATAACAACCAAAAGTATTATTATAGGAAAATGAATAGTTAAATGTGTGTTAACTTCGTTATATAATTAAAAGTATAAATGTGTAGTTCTATGCTACTTTAAACCAAATGCTTCAAAAAGTTTCACTGAAGACTTTGCATTAAAATCAATCTTAGTATAATATCAAAATATCAATAATATTGTATTTTTATTGCTGAGAAATTGAGTAGGGACTTATATGCTCATCTCTCATTAATAAGTATGGAAAGAAAGTATCAAGTAGTTGATAAAGATACAAATAAATGGACAATAATTTTATTATTGTAGTTTAAAAAAATTATATTATTCACTATTTACAACGAACCCAGACTTATATAGAAAACACCCATTTGACCATCAACATTGATTGAAAGTTGATAAAATTTTGCAATCTGGAAATTAGTCTTATGAATTATAAAGTTCATCTTTAAGTTATTTAAAGCTTCTAATACTTCATAGGCAATACTGTATAATTTGTCTTTAAATTACTAGTTTAACAAACTCAAGATGATTTTCAATGCACCAGAGAGATTTTGATCTCTGAAAAACTAAGATGGCATCAATGAAGCCAACTAACTGTTCAGTCTCCAACCTCATAAGAAACATGCTATGTGGAATTGAAATAATTAAGTTTGTGTAGATATATGTTGGTGTTTTAACTTTAATTTATGACATATTTCTGCAATTCTAAAATGATTATTTAAGAAAAAGTACTATAACATTTGAAAGGACACTTTAACTAAAGGGGCGTTCAAGTATTATGTAAGCACCTTTTTGGCCATTTTGGACACCCTCCACCTCTTTGAAAGCAAAAATGAGCAAATCAAAGACCCCTTACCCCCACCCAGCCTTGCTCACATTATTTCTGTTTTTTTTTAATGGAAATAGTTATTTTTTATGCAATTAATACCTTTTGGGAAACAATTAACATAAAGGTGTGAATAAATGGTGTGAAATATTCACATTAAACAGTTGTAAAATGAATTTAAATTTATTGTAATAACCAGGTAAAATTTAATAAGTTATTAAATTATATAAATAAGCTATTCTAGTTTACATTTATTTTTAATAATTAAAATAGTGAATGCATGAAATATTATAGTAGGGGTCTGAGAGCTTGGGTTTTTTCCTTCTAGTCAAACTCGAGTCGAGTATTTCTAAAAGCTCCAGAGTTCGAGTCGAGTTCGAGTATTGTATATTCATAATTCAAAAATGTTAAATAGCATATTAAACACATGTTCTTAAAATATGAATGACACTAATTTTTATAAATAGTAAATACTTTTGAAAAAAGAAAAGCTAAATAGTGGAAATATTGATTTTAAATTAGAAATAACACTTATAAAATACAATTTAAAAATAAGAACACCACTCAAATAAAAATCTAATGAAAGGATGATTAAAATGGTTTCAACATTCATGTCTTTAAGGACATTAAAATTACACTAACAATCATAGTAAAAGTTAATAAAATGAATAATTGCTTGGAAATGTATAGCAAGACAGTGTAGAAACACTGTCCAATGATAGTCAAGTGATAGTGAAAAAAGCCAACCTGAAAGGCTAGTTAGGTTAGTCCTAGATAGGAACAAACACACTTCTCTCTTCATTTCTTCTTAAACCTTTACACTTTCCCCTTCTTCTAAACTTCCACAGTTGCACATTAGTGTGAATTTTCAGGTATATTACTTTTTCATTAATGTCTCTTCATATGAAAAATAAATATTTCCGAAAATTCAAAACAATGTGCAAATGTGGAAGTTGGAAAAGTGGGAAGTGTAAAATGTAGAAAGAAAATAGAGAATGTGTTTGTTTATATCCAGGCCTAACCTAACTAGCCTTTCAGGTTGGCTTCTTTCACTATCACATTCTTTAATTATTGTAGTGTGTATCTACAATGTCTTGATAAAAAGTGAATAAAATTGTCGTTTTAATAAGCTAATATTTCCCCAAAATATGCTTCAGTAACTTAATTTATCGTATAATAAAATATAAGAATCATAAACAATTATAAATTTAAAGTGTTTCGTAATTCGTTTATTATTCCTTAGTGCAATTGTGCATGATCACGTCTTCTGTTCCATTTCCATTCCTCTATGCGCAGTTGCACATGCATGTTGTGCGGGCTCTCGTTAAACATTATTTTATTGAGAAATTTACTTCAATTCAATTTTTAATGCTTATAAAAGTTGATGCTTATACTTTAAAATTAAAAATAATTTAACCAAAATAATATTTCTAGCAAACAATATGAAATAGTAAATGCTTTTTTAATTTAAATGTGGTAAGTTTAGTAAAATATGTAGTGCAATAAATAAGACCAATATTGATTTTAGACAGGTTAACCAACATAATTCTATAAATAAATAGTAACTAAACTAGAGCTAGTTTTGTAGCTAAACGTATTATTTAATACAAGTTTTAAATAACATAAGTTTGAAAACATTTAATATAATAATATATTCTTGACATTAGATATTTAATTTTAAATAAATTATTATTTTGGAAAGGGACCATGTAAAAATAAAAACAAAATTATTTATTTATTTAGTAATCTTCTTAGCTATTTTTATTTTCATTGCTTTATCATGGCAACACAAGTAAACAACTTCAATCAAGTATAATTCAAAATAAAGACAGTCTTGAACAAATTAACCGGTCAAAGGAGGTTTAAAGGTTCTATTACATTAATAATGTGAAAATTGAAAATAATTTTTTACAATTTGTTAAGTAACCGAATGATTATAAGTGGAAATGCTGATGTTATCTCAATTAAATAGAATATGCTTACTATTGTGTTTTAAAAATTGATTATTAAGTACATCAAGTGGAAATTCGAAAATGACAAGACTACAAAATTTTCGATCTTGATCTCGAGTGACGAGCTCGGCTCGAATCTCAGAATACGAGTACTCGCATGTTATAAAAACTACTTTGAATATGCTTACTAAAGTCCTTTAATACTCATTTTCCAACCCCTTTAATTGCTATCCGTCCATTTGGGGTGGCTGTGTCACTGCGCCATTCTTGCCCGGTCTCTGTCTTACATAAGCATTGTTCTGACTCCCCATCCTCTTGTCGCCAAAAATAAGAAAACCTAGAACACCCCTCCTCCCCCCCCACCTAGGTGCTTATGTAATACTTGAAATCTAACATAATTCTCTTCATAATAGGTTTTTAATGAGATTGTGACTTTTGGGTTGTAAAACATCAAATACAAATAAATGCATAGATAATATATTGACGCTATTAATGACTAGTTATAAGAAGAATTTATATAATAGGGAACACACCTGTTTCTTTAGCGTTCTTAATTGTAATTTTATTATAGTAATTTTGGGGGTTCAAACTGTTTAATAACTAGTAGAACAAGATGTATGATACTAAAAAAAATCTCCTGCATTTCCTTATTATTTCATTTACCTGTTCTTAAAACTTGACCTGTAGTTTTAAAAATTGGAGAGCTGAATTCCCCCCAACCATGAGTTGTCTTAGCTCGAACTTGAAATCCATATTCTGTACGTTGGCGTAGTCCAGTAAAAGTTGTTTGTTGTTCTTTAGTTAATGTGTTTGTTGCATTGCTATCATCATGGCGAGCAAAGCAGCGGGCCTGGAACAAAGTTAAATATAAATATAATTAAATATTTGGATATATTAATTTGTTGAATACATACCTTAATCTTGCCAACTAGCCAATGAAGGGCCAAGGGGACAGCACTAATGGCATGTGCTTAGGGCATTAGATGATCTTAATTCGTCCCTGGCCTTGAAGAAGATAATTTAGGTGGGTATGCATATATTCCTGGATGTTGTATTACCAAAACATAAGTTAAAATATGTTAATACAGATTTTAAATGATTATTTAGTTTAAATGGCATGTTATCTCTTGAACTTGAAAGAAAGATGATATCCTCCTTGGGTGCAGAACTACTATGCTGGAAGAAAATGTAATTTATCAAAATGTTGAGAAAGTTATTGTTTGTAAAAATAATTGTATATAATCAGTGAAGCCTGGGAGATCGAAATTATCTATGGATTACTGATATAGCTGCATAAATTATTGTATATGTAGATTTAAAAAAACTGCACAGAGGCATCAAACCTGAATTAGCTCAGGGGCCCAGGTCCTAATACTGTGTTTATATGTCATTTTTCAAATTTACAAGTAAAAAAAGTATTTTGATTTTAACCATTTTAGTTTCATTTTAAATCTCATCTATTTTTAGTGATTTATAGTAAGTGATTAGTTTTAAAAAAAAATCGCAATGATGCAGCTTATCTTGAAAATACCATATTGGCCCGAAAAAAGGCAGCCCCCGAATATAGGCCGCACCCTAAATTTTCAATCACTTTCAGAGAAAAAACAATATTCTCACTTAAATATTATAAGTGTGTATTAAATCATTTGAAAAGAAAAATTATTTATCAGTATGTGCCTACACTTAGAATCAGGTTACTTAAATATATAAAATCACTTTCATAGAAAAAACCCACACTATTTACACTTAAAATGATGTCACTTGGAAATAAAAGTAAGTTATTCATACTCAAAATTAAATCACTTGGGGGAAAAAAAGTTAAGTTATTCATACTAAAAATGAGGTCACTTGGAAATTAAAAAATAATGACACACTTAAAATGTGATCAGTGAAAAATATAAAATAACAATGAGACACTTTGAGAAGAATGAAAAATTATTCATCACACACACTAAATTATTGTTCTCACAATAGAATAAATGTTGACCAACATACTGAAACAAAATCTAACTCGAAATATTTAAGCTCCCTTTACCAAAAGGATATATTGCCGAGAGAATGCGCTGAAGAAACTAATTTTATCCTGGCAGTCATTATGGCTCAAATATTGTACACACAAATAAGATAGTCATTCTTCATCTATTTTTAAATAACTTTACCAACTGTCATAGTTCATCAATTTTTAAATAACTTTGCCAAATGTCATGGTTCATCTATTTTTTAAATAATTTTGCCAACTACCAAGGTTTATCTATTTTTAAAAAGTGGTGGCTATTAACTTTGATATATATCGATTTAACAACATGCGTATCCTATAGACACAAAATTGAATATGTATTATCTAAGAGCGCGATTATAAGCCACATTAGAGTTATATGAGAGCAGTTTCTTGGAAAAAATTGTGGCTTATTTTTGGGCCAATACAGTAAAATCTTGACATTTTCCTGTTGATTATGTGTATCACATAATATATGATCACAAAGAGAACAAAGATTTAGGCCAATAAATGATAGATTATTTTGAACAACATATCACTTGACATAGTCAATGAATTTAAAGTCAATAAGTTGTTGACAGCGCATCTGGTTTCAAGGAATATAAACTTGAGAATATACAAAATAATAATTTCACCAGCAGTTTTCTTTGTTATGAAAATCAAGTCTCATAGATTATGATGGGCAGGACATGAAGCGTTAATGGGAAGAGGTTGACATTAGAATGAAAGAGATAGGGTGTAATGAGGTAGACTGGATATAACTATCTCTGGATAGGTGACATACTTTTGTAAGTGCGGTCATTAACTTTAGAGTTCCTAGTGCCATAAAATAAGTAAGAGTTATATACATATATATATTGCCATACCGATATACTTCTACTATTTATTTTAAACCAATTATAATATAAAAAACTGTTCTCTCTAAGTTAAATGAGTACTTATCAAACAGATTTGATTTTTTTCTTTTACAAATACTCCAAGTTTAATATTAAATAATTCCAAATTTTTAACACTTTCAATTTCTTTTATAATTAATTAATTTATTACCAAACGTTTTTGAGGATAGCTATAGCCTTGTTTGAGATATTCACATAACACTATGGGTTGTGATAAGGAATGTAGTATTCAAAGGAAATTTAACTGCATTTGTCTGGTTAAAAAGCTTTGAGTACACCCGAATATATTTTAAAACTTAAAACTCTCTATCATCAGCAGTGTAGTATAGTACGAGAAAGACGCATTAGACCATCTGACCAATGATGCAGGTGTCAAATAATTGAAATGTTAATAAGAGTTTTGGAGTTTGGTTACCATGCTACGGTGTATATGTTATGCTTATTAGGCTAAAGGGCCAGTTACAAGTTATATAAGCGACAGTGTGTTAGAATGGTGTGTATTACAAAATAAAAAATACCCTATTTACCCGAATCAAAGATGACCCTGAATCTAAGACGACCTTCAGTTTTTCAGTGGTTCTGGAAAGATTTTTTGTAAGTGCTATTTATTTTATTGTAAATGAATAAAAAAATAATTATGGTAGACTTATTTTGTAATGTTAACATATGTTCTTTTATTTACAAAACGAAACACCTATGTTGACTAAAAATCTAATTTGGGTTACAGAATTGCTAAGGAATTTATTTATTGTCTCAAATATTGCTTTTGCATAAGAAGGTTAACTTTGACCAGTTTCAAAAAAACAACGAGAATTTAATTTTTACTATGACAAATGACAATCGTTAGTGGAAATCCGGATCTTATACATACCCTATTCCCCCTAAATACTAACACTGGACTCGACTATTAACACGCTTGCTTCTAAAACGTGACACTTTCACAATGATATGCAGAAAATAAAATAATGTAAGGTTGAGAGATATAGGAAGAAATCAAAGGACAAATATACAACAAACTGTTGCTTTTATAAAGAGAAGGTAAACACATTTCACATGTTACAAAAAATCTAACAGATAGACACGTATGCTATGAATTACCGTAAAAAGTCAGCCACCATGACAGCCAAGCATAAAAAAGTGTGATAATACCTTTATTAACTATGGTAATAATTAAACAAGATCTTTATTCTTCTTTCAAAACCGATGATATGAGAACCTCTAATCAAAAATAATAATTTACTTGATATTATTCAAAATTTAGATATTTTGTGGAGTTTCATGAATTAAAACTAAAGTTCAGCATCGCTAAAATTGTCTAGTAAACTCCACGTATTATTGATTGTTTGTTTAAAATCGATTCGAGTTTTTTCATCACGTCTTACTTGACAAGAGCTCTAGCTATGTAGGCAAAGTTTTAAGACTTAAATACGTAACAATTTGATAATTTATTATTTGTTTTTAAATCTATTTTGATTATTGTGAATGGCTGAATTTTTAAAATCGTAGTGAAGTAATTGGAAAAGTAATCAAAAACAGCATAACCAAATAAAATTAGATTCGATTATGCCCATCACTGAATGCAACCAATTTGAGAAGTTAACCGTGGTGAATGCTAAAGAGTGGTGTTGAGATTTTTAGCATATAGTATTGATTATTGCGATACCAGTCGATTCCATGGTTATCGAGTATCGTATCGGGCCACAACTAGGTAGATATTTTTAACAATGACCTAAGAAATAGCCTAAAAATCCGTGAAGATAACCAAATATCCTGTGATGTGTTATACCTTTAAAATCCGTGAACATTGATAAAATCTCATAAAAAAGCCAGCCCAGCACTATTGTATTAGTATTAAATAAGGATGTAAAATGTTACCTTTTGATGTAGGCCTAACCCATTCCTTAGTCTGCGATTTTAAAACAACCCCTAGACTTTAAATCTACAAATTTGGGGAGAAAACTTGTCATAGATTCAGATAAATACGGTAATTGAATACTACTTTTCACTAAAATTGGTTGATAGATTATCATAATGTTTGTTTGTAGAGGGGTGTGCAACCCTTAAAAATCTTTTATTTGACTATTTAGCACAGAATAAAAAAATTCTGGCTTATGCAACTGCAAAGATTTACTAGTAAAAATATTGAGAGCCAAAATAAGCACACGTTTTCAATTAGTGACATTTTAAGCTGTTAAGCGTAACCAATTAATATCCTTATGAACAATCCTAACTTAAATGTTATGATTTTAACTGAACTTATAATCTTAAAATTAAGTTTTGTAAATAATTGTGCAATAAAAAAAGATTAAATATTTTTCTGGTGTATCAAGTTATATAACTAGGCACAATAAAATATTTCTTTCAGCATAAAACAATTAACCAAACATATTAAAACTTTAATTCGAATTTGCTACAAATTGAATAGGTGAACAAACTTACCACATGCCTAATTTTTAGTATTTAAAGTTATTTCAATTGTCTTTTATGGGTAATAATTTATGAAACAAGAGTGGACTTACTTCATAAATTTCCACCATGTCACTTTCTGTGTCTGTTGCTTCATTTATTAATGGAGAGTCCCAAGCTAATGACACCTCTGTTGACTTAATATCAGTGACTCGAACATTAGTGACAGAAGATGGTACAGATGCCTCAGTTGTTACAGTGATATCAACATATTCACTTTCACCAGCACGCTCTGTTATGCCGTTTTCTGCAAAAACTTTGAATCTATATGTTGTAACTGGATTTAATCCAGTTATAGTTACTTTGGTGTCATTGAAAAGATCCTGTAAAAATAAATAATTCATCAAAATCAAATAATAATTAAAACTTTACTCAAAAACAAAGAATATATTTGATAAAAACTAGAACATCAGTTTGTTTGGCGTGTGCAAACAAGGTGGCTTTTCCATATGGGATATACAGTGAGAGTTTACTATCAAGTCTAATAACAATGGGTGAGAGTTTATGATGCAGGTGTGAAAACTGGGTTAACCATAAAAGAATATGTATATCCTGATTTTGGTTGAAAGAACAGTTTAGAAAATTCAAACATATTTCTTTGTGGCCAACAATGATACAATGTTAGTATATTATTTATGTTATTTTATAATTGATAATTTCTATCAAAAGTGACAGCAGAAGATTAAATGACCTTATGTTTGAATTTATTAAAATTGTTTTAGTAACAAACTTCCTACAAAAATCAGGGTAAGCATAAATCAAGTGGAAAGGTAGGCTATTAGATGTAGGGGGGCCTGTGAGCTTGGGTTTTTTCATTCAAGTCAAACTCAAGTTGGGTATTTCAAAAAGCTCCAGAGTTTGAGTCAAGTTCGAATATGTTCATAATTTTAAAACGTTAGGCTTATATATTTGTTTAATTTACAAGTAGAATAGTATATTTAAAAAGTCACCAGTCAAAACAAACATAAAAAGAAAATTTATTTGTTAATGCATCAAGAGGAAGATCGAAAAAGACACGCATACAAAGCTTTTGCTCATGAGCTTGGCTAGAAGATCTAAATCAGAGTACTTACAGATTCCCAATGTATAGAAAATGTCTAGTATTTATTCTTATCAGACAGTGAGCTCGTCATAATAAAATAAATATAATGGTAGATATAGAGAGAAGGCCAAACAAATATATGCACACTTCAATAAAGGTTATATAAGGACATTATCAAAGTTAAACCAGTAGTGTGATATTCTCTCAAAAAATGGTGCTAGTCCACAGACAAGAATATAATAGAACCTCAATCTTACGGAAGTTTCACTGCACTCCTTGAGCCAGGTTGGGTCCATCAATATTGGGGTTAACTCATTCATAAAAATGCACTTCTTAATGTGCAGTTTTAAAAAATTTACTTTTAACATGTTTCTCATAAAGGGACCATTGTAATCATAATGGGCAGTCTGTATAAGCTCTTATTGAGGTAGGTCACTACCTAACCTTGCGGAAGCCGGTCGATTGACTCGCGATTGATATTGGTGTCTTCTCTCTAGAGAAATCATGTTTAAAATGAGTATTTTTTATTTAAATGCCCCCTGATGGCACCTAGCAATAACAGTGTTGAAGAACTCAAGCTCTCCCAAGGAGAGTAGCCATTTTAACCTGGAGACTATGGGTCTGGTGTATACCTTGTCTGTGTACTAGTCATATTAATGTCAGAACCACTATGCGACTGACAGGACAGCCAAACAAAATGGGGGTGGCATTGTTACTGTTTGAGTAATACAAAATCATTTTGAAGTGGTATTTTAAATTTGAAAATGTGTGCAGAGTACAACAATAATGGCGGCTTGAAATTGTAACATAACCTCCAGCACCCTTGGCATATGTCTGTGATAAATTTGAGGCTGATGGTACTGTATGTGATGTGAACACACAGAGTTCTGGGAGGCCTTGAACAGCAACAAGTCCTTGGCTATGGTGTTGGAATAGTTTACAAATTCACTACAAAGTCCACAAAACAGTGTGCATGTGAGAGAGGAGTAAGCACAATTCCAGTTGAAAGTGAGATTTTATGTTTTCAATGATGAGCTTGCGCAATGAATCAAGGCATCTAGCTAGCATTGCTACAATAAAATGCACCTGAAGTCATCATACCTTGGAAGCTAGGTTTTCGATCAAGTTTAGCAACAAGAGATTTATTGTTTCGCAAGTGAAAATCAAAGCTGTAAACCACAGGAGGACTGCATAAAATTGTTTCCTAGGCCGCATCTTGGACAGTCCTGCTCTAGATAACTATAATAACTTTTAATTTTTCCTAATTTGTGACCTAACATACTCATGATGAAGTTATATTTTCCAGAAATTACTTTAATTTTAAGTAAATGAATTGGGTCTACCTAGCTAAAAAGAATTAAGATTTAAATAATGCCAAAATAAGAACACATAACACCAAGGTTAACTAAAGTTGAACTCTACAACCAGTTATATTGATGATGATTAATAAATAAAAAGTGTATAACCCAAAAGGGTAATAAAACACTATGCTAAAAAAAGATCTTAAAAAAAAGATTGGATTAAAACCACTAGCTAGTTAAAAGAAAGTGCTGAAAGATATATTTGGAACCAATAAACAATGAGGAGAATGGATAAAGTTATATAATAAAGAACTTAATTGTTTGTATGAATCACCAAATATATTTGGAATAATCAAGGCAAACAGGCTATGGTGGGATGGTCATGTGGAATGTATGGTTGATGACAGGCCAAGCGAGCACACAAAATTTTAGTTGAGAAACCTGAGGATACAAACTTAAGATAGGGATAGGTAGCGTACTTTTGTAAGCGTGGTAATGAACCTTCGAGTTCCTAATGCCGTAGAGTATGTAAATAAACTGAAAATAAAAGACCCTTTGGTAGGCCAATACAGTGATGGGAGGATAATGTGAATTGCATCTGAAAGAGGTTGGGTGTCAGGTTATGAAGTGGATGGAGGTGTCTCAGGATTGTGTTGAATGACAAGGCTTATTTTCTGGAGGCCATGCATTTTAGAGATCCTTAATAATAGGTAGTTAGTTAAAAATCCAACTATACAAAATACAGGTAATTTACTCACTGTGTTAGGAATATTGGAGACACCAGGACCACACGAATCACAATCCACTGTATAAAGTGTGTCCGCTCGTCCACCTTGAAAACTTGGAGGGCTCCAAGACAAAATAACAGTCGATTGATCAACAAAGTTAACTGTTAAGTTTTGAGGTGCTGATGGGGGCTCTGAAATTGAAAAACCACATATAGTTTATTTTACATTTGAGTTATGTATATAAAATTTAAAATATTTTAGAAAATAGCTCAGCTCTAAGACTTTGTATTTTAAGCCTAGTGCCTTAAAGGCGATTGATACTTAATTGCAGACCGAGGTGGCTGACTTAAAATAAGTATTAAATAAATGATTCAGTAAGTAGTTTTTCCCTTTGCATATATGATTTCAATATGATAAGACTTGTACAATGGTTAGAAATATCATTAACTTTATTTTTGGTTACCCTGGTTTTCCTGGAGCTAGCCTGTAAAAATATGGTATAAAGTCGCACTAGTACATTCGGCCGGGACTTGAACAAAGTTCCAACCTTCTGTGTCAGGTTAAGCACACCAAACGATCTCACTGCCACTGAGTTAACGTGTGCGATACAGTAACTTAGAGGAAAGACTTAGCTTTTAAAAACATATTTAAATCTCAAAAATAATATTTTTTTCCCCTTGTAAATTGTGTTGCATTGCTAGTCAAACATAAGAATATTATAATATGAATTGTTTGTAAATTGCATTAGGTTATCTCAAGACTTAAAAAAGTGCATAATTCAAACCGATGAGAGCTTTCACTCCTTGCCTAGAAGCTTATGGAAGAGGCTTCACCCTCGAGACCATATTTTTTCCTTCAAAACCTTTAGCTCTGCATTTAGGTGGTACTAAAATAGGCTCTTAAAATGTCTATTGGAGGAACCATAAATAAGACCAGAATCAATTATTTTCTTAACATTTGATCGGATTTGGCGACTATAACAAAAAATAATTAAATGTGTTATTTTTTTCATTTCATTTATTTGAGGTATTTAACGTGCACTTTCTGAACCGATTGGTTTATATCAGCACACAATAAGGTCTATGAGCGAGAGCAAAAGAGTAAGGGTTTACCAATTTTTCTGGGAAAGGTATTTTCACAAATCTCTTATAACAAATTTCTTTAAGGAGAACCGCTTTTCGCTTTTTTGAGGTAGTTTGTAATATACATTTGGAAGAAGGTACAGGAAAGGTTCTATTCATCTTTCCTGTACCTTCTTACAAACATATATGACAAAACTTTTAGAGTTATTTTACATGCCACAATCAACATGGGAACAATGGCTTCACTTCCCCCTCTAGAGAAAGTTGTATTAAAAAATTGTATTGCTTGAGAAAGATCCATTGACCCCAGCTGGGTTTAAGCCCACAAACATCAGGTCTTGTAATTTTTACCTCAAGACTGCATATGCCGACAATGTGTTATAAATTATACCTTGATTAGGGAATTTAACGTCTACTTTAAATTAGTTCCCCAAACTACATATCACAAAGCTATCAAGATTATTTCACTACCAGGGTCATATATTAACCATTCCTTTTAAGCCATTTGGAGCATAGCTACAAAAAGAATTTTGATAGGACGAACCTTTTAGAAAACATAAACCTATTTTTTTCGTCAACAATGATAAAAATTGTGCTTGTTATTTAATAGGTGTAAATAATATATATCGAAAATGATAGCAGCAGATCACATGACTTGACATGTGAATCCGTGAAACAGTAATTGTTCTAGCTGTCGGATAAAAATAAGACTGCATAGTAACTTCTGGTAGTTATTCCTAATGTTGTTTGTAAATAGGGTGCCTTTATACACAGTATATTGAAATTAAGAAGATACCTTGAACGGTTGAGTCGAAGCACATCAACTTTCTAAGTTAGGGGTTTAAAGTTATGAAAAAAAATTAAAACAAATAATAGTTTTTAATACTCTTTTTATTATTTGGGTGAGTGTATAATTGTTTTGAAAAGTTGTACTTCAGTTATATCACTTATGTCTATGTGATAGAATAAAGAGTATACTTTTAAAAAAAGATATTCACTATAAGTTGAATGTATCTAATTTGAAAGTGAATTTTTTGATATAAAAATGCTAACGAAACTATTAAAAGTAGAATATGGTGGTATTATGAATTACATACGAGTGCAAGGCATGTTTTTCGGGTCCTTGGATGCTCGATAGTAGCCAGTATTACAGCGACACTCAGAGAAGCCATAATCGGGAGCCTTGCTATGATCTGGGCAGGGTTGGCAATGTTCATCACCCACTAAATGTTTATATTTGCCCGGAAGGCACACTGCAACAAAAAATATCACATATATGATTCTGGGCAGGGTTGGCAATGTTCATCACCCACCAAATATTTATATATGCCTGAAAGGCACAGTGCATCAAAAGATATCACATATGATGACCTAAGATTCTCAACTTATCTATACAACCACAATTGATGTTTGGGCATTTGTACAACAAATGCATCAACTTTTTGAGCCCTCTTGGCAATGAAATTGGTGTTGTCAATATAGGTAATGGTGTGCAACTTCTTAAACCACAGCATTGTTTCTGAACAAATAATCTTCCAGCTCTGTTTAAATGCTGGGAACATTTGGAAGTAAATGGGGGCCATGCTAGAGCCATAGCGGAGGTAAGAGGGTGGAGGGGGAAGGGTACAGATCTTCCATACAAAATTAAAAAAAAAAATTTTTTTTGTGCCATTCTGACAGTGTGTGGGTGGGTAATGTAACTGAGCATGTGTCAAGGGGTAATGTAAATGAGCATGTGTTAAGGAGGACGAATGCTTGCGACTGATAACAAATTTCAGTAGATCCAATGTCTCATTATAATGAGATGTTGATCGTTGCTTCTTCAACGTTTCAGGAATTTTATGAGAATCAAAAAAGAGTAAGGATAACTGGGTAGTTTATAAATGTTTATTAGAAGAGAATTCAAATTCTTTCACATGGCCTTGGAATATTGTTAGCAATTTCTTAACTTCAAGGTCACAACACTAATTGTTCCATATTTCTTTCCCTGTATGTATCTTATTCACACAGACAAGACAAACATCAACGATAAGATTCTAATGTATTTTGACAGAAATGTCTCAAGAGACTAACTTTAAGCAAATTATTACAAGTTTATAGTTTAAATATGGACACATGGCTTAGGTTTAAGGTCAAGCACATTGCCACTAAACTACACAATTGACTCTACCTTAATAATATATGTCTCAAACCTTTAGCTGACCTTTTTACCAAGGGAAGGAATGAATATGCATAAAAATTAAAGTGTACACATCGCAATCAACTCCACTATACATTTTTACTTTTCCTGTGTATGTATTTATTTTTAAAGAAAGTGTTAAAATTTAAACCCTCATGCGAGAGATATAATTTTTTAATAACATAACTAAATAATAAAAAAAATCTTACCATTACACGTTTGTTTTTCTACATCTGCCTCATATCCAGCTTTACATTTGCATCCTCCAGTAGGTAAGTACCACTTGCCATCTCCCTTACATAGGTAGGTAGGAGTATCACCTTTGTCAGCATTTTCTACACATGTACCAGTTGCTGGCTCAATAAAGGTTACCTCACGCCCTGTTGGAGTGGTTGGAAACTTTGCAAAATTGACGGTCACCTCAGGACAAGTTATATAATACACCTAATAAAAACATAAACCCAAAACATGATTTGATTAAATATATTTTATTGAGGGGCAAGATCTAATAAAATATAAATACAAGAGCTTTGGTCAGAAAAATTAATATATACCACATAGTGTAAACAACATTTTAGTGTGTTTATTCACTTTTGTATGATGTATTGACAAATATTTAAAAAATAAATTAAAAGCAAAGATTACAAAATTAATTTGTGTGAATTTATTTTACCTCTATTACAACTGTTCCTTTAAAACAATTGGTTGTAAGTTGATTCCCTGAGAAGACATGTTTTTGGACAGAGCATTTAAAGATTTAAAATTGTTTCTCACTAAGATATTTTCCATCTTATCTTAAATAGTGGGAAACATGGGTAATGAAAGAACAATATGAAAGCAGAATTCAAGCCCCTGAAATGAGATTTCTGAGAATTACTATAGAAGTGATAAGAATTGATTAGATAAATGTGAAGGTGTGAGTAGTAGTTAAGGAGGAACCAATGCAGGACAGGATAAAGAAGTCACGACTAAGGTGGTACAGCCAAGATAGGAGAATGTAGGAAAGGATGTTAGATATTTAAGTGGAGGGTAGGAGACCAATAGGAAGGCCAAGGGACAGGTGGATGAAGGGAGTACACAAGTGTGTGGAGGAGAGAGGAGAGTACTGGGTCATAGAGAATGAGAGGTGGTGGGGAGTAAGGAAACGTTGGAGAGGTTATGTTCCAAACAAACTCTGCAAGTAGCTGGAAACTGCTCATGATGATGATCTTAAACCGTCAATGTATATAAACTAGAATAACTTACTGAGCTAAAAATATAGTAAACCATTTGTCATGAAAACCCTCTTAAGAATTTAAATAGTTAGAGTTTAGCAGGAGAAATGAAGTAAAGAAATAAATCATCAGAATCCTGATAATTATTATTTTCTTAACCATATTAGACAATGGCATCCCCAAAGAATGAAACTTGCATTGATAAAGATCAAGATTCAAAATATATTTTATACATTTATATAATTAACTTTTGTTTTTATATATGAATCTATTGCATTTGTTTGAAATACCCGTAATTTAATAATTTATGTTTGTGGTACTTATAAATGTAATATATGAGGTGTGGCTACTAAACAACCGGACTCATTTTTTTTGCCACTTACCTAAGGTCTCAGCAACAACCAGCAGGGTCAGATATTGATTTATGTTATTTTCTCCCTCTGCCTTCCAAATTTCAAGGTCATGTGACTGCAGTCAGCGTACTTTGTTCGAAGTGGATCATGTACCTGAGCTCCGTGGGAATTATGTTGAGTGTAAAAGGTGAGCAACGTGCCCAACGTGAAGTTTCTTGTAAAACTTGGGAAATCCGCTACAGAAACGAAGAATTTGTTAAAGGAAGTTTATGTTGATCAGTGTTTATCTTGTATTCGATTGGTTTAAAAAATTTGAGGGGAGGAAGCAGATCGAAGATGATCCGCGCCCCGGCCGTCCTTGCACATCAAAAACCAATATTAATATCGAAAAAGTGAGTGAAATCTTTCGAAAAAATAACGCCTGAGCATTCGAGCAGATTGCCGACTTAGTTAATATCGATAAGGAAACCTGTTCTACAAATTTTACATGAAAGTTTACACATGAAAAAAGTATGCCCTAAAATGGTGCCAAAACTGCTCACTCCTGAGCAAAAGGAAACTCGAATAAACATTTGTGCTGACATACTTCATAGCATCGAAAATGATCCAAACTTTTTAGAAAATGTGATAACTTGTGACGAATCGTCGTTTTTTTCAGTTCGACCCTGAAATTATGCGCCAATCCATGCATTGGAATTGTCCCAGTTCACCGAGACAAAAGAATGCATGGATGAGCAAGTCAAAATTCAAAGCAATGATGATAGTTTATTTTGATATCTGAGGGATTGTTCACATTGATTGGGTACCTGAAGGTCAGATTGTTAGCCAGGTTTACTACAAGGAGGTTTTGACAACCCTTCATGAACGCATAAGAAGAAGAACGGCTCGTGGATTCTTCATCGGGACAATTCACCAGCACATAAAGCGCTGTCTATCCAGAGGTTTTTGGCAAAGCACAAGATTCCGGTACTTGGAACATCCACCTTACTCAGCTGATCTAGCCCTGTGTGACTTTTTTCTGTTCCCGAAGATCAAGTCTGCACTAAAAGGAACCCGTTTCGAGTCAGTTGAGACTGTGAAGGAAAAAGTGATGAAGCTCATGAACAGCCTCTCAGAAAAGGACCTGAAACATTGCTTCCAACAGTGGAAGATTTGTATGGTGAAATGTAAGGATCGGGGAGGGGACTACATTACATGTCCATTGAGTAATTTTGTAAATACAATTTTTTAGAGGATCAGTCCGGTTATTTAATAGCTAAACCTCGTATATTAAATTAAGTCTGCATCTCTAAGAATCATACCAACCTTTATGGCTAAAAGAGAAATGCAGGCACCCTGGTCACGAAACGCAAAGTAGACTCCTTTCTTGGTTACTGGAATTGATTTAATCTCGGTATTTATTATCACTTCACTGTTGGTGTTGAACCTTCCCTCCCCTGCAGCAATGCGACCTTGATAACAATTAAATGTATTGAATAAATACAAACTTTAATGAAAGGAGATACTGCTTGTCAAAGTAGTTTTGTATTCAAATATTGTTTTAATATATGAATATTTAATTTTTCTACTGGTTACTGATGATAATAGAGATGTTTAGAAATGATCATAGAACCATAACTATCATGATTTACCAACTATTTCCATACTTTCCTCAATAATCACCTAAGTATTCTATTCATATTAATTAAGCCCTTAGCTGTGTGTTATTTTGATGTATGTTGAACTTTTTTTCCATTTTTTTCTCCCCATTTATAGAAAAACAAAGTAATTAAAAACTCAACCAAATTTCAAGGTGTGTTGTTTCTTTCCATACTACTTCCCAGCTATGTGCTAATGTATTTTACATTCTTCTAGAATTTCTTCATTGGTGGTACTTTTCAAAGCAATGTACAGCACAATAGGCAAATTACAATGTTGACAGCAGTAAAATTGTCTCCTTTCTAATTTTGTGTGATGCATACACTACAAACCTTTTTTCTTGGGTGAACATAAGAAGTGGTTCAATGGCTCAGAGTTAGCTAAAGAAATGTATAAATGGAGGGCCCACCTACTTTTTTTTTTGTTGCACTGCATTTGATAGTATTTCTCTGCTAGGGATGTAACTAAATTTAGATGGAACTCTAAATGTGAACCCTTATCACTTTTTTAGAATGTAATATATGAGCATTAAAACTGCAATCTCAAGAAAATGGCAAAAGATTTTGTATATATTTTTTCAAAATTACTCCATACAATTCCTTTGCTGTACTCCACACATACTAATGGTTTGAATTTCTCACCTCAACCTTTTATATTAACAATCACTATGTCTTTGTCATGTACTGTAGAAAGCATGTACACATCTCTTTATCGTTCCACTTTAGGGTTATTAGTTTGTTCCTAAGCCAAGTGGAAAATTCAACTTTCCCTAGCTTTTTGTTTTTCATCTCCTTAGGAAGTTAATTTATATTTACTCTTACTGAACCAACAGCATAAGAGAAGAGTTGATCAAATAGAATCGGAGAGGCATGAAAGTTATCCAAGAGTATGTACCCTAATATTTAGTAAGATCTTCATAAGAGTCATTAGACATATCTATCAGAGATTTATGTTGTTTTTCCTGTGTTCACAAGCATATTGTACACATAATCATATGACGATTCAGACCACTGAAAAGATTCCATAAAAATGAGCTTTTTTTAATAAAAAAAACTCCACCCCAGTCTACCTTAAGCGTAGGGTTCATCTATAGCTATGTCCATTTCAGGAATGTATTCAGACCAAAATTTTGAAAATAAGTAATCCAGGATAGGCCCGATTTTAAATAGCTTGGGGTTTGGATCCCTCTTACTGTGTAATTTTCTATTGTCATTAAAGTGCAAGAACTTGAGAAGGAAATGAAAACAATGTTCAGCCATTATGTTTCAAGAGAAAGGGGTGCCATAATCCTTTTCTTAGAAAATCATTGAATTGGTTGGTTTTTGATCAATAAAAAAAATAAACACTTGATTTCTTCAGCATTTGTATCTTCCCACTAATGGTCCTTACTTGGACGTTTCAACCACCCTTTCTCTTGTTTGATAGCAATGGTCCGCTTAGCATACAAGTTTGTTTGGTTGTCAATAAGCGTGCCAATTCATCCATGAAGAAATATTAGGGCAGTTCTAGAGGTTCTGATTTTCAATGAAATTTGCACGAATAGCCGAGCTTGTTTAAAAAAAAACTGTTCCTAAGTGAACCAAACGGCTCCCATGCCCCAATGTTTTAATTTTGTTCAGATATAATTTCTTCTTCTAATATAGTATCATAATCAGTCACCAATTTGAGAATCATCACTTTCACCTTCCTCAGATTCAATTAAAATTCTTTCAATGTCTCTCTCTCTTTTTAAAATTCTTGGATTCTTATTATTCCAGAAACCACTGGTGAAGGCCATGATGAAAAATACATGTATAAACATTTATAAACCATGTTCTAAAATGAATCGGGTTTGTCCACTATATAATATGTGAAAGTAAAACCTTTTTTATAATGTTCCCAAATGATTGAAGTAAATGTAAAAGAAAGTTTGAAGATTAAAAACGGCTGACGCAACAAAGAGATTAAGTTTGAAATTTCTTGACACTTAAATGAGGTCCACACAGTTAAGAGGTTCAGAATATTCTGTTGATATTCAAGCCTTACTTTTTTTAATAGCTTAGTAACATTATAACAGTAGCATTAATACATTTGTTAACTTTATTGATTAGAAGGTATTGAGACTCAATGCCAAAAAAATTACTATCTTGACAGGGCAAATAAAAATATCTTTCAAACTTACACAACAATTGGAATGTAATGATAGTTTCCACTAAATCATAGCAACACTTAATAACAATGGATCGTTAAATTACTAGAGGATCAGCAAAAGATAAGTAAAACTATTGATTATTGATTGCAGTGTCCAATTATCATGATCATTGGTATATTATTAAATGTACTCATAGTAGTAATTTAAAAAAATTAAAATGATACTGTATCCAGAGGTATTAGAAAGTCGGCCAAGTACAACAACTCTTTACTAAATTTTTATTTTGAAATAACACTTCCATATCCAAAGGGGACTGTCTGTAAAAAGGTTAGCAAGGAATTTTATTTGTACATCTAAAGATCTAATAGGCCTAGCTAAACAACATTAGGTACTTATTTTTCAAATAGGCTATATGGAATTAAAGCCATATTAAATTCTAATTAAAAATATATTAAATAATTTATTCACCTGAAAAGTGAGACCTAAACATTTTGGCAAGATCTCCACAAAAGTTTCTATTTTGATGTGTATTTTTTTTTTCATATAAAACTTTTTTTAAAAAATCCCTTAAAATAAATAGTGTTGCAACATCTTTATTAATACAAAATTACTCGTTTCTTACAGGTTTTTCAGAAAGAATTCTCATTTTCAACAGCAACTTCATAAGATTGAAATTTATTAATAAAATCAAAGTGTGTGCAGATAAGGAATAGTTGATTTTGATGGAGAAATATATATACAGTGAACTCCGTGTTTAAGGGAGAAAACCATGGATAAGGCATCTGTTTTAATCAGCACACTTAGTAGTTCGGGTGATTTTTTGTTAAGTAAAAAAGTACTAGTATTGAAGACTTGAAGTTAAATGTCACAAAAACTCCAGTTTTTTTAGTTTTTTCTTAGTACATAAAAATTCCCCTATTTTCCCAGCTTTCCAAGTGTGTGGCAACCTACAAATATTAATTTATACGCATCATTATCAGTTTGAAATCAATAGGATATGAAAAATTGTGATACTATTAAAAAACTATGTGTGTATATATATATATATATATATATATATATATATATATATATAAAGATTTTTTTTTTAGATCTAATAATCCATTTGAATTCTGTGCCTTTTTTTTTAAGATCTAATAACGCATTTGAATATTTATCTTTCATTTGATGTGGAAACAAGTGGGGGTTGAGGGGTATATGAGTGTTCCAAGTTTATTATAAGTAAGGTTCCAATCGATAAGAGCCTTAAATGATGTTTGTATCTGTAAACTTAATAAAAATAAAACATGAAAATCTAAAACTTACTTCATAAAACACGTTAAAGTAGTAGAATTGGTGGGTGTTTTTTAAAATAAATAAACACTAGCCATAAAGCTGCAAGTTAACCCATTACTGACCTATAAGCTTATAGCTTTCTGGTTCCCATGGAGGAGGCTCTCTGGTAGCTGCATCAAACTCATAGTACAACAAACTGAATGTTTCCTTGCAGGACAGTGCATTCCCAGGAAACAAGGAACAATCTCGAATGGTGAACTTGATCTCAATGTAGATTCTGTTGGCGTTACCACGCTCCACAAATGGTGTCCATAGCCAGTTGTTCACATTGTTATAGGCAACATCACAGACAACATATGACCTCCAATTTATGCCCTTCTCAAAGTTGGTAAAGCTTTCTTCCACCCACTGAAGTTAAACAAAACAAAAAGGCTACTTGGTTGAGAAATTTCTTTTGATGAATTTGACTTTTATTAATATTTTGTTTGTAAAATGTATATAGTGTGTGTTTCTGATTAAAAATATATATATCCTATTCCCAATTGAGTTATACCTTAACACAACTACTCATGACTCAAGAAAATAAGAAAAAAAAAATGACCTATTAAAATCTTTCTATACAAGTACAGTCTAGATTTTCCTCTTGCATTATATCTTTTCCATATGTTTTATACTTATAAAACCTGCACACTAATTAATTATGTTTAAATCATTTGGGAAGGAATAATTAGGTACAATGTTCATAGCATACCAATATACACACAAAAAAAAACACATAGATCGGTAGTTAAGACCCAAAACACATACATACACAAATTACATATAATGATGTATTTGGTGTTTTAAGTCTTGCTAACAGTTTTGTATATCTCCATATTTATAGAATACAATGAGAAATGTAGAATTTAGAGGCTGTGTAGCAGCATTTCATGGGGCATTGTGGTAAATTATTTTGGTAAAAAAAAAATTCACTACACACAAGCCAATATTTTAACCATAACCTCATTTAATAGGTATAACAATTACACCATTCCAATTTGAAAGGAACTTTTTGTTTGTGGTGCATATTGAAATCTCTTCTACAACATTAATCAAAAATCAAAGTTGAGTTATATTTAACCTGCTTCAATGGTTGCATGGTCTATGGCGCTACTCTCATAATAGACTAGACTGTTGAAGACGAGATCGTGGTTCGATCCAGGTTTGGTGTACTGAGGGTTGTTTTCCCTATTTAATTTTACACTCTCCCTCCCTAAAAATGCGGGTACACTTCCTCTAAATGTAACCTTCTTAATCCCTAACACATTGGTGTAATTAGTACATAGGTGAACAATCCATGAGGGTACTAACATGTGGTAGGTACTAAGAGAGTTATATTTGTTTAAAGCAAATGTCATAATGCTTTTCTTGCACGCAATATTTCAAAAAGCTAAAAATAATAATAATAAAAATACTACTACAAAATAACATCCTACATATAAAGGGATGTTGATGTAACCAACTCCTGTAAACAAATGTTTTTTTAATTGCGTCTCACTATCGGTTTTGATTAAAGGCATAACATATAATATTGAGAAAAAAGTCTTTAGTATTATTTAACAAAACCCACTATTCATTTCTGGTGAATAAATAGATCATAAAACTAAAACAAATATAGAATTAGATATATTTTGATGATTCAATTTAAAGTAATATTAATAAAATGATAAACATATTTATAATAATGTTATATAGATTATTTTCATGTTTTCCATTGTAAATTTTACATGATAAACATTATTTGGAGTTAACATAATGTATTATTGATATATCTATTTGTCAATAAAAAGTCATTTTTAAGCTTTGAAAAATAGAGTTTATTATTTTAGGTGAGTATTTGTAAAATTTTAAGTTACTAGTATTGGCCATCATGATTTTTTCAAAATACATATTCATTTTTCCCTCCCACCCTGCAAACATAATCATAAAAGTGCCAAATAAGTCAGATATTTAAATAGTTTTACTACTTGACATAATGTTGTCTAAACTATTGTATCAACCAGCTATGTCAAATAGGACCACCAAATTTAACTTTGTGTGTTGTTAATTCAATTGATCCCTTACTTCATAACAAGAATATATTTTTTCATTAATGATGTTAAAAACAATTTGATACTAATTTTTACGTACACCACATTTACCCTGAAAGGTATCAAGCTTTACTAGACAGGTTACACTATGGTAAGGCTAATTAGATGGTGTCATGTTGTATCAGCCAAGGTAAGAGTGCTATTTTTCATGTGTGCATGTATGTATGTTATTTCAATATAGGTTTGGTGAAGAATATAGAGTTTAGAGTCATTAGCTATTGTTCCGTTTTATCAAACTTGGGATTTTTTTAGGAAACAAATTATGGAAAATTAAACTAAATACTTCATTGTCATCCCTTTAAATGATTTCATAAAAATAATAAAAGTACATCTGTACGGTGATAATACATAGATCTCAAGATCTCTCCAAGGTTTTGTGGAAGGTTAACACTATCCAAATTGGAATTCATGATACTAAGAGTAGCTATCACACTATTTATGCAAATTTCTAGGATCCTTAACACTAGCATAAGTAAACCCTGATTTTTATAGGAAGCCCACTTTAGACCACCAACATTTATTGAAAGTCAACAAAATTTGGAATTGTATAAATGTGTTTTATGAAGTTATCGAAAGCATCCAATAATACTTCATTAATGATCATTGTGTAATTTATATTTGAGTTATTAATTAAACAAACTAGAAATATAATGTAATTATTTTTATTCACACCATTGTGGCAACATGAACTTCCATTTTCAAATAACAGGCTTTCTATGAAAATCAAGGCAGTAAATATGCAGGTTTATATGTGAAATCTATTAAGAATTTGACTTTATAATAGTTCAGGGTGTCTACTAAGATAGAGAAACAAAAATTAGTGACTTTTTGGCGAGCTTTTATTAACACAAAATTCCTTCGGTAAATGGGAAAACATTATATAATGCATATATAGGAATAATGCACTCACAAGCAACATTAAACTTTAACTAGATGGTGAACGTTAACCGTGTACTTGGTATCACAGTAAAAACAATAAGGCAACTTGTGGCTAGCGTATGGCATCATGGGTAGTGGGTGACTTGACATTCAACACGTTCACATTGTTTCGATGCGCAGGAAATTCAAACAACAATATTTTTGTGAGTTTATGACTAATATATTGAAAATTTATGAATTTTCAGGGACTTTCATGACCTTAATTGGAATTGGTATCTTTTTCGTGACTTTAGTGACTTTCGTGACCCAGTAGACACCCTATATTTATATTAGTTTATGTTATCTATTATAGTTAAGTACAGTTTTAGCCGCATCCAAATATAATATTCTTTAAATTTAAAAATGACACTGGGACACAGGAATCAAACTTGGTACCTTTGACTTAGTACACTAATGCTGCTATTCACTGAGCTATTCAGGAGTCATCCCATGCCCAGAATCACTCTTCACTCATGTTTTAAACCTGAGTATTTTATAGTGTGTAAATGATCAGCTAATGTGAGTGATCAATTAAGAGTGAGCCATTAGATAACGCAGCCACCTTTGACTCAGGAGGACTTTTCCTGCTGCCAATAGTATGATGACAACTGTACAAATGTGTGTATCATGATGGACTAAAAATAGCCCAGCTATTATATAGTTGTTAAGCATGGTTATAGTCACATCTAACTAACATATTATTTAAATTGAAAAATGACACCTGTACACGGTATTGATTTCAATTTAAAGAATATGCTATTTAGATGCGGCTATAACTATATTTTGCTTTAAAAGATGGGCTATTTAATCCCTCATGATATGCATAATCATATAGGTGTCATTGTAATATTGGCAGCATAAAGCCCTCTCGAGTTGAAGGTGGCTGCGTTATCTGATAGCTCGCGATCTTAATTGATCGCTTATTTTAGCTGAACATTTCCACACATTCATCACAGACTCTGGATTAAAATATGAGTGAGGAATGACCCGAGGCAAAGGACGACTCCTGGATAGCTCAGTGATAATAGCATTGGCATACTAAGCCAAAGGTCTCAGGTTAGATTCCTATGGCCAGAATATCAATTTTAAATTTTAAGATTTGGATGTGGCTATAATCATTATAAACTATAACAGCTTGGCTATTTAATTCACTTAAATGTTAGTGGTTAAAATAATATTAAACCCCTCGTGGATTAAAAGTACTCATCATCTCCATGATGTGAGGTTATTATAACTCGACGAGTATGAGCCAAACTTATATTAAAAAAAGTTTTCACACCAAAAATTAAATAGTAAAATATTGTTCCAAAAAAGAAATCTCAAACAAATCCTAAAGGGCATAAACTAATAAGACCAATAAAAAGTCAAAATGGCATTGCTGCACAGGACTAATTGTGACACAAATGGCTCAAGAGACCTAGTTTGTATCGTCATTGATAACACAAAATATTTAATACAATTATTTAAAACCTCAGATTTTTATGGGTGGGTAAAATTCACATTAGATGAAGTGGTTGTCACATTGGTACAGTTGAATGGCTAATTTACTAACCCCTGGTGTGTTGGCCTGAGGTCCGTAAGGGTATCTTGTCCAATCAAGTGTAGGATCTTGGGTTGTATCCAAGAGAACCACTGAAAACATTACCAAATGCCACTCTGTCAAATATTAAACAAAATTTCGCTTTCTATATGAGATTTATTCTAGGCACTTACCTTTATTTATTTTTGAGGCCTGTTTGTTACAATATTAAGAAAAATATATTTAATTTGTATGCACTGAGACGTACCACCCTTCTTGCCCACCAGTAAAAAAGAATTTTGAGTATAATTATTTATTATTATTTTTTTATAATGTTACTGTATTATTTCTGTTCTAACACTTACATGAAAGGCTATCAATTACATGTCTTGTGAACATGAAATTAATTGATAAAATAGCATGTTCTTATAAACAAACATGGTTAGTTCAGAATTTCCAATGAGAAATTCGTTAATATACATGTAAAAAAATTATCACTATAAAAACTAGAGAATAACTGGTATAGAGTGCATCATTAGCAGATTTTTTTTCACTATTTAAAGCAAGCTTGTCAAAACTGGCGGCCCTCGACAGCACATTTTGTGTCCCACTACATATTAGAAAAGTTTTTTAAAAAATTACATCATCCAGGAGTTCCTTTAAACATGATCAGACTTAAGTTGTGTAAAATTTATTACAAGTATTATTTGCTGTACTGTTTATCAATCATTATAATACTTTTAAGGAAATATATTAATTACAAAAAAAAATTGTTAATACTGTATAGGCCTAATTTCAATGTATGCAAACTCTCTAGGCATATAAAATGAGGCGCTTAGCTAACTTAAGTTAGACAGCCCTGATTTAAACCAATGAGCTCTTGGGCTTGATTAAAGATTATAAAATGGAATATGCCAGAGAAGTAAGTGGAGGACTGATGGAACAATAGTTCTAGAAACTGTTATTAAAATAAAAGTAGCTCTGGTTAAGTTTCTCACATCTGGAACCAAACAAAGTTTTAAATGAGCACATTTGTCACCCCACTATAGGTACTGCAATCTTTCAATACTGAAGTCAGACTTGAGTGTCAAATGCAGCGGGCCCAGCTTTCCTTAACTTTTGGTACAATCATCAGTGAGAGACAATTGGAAAACCAATGCTTATGCCAACAGCTCTATCACCAATAGTAACAGGTGTATCCACACATACAATCAATCTGCAAACGTCTATTCTTCAACTAATGGAATAGACAGAGGCCTTGTGGTATTTGGCACTCTTCCCTAGGGATATCATCAATAGGCTCTGCCAATTGCTACAAGATGAACTCGGACCCATAAAAGCCCATTTAAAAGCCATATAGCATGGATGAGACATGTGAGATGTGGACCTCATTGAAGAATCAACATTGAACAGTGTATAATTAGACAAAATTTTTAGCCTGTGCAGGAAATCATGGTGGAAGCAGTGGCTCTGACCAGTAATACAGAAACGGATACATTCTACAAGCCATCTCCTGGCTTCAGGATCAAGAGGGACATACTTGATGTAGCACAGCTGCATTGGTCTTCAAGACCTTTAGTTCCAGCGACACCATCGATTTTTCTCTATGACCCTTTACATCAAGGCCAAACTGATAAAGACACCATCGATTTTTCTCTATGGCTTTTCACATAAAGGCCAAACTGACCAAGACACCACAAAATCACACTTTAATGAAGCTAGTATGATTTTAAGCATCTTCACAGACTGGGAAAGAATGCCCAACAGGACCCAAGAAGTGACAGTACAATGTCTCAACACACCATGTGTTTGGCTTGCTAGAGTGCCATGGTTGGAAGACAAAGCTATAAACTACTAGGGAACCTAGTGGTAGAAGCTTATAGTCTCAAAATGTTCAGACTCTACCTCTTTATCACCAGTTCCATCAGGGAAGAAATTAATGTCAATGAAAAGGAAGTGGTACAGGCCTCCTTGAGGACACATGATTTCCTGCTTTAAATAATACATAATATTTGATATAATTAGGAGAAATCTCACTTATATGTAAGGGAATGTCCCTATTTTAATAGGAAATTAATTTGATGGGTCCAGGCCTACTCCCTAACCCTCTTGTCTGCTGCCACCAGCCTCCCCTCCCTATAAATTTCACAAGGCTCAACTGAGGAGAAGAAAATCAGGAAGCCACACGGTTTGAACATAGTCCTACAAGTATGAATCAAACAATGCTCTTATATGGCAATTTAAATAAAAAGTGGTCTATTTGAGAATGTTTTACCTTTAAGTGTGGCCAATGGTTTACAATTTGCCTAAATGTCATACTTTAACTTTTTTTTAATCAGATGGGCTTCCATGTACCTGCTAGGATCTGGGTTTGTGGAACCAGGGAAGCATTTTGTTTCCTTGTAGATGTGTAAACTATAGGATGGCATTTACAGACACAGTACATTTTATCTGAGCCTGGCCAAGAGTTGGACTGGTATACAAAGTTGTGCTTCTTGACGGGGGCTAAAGGAATAGATGATAACGGGTTGAGGTCGGTCAGGAATGGGTTGTTTGTAAGTTAAACCTTGATATGGCATGAAATATAAGGAGTCCAAACACATAGAGGATTGATAATTGACTGGTTCTGACTTACTGGAGAGAAAGATTTAGGTTGCGGTAAATGGAGGAAGTGTGAAAGAGAGGGGAAAATATAATGCACAAACTTGTAATATATGCTGAAATGTCTAACATTGTATTTTGGACAGGAGCACATAATATAGGATTAAATTTTTACTAAATAAACTCCATTCACGGTAGGAATTACTCTCTGAAAGGTCTTTTTTCCTACCAAAATCCTACCAGATAAGAGATTTCTGGTAGGTAAAAAGGCCTTTCAGAAAACAATTCCTACGGTGAACAGACTTTAGAATATATTCACTCCATTTAATCCCATTAACTCTAACATGACCTATGAAAATATTTGTATGGTTACAATAATGATCCCAGTAACATTAAGTTCACTCTAAGGAGGCATTTGCATGTCATTAATATTCTTGGCATGTAGATTAGATAATAACTATGCTTATTTAGCTTTACAAAAGTCACATTAGAATTACCTTGTTCAGCTGAGGTAAAAAAGTGTGTGACCCATTGTGGCAGCAATATGAGGTACAGTAACAGCAACACAAGTGTTGGCACATGGAACTGCCCAACCATTGTCCCTGTCACTTCCTAAAGCTGCTCAGGAGAGTCAGTGCCACTCACCACATTATCCACCAGATGCTAACATAACCTTCATTCTGGCACCTCCATTTGCCTGAAAGTAAAATTTTCAAAAGAATGATCAAAAACTAATGCAGATTTAATATAGCATATTTCAGACTGTCTTTTGCTCACACTCACACTCACACACACACACACACACACACACACACACACAATATATATATATTTATTTTTATCACCATGTTTGAGTTACACGCGTGTATGATAATTACTTTAAAATAGTAGGGATGAGGAAAGAAGCATTTTAGAGGTACTGTACCCACATTTGCGTATAAGAGTGGGGAACCATTTAGTAAAAATCACCTTAAGACCTTACCATTATTCAAAAACCAACCTCCCTATCATTAGCAGGCCAGTCTAACAAGAGAGGGACATTTTAAAGTTTGACCATTTGGCAACTTAAGCAGGTTATACAGATAATTACTATGGCTCAAAAAATAATGTTGATTAATATCTAGTATATAACATTTATTTTTATTCCAACTTTTGAAAACATACCAATAAGAACATACTTTTATTTAGCTAACATTACATTATATTTTCTAAAGGCTCTCCTAATGAAAAGTGGATTGTAGTTCGGTGAGTGTGAACTATTGCAAGCCCTTGCAACATATTCAGTCATGGTAATAGGAGACAAACTATTGTACATATGAGCAGTGGCGCAGGAACTGGGGGGTTCAGGGAAAAATTTTATCCCCAAAAAAAATTGATGGGGGTAAAAATAATATTGTAAAACTTTGAGATAATGTAAACATCTTGTTGAGGCAAGATACAATGTTCACACTAAGTTAACATAATAAAAATAAAATGTGGTTGGAGCAAACACTGAAGAGATTTTAAAAATTTGCTAGTGATGCCAGCTACTTCAGAAAGAAGTTTTTCAATGCTTGGATGCATTAAAAACTATCTTCGCTCCACGATGAAGCAATGTAGACTAAATTCCCTAAGAGGCTCAACAAAAGTGAAATTGCAAAACTGGTTAGTGGTTTTATAGCTAGTAACAAATATAGGGCAAAGATGTATGGAAATCTACTTTAATTTTCAGTGTTTCATAATTTTTAGTTAAGCTGCATCAGATAAAATTTTTCTTAATATGTTTTGTTTGTATTAATTCTAATGTTTGGAATAACTAAAATAAATGAGAAAAATGCACAGTGGGACCATTAAATACTGGTATTCCTCGTTATACACGATCTCACTTTACCCGTTTTCACTATAATGTGATTCAAAGAAATAATAAAAATAATGCATGGTCAGCTGTAGTTTCTCAGTCATCCTGTGTGGTGGTGGTGGTGGTGTGACCTCGTGCACAAACATTACAATGAAGACAATGATCTTTACTGTATAGTTAGGTGTTAAGAGGGTGGTATTGACAACAATGGAGATGCAAGGGCAGAAGTTAAACAGTCCTGTATGAAGGGAGTTTGGAAAAATATTTGGCCTGAAGTCTCTGATTCTCATTATTATGATCCTGAACACATGGTTTCCAATTCAAGATATGACATTGTTGACATAGCAAGATGGTGGATTTGAGGACATAGACCAAGCAAATGTGGATCAATTGCTCCAATCCCACTCAAAAAACTCACCAATGAATATCTTCTGGAAATGGAGAGTGGCATAAATGATGAAGAGGAAGAGCCCTATGTTGTTGAGCCTATCAAACAACTTTCAACAAAACAATTTGCTGAATATTTTACGCACAATGACAGTGAAATTATAATCATTGAAGAGAATGACCCTAACATGGATAGAAGCACCAAAGTTGCCAGAGAGATCCAGAGTTCTTTGGTTTATTACAAATAACTCTATAGAGAGGAAAAATGCTGCCCATCAGTTGAGTCTTTACCATTTCATCAAAGAAGTTGAAAATCGTCAATCTAAAGACCCAGGGCCTTCACAACAGCAAAAGCTTACCATTCCAGGGCCTTCAAGAGAGCAGGAGCGTACCATCCAAGGGTCTTCCGAAAAGCTAAAGCCTACCGTCAAAGGGTCTTCAAGAGAGCAAGAGCCTACCGTCCCAGGACCTTCAGGCTAGCAAGAGCTTACCATCCTAGGGTCTTCATGCCAGCAAGAATTTAATGTCCCAGGGCATTCAAGAGATCAAGAACTTACCGTCCCAAGGCATTCAAGAGATCAAGAGCTTACCATCCAAGGACCTCAAGAGAGCAAGAGCCTATCGTTCTAAGGCCTTCAATGTCAGCAAGAGTTTACCGTCCTGGGGCCATCATGTCAGCAAGAGTTTACTGTCCTAGGGCCTTCATGTCAGCAAGAATTTACCGTCCTGGGGCTTTCATGTCAGCAAGAGTTTATCGTCCTGGGGCCTTCATGTCAGCAAGAGTTTACTGTCCTAGGGCCTTCATATGTCAGCAAGAGTTTACCGTCCAAGGGCCTTCATGTCAGCAAGAGTTTACCGTCCTAGGGTCTTCATGCCAGCAATAGATTACCGTTCCAAGGCCTTCAAGAAAGCAAGAGCTTACCGTGCAAGGGCCTTCAAGAGATCAAGAGTCTATCGTCCCAGGGCCTTCAAGAGAGCAAGAGCCTACCGTCTTAGGGCTTTCATACTAGCAAGAGCTTACCGTCTTAGGACCTTAATGCCAGCAAGAGCTTACCGACCCAGGGCCTTCAAGAGAGCAAGAGCTTACCGTCCAAGGGCCTCAAGAGAGCAAGAGTTGAGAGATGTATTTTTACATTTGGAGTCTCTTTATGTCTAGAGTAATTAACACCACAAACTAATGTGAACTTATTAACTAATTAAATTGAGACAAAATTGCCCTTAGGCCTACATAACATCCTTCCTTAACACTACATGTAACTTGTCTTAGTTTTGAAAAAAAATAACTAGACTAATCATAAAAAAAAAATTAGCATTTTTTACAAACTACACAGACCAACAACTATCCACAACAAATACCAACTTTCTGCAATATACATGGAGGATAATTATTATATTAAGTTTTCACAAGATTTTATCATGTCTTTATTTTGTCCTTCGATAACACAAGATTGTTTTATTTTTAGTTTTTTTAATACAATGCAAAATTTTTGCCATCAAGCTGAGAAAAAGTGTCACCTATTTGCTTCATGCTGACCCTGTTTTTTAATTTCCAATTTAGATAGTTTTGCTTTAATAAACAAAAAAACAGCTAAAAAGTGTTCTTCTGTAACACTCCCAATACTGTGGCGTTACCCTTATTTGTAAGATAACTTCAACCCAAATGCATTAATATTCACAAACACGCCCAGATTAAAAAAATGTCATTATGAATACCTACCCGGGAATTTCATTGTTGTATTACTAGTTATTAATTAACTAGAATGTATACTAAAATAGATATTCTTCCTCACACAATCTTGGTCCTAATATCTTCACCTATATTTTTTGTCTGTTTTTAACAAAGACGTATACATGCACACACAAATTAAATAGGCCTATTTCTTAAAATATTTACAAAGTAGTTTTGATAATAGGCCTATTTTTGAACAATATTACACATTCTAATTTTTACTTATTTTACATAGCCTAAGATACCAAATCAAACATCAGGGTGTCTACCTGACTATAGTTTTCAAGTTCCAGTTTATTTCCAGTATATTTTTTTTAAGAAATCCAGTATATATGAAAGGTACTCAGAGACAGACAATACCTATTTCAAAATCATAGAACGATAGAAAGTTAGGTTAGACCTAGGTCTGTCCTAGTTCAACATTTTTACATCAAGAATAAAGTGTATTGACGCATATATTCTAGTATATACTAAGGATGGAACCCTAGAACTACAAGGAATATTCATGGATTCAAGACTCAAATCATGAACCTTTTTTAAATAGGTACTAAGTTTGAGTTGTTTCTTTAATACACATACACATACAACACTACATTTTTGAATGACCTATACCACCGTTGACCTTGGTAGTCTTGAGGTGAAGTGCTCGCCACAGGACCCAATGTTTGTGGGTTCGAACCCAACAGAGGCCGAAGGCTTTTTCTTGGGCGAGAAAAAATCATAGATCAACATCCTTCGGAGGGAAGTAAAGCCGTCGGTTCCATGTGGCATGTAAAAGAACCATGGAAGGTATGAAAATACCTCTCCAGGCAAAATTGGTAGGTCATTTCACCTCACTCGTAAATTCATGAATAACTTATAAAGCTGATCACCACTTGAAGTGAATTGTTTAAGGTAGTCAGTAATTTCTTGCTTTGATACAAAGTCCAAGTAGTCTCTTTTTACAACATCAGCTTGCATGCTAGAAAGTTGTTTCTTGTCTAGTAGGACTTCTAATGCAGAAGTTATCGTATAGGTCCTAACAGATGGCTTGAGCATGACTGTGGGAGAGAGACAACTAGCACCCTTGACAATTTTGTAGGAGAGAGGACACTTATGTTAAAGATTGTTGCAAAGATCAACTAGGAATTTTTGACAATCTCCTCTGAGCTGAAGTATCTTAATGTCTTTAATTCCTTTCAAAGCTGCTGATGCTGCGAACCCAATATTTACAGTAGGGAGTGATTTCATGCTGGAGTGTTTCTTTAAATCAACAGCTAACAATTTTTTGGAAGAATTTGCTGAATTCATTACACCATATTCTACAATTCTGTTCATCAAGTGCTCAAGTAGTTTATTTAGATTTGCAAACATAAATGGCAATAGAGGTTGATTGCTCTGATATTCAGTGAGAAATTGCTCAACTCAAGTGATACTGAACGCATGAATCCCAACTTTGATGTCAGAAGTTCATCCTTCACAAAATTGCTTAATGTTTGAAAATTATCAGATTTTGGAGGATGCTTGTTAGAATAAAAATACTGTTTTAAATACGGCAGCATTGACGTTGCTCTCTCTAACTACCTTGAGTTTTCTAACCATCTAATAGAACAAAACTTCACGGAAAAGAGATGATACTGTTATTTTTTGATAGTCTGTACGGCTTGTTGGAAAATCTTTAAATATATAATATAGTGAGCGCAAAAACTGGTTAATAGCCCAACTAGAGTTAGCATGCGCTGTTTTGTAAGCACCATGGACAATGTGTAAAGAACAAGTTCCAAATTCCAGTAACTCAGGATCTTGCGGAGAATCTTCCTTCAAGTAACTTTTGAGATCACTTAAAAATTTGAGGTTTACATTTAGTCCATCCATGCAAACTTGAAGCATTTTTTTAAGATCCAAGCCCTCGTCATTTAGTGCAGATATAAAGTTCATTAATATATCTTGAGCTGTTGCATGGCCTAAAAAGCAAGATGTAAATATCTTGTATGAATTTCATTTTTACTCCAGAAGTGAATAACAACATAAAGTCTGAGTCGTATGAGCACAGTAGGACTATTTATGCTGTCATCTAATGAAATACAATAAAATGAGCATTGCTCAACTATATTCATAAGCTCGCTTTTGAAAAAAGGACCTAGTCCATACACGATGACATATCCAAGTTATCTTTATCCATGTGAAATTTCTGGGCAGTATCACTATCAGAAAACACTACTTTAAAAAGATCACTACAAGCAGAAAAACTTCTAGCAGAAGAATGTGTCATTACTTGATTAATAGCCCACAATATTTCAGCATGAGAAACTTCATCTTTGACAAGCAAGCTCTGAATAGAACAACTAGGTCTAGTTTCAGTTTCATAACTACTTCATGGTCATTAGCACTAAAATGTACATCTTCATGTAGGCCTACAGATGACACTTCATTTTTGACCGTAGGGACCAAGTCCAATATTATTTTGTCCCACTAGCAGCTTTCACTCTGTCATCATGCTTCTTTCCCTTGGCATGAGATCGGATTGAATTACCATGTTACTAATATCAAAGTTAGTTTTACACTTACAGTTACTTTTAACACAATCCACTTTTTGTAACCACAACCAATCTTTAAACACTGTACTGCCCAACCAATCATCTTTAAAAGAGGTTTTTCCTTTGAGTTTACTCATTTCTTCTTAAACACAAAGGTCACAAGATAAACAAGTGGGATCTGCAGAATACTCACACCAGGCCAAGGTTAGGAACGGTAGGTTTTCTTTTGGGCTGCTAGAGGGTAGGAGTGAGAGAGAGGGGGATGAAATGAAGAACACAACAAATACTGTACTATGCCAATGGAATGTCAAGGTCAGAAAGGTACAATAGTTTGAAGTGGTGTTCGAACTTGAGCAGTTACTATTAACTCATCACTCATAATGGTTACTGCTGGAAAAAAGTTTGGGGGGGGGGGGGGGAGGTTGGATGCTAGTGTAGTCAAAACAGTTGTTTCTTTCTCTAGTATGTAAGGGGGAGGGGGGGCTTAGTGTAGACACTGAGAATAGAAAGGTCAGCAAGTGAGGCAAACATCCCCACTGCAAGGCCATCTACAAGGTCAACTAATTGTCTGGCAAACAAGATAGACCAGAGGGGGAATAAATGAGGGGTGGTCAAAATATAACTATCAATAGTCCAAATAATATCAGGGGTCTCAAAATGCTTAAGCCAACATTTCACTCAATGTAAAAAGGCTGAATATTTTTCCAGTATCCATTCAAAATTCCAGTATTTCCAGTATCAAAAATAAAATCGAGTATATTTCCAGTATTTCCAGTATTGGTAGACACCCTGAACATTTAATAATAACCTTACAAGGAAATTATTTTATTTTTATAACATTTAGACAACTCAATTAACGGCTGGAGGGCTTGTCGTGCTGACTTCATGACACCCTCTATTCGCAAATGTTGGCACTATCATCGCTAAAGGCAGCGGCCACTCGATTGGTATAACTCACTCGCGGGCTCATTCCGTGGAGTTTTTTTTTTAGATAACTCAATTTTTTTAATCTAAAAGTAGACATACTAGACAAACAAGTAGTTTGATCCATGATCCCTTACAATATGACATCTTATTCAACCAAAGTCAAAACGTTTATTTTGTGAATATATATTGTTTTAGCACAGCAGTTTACCAGCCATTGAATTTATAAGCAGTGTACCCACATTTGTGTGGAGGGAGAGGGGGAGAACCATTTAGGTAAAACCACCCTAAGTACACCCAAAAAGCAGGTTTTGTAAATAATAATTGAGATTCAAATTTATTAGTGAATGAAATTGTAGTAAGGTTAGATCCAATCAGCCAAGAATGCCTATTACCTTAATGAAGGTTGGGTTAAGCTGGGTTAGAAAGGAACCTAATAGGAAAAAAAAATTTGAATTATTTAGCCTTAAAATATATATTAGATTACTTTATTTTATCATATGATTTCCGGTCTATGACTTACTGTGGGTGTGTCTGCTCAGATCTTTACAACTGGTATGTTTTCAACTAAGTTATAATGGAGTCTTGTATGAATAAGTTGCTGTATGTAAAATCATTTGGATGTATAAAGGTATTTTTGTTTGGATGAGAAAACTGTAGTTAACCATTTAGCCTACAAGAAAGATTTTTAAACAGGACAAAGATACAATGTGCTTCATTTGCAAGTTGGGTTTGGTACAGAAAAAAAGGTGAAATGTGGTCGTTATTGACGATTATTGTGGCTTTCTAAAGAAAGTAGTTTGAGGTGTGTCATGTGTTTGTGACTGGGACGCATGGCCTACAGGCCATCTTAAAAGAAAATGGCAAGTTTTTTTTATTTTTTCCTTTCCTTCAAATCGATGCCTGTCATTTTTCATTAGTAGAATATATGATAGGCCTAAAACATGATTTTGTTTGTAAAAATAGTGCCTAAAATGGGTGATATTCTATTGTGTGAGCAGTCCCCATTAGGTTTATGTGTATGAACGTTTACCACACAACGTAATCCTGTGGTGGATGTGAGTTGGCCTAGATTTTTAATTGTAGGCCTATTATTATTAAGTGTTCTGTCTTACATCAACTCAATTCCTTTTGTCAATGAATTTAGTTAAGACAACCAATATGCCCTCCTCTGCCTCTTCCTTCAGCTCCTAGAATTTTCTTCTTTCCTTTAAGTTGTCTAGTATTTAAATCCTTCTTCCTAAGTTCCTCTTTCTTTTTCCTTTCCTTCAATGACGTTTAATTGTATAGGCCTACTTAATACAATAAAATATACTTACTCTATGGCAATAGGAGCTCGAAAGTTCATTGTCGCACTTATAAAAGTATGTCACCTATCCTTATCTTGAGCTAAGATAGTTCTATCCAGTCCTCATTAGGGCCCTACACCTTATCTCTTCCAGGTCCATTCTAATGTTAACCTCCCATCTGCATCTAGGTCGTCCCAATGAGTTTGCCATTTAGTACCGTGAACAAGGTTCTAGAATCTCCCATTCGTGTACCATTATCTACGAGAATTGATTAGGCCTATCCTAACAATGTCTTGTGATGAGTATGGGGTAACTCATCATTATGTAACCTCACCCCGCTTTGGTGGCCGTGTGGTCTAACTCGCTACTCTAGCGTTGGACTAGACTGACGAATACAGGGAGATCGGGGATCGATCCCGGTCGGGTGCAATGAGGGTGGTTTTCCACTCTCCCTCCACACAAATGGAGATGCATTTCCTCTAAATCAAACCTTACTAATCCCAAAACAATTAGTATAATTATTAGGGCCTACAAAGGTATATAACTCGAATGGGTAGTAGGCCTAAAACACAGTGCTAAAAAAAATCAAATATTATCTAACCTCCTCCAGTCCCCAGTAGCCTCATCCCTTTGTGGAACAACTATCTTCCTAAGCACCGTGTTTTCTAGCACCCTAAATTTGTTTTCACCATGTAAGGTCAGAGACAATGTTTTGCACCCATAGAGAACCGGTAAAATTTTTGTTTTGTATATTCTGATCTACATTCCTTGAAAGCAGGCGAGATGTCAACAATTTATTGACCAAGTAGTAGAATGCATTTCCAGAGAATATTTTTTTTCTAATTTCCAATCTAATATCGTTATTGTTAGTTAAAATGGTTCCTAAATATTTAAACTCATTAACCCTGTCAAGTGATAGTTGTTGGCAGTACAGTACTCTAAATTATCGGTCCTAATCTGTGTTCTCTGTGTGATCATATGTACTAAGTATTTTCAGAATTCACTTCTAAACCTTCCTCACTAGCTTCTAGTAAATTTCTGCATTTCTTGTAACACCTTCTTACTACTACCCAACAAAGCTTGTGTCCCAATATGATGGCCTATATTTAAGTTAGGTTACAAAGGCCGTGTCTGAATAGTTTGTCCCCTACGCACTTGTGCACTTTACTGCGCACTTTAATAAAACAAGTTTCTGGCGCCCCTAAGTACATAGGGTGCATGATAGTTTTCGGACATCAATGTACAGCTAGAGCCATCTGGTGGCTAATTCTGAAACATGCGTTTCCATTGCAACGATAATGAATTTTGATAGTGTTTTGTCAATGGTGACTTTTTTTAAGGCGCAAATTCATATTTATCATTTATCTTCCTTAATTCTACGAACCTTAAGATTTGTTCTACTTCCCCTGTAAAGAATAAAATCAATTGTATACCGTTGATGATATTTTATAATAATCATAATAAAAAAAGAGCATTATAATCAAAAGTAGACAAAAGTAAAATGAGGTTAAGCTATGGTTTTTATTTATTTAACCCCTTTATTATGTTATTGTTAAAAAACGTATTTGGAAAACGTGCGCCAAAAATGGTCAATCCTATCCCAGTTTTATAAACTTTAAAATTTTTGGGAAGCTGACAAACTAGGCCTAACTTACATTAATATCAAGTTGTTTTAAAGCATGTAAAAATATTGCCAGATAAATACATAGGCCTATAGGAATTCAAAAATAAATTACTTAATTTACATGTTGATCTCTTGTTTTTAAACATTTTTCCGGAATGAGTGAATGCTGAATAAACAAAGAAATTAAAGCTACGCGCAAAAAGGACCGTGATGTACGCAGGGATGCCAAAGAGCATGTCAAACATGTTTGCATTTGTAGAGAAATTGTTAAATATATACGTATATTATATAAATATATATTGCCCTAATTGATTTACTTATATATGTAAAGTATTATTCTCAAACAAATTTTACTGAAGATCTTTTAACTCGTAAATAAAGTTCCTTTTGATAGAGATTTTCACATTAGATAGAGAAATTTAACCGTTTAACTTCATGTATATAAACAAAGAACAAACCATACTAGTTTTATTTAACATTATGTGAATGTTTTATTCCATTTTCACAAAATATATATTACTTTCATTCAATATAAAAAGCTAATTTAACTAAAGTGCGCGATAAAGGGCAAGTCGTATGTGCCCCTTAGTAAAGTGCGCCATAAGGGGTGCAATTGTACACTTTAAGAGAATTCAGACACCATCAAAAATCACTTCCGGCCTTTCAGCCGACGCCATTGCAACTTTAAAGTGCACATGGCTCCCAAGGGCCCTTAGACGGACTATTCAGACACGGCCAAAGAAAAAATATTTCTATCATTAAGTATAGGCCTACCACAAGTGTATTATCACTAGCACAATTCTTGATGATTCGATTGCCAATAAGTTAATGAATTTTGAAATTGTTATGTTTCATAGAAAACCTACTTCAGACATTCAGAAGAAGCTAAGTTACTGCTCTTTTTAGTGAAAGAATTAGTAAGTACCAGAATAGGACTAAATTTAGATTATGCCTACTGTTCAAGCACAATAAAAGTGATGTCAAGGGTGCCTAAGTAGGCGCTATGCATACTGCACATTTAAGCCTACCAAGGAAAAGGGCATGAAACTGTTCCAATGTTGTTGAAAAAATAAATATATATACCACGTAAGTTCAGTTTTAAGAAACCAGTCGCACAAGTGAGAGCACTGTCATTAGCCTACTTAAATTGGACTCCAATTAAGTCAGAGCAGAGGTTAAATGCAACTTACCATTTTAGAATGAGGATGAATTCTTTAAATTCAAAGTTACTTCTACTATTAGGTCCAACATAGGTAGTTATAATATACATTTGTATTTATAAATTAAAATGATTATTATATAATTTTGTTGATAATTTACACAAGGATTTAAAACGTCAGTATATATAATATATCAACACTTCATGTTATGACAAGTGTCAAATAGTTTTCACTAAGTATTGACGCCATTTTGTTGCAACTTGACAAACACTGATTTTACATTAGTGGTGGTTGCACTGAATTTAAAACGTTTATCCCACTTTTGTGTATTGGATGGCTATGTAAAATGTCTACATTTCACCAAATGATGTGTGACATATCCATACAAGTGACAAAGGTTTATTCACCGTCATAGATAATGTGTGTTCACTTTCTAAATTAAATGTAAGCACGTGAAATGATAAATTTACTCTTTTTAGCTGGCGAAAGTATACTAAACATGTTTATAAAATATATCAATAATATGTGGATGAAATTAAAATATATTATTGCTAAAAATAATTAAAATTTGTACTAAGGACTATTAAAATTGTTCGTTTTGTCTTTAGCCATAACTATAAGACAGCACAAGTCACCACAGATCAAATAACAGCATATCTTTTGTGTAGATTCTAGTTACACTTTTTGTCGTGGGCCATTGACCATAGAGGTGCTGCAACCTATTAATATTCCCATTCCTCTGTTATTGTCAAAGAAAGTCTGATTTGGTATTACTTTAACCCGAATAGATTGTATTATGGCCTAAATTAGCAAATACATTGTTACTATGAGATAACTAAAAATATAAGTTTACCAATAATACTGAAGACTTTTAGTATAGTCGTCATAATTTTAATTTACCACAGATTTACTACAAAAATATCATAATTAATTATGTAAATGAATATATATATATAATAAATTGTTTAGCTTTCTAAATTGAATACCAATATAAATCAACATCATGATGGATTTAATTATGAAAGTTTGGATGGAATTGTTCCAGGGACGTTTTAAGAAAATGTGAGGCACAGGGCACGGCAGTTTTTCAATTTTAGGACAAAACCGTTATAATATATTGATATGTACTTGTTATTTATGTTACTTAATAATTTCTAATGTTTTATGGAATAATTATCAACCCATTAATTTACTGTACTTTATTAGATGCAAACGATCAATCCAATTAAGCAAACAAAATTAAATTCCTTTTTACACCATTGCACTGTTAGTTGTCTGTAGACCAACAGCGGTAGCACGATGGTGGCTTATTTTACTGTAGTGCAGCTCATTACTCGAATAACGTAAATCTTAAATAATTATAAAATAATTTTGCTCATGTCACTGTCATTTGCCATAGTGAGGGTGCGCAATGTGTGGAGGTGGCCATGTTATAGAAGAATGTCTATAAATAACCCCAAAATGCATTAATTGTGGGTGCTAAGAATAAAAAAAAAATTGGACTGTACTTTTTTATTTTGTCGTTTGTTGAATATAGTTTTGTTAAGTTTGAAGTCTGTATTCTGTATTGACCTTTGTCTACCTTTGATTATACAATATTGAGCTATGTGTTAAATTTGCGTTTTAATAATGTGTTGGGTCAAAAACAAAATAAGAATATTGTCTTATGAAGGCTATGGGCATAGATGTTGTTAATTTGTGCTTTGTTTTGTAAACATCTTTTGTTGTAAGACATTGTGAATCAATATATTAAGCTGGATAAAAGGGAAATTCGGTAAATTTCTTATAATTTCTCAATAGTGGGGGTCTCATTTGGCCACCGATTGAGTGTGTCCCGAATGGATGTGACAAAGTCCAATTAAATAGATTATGGCTCGTCACAATTTATCGTAATGGGAAGCCGGTCAGGCTGTAGACCACAACTTTCAACGATAACAGACAAAATTTAGAAGTTGTTGAGGGATGTGAGAAACTTTAGCAGCCATAATCGTAGCACTGCTAGGATCAAAGCAAGTAATGGTGTTCAAGGAAACTTTGTCTTAGTTGGCTATATGTTGCTTTTATTATGGCTAGTTATTTAAATATGTTACAATGGAATTCTAGAAAAATCAGGATGGAAAAGCCTGACCTTGAGAAAATATTTTTTTATCGTTATATCCATATCGTACGTTGAATGAAACTTGGCTCAAGTACCAGGATAATTTTGCTATAAATAATGTTAATATTTATAGGTCTGATAGACCCGCCCAGGCGGGAGGTGTTGCGCTGTTACTTAGGTCAGACATTTGATTTAATTGAAATAACATCAGGATATTTTCAATATCCTTTGGAGTTGTATGGCTAAACAAAATTTCCGCAGATAGTACATTTTCACTTGTAGCTTTGTACAACCCTGCATAAAATAATTTTGATACAAATTTATGGGAACAATTTTTCAGTGGAATATCTTCCCCGGTTATCATCTGCGTGGACATAAAATGCAAATCATGGGCTATGGGGCCCCCTTACATAGATCCTTGTGGGATAGAGATTCATGAAACTTTGGGGGTGTTACTTCTTGATATTTTAAATAATACAGGGACGTTTACGCAACTTAACATACTTCCGTATCCTAATAAGTGCTCAGATGTTAATTTGGCAGCCTCTAGTTTTGCGCCACACATAAATTAGGATACGATTGGTAACTCCACGGGCAGCGGTAATTTGCCAAATATTTTGGAAATAGATTTTCAGGTCCCAATTTTTTTCTGGATAGGTCAAACAACAATAAAAAGCTAATTGGGAATTATATTCGACAAAATTGGAGTTCACAGTTCTTAACTTAGTGGTGGGCCGTGATTCTTTAGTACGGTGTGTTAACTTTGTTGATGTTCTACAGAGCTCAGCTAACTTGGCAGTGCCAACCTCACACAATGGAGGTCATAGGAGAGTTTAACGTTGCCCATGGTGGGCAGAGGCGTTTTTTTAAATCGATCGATCAAAAGAGGTTAAGCCATTATTATCTGCTTTAAGATAAAAATTTTTACCTGATAGATTATTGAGGTTACTCTCGCAGGACATCTGTTACGTGGCGAAATTTGTTACCTGCGAAACATGATTATTGGCATTCATATTGTAAGTCTCTTTATTATTATTATTATTATTATTATTATTATTATTATTAATTAATCCTTTATTAATTGCTAATGAGTTTGGGACCTACTTTCATTCCGTTTATAGTTCAGCTACTCCTGTTTTACCCTGCTCCGTTATTGAAACTAGCGCGCCCTTGTATCCATGCCACATTACACCCTTGGATGTTGCTAATGCTATTAAAAAATTGAGTTCTTCTAGATGTGCCGGGACAGATGGAATTCCAAGTTTTATTGTTAAAGGCTGTGCCAGCATTTTCAGCCCTTTGTTAGCCTATATCTTTAACATTAGCCTGTCAAATGAAACTTTTCCTCGTACATGGAAACAATCTGTTGTCATACCTATCTATAAAAAGGGGTTAAAAACAAATGTTTGTAATTATAGACCAATCTCTCTCTTAAACACTTTCTCCAAAGTATTCGAGAAAATCATACATGAGCATACTTTTCACCACCTTAAAAATAAATTTTCAGATAATCAACATGGCTTTATAAAAAAATAAATCTACTGTAACTAATTTAGTAGAATTTCTTGGGCATGTTGCCCCTCAAGTCTCTGCCCAAGGTCAGGTTGATGCTATTTATTTTGACCAAAGTAAGGCATTTGACTTATGTCAGCATAATATTATTCTCGCTAAACTTGGTAATTTTGGACTTTCTCACTCATATGTAAATTGGTTCAGCAGTTATTTGCATGAAAGATCATTCATTATTAAAATTGATTCACACAGCTCAAATACATTTTTAGCACCCTGTGGCATACCACAGGGGTCTAATTTAGGTCCTCTTCTCTTTAATGTATTTATTGATGACATTGGTAAATATTTGAACTCTTCTAGTTATTTACTCTTTGCTGATGATGTAAAATTATTTAAAACTATCAATTCAATTGCAGATTGTATAGATTTACAAAATGATGTAAATGGTATTCTACAATGGTCTTTGGAAAATGGAATGTCTATCAATAAATCTAAGACCAAATCTATATCTTTCACTAGGAAAACTAATCCTTTCTTTTTTACTTATAAATTGGGCAGTGACAACATAGTTCGCACCCTTTGTATTAATGATCTTGGTGTCCTCCTGGATAACAAACTTTATTTCCACTATCATGTTGACCATGTCATTTCCCAGTCATTGAAACTACTTGGGCTAATTAAATTTATTACTTCATCATTTAAGAAAATTGACTGTTTTTTTATGTCTGTATTATGCCCTGGTTAGATCTAAGTTAGAATATGCTACTGTTGCTTGGAATTCAATTACCTTAACTGACTGTCTTAGGTTAGAAAACGTTCAAAGAAAATTTGTTGCTGCATGCTATGATAAATACTTTAGTAACCGGATTTATTATGATTATGATAGAATTCGAAACCTATTAGGGCTCCAAACTCTCTTCTCGCGTAGACTTTATTGTGATGCCCTTTTTGTTTTTAATATTTTCAATAACATAATTTCTTGTAAATTTGCCCTTGATCATGTAGGCGTTCTTATCCCTTCTCGGGCTTCTCGTAATCAAAAATTATTTTTTCTTAATAGCTCTTACAAGGTAAGCCCTATAGGTCGTTGTATCCATAGTGCCAATTCTAGATTTGTCGAATTCGACTTTTATCATAAAAGGAAAGCTAAACTCAGAGAGTTATTTAAGGATATCCCATATCAATAATTTATCTTGTAGAGGTTCTGCCTATATTATTTAATACTATTTAAGTTTACATTGTTTAAGTTTACAATATTCTGATCTATTTTTTGCATAATGTTACTGCTTTTAACCACTATTTGGTTATTTATTTTTAAGGTTACTTTTTATTCTTATCATTATTAACTACTTTTTTGTCTCGTGGTTGTTTATCGGTATATGGCATTATTTGGCCATTTTTTTGTCTATCATGTTTTCTTATGTAAATGTATGTATTGTAGGGTATGTACTTGTGTGCTTTTCAGTGCTGGCCTGTTATAGGTCTTACGACTGTTGGTCGGCACTATAATAAAGGAAATTGAAATTGAAATTATTATTATTATTAGTAGTAGTAGTAGTAGTAGTAGTAGTAGTAGTATTAGTAGTAGTATTATTATTACTATTATTATTTGGTGTTCTGTCCTACGTCAGGTCCATTACTTTTATCAGTGAACTTAGACCGCCAATGCACCCTGTCCTCTGACTTCTCCTTTGGCTCCCAGAATTTTCTTCTTTCCTTCAAATCATCCAATATTTGAATCCTCCTTCTTCCTAAACTCCTCTTTCCCTTAACCTTTCCTTCCATGACGTCGTGCGGAAGACAGTTCTTCCTAAGGATGTGTCCGATACAATTTGCTTTGCGGTGAAAAATCAAATTCAAAATAGTTCTCTTCTCACCCACTCTTCTTAGGACCTCTTCATTTGTCACCCTGTCTGTCCATCTAATCTTCTAAAGTCTTCTCCAGCACCACATTCTAAAGCTATCCAAGTATTTCTTTTCCATCTTCTTAAGAGTCCAAGTTTCTGCTCCATAGAGTACGATGCTCCAAATGTAACATTTTAACAGTTTCTTCCTTAGTTCCAAACTCAACTTGCTGGTCAGCAGTAACCGCTTCTTTTGAAAGCTTCCTTGGCCATGGCGATTCTGGACCTAATTTCATCTTCTCTCTATCTCCACTAGCCGGTCCATCATTTTATGCAACTCTTCTTTATTTCTGGCCAGCATTGCTAGATCATCTGCATATTTTATTGTGTTGATGACGGGTTAACTTATACTGAAATTGACATCCCTCTAGGGCTTCCCTGACCAGCCAATCACCATACAAGTTGAACAGACTAGGTGAAAAAAAGCATCCCTGTCTCACTCCTCTTCCTATCTCTACGCTGTTGGTCTCTCCATCATTCAGCCTCACCCTCACTCGCTGTCCTAGGTACAGAATTGTAATCAGCCTTCTGTCCCTCCAGTTGATGCCGCTCTTCTTAAGTATTTCCATTAGTTTCGTCCATTGCAATCTACCGAACGCCTTTTTCCAGTCAATGAAACCAATGTAGACTTCTTCCTTGACTTCCAGCATTCTTTATGAAATTATTCTCGGCACACCGATGACATCTCTGGTTCCTTTTCTGAATCCAAATTGGTATTCTTTCATCACACTTTCTATTTTATGTTCCAGTCACCTGTTGAGTATTATTGCCACGATCTTCCCCACATGAGAGATGAGGCTGATGGTCCTAGGTCACTGCATTTCTTGGCTTGTTTATCTTTCTTTAGGGCCACCTTGGTTACGTCTAGAAAGTCCTTGTGTGGGCATTTCTCCTGTTTCTTAGATCTTATTTATAAGTATTTTGAGCTCTTAATTCGTTGTTTCCTATTTCCTTCAGCAGATCATCTGGTATATCATTATCTCCAGCAGCTCTCCTTCTTCACATATTCTTTATGGCTATCTCCACTTCACTATTTAAAATTATGTCTCCGTTTCGGTCTTTTTATACCTCGTCTTCTGCTTCATTCTCCAGGTTCTCTAGTCGATATTCCTTTTCATACAGTTTCCAAATCCTAAGAACTTCTTTATGATCCGTCACCATCTAACCTATGGGGTCTTATATTCCTTTTGTTCGAACATCTTTTTTTTTTTCATTCCCTCCCAGTCCCTTTGTTTTCTGGTACATGAGATTATACCTTCCTTTTCATTTGAATGATCTCATCGCGTGTCTTCTCTATAGTATTTCCTAGCTTTGTCTGTTCATCTTCTAAACTCGTTGTTTAGCCTCATTTATTCTTCTTTGTTGACGTTTTTCCATTTCCTTCTTTCTTACATTTTCTGAAGCATTTTTGTTGTTACCCAGGGCTTTCGTACAGCCCTCTTCACTTTTCCAACATTCATTCAGTACCTTCAAAATAATATTCTCTTCACCATCCCACTTCCTTCTCCGATTAATGAATAGTCAAGAAAAATATTTCCATAAAAGCACCACGTCTTGTGGAAAAACACTGTTTATGTAAAATATACGCCACATCTGGCGTATCTGAGATTATGTTTGTACAATGGTAGGTAAAGTTATACTTAGCCTACTCAACCCAATAGAGTTATTAAAGTTTTACCTATAAATCCTACATAACTGATGTCGACCTAGGTGGTCTTGGGGTAAAGTGCTCGCCTCAAGACCCGATGGTCGTGGGATAAAACCCTGCCTACTTGAACGATAAAAATCCGCAGCACAGCTTCCGTTGGAGAAGAAGTAAAGCCGTTGATACCAAGTCGAGTGTAGACTGTAAAAGAACCCAGCAAGATATGTGAAAATAACTTTACCGGCAAAATTGGAAGGCCCTTACACTTTCGTTCATATAAATGCTCGTGTGCTGATATAATCAGATAGTTCAGAAAGTGCATGCTAAATATCTAAAATAAATATTTTCAAAAAATACTTAGCTGATGTCTTAATGTAATTGGAAGAGATAATTTACATACAAATTCTACAATAGGATATATTTATTTAAATCAATTATTTTCAAATTTGAAAACCTGTACCACCAACTTAACAATATTAGGTACGTTTTTAGTTGTCAGCTCGTGATGACCCTACCAGATTGCGCTAACTTAGTTGCAGTGCATCTTAAGCCGGGATCACGATCAACTTAACATTAAGATAATGTAACGTTCGATTAATTTTCACGTAGCGTAAATGAACACAGTGTGTGAGCAGGTTTAACGTAAATCAACTCGAACAAAATACAGACAATAAATTTGTTGAATGATATGAAAACAAATTGTTCACTAAAATGTAACCCAAGCATTTAGTGCTGATTAGGCTATAAATATTAGAGTTAGAAGCTTAATACCGAATATACTAAATAGAGTGTAACAAAAGGCTTTCGTTTTAGAGTTCATGAGATAAGATCGGACCATACCAAAGAAGTCATCTGTATACCACTAACAAACAAATGAAGTAATAAATTGCCCTATTGACGTTGCTTGCAACATTATTGGTTGGCTAGCTATAACACGCGGTAGTCTTTACTTAATGTTCACCTAACGTGAAAGCTCTCCCCTGGACAACTCTTAAGTTAAGTGAACGTTAAGTTAACTTTATCGTGATGAAGTCAATTTAAAAAGACGAGGAGAACCTTTATGTTACGTAACGTTACATTACGTGAACGTTAGGTTGATTGTGATTCCAGCATTAGGGGTTGACGGATCGAGACCAGACTGTCTGGGGGAAAAAAGACAGGGAAAGGGGGGGTCATGATTTACTACGTCATCGACCATGGAGGGTGCCACTGACGTCCCAAATCCCTGCTCGGATAAGCGAGAAGTGTACATCAGTGGTTTGAGAGGCTCTCTTCTAGCCCCCCCCTCCCCTATAGTAGTGTCTCCACACGTAACTCTAAAAACCCTTATTTGGTTTACCAATATACTTTTCCCCCCCACTAATATTAATAATATGTCTTTTCTTTGTTGCAAAACCCTCGCGAAATGCAACAATCCGTTTGTTTTAATTTCAGAAACCCACGTGGTGTGACCATTTGGTCGGTACATGATTTAATTTGCTCTCGTGCTCCCCTTCAGGAAGCATCAGAGCATGCTAATATGCTTCTGCTTCTGGATGCGTATAACCCGAACGGGTAGTAAGATGCGGTGCTAATAATAATAATAATTCTGCTTCTGGGGGTTATGCCCAAGTTGTGCAGGAAGATTTTTAATACTAATCTATGGTGGATGGTAGATCGAGAGGGAAGCAATTGGATTCCAACTGCGGGCTTGAGGAGGGAGAAGGTGGAGATAAGTATACAATTTAGGGATGTACAGTACATCAAGTAAGAAACATTGTTTTCTCTGTTGGTAGTGTAACATTGACGAGAAAAGAACATCGTCTGTAAAACACTGGGTTTATTGAATTTAAAAAAAAAGCTTAAAAGTTCAAACATTGATTAGTTTCTTATAAATCCATTAAACAGCTGTAACTGATGTGTATTTGTAATAAATGAATTTGAAACTTAAATATCAATTCAAACAAATTGTATTCACAAATAGATTTCAATTAATAAAACATACTATTTTTAAAACACATAGCTAAATGTAGCGAATGTAGCGGTATCTCTTGCATAGGAACGAAACATCATTGGTTGAAAATAATCGACCAACAAACATTGACGAAGGAAACAACGAGCTTCGAACCTTTGACAGTGTGGAAGTAGGGTGAGTATGCACCTATGGTGGAGAGGGGGGGGAGGGCGGGGGAGTAGGCAAAACATGCAACACGCCACACAAACCACAGACGTCCTGCTACCATTGTGTAGCTTTCAATGAGATGTGAATCCACTTCCTCAGTAGAGATGCCTCTGCGCTATCAATATCATAGCATTTTCAGCGCCAACAACTATATCTTTGAAAGAGTCAGCAATTCGTTATGGGTACCTTTTGTCAGGAAATTAAATGCCTGCAACTAGTCCAAATTTACACCACACCCCACTTGCTATGTGAGTTGCCTCCCCCCCAGGTGCATACAGTGGTAACTTTGATGTCTTGATGTGACGCCATTGACGTCGCTGACCTCAAGTTAATAACGTGTAAATACTTGTCTTGTCCTTTTTTTTTACCTGTGGATATGAATAACCCTGTATAAATATAGAAAAGTGAGTACCAAATAAATGAAAAATTATGGGATCTTTATTATTTATTACAAAAATGTTTATTTTATGAATGTCTATCATATTAATCACAATCCTTTCCCTTGTTTTTACTTTCTCTCTATCTTACAGGTAGAGAAAGTATGGTGATCGTCAAAAAAAACGAACTCGAGATTTTGATGAATATTGACGTTTCATGACTCCTTGAATCCGAAAAAGTGGTTTTTGAATTTCCGTCTGTCTGTCTGTCTGTACCTCCAACTAGAGCCTAAACTATTTTACCGATTGAGCTAAAACTTGATATCTAGGGTTTTCATAGGGTTCCCCCGAGGAGTTTTTGGAATTGGATATCTACCCCTAAAATTAAGGGTAGTTTACTGAAGGGAAAAAAGAGAAAAAGTCGATTTTCTCAAAATCGGCTCTAACGATTTTGATTAAATTTCATTTATAAACATTAATAAATATTCCAAACAAAATGGCTACTCTCAATATTTCGGCAAAATGGATTTAAGGGCTCCGGTCTGATGCATAAATTAACATTTTTTATAATAGCTCCGAAACTATTTGAGATATGAAATTACTTAGCATTACAAATATGTATAAATATTTATAATACACATATTTTATTCAAAACATATTTTAATAAAATCAATGATTTTCAATATATACGCAATTATATATATTTTTTTAACTTTTTGGACATTAAAGTTTAAGTATTGCGACCGTAAAAAAAACTAACCTGAAATGTTGATGGATATCGACGTCTTATGACCCCCCGAACCCTAAAAAATAGTCTTTGCAATGCCGTCTGTGTGTCTATTAAAACTTAAAATTAAGCGTAGTTTTATAAAGGGCGAAAAGAGAAAAAGTCGGTTTTCTCAAAATCTGCTTAAACGATTTTGATTAAAATTTGTATCTAGGCGTTGATTAAGATTAGAAATAAACTGGCTATTTTCATTTTCCTATGAAAATGATTTTTAGGGTACTTTACAGAAGAGTTAATTTCCGTATCTCCACAACTATTTGAGAAACTAAACAACTTATCATTGCAAAATTGTAGGACTATTAGAAATAAAAAACCTTTATTTGACATATATTTTTATAAAAGCAACAGTTTCTGAGATATTTGCAAATATACTAATACAATTTTGTGAGCTTTAGTTGTAAACATATACTACTTAAGTCTTAACGCAATAATTTTCCAATACCATAGAGTAATTAAATATAAGTAAGTATAAAAAAAAAGTATGTTATTTTTCCTTAAAGCTTTTAGGAGAAATGTTTGCACAGCAATGATCTACCTCCATTTTAGACTCAATAGTCAATATTTACATTTTTTATTGGTCAAAATGTATAAATGAATATTTAAATATCAATGCGATGACTTGAAGATGTGCAACACCTTACAAAATGTTAAAATTTTTACCAGAAATCGAAATTTTAATACGAAGTGTTGACCCTTGTGGACCCAATATTAATCTTTTTTATAAATTTTAGGATTCCTTAGATTTCTTTCTACTTCCCTCCATTCATCTCTAGTAATATAATTTTCATAAATTGGAACATGTAAAGCAGATCCGAGTTTCCAAGCTGTCAGCAAATGGTTCAAATAACATTTTATTAAGGTCTTTAAAACATTAAACTGTTTGAAATGCTCTTAGGTGGACAAAGATGCGCCTCTTGTCTCATTGATTCTATATCATTGTATATTATTTTTATGCGTGTTCTTATGTGGAGTGGTGATGATACAATGTACATTATTCCGTTCAGAAATCTTACGAGTTTATAGAAAGAGAGAGAAAGTCTGTGCGGTGCGCCGTACCATTTATTTTTTCGAATTAATAAATTGTTAAAGAATCATAAAATTGTTTTACGTGCTCTAAGGAATGGTTTTACAAAATGTCAATGATAATTTTGCTATATTTGATAACGAGGTGTGGTAGTCATTAATTTCTGTCCATGCGGTTCATGCAAATATTTATATCGTCTCTTATTTTATGTTACATTTTTACTTTGCATATATAAATATCTCATTATGAAGGATATTTGTCATTTAAGTTTTTACACACTTCGCATTCTATGATTTACTCTCCTAGTGAAATAGTGGAAGACGATTAATGTTGGTATGTACAGTTTATTTATAAAATTTTTTGGAAAAGCCATAAAAATAAATTTTGACAACGACATAAAATTTTTGTGCATGGCACATTTAGTGCCTAACTGACCCGAGAGGCCTAGGTTCATTTCTAACAGATCTGCATTTAAGGTTTTTTTTCCACAAATATTGCTATCTTTTATCTTCACTTCATGGACATTTCAATATATTTCCTCTTGCTTACCCTCTTAATTTTATGCAGTTACACTAAACTAAACAACATATCACTAAAACATGCTACCCTCTTCAGTGATCGAATGGTCTAAGGCGTCATTCTTGTGTTAGACTGGTCTGCTGATGAACGAGGAGATCAGGGTTAAAATCCCGGTCTGGTATACTGAGGGTGGTTTTCCCTAAATTGTTTCCCGTCTCCTTTCCAAGTAGATGTGGATAGATTACCTCTAAAATTCTCCCTTCCTCGTCCTTACCCTATTAAAGTAGTTATCATAATTATATTATGGGTATAGCCTAAACAGATAGTAAGACGTGGTGATAAAAAAAACCTAAGACTTGTGGAGCAGTTCCATTATATTTAGAATAATACTTTGTTAAATAAACCCATCTATAGCCCGATGTAAATGACTTAATAATTGTTCTTGCGTGTATTTGTAGATAGGAAGCTTCCTATCTGTCACCTTGCTACCATCGGAAAATGGAACACATAACATGTCTACCTTGGTAAGATTATCACATCAAGAACGGGGCCACTTACTCTTAGGATGCATCCATTTAAGTTAAAGCACATCAAATGAGCAATAGTTTCGTTTCACAACCAAGTACTAAGGACTGTATTTCGAGGATCTGCCTTTTTCAATTGAGAAAAAAATTACAAGTGGGTCATGCTCAGAGCCGGAATTTGAAGAGTATTTTTAATTTATTGATAAAGTTTAAAATTCATTTATTATTTTAATTATCCCTTACTAATCAAGTGTATGTCAATAAGTTACTGTTCAAATATTACATTTAATATTTCTGATACTACGTGAATCAGGTGATGCAAGGTGAGTTTTGTTTATCGAGTTGAAGTGCTTGGTAAAATTACCAAATGTAAGGGAACAGTTTTATGAATTGCAAACACTATTATAAATCTTGTAGTCATCTGGCTATATGAAAACGTTTATACAATAGATAGAAATTATTTCTTTGAACTAGACTACTTTCATTCAAAAATATCTTGTTAAATGCATTATTTATTGTTGAATCAATAATTAATATTATAAACCTTTAGGTAAAACTTATTCAATGAATAATGATTGAATAATTAATTCAAAATGCCCCATATTATTTTAAAGTTGTGCTCTCAAGTAATTGTATTATCACATTGAATTATATATCCTAAATAAAGGCGATTATATGGGTGAATTAAAACCAACTTCCACAACATTAATCCAGAAAAAAATGAAATACACATTGTAGGAAAATCACTCCAATTCAGCCGACCGGAACCAAACCCCGGTCCCTAAAATTGAGAATTAATGTATTAATCCATGCACCAATTAAATTTTAAGCTATATTCAGGAATATTAAAATTTTTTTCAATAAGATCAAATTCACACTGTGTACACTATTTTACAATTTTACAAATTGATTTATAATAAACCGTTAAATGAATCTGCAACTAATTATGTAATATAATAAAGATACCTTTAATTGAACACTGTTTATCACACTAATTTTTAAATAAAATTATATCAACCCAAGCCACAGAAAATAAGATATCCTTGTCTGTGACCAAAGTGATTAAGCTTTGCAAAACTGGTTTTTTATTTACAATATTTTTAAAACAGCATATACAGCACAGGAATAGATACGTAGCTTAAATGAAAAAAATAGTTAATTTATTATAAATAGTTTAGTTTCGTTGAAAACAGAATTCATGCATGTAATTATTGTTAACTATTCAGTTTGTAAGATGTTGTAATCTTGTTTTCTGTCTCTAAATACTAAATTGAGAATATACAAAACTGTAATCCTTTTCATTTCTCTTCATGGGTATGTAGCTTGTTCTCTCAATCTGTTTCAAGAGAATAAATTGAAATTTTTGAGAGTAAATTGCCGAGAAAGATATTTGGGTCCAAACGGGGTAAAAAAAAGAGAAGAGTGGAGAAATTTACTAAATGAAAAACTTCGCAGATTGTATACATCTACAAATATTTCAAGTATAATCGAGATATGCAAGATGATGTAGGTTGGTCATGTGTGTGTTGCGTATGGTTGATGAAAGGCATGTACATGATGATGTTAGTAGGGAAACCTGAAGATGCAAGGACCCTTGGTAGACCAAGACGTCGATGGGGGGGGGGGGGGGTTGGAGGGGTGGATAGTGTGAAAATCTATTTAATGCCGGATCACGATCAATTTAACGTAACGTTCACTTAAAGTTAACTTAAAGTTAACTTAACGTATGTGTGATCACGAGTCACGTAACTTAACGTAACGACTCGAGCCAAAACATCTTCATTCTCGAGTATGATCTGGATTTGTACTAGTTTTACAGTGATGATATGTGAATGTTTACAATTTTCAATCGATATAAAAAATATCTATTACAAAACTTTTAGGATACATTTAGCTTTCTTATTGTAGTTTAATTATTTTGTTTCAATGGCTGATCACTAGAACTTACGCTAAAGAGTAAACATTGGTCATAATACCAACAAATGAATTACTAAATAGCCCTGTTGACGTCACTCGCATAATTATTGGCTGGCAAGATCACGTGATACCCTTCAAGTATCGTTCACTTAAAGTAAAAGACCTCCCAGAACATCTCTTACGTTAAGTTAACTGTAAGTCAACGTTAAGTTAACTGCATCGTGATCGCCTCCATTTAAACACACGAGGAGGTCTTGATGTTAAGTTACGTTAAGTTAACTTTAAGTTAACGTTAAGTTGATCGTGATCCCGGCATAAAGGTCGTTGTGTGTTGGATTAGGGATTTGATGGAGGTCCATCAGGATTAGGTTGGATGGTGAGCTTACGTTATAGTAGCCATGAACTTTCGAATTCCTTAAGATCAGAAAGTTTGTTAGTATAGTTTAGTTTAAAGTCCCTACGTTTATTTGTTCAGATATAATCATTTACTTAGAAACAATTACGTTCCAATAAACATATAATAAAGGAACAAAATTGGTTCATTTGACAGTTAAAAACCAAAGCTTTCAAATTTGCTGTAGTAATAACGTAAAACAATCAACCCATAGTAGTGGAAATGTAGTTCAATCAAAACACAATAGTTGTCCCTAGCAATAGTAACGTAACTCAATCAAATTGAAGCAATATGAACGTAACCCAATCAACTTGAAGCTATAGAAACGTAGTCCATTCAATTTGAAGCTATAAGAACATAATCCATTCCATTTGAAGCTACAGGAATGTAACCCAATCAATGAGCTATAGAACGTAGTCCATTCATGAAGTAAGAACATATCATTCATTGAAGCTACATGATGTAACCAACATTGAAGTATTGGATTGTACTTCAACTGAACTATAAGAACGTAACCCAATCAACTTGAAGCTATAAGAACATAATCCATTCCATTTGAAGCTATAAGAACGTAACCCAATCAACTTGAAGCTATAAGAACATAATCCATTCCATTTGAAGCTACAGAAGTGTAGCCCATTCAACTTGAAGCTGTAGGAACGTAATACATTCAACTTGAAGCAATATGAACGTAACTTGAAGCAATAGTAGCATAATCCAATAAACTTGAAGCAATAGTAACATAATACAATAATTGAAGTTAGAGGAACGTATCCTAGCCTACTTACAGCATTTGGAACATTTTCCAATCATCTTGAAACATCATCATTCATTTGAGAAGATAACTGTGACAAGAAACAATGTTGATATAAAAAACACTTTTTATATTAACATTTATGATGTATTGGATTTTTTTTCAAAAACCCATTATATTTATGTAAAAAGGATATTTAGAAACTCTACTCTCAAAATATCGGCCCCCTCCCACCCACTCATGTCAAATTGTTAATAGATCAGGTAAATATCTTATAGCTATCAAATATGAGGCATCATGTGGCGTTTAGGGACATTTTAAATAATGGCTTAATATTTTGAAAATAATCAATAACTCAATTTTTTTAAATACTTAAGTATAAATATTCAAAAAATAACCCCTGAATGTAGCTAATGCTTCATCACAATGAAAATACGCCAATGGATGTAATTTGACATGATTGGGCTGAATACATTAATCATTTTTTGTGGGTTTCCTTATAATTTCTTTATGAAACAATATATTCATGTAGGAGATGTATATTAAATATATATACTCGCCTCGGTGACGTAGTTAGCTAACGCGCTGGTCATGTTGAGCTAGACTACTGAGGACGCGGAGATCGAGGTTCGAATCTCGGTTGGGTGAACTGGGTTGTTTTTTCCTAAATGTTTTTCCATTCCCCTTCACACAAATGCAGGTTCATTTCCTCTAAATTCAACCTTCCTATTCCTAATTCATTAGCGTAATTAGTACTTAAGCATACAACCAAACGGGTAGTAAGAGGCGGTGCTAAATAAATAAATAAATAATAAATAATACATAATATGATTTATTTCAGAACCCTTTGCGTTTTTATATAATGGAGTGTCTTTTGACCATTGTTTTAAACCAGTCAAATAACTTATAATATCATAATCAAAAAGGGTGGATCCACGGGGAACGGGGTAGGGAAGAGGGGAAACCCCCTCCTCCCCCACCAAATGGTCGTGCGCGACGGACAAAAATTTGGAACCTAGCCGAATTAAACACATCTGAGGTATCAATGGAAAAGGCTGCACAAAAATATTTGGGGGAGGGGGTACACACAAATTCCTGTATGTAGTTAATTAAAAGTCATATGCAACATGTAAGTACAAATTCATGACCCAGACATAAAACACATACACATTTATATAAACTTTGGTTTAAATTTGATAGCAATCTGCCGATAATGTACACCGTTAATATTCATGTATTCATGATAGGATCGCATACACTTAAAACAGTTGACACAAGAGTGCTATAAGTATGCAGAGGTTAGGAAAAACTACTTCCATTTTTTAGGTCATTAAAAAGAATTTGGGTGATTTTTTTATTGATAAAGGTGTTTTGGCTAAGCATACTTCGGAATGAGACTTCTCAAAGTGCGGGAAAAATAATTGTTTTTCATTAAACGATTGTAAGTATGGATTTGTCATGTAGAAACAATTAATTCACTGCTAGGGTAACAATAAATTATTGCTCACTTATAAAGTCATTCTTAGTAAATCTATTTTCCAAATCACCAACCATATTGTTAATGATCTCAAATAGATAATGTTTACAATTTCCACTACGGGTGTGTTGTGTTTCCTTTTTATTTCTGGTAGGATTGATGTTACAATATTATCATCCATCAATATTTGTGAAGTGGTGCTGTTTTACTTGATTGTGATTCATCGGGTATGTCATAGTATTTTGCTTTTTCCCAGGATTCATCAGGTATGTCATAGTATTCTGCTTTTTCCCAGGATTCATCAGGTATGTCATAGTATTCTGCTTTTTCCAGGATTCATCGGGTATGTCATAGTATTTTGCTTTTTCCAGATGCCACCCATTTAAGATGAGAGTATTGCTCAGATCATCTCCCTTTCAGTGCAGTCATTACAGTGTTTATTACTATTTGAGCTTCCCCAAAATCCACAACTTTTGCTGAAGTAACATGGATGACATTTCCAAAATCTTTGATAATATTATTTTCAAAACAAACACAATAGTGAAATTAAAAAACTGGCTTAGTAGCTCCTGTTCTATGCTGTTTCTTTACTTCTAGACGATCTGGACAAATCTTCCATTGCGCTTTAGTTGAAGCAAAACGTAAATAACTCCCTTGTATTTGCATACCCAACGTTTATCGCTTTGAAGAATTATTTCCAATGATTGCTCCCCAGGATAAGGGTCCCTTTGGGTGTCAATGCACTTTTGATGAGGTGAGATTGAGCTGAGCATGAGCTTTGAACACGGCCGAGGCTGCAAACGCTGCTCTATAGCGAATCGAGCGAGCGTACAAAGGAAAAAATAATATTACCGACAGCTGAAATTTATTGTAATCACAATAGCGTACCTATTATACAATAATAACCTTGTACTTTCACGTAGCATAGTGCTATTATGTAAATCAGTTAATCAGCCCGGTGGTGTATTGGTCAGTGCACCTGGTTGAGAGCCTAAGGGTCCCAGGTTCGATTCCCGGCTGGTACTTTGGGTATTTTTACCGAAAGGGGAACCACCCCAACGGTCACCAGGGTTTGGTTAGTTAGTCTTAAGTTAGGTTTAAATGTTTCCACTAGTTCCACACCCTCATACTCACCATCACCTCATCTCATCGGGACATGGAAAGAGCTTCCATGTGAAAGTCTTACGTCTAGTACATTCGAGCGTCCCTGGACAGCGGTACATTAGTACTGGTTTATCTTTCCTCTAAGTGGGCTATAAATGATGTAGCACGGACGATATATATATATATATATATATAAGCTAAATTAATATTATATTGATTATAATTTAAGAAAAACTTTTATATTCGTGGAGCCCAGGGGCCCCAGCCTAGAACCCCCACTGAGACAACTATGATGGAAAGCAGATTTTGCATATCTATAAATGATACCATTTTAGACGCATAGCAAGTAATTGAGAGGTTTTCCAAAAATAGCAAACACAAAATGGTCATGTAAATAACATCTTATAGTATAGGCCTACATTTAAGAAAGAATGTGACTATAAATAACGATTTTTTTTATATTTCCACTTATTTATATTTTATTTCCATGATTCCATGATGACCTTGATACGTCCCTTTTGCAGGTTGGATGAAAAAAATCCGTGTGAGGACCACCCCTCCCCCAAACTTGGTGATTTTCCATATTCTATATCTTACCCCCCTTAGTAGGCCTAAGAGTTTGCGCCCCACGCCAAAAAAAAATGCTCTCGGGATCTGCCCCTGTATTCAGTTGATTGAATAACATTTAAATCAACTTAATAAGATGAGAGAAGTAATAATTTATTTTATTTATCCAAACAGTTGATAAATACAGCCCTGAAGCCAGACAAAAGAAATTAAATCTGGTGTAGTAAGCCTTACTCAAGGAAACACAATGAAGTGGCTTCTTCTTCTTTCCAACTTATGCATGATCGCTCACTTAAGATCACAATGTAATCAAGATTATTTCTGCGATGAGAAAAACTTGGGAGAAATAATATTTGCCGCAGTGGTAAGTAAGCAACTTTAATATAAATATATAAATACATATAATTGAGTGCATGCTTGTGTGTGTGCGTGTTATTGTGATTTACAATATTTTTTCTTTTTAATTTTATTGTTTATTTATTTATAATTTTATGTGTCCATATTATTTTCATTAGGTGTTCTCTATTTTGACAGCTTCGTTGCCTTGTCTAAATTGAGCATGTTTTATCAGCATCTTTCTTTTTATACTCTCTATTTTGTCAAAATCGATGTGTTTAATTATTAAATATGTTGTTCTAGTAGACTTATGATACTAAGAATTATGTTGTAATTATTTTTTGTTAAAGGTATATCCCTATATGGATGTTTATGTATTATGTAATTGTTAGTTGAGGGTAAGAAAATCCACAAAGTTCAACGTCACCCTAATAAAAAGGATACATTTTTAATAATTCAAAAGGGGTTTAAACTCATTTATAAATTATTTTGAATACTTAACACCGCGTCTTACTACCCGTTCGGGTTATACGCTTAAGTACTAATTACACTAATGGGTTAGGAATTGGGAAGGTTGAATTTAGAGGATGTGAACCCGCAATTGCGTGGAGGGAGAGTGGAAAACTATTTAGAAAAAACCACCCTCAGTTCACCCGACCGAGACTCGAACCTCGATCTCCCCGTCCTCAGCAGACAAGCTCAACACGACTGGCGCGTTAGCCAACTACGCCACCGAGGCGGGTTATTTTGAATAAAAACCTCAATCAAAGAATAAAACAAATTTATCTAGTAAGTGTATTAAAGTTAACATAGATCATGTGCTGATTTTGTTTAGCATTTATTATTATATTGTATTTTGCAAATTTTTTTTTTACTATTTCAATTTCAAACATTTTGGTTGGATTTAAAAAAATAATATGGTGCACAATAAAAAATATTTTTAAATATTCATATTACAATTTTTTTCCAGATTTATTAAAAAATAAAGTATATTGGGGTAGTAATTTGAAAACATTTCCAATATATGGTCAAGTAAAGTGATGTGTTAGGTCTCACATGATACTTTACACATTTGCCCTCATATTATTCTAAGAAAATACAATTTTATCTCGACTTTTAATAGAAGAAATTCATAATTTCAATTAGTTCTCAAATTAATACTAAGGTTTAAATTTGATCATAGGAAATAAAAGGTATTTCTTAAGTAAATTTATACATCCATACAAATTGTATTTAAAATATAAAATTACAACTAACAATTACATAATACAGCTGAAGATAATTTGAAGCAAGGTAAGTCTTAACAAGCAATTCTTAAAGTTACATTTTTGTACAATGTTATCCCTAAATATAATTCTAATACCCATTTGAATGAATATCAAGTTACAAATAACCGTTTATATAAAGGTGGTATTATCTACATGATGATAAAACATAAAAGTAATGGTATAGGACATAGTCCTGATTTGAATTGTTGATTGATCATTTTGTGAAGTTTAATTTTTTGATATTTGTTTTTGTAATTATCATAATATATTTTCTTATGATATGAGTTTCGGTTAAGTTAAAGAATTTGTTTACATACTAAGGCGGTTAATCTTTAGTATTTATTTATTATTCAGCCTTTTTACTGTATTTATTCAGGGATTTAAGGTTTGGATAAAGGTCGTTTACGTGGATGTAAATTATTTAGGTAATTTTATTACTAAAGGATGCAGGGCTCAATGTCCTTAATAATATTCAATTAAATAATCCTGGAGTTAAATATAAATAAGATTTTAGCTAAGGATTCTACCATACAACCTAAATGTTAAAATTCCATTGCCAATTCCAGTAGTAATAATAATAATATCAATTTCCTTTGTCATAATAATAATAATAATAATAATACGCATCTGGGCTACATATTCGTAACCCAGTAGTGGAAAGATTAGCCAGTACTAATGGATCGTAGCTCAGGCCTAAATGTACTAATGCTACATCCTTTCCGTGGAGCTCTTTCCATGTCCCGATCATATGAGGTGTTGGTGATAGTATGTGTGTATGTAACCAGTGGAAACATTTAAAACTAACTTAAGCCTAACTAAACAAACCTGGTGACCATTAGGCTTATTCCCCTTTCAAGAAAAATGCTCAGAGTACCAGACTGGATTGAACCTGGGACCTTTAAGCTTGTATCAGGTGCACTGACCACTACACCACGGGACTGGTATCAATTTCAGTGTAAACTCATTACTAATCTTGATTAAACTGTACTGTATGTCAAATATAACGTCAATCTCGGTGGTCTTGGGCTAAAGTGCTCCCTTCAAGACCCGATGTTTGTGGGTTCAACCCAGCTGGGGTAGATGGATTTTCTTGAGTGATAAAAATCCGTAGCACAACTTCCTTTGGAGGGAAGTAAAGCCGTCGGTCCCATGTCGATTTGTGTCATCTAAAAGAACCCTGGAAGATATTTGGAAACACCTTTTCCGGCAAAGTTGGTAGGCCTTTTGCTCTCGCTCATAGAAATTCTTGTGTGCTAGTATAATAAGTCGGTTCAGAAAGTGCGCATTTAATTACCTCAAATTTTAATAAAACATAAGATTAACAATTTAAACTTATATTCAGGAGAAAAAGAGTCTACTCCGAGTCATAGTGGCTGTGTTTCTGATAGTTCAGGGTTGACAATGTATCCTATATAAATGATGAATTCCACTTCAAAATATAAATAATCTAGCCTATTTAACCACGGTGGTAAATCTTTGACAAACAAATCAAACTATCCTTATGTTCTTTTTTATTTGAGCTACTTAACGTGCACTTTCTGAACCGAATGATTATGTCACCACAAGACTTATAAATTAAATTAAATATAGACCAAACACAACATCCATCCCCATGCCGTTAATTCATCCTGTGAAAAGGAGAACCCCCATTTACTAATTTTAATATTTTACCACGCCAGGAATCGTAACCTCGACCCTTCATTATGTAGATATATACTACCGATTGAGATAAGGTGTCGGACTAATTGGTTCTATTATGTTTATAGATTTTATTTTCTCAACATATAATTACTTGAATGAATGTTGTTTTTATGTTAAATGAATGTTTATTTGAGTTTGTTCAACTATTTTAGTTATTTCGACATGGCGACCGTGGACCTGGGTTCACCTATCCTAGAGACCCATACGATCTCAACAGGATGTTCCCCAATGGCTTGACTCAACTCACTTCAGTAACGCCTTTACTATTTTTTTTATAAACTAAATAAATTGATGTAGATAATAGATTCATTGTCTAACTGATTTAATGATACTTTAATATAAGGTGGGGCCGAAACAATAGATGATTATTAATTGAAAATTAACACTTTTAATGAAAAGTAAATATTCACCAGCTAAATAAAAGCAAACTACATACAGTACTTTTTTCACTTTTTTTTAAAGATAATATAACTCAGGTGATCTCCACTAGACGTCAGGCAAACCTCAGGACGTTGTCCATCACTTTCCTCAGCAAAGATCGTATAATTGTTTCCGCCCCACCCTCTAATACTTGATCACGATTTACTTAATTTAGAAAAAATTACGTGGCTAATTTTTTTAGCGCTGCGTCTTACTACCCGTTCGGGTTATACTCTTATGTACTAATTACACTAATGGTTCTAGGGATTAGGAAGGTTATTATTTAGAAGTTTACCTGCATTTGTGGGAAACAATGTATGAAAAACCACCCTCAGTACACCCGAACGAGATTCGAAGCTCGATCTCCCTGGCATCAGCAGTCTAGTTCACTGCAAGAGTGGTGCCTTAAACCATGTAGGCACCAAAGTGGGTCAAGTGACTAAGTCATTAGTAGAAGAAACTGCAAATGCATTTTTCTGTATTTAGGGTTATAAATCACTAATGGATTATAGTGAGTAATGACTGATGAGTCTAGACAAGACATTTTCAATTTTCTACTAATTTAAATTAATTGAATGTTGTCTCCTAATTATAATCTTGTGTTGAATACTGGTCAGCATAACAGCCCTCCTGAGTCACAGATGGCTGTGGTATCTGATAGCTCGCAATATTAATTGATCGCTCATGAAAGTGTATAGAGAAGAGGAAGAATCTAATGGCGTACTATCAAACGAGCCCAATGAAAAAGAGAAATGTATAAGTATTTATAATAATTTTTTAGGAAATATTTAATACAATGCTTCATGAGAAGAGGGTGCACTACATTCGTTTGGATTATAAAATTAAATGAACACTTCGTTTACTATGAAAAGTTGAAGTATGCCTACTGATTACCTTGGCGGATTACACTATGGTCATATCTTGCTACTTTATAGGATATACCTTTGAAGTAAAACTGTTCTCTTTCAATGTAAGGTGAATCTACAGTCAGTTTGCTGTGAAAGTCGTACCTTGAGAGATTATACTATGGTCTCATCATACAAACTATGGCATAGCATAATCAATAATTAAGGTATTATAGGATTCTGGTAGGAAGTAACTTTTAGGCTACGGCCAGACAACTTTAAAATACTTTAAAAAAGCGTAGTAAAATAAAGCTGCTACAAATTGTGAGTGGCCAGACGATGGCTGTAGTGCTGCTTCTTCACGCTACACTAGCAACAAGTAGCTTTGGTGTGCAGCTGTGAAAATTAAATAAAGGTGATGAATCCTAAACCCAAATTGCGTTTTGCGTGTTACTTGTACGACGCCGGTGCCGTCTAAAAAGAGAAAGAAAGTGGTGGATTCATCCCATCATTATCAGTAACTGAGCAACACGTGGGTTATTTGTTTTACTTCATGAACAATTGAAACTGTAGCTACTCTATAAAATTATTTTAGAGTATCATCGAATGTCAATTAATTCGTTTGACTACAAAATGAGTTGTTTTTTTTCTTCAAAACTGAATCCATCCCAAGCATCTCCGCTATAGCTTCCATCACGCTAGACCAATATTGCAACTTCAAATCACGGTTTTTGTATTCTCCACACTTTATGTCATACAAACATGGATATTTTTCTACCTCAATAATGATCTGCTCGCTATCTACTGACTCAATATCCATTTTGGAACAAAGTGGTGAATAAAATAAAGACGCCGTTACACAATACTGCACGTGTGGCCATTCTTTCGCTGTAAACTGTCGCCAGGATTATGGGCGCAGGCCTATTCGTCTGCGACATGACCTTGAAATGATTTCTACTTTCTAACTAAGCAGTAATTTACAGCGTTGTGTATCTGGCTCCATTTGAATCTAATGGGTGCATTTTCATGCTTTATTTTACTGCGGGTTTTGGCAGTATTTTACAGCTTGTCTGGCCATAGCCTAAGAAAATACGAACTTTTTTTTTTGCAGTTAACATTGATGGAATTTTACTTTATTATTACAATAATTTCATAGGTATTGATATTATCTATGGAATGTGGTAGTTTCAGATCACAATTTTTGAAGAATTAAATATGAAAATTGTTTTAGTATCTTTTATAACCGTTGAAAAATTCCTTCATATCTAGGCCTAAATCAGACTCATATTTCCTACCTTTAAGGGTAAACGGTGGGTCAAATACATTTAAAGGGATATTTCCTAGTAGTTATGAAAGCGCATTAATATAAAATGTGCGTAATTTCGGCCACTGAGTGTTCCGTCAAATAATATGGTACAATAAGAAACTATCCCATAATACTACATCATAAACCAAATTAATAACACCGTTCTAAGTCCACTATTTTCCTCAATCATGGAATTTATTTAACTCAGTAATGCACATTGTGTCGATTTATAGCATCAATACTCTAGAAGAACACTGATAATTTAAAAAAATTGCTCCAATATCTTATATAAAAGTGACTGAATTACTTTGTATTATATATTCTTTAAGATAAAAATTTGTTTTTACTATCTAACAAATATACACCATTTAGGTATAAAACATAATAGACTATAAACCTGCGTTTGGAAACAAAATTAAACTTTGTCAAGTGACATTTCTTAACATTACTCAAGCTAGAGAGCTACAATTATTTTGGTTCCTAAATTAATTAAAATAAGTAAAATATATCGTAATTTAAGACCAATTCTTCATGTTAGTGCACTGAATAATTTAGCATGGTAGAGATTACATTTATTAAGTTATCTCTCATGGCATTATTACTATATTGAATTTGATTTTAGATTGGAATGGAGCAACATTTTGAACTTGGAGAATTCTTTCGTGAACGTTATAGAAATATTCTACCCATAAAATACAACTTGAATGACATATACGTTCGAAGCTCCGATGTTGATCGGTGCTTGCAAAGTGCAACATTTAATCTCCAGAAATTTTACCCTCCAATCCGAAAGGGCAATAGCGAAGAAATTACATTTCAAGCGGTGCCTATACACACAGCGCCTTTTCAGAAAGATAAGGTAGGCAACTAACAATATTATTATTATTATTATTATTATTATTATTATTATTATTATTATTATTATTATTATTATTATTATTATTATTATTAGCACCGCGTCTTACTACCCGTTCGGGTTATACGCACTTACGCTAATGTGTAATGGTAGGGTGATTGTGAGATGAAATGGAGGAACTACAGTTTAACGTAGAATCCGAACCACGGCGGAGGCCTGGCATTCCTCACATTCACAAGTTGTGATTAATACACGTCTTGTCAGAGGTGAAGGAAGGATTTGGCAATCAGATAAATCTGTGCCGGGACCAAGGATTAAACCCCGGACCCTCAGCACAGAGTCTGACACCTTACCCCTAGACCACCAGGTCACAAAAAATAATAATCCATTTTTATACCCAAAATAGTTTTATTGGATCAACCTTGTTTGAGTGACCAAATTGGTAATGATAATATATAGTTATGTGGTAAAATTAATTCAATAGCTCAACACACAAATGGTAGCAGTGCATAGAATCATTCAAATGTACAAGAATGCGGTTCTAGTGCTTTTTAAATATGTATTTTTTTTAAATATTCTAGTAGTTGTAATATTTAATCTTTGGAATACCAAAGTATGCTTCAATAGCTATATAATTATTTTTTGGGAACTCAGACAGTATATTTTAAGTTCAACTACTGAGAGCTAATGTGAGCAAATGAACAATTATTCTAAAAAAATACTGGTTTATCTCGGTTGTGTATTAATTCTAACTATCCACACCACTAAAGCAACTAAATTATATAGTGATTGATTGGCTAAGAGATCAGCGTCCATCAGCTCTGAGACCAGCGAATCAAGTCTCTAGAGTGGGAGCTTAGGGTCTGTCCGTTACATTAATCCCAGAGCTTTGTTTGGATAGATAGGCCTGGATGCAATGGCCATTAGTGAAGACAGTCACACAAACCCCTTTAAGAGTAACTAACATTTTTTATTGGCTTTTGCTTTCATTTGTATTTATTTGAACTAATCTTATTTTATTTTAATTTTTTTCAAACAAAATGTAACAAACGTTTTATTATTTTTAGGTTAAGTGATATTAAATATTGGTACATGTTTCAAGTTTAATTGTATACCTTAATTAGTTTAAATGACATTTAATGAGAGATTAACCAGATGGCCATACAAATTAAACTGTCAAATTTTCCATTCCCATTTTTATATTTTAGTTTAACAACTAAATTGTATTCGGTTCTAGAATCATTCTCTTAAATTATTTCATCAACAACTTTTTCTTTAGTTGAACAATCAGAATATCCAGTGTTCTAAATTCTTACTTCACCCTCTAGCTGCTGCCGGTTTTATTTTTATTTTTTAGCACCACGCCTTATTACCCGTTCGTGATATACGCTTATGTACTAATTACGCTAATGTTTTTAGGGATTAGGAAGGCTATATTTAACAGAAGTGTATCCACATTTGCGTGGAGGGAGAGTGGAAAACCACTTTGGAAGACCCACTCTCAGTGCACCTGACTGAGATTTGAACCTCTATCTCCCCGTCATCGGCAGTCTAGTCTATTGCAAGAGTGATGCCTTAGACCATACAGCCACCGAAGTGAATATGTTGCCTGTTGTTGCTGTTGATTTTAATTTGCAAGCTACAGGTTGTCATAGTCGACCCCTATCCTCATTGTGTGATGGTCATACATATGAATGGATAAAACCATTGCGATGACGCTGAAAGAGAAATTACATAATTAATTATTAGTAAATTTGCCCTTGTAAGGTGTGATAATTATAAACGTGAGTTTGCCAATGAATTGGTCGTCTCCATCCTACCCCATCGCTGATACCCCGTAAGCTACACACCTTCACCTCCTCCAGCTGTAGGGGTAGATGACGCCCCAGAGAGAGAGAGGATAACAGCTCGCCATCTTGGCAAGCTGGAACAACAGAGTAAGAAGATCCAGACCCTACAAAACTTATTCCTTAGAACCACCTGTACCTTTTTCTTCTTACAAACTGTTCCTCCCCGAATCAACTTCGAATATCACATCAACAACCACCAAGCATTTTTTAATAGTTTTTAACAAATTTACCTTCTCATCCCCCCAGTTCTACCAACACACAATACTCGGGAAGTTTTGTTCCTCTCTACTCTCTTGACAAAACTAAGTCATTTAATTAATCCAAGTAGTATTAGGCTTTGACTTCTCACAATGATAATTATATTGCTGATTTTAAATAAAAAAGTTTCACACAAAGGTTTTGCTTTCAAAAAATAATAATAATAACACTTAATTCAACAATATTCAGTATGCATACACCTTTTCGAGTTTTTCAACGAACAATACACATTGGGTGGTGCTAAATAATTTGTATATATTATTTACTCTTACATCTATAGTGTATTTTTTTAATATTTGTAAAATGTTATTTTATCAGTATTTTATTTGTCCCCCATTGACACCATAAATCAAATTATTCTTCAAATTGAAGTATGATTATATCAATATACAACAATTTATTGAAAGGGATTCGTGATTTAGGTTCATAGTTGAACAAGTATCAAACTAAATTGTTTTTTCTATAATGTTTTAGTGCCTGTATGTTTATATGCAGGAGTATAAATGTGATTGTGCTTTATTTCAGTATTTGGGTGTGATTCCTAACTGCAATAAGTTCTACATAGACCTATATAAGCTGAACAGTACTGAACCATTGCAATGCATGGCAGAAAAGACTCGAGCTATCAAGGAGTACGTCAGTCGTGAATGTGATATTGGCCAGTTCTCTTCCATTGTATACGACACGCTATTTATAGAGGTAATAACTCTTAGCATTACAAAGTACTAAGTCAGGTTACTCCGCTATTTCTCCAGTACCTTCGACACATAGTACATAGTATATACAAAGTGAGTCACTTAATTTCTCCATCTGAGATATTGATTGGTTTCTATGTTGATGGAAAAAGTTTCAAATAAAACTAGTTTTGTGTCAAATAGCATATTAAAATATGCTAGAAACATTTTGTTTTTATTAATTTTTATAGTTTATGAAATATATTTTGGTTTATTTTTATGGCACCCCAAATTACTTTTAAGATTATCATTTAAACGAATAATATAGTGTTCAACAACCTATAAATTACCGCTTGTAACAGTATGTTTGAAGAAACCTAATCCTGAACGCTACAATCACTATTCATTAGTTGGATTATATATTTATTTACTTTAAAGGACATACTTAAAGTATATTTATATAAATACATATGCCACCGATATAAATACTTAGTTATATTCTTATAGGAATATGTAACCCGTCGAAACTCTTCTCTACATCTTCTTATTTGGAAATTGTCCACGGCAGCCAGTGGGTTTAGTAGAGCATCTCGGTGTTAGTTAATTAATTGTGGGGGTGGAGAACATAGCTGATCAAATAAGTAGACATTTATGGAATAGATGTTGAAGTTTTATTTTGAATAAACATTATAGACATTTTGATCCACTGGTTACATAATTAAAAGAAATCAAATTACCTAGTACATGAAGATGGATAAATTGTTAATGTTGTGGTCATTTAGCCACATGGTCTTCATTTTCTCCCACCCATCTCTAAACCCTCCTTGACCAACACGAAAAGAACACGAATATTCGTACTTCTAAAAATAGGTATTATCTGTTCGCATGCTAACTGGCAAGTGTGTCGCGTCTGACGCTTCCCTTCCACATAGGGTCAAACATAGACGCTAAATCAGATGTTCTGATTGGCTAGCTGTTCGCGTCAAACCTCCCCTTTCCAGTGTGAAGCTACAAGTGCATCTAACAGATTTCGGGTACAGATAAATTTAAATAGAATGATGCTTAAAATGAAAGGTAAAAGTAATAAATTTAGATGACACTAAGATTCCAACAAAGACTTTACAAGAATGAAAACTACTAAATTTAAAAGTTAAAGGCCTAAAAATGAAGTTAATGAATTTAAATTTAAAACTTATATTGCTTACAGCTTTGTTTATTATTTGGACAACTTATAATTAACATTAAACCCCACACTTTCATATAATTAAATATTTGATAGTAATATGAAGATTAAATTAGGCCTATACGATTGGAAAACAATTATGTATTATAAGTTTAGTACTCTCAGTATCTTGATCATATTAACATGTAAACAATGGAAACTAATATAATTATATAAATGAAATGGTCTAGTACAGTGGTGCTTAAAGTGGGCGGTGGGATTGTACAGGGAGGCGCTAAGGGGACGCTAAGAGGCAAAAGGTTGGTAGAGGGGCACTCAATCTGGTATTTTCCGAGTGTTGTTGTTTATTTATATTTGACTGACCAGCAAAATACCTTCCTTGCTTCAAATTTCTTCCTCCCTTTCCAAGGTCATGTTGTGCTTATACCCTCCATTCTCTAGGCCACATCATGCGTTCTTACCCTCTCCCCAAGACTACAACACATTTTCTCCCTCCGTTCTAAAGGCCACATCACCAGAGCTATTCAAACCAGTAAATCACATTTTAAGAAAGTGTCGTGATGTGTTCTTGTTTCTTTGTTATCTCGTCAAGATTTTACTGGTGAGACCTGAACAAAATAGTATTGAGTGTGATACTTATTTTTCTGTGTTTTCAATTATTCAACATGTTGATTATTAATCGAGATTAGAAGCTACAAACGTGTTATTTTTGTTGAAGCTTACTCAATATTAAAAGTTTTAATGGAGGTTATATGGGTATATAAAAGAATTAAAATTAAATTCAGTGCCGATGCCTAATCTATAGCTCAATTTTGTATTTAATATTCACTTACAAAATGTGTACATAAATAACTGTGTAGCAAAATAATTTTAAAAAGGTATATAAAAAACGAAAATAAATGTAACTCTGAATTAATCCTTTTTTTCACGTTAGTAATTATTCATACATATATTATTGAAACATAATTTAATGTTATGGCTGTAAATTTCTGAAGGAAGCAACAGAAAAACACTTTTTTAAATATAGGCCTACGATAAATTTTTTTAGATTTGAAATGGCAGAAGCAGAAAAATCAAAAAAGAAATGTAGACAATATAGTTTGGAATATCTTAAGTATGGATTTATACCTGCATCAACAAACCAGCAGCTGCCAATTTGCTTGTTATGTGAAAAGGTATTTTCTAACGAGGCCATGAAGCCTTCCAGACTTATTGGACATTTAAAGAAGGCACATCCTGACACGGCAGATAAGAACTTAACATTTTTTCATTCACTTCATAAAAAGTTTCAAAAGCAGCCAACATTGTTAAACATGATTCTCAATAGTTCACAACAACAAACTGATGGTTTGCGTGCATCATACAGCATTTCATTGTTGATTGCTAAGTCTGGAAAGCCCCATACAATTGATGAAGATCTCATCCTTTCAGCGGTTAGAGTGGTTCTGAATACTTTTTTGCACAAGTCACCACATGATATAATAAAGATGATTCCTTTCAGCAACAATTCAGTGCAAAGACGCATAGATGAAATGGCTGAGAGTGTGGAAGATCTACTGTGCAACACACTAAGGACAACAGAAGTTGCATTACAGCTGAACGAGTCAACTTTGCCAGGCAATGAATCTTTACTTCTCGCTTATGTGCGGTTTATAAAAGACGAGAGTTTGGCTCAAGAGTTGTTATTTGCAAGGCAACTAAAAACCGATACTAAAGGAGAGTCAATATTTCATGTTGTTGAGGAGTTTTTCAAAGAAAAGGAAATTCCACTTACTAACATACTTGCTTGTGCAACTGATGGAGCAGCATCAATGACTGGTCGCTACCATGGGTGTGTAGCTTACTTGAAATAATCAGTGCCAAATATCTTTACCATTCACTGAGTCATTCGTCACCAACATCTTGTTTAATAATCCTCAGTGTACGCCTACACAATTCATTACACACTGCTATTACTGCAGTGAATAAAATTAAAGCACATGCTCTCAATGATCGACTATTCCGGGAGCTCTGTGCTGAGAATGAGGAAGACTTTGAACGTTTGTTGCTTCACACTTAAGTTCATTGGCTCCTAAAGGAAACTGTTTGAGACGCTTTTACAACATTTTTGACACTGTTGTGGAATATTTTGAAGACATGAATGCTTTGCTCAGTAATGAACTCAAAGAAATCAAACAGGACATTGCTTATTTGTCTGAGCTATTTGCAAAGTTCAATGAAATGAATTTGCAGTTGCAAGGCAATGCCACCAATCATATTAAAGCCAAATCTGTCGTATCTACATTTATTGCAAAATTAACTATACTGAAGCACAACATAGACCGTCGCGAGCTATACCAATATCCGAGCTTGTCTGAGCTAGAAAAGAAAGTCGGGATACAAGATGACAATCTGCAAGTGTTTTGTGACCATTTGAATATGCTGCATGAAGATATGTCTGATCGATTCAAAGATCTTGGTATGATGGAAATTCCAGACTGGGTATTAAGTCCCTTTTCAGATAGTGAATAAGTTGGAGCATTGGAGGAAGAACTGATTGAGCTACAAAATGACATTGAGTTGAAACCAAAGTTTAAGAAATCATACCAAGAGTTTTGGTTACAGAAGGAAATTCCTGATCGCTATCCTGTATTATGGAGGGTGGTTAAGAGGCTCCTGATTGCATTTCCAACATCGTATTTGGTGGACAGTGGTTTTAATGTGGTCAGCCTACTTCTCTCCAAGAAAAGAAATCAACTACAGATTACTAATCATGGTGATTTAAGACTCATGTTAACTAACACTAAGCCAGACATTGGGAAACTAGTATCATTTCATCAAGCTCATCCATTACATCAATAATTTACAGGATAGTGATGTACTCTACCTAGTTACTAAATGTGGTATCTAATAATATGTAGTATTTAATAACTTTGAAAAGATTACCACAGGATCAAGCTAATCAATAATGTTTAATTAAATAAACTTAAACAATATATTTTAATTTTGAATAAATATTCAATTAATAATTGTTCCATCCTTGAATTTTATTGCTATTTTATTCATAGTGGGTCGTTGAAAACCACTATTATGAATATTGATTTTTTAGAGTAAAGGATAGGGGGCACTGGGCATGAGTTTTTGGAACCAAGGGGGCGGTGACTCAAAAAAGTTTGGGAACCACTGGTCTAGAGCTAAGGGCCTAAAACCTCAACCACTTTACAAATACAATTTTTAGATGGTTACAAAAATTGCCAAAACAATTTTTATACATTTATACTTCAAACAATGGGATCTGAAAATGCATCTTTTTATGGGTATTACAATTTCAATGCGCATCAATAATTGTAAAATAATGGGGTCATATTAATAACATAGTAGACTAATACAATATAATAAGTCGAGTATATGAAAATTTATAAAATAATATCATTCCTAATGTTAAATTAATAGGATAGTAGGCCAAATATGCAAAATTTCCTTTAAATGGGTGTTACAAAAATCCAGTTTAAAATTATTGATTAATTTTTAAATAACTAATCTATTGCAACTATATTTATTTTGTAAAAAATTTGTTACTATCTGTGGGAAAACATTCATTCTATATGAAAATAAGTACAATAATGTTATTGTTTATAATTATTGTAAATACAATATGACGTTTCCTTTTGTTTGTTTTTGTTCTGCATGATGATCATTATTAATGCTATTATTGTTGTAGGAGCTGTATAATCTGACTCTACCTAAGTGGACGATCTCTGTCTACCCTGAAAACCTTCGCTCTCTATCTTTGTATAGCCAGTATCACTTGATGGCATTGACACGGACGCAACTTAAATATAGTATAGGTGAGTTCGAGTGGGGACGTCAATAAACATAACCGGCCCCATGATATAGTGGTCAACGCACCTGGCTACCAGCCTAGGGCTCCAGAGTTCGATTCCCGAAGGTCATTAGGGTCATATTAGTTAAGTTTACGTTAGGTTTAAGTGTTTCCACTGATTCCACACCTTAATATTCACTAGCACCATCACCTAATCTCATCGGGACATGGAAAGAGCCTCCACGGAAAGTATGTATGATTAGTACATTCGGGCGTCCACTGGGCAACGGTACATTAGTACAGGCAAATCTTCCCACCAATTGGGCTTCGGGTGAAGTATCCCAATCACGCATTAATAAAATAAATAAATACTCAAATATTAAAATAAAGAAATTGGCAACTGTCAAAGTATGAAAAAGTAAATTAAACATAAAAGTGATACATAGGTTGTCACGTGGTCTATGGAGTCAAAACTGGTAATAGAATGGTGATCATAAGTCCAAGTTAAAATATATGCCAGGTGAATTGGGGATGTTTTTCCATATGTGAGATATCACTGTCAATTCTCATCCTCTACCCACGCTAATGTGGGTGCAACGTTCCTTTTGCTTACTAACTTGGTTTAAGACGTAACGGCTCCAGCGGTCGCATCTATATCCTGGACTTCCGATTGTTGGGAGATCAGGGTTCGAACTTCGGCTGGGTGTACTGAGAGTATTTTATATTAAATGTTTTCCCCTCTCCTTCTACGTAAATGCTGGTAAAATTAAGTTAAAGTCAACCTTCATCATCCCTAACATATTGGCTAAATTATAACATATGTGCTTATCCCAAACTAGTAGAGTGGGACGCGGCGAGAAAAAAATTAAGCATTTTTTTATACCACGCCTCACTACCCTTTCGGATTATAAGGGAAGCCGCTAACAGCATTGGTGATCAACGTAATAGGATAATAGTAACGCAACTCTGATATATACTGTATATATAACATGTATATGTTTGTGTACAATATTATTGAGAATAAACGCTACTGACCAGTTTCCCGAATATAGAATTTTCTCACTACACCATGTGTATTGTTAAGACAATTAAATATAGATAAACCAACTTCAGTTGTCGAATGGAACAAGGCGTCACTGTCGTGTTAGTCTGGCCTTCTAATAACGGGGAGATCGGGGCTCTAATCTCGGTCGGGTCTAATGAGATTAGTTATTCCTAAATGGTTTTCCACTCTCCTTCCACAAAAATGCGGGTAGATTAGCCCTAAAATGCTTCCTTCCTTGTCCTTGTCCCTACCCCATTAGAGTAATTATCATAAATGTGTATAATCTAAACAGGTAGTAAGACGTGGTATATATATATTTATATATATAAATATATATAAATATATATAAATATATATAAAATATATATAAATATATATAAATATATATATAAATAAATAAATATATATATATTTATATATATATATAGGGGAAACGTGTGCTTGCTCAATACTAGAAACATGTTGCCACTTTGAAAATAATATAACAAAGTGTTATTATTGTATATATAAATAATTACTATATTAATTATTTAAAATACCTCATAGCATAGCACTATTCCATATGCAACCACCAATGTAGCTTGTATTAACTGTTAATGTTGGCTTCACTGATATTGTAGAAGAGTATATGACCTGATAGACCGGGTTCAATCCCCAACCAATTGAATTCAGAGAATATTTCAACAAACTGTATTCTCCTCTTTTCACGAAAATAACTCTTTATTTTGCTCGTTATAAACGTAATGTGTTACTATATACTATTACGTAGCAATACATTTGATATGCAATCCATTCAAATTATTATCCATTCCCTTAAACTTATACGTACCAAGCTTATTATTAACTTTTATGTTCCAACACGGTACTTGAAATAACATATTAAATTTAGTATATTTTGAAATATTTAGAACCAAAATTAGTGTTTTATACTATACATTTATTAAGAAAAAATCGAACAAAAATTTTACAAACTAATTGAAAAAAAATCAATTCTTTAAGATAGAGTAAAATTTTTTATTAATTGAAAAAATCTGATTTAATAATTAATAATAATTTTTACGTATGGACAAAATTAAAATAGTCTTTGATCTAATTAAAAAATATCTGCAGCGCATTGTTGAAGTTTTATTGGGGGTTTAAGCACCCTTCTAAATATTTTTTGCTAGGATGAAAAGGAAGAGCTCACAAATTAAACATCTTATCTATTCTCAAAAAGACCATCTGGATTTTTTGAGAGGATAGCAAAGGAAGATATTTGTTATGATTTCGTTCTATATGGCAGGAAAAATGTTGGTAAATACATTTATTGACAATTATTGATATACATGTTTAGTTCAGTAACCAATAAAATAAGCACTAGCGATTTTTTTTTCCATACTTTTAACGACTAGAAATATAACAATTAAAACAGTATGGGAGAATGTTTTGAACTTATGTTGTGTTGTGAAGAGTGAAAAAGAAATTCATAAAATGTTCCTAAGCTTTTAATTGCTTTGCGCTAAACACAAGTAGGGGAGTTAAATAATCGTAGAGAAAATGTGGCATTTATAAATATAGTTAAAAACGTGTCAAAGTGTTTATAAAAAAAAGCCGAAGGTAATTTTTTTAATTGAAAATAAACGTATAATATAGCTCACACATTTCTTTAAATATTATTATTCCATTATTATTTTACCAACCGACCGTAGAGAACGAACCACTCCTGAAAAAGGAACCACGGTATAACTGACAAAAAAAAGGGGGCTAGAGTGAGATAAAATGGGTGTGGTTGGTAAAGGAGGGGAAGGGGGAGTACGAGAGTAGCTATTGTAAATATATTTTTTTTATTAAATGTATTTAAACATTTCTAGTGTTTTAAATTTTAAGTTTCATTTTTTGTAATAAAAAAAAGCTTTATATGTTTTGAAAGGTTTTATATACAGGCTACTATAGTCAACCTTGGTGGTCTTGGGGTAAGGTGTCAAACTTCTGTACTGGAGATCCGGGGTTCAACCCTCGGTCCCGGCACAGATTTATCTGATTACCAAACCCTTCCTTCACCTCTGACAAGACGTGTATTAATCACAACTTGTTAATGTGTGGTATGCCAGGCCTCCACCGTGGTTCGGATTCCACGTTAAACTGTAGGTCCTCCATTTCATCTCATAATCACACTACTATTACACATTAGCGTAAGTGCGTATAGCCCAAACGGATAGTAAGACGCGGTTCTAATAATCATAATCACTTAAGAAATGTACCAAAATATAATAATTATATAACTACCATAAAATAATTTGACCCAAAAATAGATATAACATGTGATATTTGAAATACTCCATTTGGTATTGTGAAGGAAAAAATTAACCTTCTTTATTAGGCTTCCTCAGATAGTACATTGTAATATACTATCAGACATTACCAAAAGAACGTACTAATAAATACTTTTTTTAGCACCCTGTCTTACTACTCGATCGGGCTATATGCTCATGTATTAATTATGCTGTGGATTTAGGAATTAGGAAAATTATATTTAGAGGAAGGGTATTCGTATTATCTTGGAAGGGGAGTGGAAAACCATTTATAAAAAAACACCCTCAGTACACCCGACCAAGATTTGAACCTCCCCGTCATTGGCAGTCTAGTCTACTGCAAGAGTAGCGCATTAGACCATGCGACCACCGAAGCGGGTTATTAAGGATTTGAACCCCGAAAACCCCTCCCTTGACTACGGCCTTGACGCGAGAGGATATAGTGGTTTTTGCAGTTGTTATAGTAACACTTTTTTTTTTTGTCAAAATAAATAATATATTTTTCCAGTGGAAAGATAGTTTAATTTTCTTCCCGTGGTGACATCAACAGTTGTTGAATATGTTTCGAGGGTGTCTTGGAATTTACTAACAACTTTTTATCTTCATTTAAAAAGTATCTCAGCCAATGCCGCCATTGCTCATGAAAGATATTCAAGAATTTTTGAGATCACCACGTGAAGAAAATTAAACTCTTGGTTTCTACTGGAGCGATATTTCATTTATTTTGAAAAAAAAAAGTTTTGTTATAAAAGCTGCAAAAACACTGACCTTTTTTCGAGTCTTCTATGTCCCCCCCCTCCCTATCTTAGGAGACCATCTTTCAGTAAATTAATCTGAATAATAATCATAAAATCACGTTCGAACCAGAAATATAATCGAAGTGCGGTTTTCTGTATACTTCACGTGACAACGGCTATATTAAGATCAGTGAAATAGCGAATAATATATATACAGTAGAACCTTAATAATCCGAATTGGGACCGGGGGTAGTTCGGATTATCAATTCGTTTGTATTAGCAAGAATACATTTTATTTTATAAACCAGACAGATAGAATACGATATAATAAACTACAGTTCAATAATTGTTTCTTAAATATATATATTATTTTTTTACCAATGTGGAGGATTAAGACGAAAAATAATAGGCTGTGTAATATTTTGGTAAAAAATATAATCACTAATTGATAATAATAAAAACTAACTAAAAAAGTCACTAATTAAAATAATCGTCACAGTGGGCACACGCACTTTGCCCGCTAAATCGTTCATTTTAAATAGCATTGCATCCTGTTTTCTTCATTTCACACATCTGTATTTTGGCCTATTTTACTTTAGATGCGTTCGGATTACCAAACGTTCGGACTATAAGTCCCTATTGTATATAAATATTTATAAATGTATATATGTATATAGATAAATTATTTTTTAATCTACATGCTTTTTTAGGGTAAAATGACTCAGAAAATATCCAAAAAGGTTCATTAGAATGATAGGCATATTTAAAATTTCCATTTATTCTAATAAATGTGCACTTAAAGTGTTAATTACTAAATTGATGACATAGATTGATAACACTTCCACAACATATAGTCTAAATCAACCAAATGACCAAATGACAAACAAATTATCATATAGTTTCTATAACTTTTGCAACTGTAACTAGAACATATAAAAAATATCTGGTTAACCTTGACAAATAATTGTTGCTATCTTATCGACATAAGCATGTGTCAAATATAGTCACTGAAGAACATGTAATTTTACATAAGAGCATATCAACATTTTCTCATAAGTTTTGTAACTGTCACCTTTATTTTGTAACTGTCTCCCTATAAACCTTAATTTTGTAACGATCACCTGGTATATTTTTTTTTTACAAATCTACATTTAAAGTACTTTTAAAAATTACAGACTTACCTTTTGTTGCCAGCATTGGTAACATTTTACTATATTATTGTTGTAATTTTATAGGTGTTGATAATATCTATCAAAATTGACAGCTGAGAATCACATGATTTGATGTATGAATACGTGAAAGTAGGTCTTGTATTTTTTTTCTAGCTGTCAGTTATATGTCCATTTGTAAGAGAATTCGAAAGATGACAATTATATGGGACACTAAGTCACTTTCATAATATACATACATCATAAAATGTTCTGCATTTGTCACTTTTCACAAATACAATAAAGAGTTTTAACCGTAACAATAAAGTTGCATCCTATAAATGCGGCCCTAAAAAAGTTCTGAACCAAGAATCGTACCACGATAACACTATATCTACGACCTAATTGAAATCGCATAAAGGTAACAATTGTTTTCAATAGTCTGGCAAGTGTTAATTGTTTCCGCCAAACTGTCTTAGGTCCACTGATAGATGAGATTGTGAGTCTGATGATAGACAAGCAAATGGGTCAGCTAAATCCTGATAGGAAACTCTTCATGTATTCGGGCCATGACTCCCAGGTGTTCAGCCTGCTTCGAGCACTGCGAGTGTTCAATGGACTGCACGTCCCTTACGCTGCTGCAGTACTCATAGAGCTTCGTCGCGCTGGTGATAATCACGTCGTCACGGTGAGTTGGGGTCACAAAGGGACATTAAGGGCCAATTTCATTGTCAGATCTAGTATGGTGCCGCTCTTGAGACGTACTAAGTCTAGCTATGTTTTTTTATTTCCTTTTGTATTTAACGTGCACTTTCTGAACCGACTTATTATATCAGCACATGAGAACTTCTATGAACGAGAGTGAAAGGACATACCAATTTTGCTAGGTAAGGTATTTTCACATACCTTACATGATTCTTTTACATGCTCCAATTGATATGGGGCCGATGGTTTTACTTCCCCTCCTAAGGAAGATGTGATAAGGATTTGTATCTCTCAAGAAAAATCTTTTGACCTCGGCTGGGTTTGAACCCATGAACATCGGGCCCTGAGGAGGGAATTTTACTCCAAGACAACTGAGGTTGACTCTTACCTAAATCGATTGTATTTTATTAATAGAAAATGGCCTCACATCTTTGCCCCACTAGATAAGGTCTCTAAAATTACTTCATTTAAGAGTTCACTTGACAAATTGTGTTCATTGAACTGTACATTTTTAAACATTAAAATAACCTTATTTATTGTCATGCATATAATGGTAAACCTATTTATCAGTAAAATAAATGTAATATTTAATTTTTATTTTCAATCATATTTACAATCGTAGTCATGGACTCCAAAGCAAAAATGTCGTAAATAAAAACACAGATGATTAACACAAGGAATGTAAAACATGGATCAAAGATAACATTTTATTTTGAAAGTAGGGAGGGAACCACAAACTCTCTAATTTTACATTAATTTTTATAGTATAAATATTAAAAATTGTAGACTATAGTTTAAGGTAAGTCATAGGTTGTCGAAGACACTCCCTTACACAGCTATGATGGCGTAAATAGCCACGTCATTTCTGCATATATTAAGAGACGACTGTTGAAATACATAGATAGATAAATACTCCTTCTTGATTATTATTTCACTGGTCCGCAAGTTACAGATTTATGAGTAATAACAATATAATTTTAAGGTTGGCCTACTTTATGGAGTGTTCTGCAAGTATTGAGGGCCATGGAACTTGTATTAGACATCGTCCTTTAGGATGCCTAGTCAAAATAAGTTTTTGTAATGGAAGGATGTTTTATAAGTATTTAATGTACAACATGAGACTGAAATATCATAAGACAAATATTGTTCGCGTTGAATCCTTCACAGAAAATAAAACGTAATCTAATGACTTACAATTTACAAGTTGTTACACCAAAATTCCTCCGTCTATCACAAAGTCCTCTCACATAATTACAGTAGATCTAGTAACGTTTTCTATCTGCTAGATATATCCATTGGTAAGAAAATAGGGAAATTGATATTTCCCCAATCTCATCTGAAGTCATGTTGGGTTTTTCAAAGAGGTTGATATGTTGCACCAGGTGATGTACAGGAATACGACCAGAACTGAGCCATACTTGCTGAGAATTCCGGGATGCGATACACAATGTCCTCTGAAGACTTTCGTTCAGCTCATGAAGGATCTTATACCAGTAAATTATGAGATGGAATGTGCAGAAACTTATAATGATGATTTGGACACGAACTTTCAAGTTCCTTTATTGGGTAAGAATGTAAGCATAGCTTCCAAAAATAAGTTGCTGCAAATGTAGGTTATTTACGTTTATATTTGTTGTTATAAATTCTTCTTGACACAAAATACAAGTAAATAATAAGGTCAGTAGCTAAGCTAAGATATTCCCAATAATATAGCTTTTTGTCAAAAACCAAAACCCTTAAAAATAAATAAGGAATATGCCAAAAATAGTTATGATAATTCTAATTCCTTTGAAAAAATAAATTATAGAGCTTTGTAACTTAATGTAAATGACTTATTACTCATAAATATAGCCTGTTTTGAGCATAAAATATACTATGTAGTTGGATACATTTATTACGAAAACAAATTTAGGGTTTTCGAAAACAAGGTGCTTAGGAAGATATTTGCTCCCAAAAGGGATAGGCCTAAGGCTACTGGAGAGTGGAGTAGGTTATATAATCACAACTACTAATCAATAGACATTGTTAGGGTAATTAGATCTTACAGGTTACGGTGTGCAGGACATTCAGCGCGAATGGAAGAATCTAAGACCATATTCAGGGTGCTGACTGGCAAACCCAATGGGAAGAAACCATTTGGAATACCTAGACGCAGATGGGAGGATAGCATTAGAATGGACCTGAAAGAGATAGTGTGTAATGAGATGGACTGGATAGAAGTAGCTCAAGATAGGGCGATGTAGGCTACTTTTACAAGTGTGGTAGTGAACTTTCGCGATCCTAATTCCATAGAATATGTAAGTTGGGTAAATAATATATGTCCCATGTTGTATATCTATAAGTTTATTATTCCGATATAACTAGTAGCGTGATTAAGTTTCTTTATTGTTTGTATAACGAGTCTTGTTAAAATTTCTCTGTAAATATCTTCCAGAGATTGTTCGAATACTTATTTGTCCTCTCTTATTTTTCATCCCATTCACAAGACAATGGCAGGACTATCTGTTAAAATATCATGTCTAAATCTAGCTTAAAATCATTACTTGGTTAATTTTTAATCACGCCTTTTTGTTTCCTTGAATCAAATAGACTTGATTTATTGGTATATAGTCTTGCTTCCATCAAAATGTTAGATAGTATTAGTCAAACCAAATTCTTGTAAAGAGGATTCTATTAAACTCGCTTACCTAAATACAATATCGCTAGTATATCTAGTTCCATGGTAATCAATTCGATACCATGTATGAGTAGTTATTATGAATCTGTGAGCCACAAATTTGCTAATATGAAATAAAGTTTTAATTTTTAATCTAGTAGATAGTATTAAGTGTAAATAGCCGAAGCTATATTAATGGTAGTTGGTTCAGTTAGATATCATTCTGAAAATTGAAAAATGACACCTGGACACGGGTTCGATTCCCGTGTCCAGGTGTCATTTTTCAATTTTCAGAATGATAGTAGATAGTAGTTAAAAGTGATGGCATAGCACCAATAAAGTGTAAATTAGGTCTCAGATGCTGTTTTAATATTGTGGTTTCTGACCTCTTAAGAGTACGTTTTATATTGATATGAATATTTAATTAGGTATAATTTTTTTAAACAAATATATATATAGTCTATATATAATCTTCTTTTCTTTGTTTTTCCTATTTAGCACCGCGTATTACTAACCGTTCAGGCTATACTCTTATTTACTAACTACATTAATGGTTTTAGAGAGGAGTGAAAAACTATTTTGGAAAAACCACCCTCAGTACACCCAACCAAGATTCGAACCTCGATCTCCCCGTCACCGGCAGTCTAGTCTACTGCGAGAGTGATGCCTTAGACCATGCGGCCACCAAATGGGTTATATATAATAAATACAACACAATTCTAGTATAGTTACTATGGTATGTTTATTTTTATTGAACACCATTAAAACTAACCATATTTTATTCGTTTGTTTTTCAGGCCTACCAGATGAATGGCAGGATTGTTTTGATTAGTAAAAACTTCTATTTATTAAGGAATACACGTAATTATATTACAGATTTTGTTCTCATTTCATTGAAATCTTGATTACTTAAATTTCAAGATGCAGCCTAAACCATTATAATTACTGTTGCGTCGCTTTATTTATTTTAATTTCCGGTAAGACAATTCAATTGTTTGTTTAGATAAAATAGACCTAAAATATAAATCTACATTTGATTGTAAGAGAACCTTTATGAAAGATAAAAATGTATTTATTGTCTGTTTTGAATAAACTATTTTAAATATTATTTGGCAAAAAAATTATTCTCTGAAATACTAATGCTAAAATGTTATCTAAACATTTTAAAATATTTAATATTTTATATAAGAAAACTACTGAGCATAAAATATATGAACACTCATTATTTTTAGGATATTCTTTAAACGCAAACGGATTTTGATTAACAGTTTTTATTAATATATTTTCCTCTTTTTTTTTTCTTCGAGACTTCCTGGCAATAAGTATTTTAACCACGATAATGGCGTAGGAATGAGGTAGGTAGAACTTAGAGGAAATGTGCCCGTATTTACGTGTAGATAAACTCTGCAAGTACTTAGGAAATAAAAATCCTCAGTTCACCAGTTTGGGATTTGAATCCCTACCTCACTGTCACAAGCAAGCCAGACTAGGAAACTGACATTTATTCTACGTGCCCATCGCTACAGGTTTTATTGATGTTGAAATACCAGAAACAGAATTATTCAGTGAATTGTTGGGTCTAAGTAATGATTTTTATCAATCAGTATGCTCTAAGATAATTTAAACATTTGTGATGTGTAGGTCCAGTTAGCTGCAGCTATATCCCCATGTTTCAGCTCATTACATTATATATGCAAGAAATGGATACGGAATACAATAATCACTCTTAAAAAACCTATACTACAAAAATCAATGTCTAAGTTTGGCCTAATGTTCCTTTATCGGTTATAAAATTGCGTTTTAATTTATGAAAGATGTTTAAAAAAATAATAACTTTACTAGTGTGATCTAAACACTCATTAATAGACAGTAAGAACTACTTTCCAGTAAATAGTGCGTATATTTACATATCTATATGTGTATATACATATATATTTATATACCTATACGTGTAAATACATAATATATTATTATTGTCCTTATTTACATGGCGAAATTAAGGCATAAGCCTTCTCTTACATTTAACCATGTCTTACACAGGAGGAGAGTATTTGAGGAAAACATACACAAACATATACAATAAAATGTATACACACAGAAACATATATGCATACATTTATTTTACATACACAAACACACACATATGATACATATATATATGTAAAAATGTGCATGTATATACATATGTATATATATGGATATATACACATATATACATATGTATATATATCCATATATACATATATATATATGTATATATGTATATATATATCCATATATACATATATACATATGTATATATATCCATATATACATATATATACATATATACATATGTATATATATCCATATATACATATATACATATGTATATATGTATGTATATCCATATATATTATTATTATTATTAGCACCGCGTCTTACTACCCATCCGGGTTATACGCACTTACGCTAATGTGTAATGGTAGGGCGATTGTGAGATGAAATGGAGGACCTACAGTTTAACGTGGGATCCGAACCACGGTGGAGGCCTGGTATTCCTCACATCCATATATATACATGCATCTGTATATACATATATATATGTGTTTATATGTATATATAAATATACCCATATATACATTATATTTATACATAATTTGTATGCATATATACATTGTATAGACAATGTACATACATACATAATGTATATACAATACATATACAATCTATATTCAAATATACATTTAAATATATTATGTATATATATATATATGCAAATATGTATAGACACTATATACGAGTATGTATACATAATTGGCCTATGTATAGATAAATGAATACATATACGTTTCTTTATGTATACATATGTATATTTATATAATATGCACACATAGATGTTTCTTATGTATATCTACACACATATATATCTATTCATATACAGTATGGACGTATTCATACATGTAAATCTACACACACACATATATATATATATATCTATTCATATACATGTATATATTTGTATATATATATGTGTTTGTGTAAAAGAAATGTATACATATGATTATATATATATGTAATTACACTTGTATGTATATACATATATGTATGATTAGTTTTTTTGTCATTTAAGGTACTGGTGGTTAATATTTCAAAGCTCACTTTAAAAAATCACAAACTAGTGTTAATGTGTGTATTTGAGAGTGGTCTTGAGCTCTTAATTAACCTGAATAAAAAAAAATTCCAATAAGTGGTTTTCATTGCTACTTTATCTTTTAAAATTTATTTATTCTTTCTTTGATAAGCTCCTATGAGATAGATACAAATGCGTTAATAGTTTTTAATGGATATTATAGAAGAAAATTATCAATATATATCCAACAAACGCTTATAGGAGTACAAAATTCAAATTTTTTTAAATATTAGAGGGTAGGAATTAAAGCTAACTTTAAGTTATTTTACTAGTTTATTTAGAGTTAATGTGACAATAATGAAGATACTGGGGAGTAGAAGAGGTGACATAATGATGAGTTACATACCATGTACTCATCGCAAGACATTGTTAGGATAATAAAGTATCGTAGTTTACGGTGTGCAGGACATGCAACACAAATGGAAGGTTCTAGAACCCTGTTCAGGATGTTGACTGGCAAACCCAATGGGAAGAGACCATTGGGTAGACCAAGATACAGATGGGTGGATAACTTTAGAATAGACATGAAAGAGATATGGTGTTATGAGGTTGACTGGATAGAAGTAGCTCAAGATAGGAATTTGGTGTAGTGAGGTGGATTGTATAGAACTAGCTTAATATGGGGATATAATGTAAGGGGGTGGATCGGATAGAAGAATTATATCAAGATAGGGATATGGTGTACAGGGGTGTACTGGATAGAACTAGCACTAGGGTGTAATAAAATGGACTGGATAGAATTAGCTGAAGATAAGGATAGGTGGCGTACATTTGTAGGTGTGGAAAGGAATGTTTGAGTTCTTAATTCCATAGAGTAAGTAAGTAAATGGCAATGAAGGCTGAACCGATGCCAATACATGCATACAAATCTGGAACTAAATATTTCATCAGAAAATGATCAATTCTATCGATCATCGAGGACGTGTGGACTTATATAGTAATTGACACGATTATCAAATGTTGGTGAGGGTGAGGGTTGACAGTTTTGACCACTCTTGAAATAAATGGTACGGCGCACCGCACAGACTTTCTCTCTCTTTCTATAAACTCGTAAGATTTCTGAACGGAATAATGTACATTGTATCATCACCACTCCACATAAGAACACGCATAAAATAATATACAATGATATAGAATCAATGAGAAAAGAGGCGCATCTTTGTCCACCTTAGAACATTTCAAACAGTTTAATGTCTTCCACAAGGGTCAACACTTCGTATTAAAATTTCGATTTCTGGTTAAAGTTTTAACATTTTATAAGGTGTTGCAGATCTTCAAGTCATCGCATTGATATTTAATTATTCATTTATACATTTTGACCAATAAAAAATGTAAATATTGACTATTGAGTCTAAAATGGAGATAGATCATTGCTATGCAAACATTTCTCCTAAGAGCTTTAAGGAAAAATAAATGGTACGGCACACCGCACAGACTTTCTCTCTCTTTCTATAAACTCCTAAGATTTATGAACGGAATAATGTACATTGTATCATCACCACTCCACATAAGAACACGCATAAAAAAATATACAATGATATAGAATCAATGAGAAAAGAGGCGCATCTTTGTCCACCTAAGAGCATTTCAAACAGTTTAATGTCTTCCACAAGGGTAAACACTTCGTATTAAAATTTCGAATTCTGGTTAAAATTTTAACATTTTATAAGGTGTTGCAGATCTTCAAGTCATCGCATTGATATTTAATTATTCATTTATACATTTTGACCAATAAAAAATGTAAATATTGACTATTGAGTCTAAAATGGAGATAGATCATTGCTATGCAAACATTTCTCCTAAGAGATTTAAGGAAAAATAACATACTTTTTTAAATACTTATATTTAATTACTCTATGGCATTGGAGAATTATTGCGTTAAGACTTAAGTAGTATATGTTTACAACTAAAGCTCACAAAATTGTATTAATATATTTGCAAATATCTCAGAAACTGCTGCTTTTATAAAAATATATGTCAAATAATTTTTTACTTTCTCTCTATCTTACAGGTAGAGAAAGTATTGTGATCGTCAAAAAAATCGAAGTCGAGATTTTGATGAATTTTGACGTTTCATGACTTCCTGAATCCGAAAAAGTGGTTTTTGAATTTCCGTCTGTCTGTCTGTCTGTCTGTCTGTCTGTCTGTCTGTCTGTCTGTCTGTCTGTCTGTCTGTCTGTCTGTCTGTACCTCCAACTAGAGCCTAAACTATTTTACCGATTGAGCTGAAACTTGATATCTTGGGTTTTCATAAGGTTGCCCCGAGGGGTTTTTGGAATTGGACATCTACCCCTAAAATTAAGGGTAGTTTACTGAAGGGAAAAAACAGAAAAAGTCGATTTTCTCAAAATCGGCTCTAACGATTTTGATTAAATTTCATTTATGAACATTAATAAATATTCCAAACAAAATGGCTACCCTCAATATTTCGGCAAAATCGCTTTAAGGGCTCCGGTCTGATGCGTAAATTAACATTTTTTATAATAGCTCCGAAACTATTTGAGATATGAAATTACTTAGCATTACAAATATGTATATATATTTATAATACAAATATTTTATTCGAAACATATTTTTATAAAATCAATAATTTTTAATCTATACGCAATTATATATATATTTTTAGCTTTTTGGACATTAAAGCTTAAGTATTGCGATCGTAAAAAAAACTAACCTGAAATGTTGATGGATTTCGACGTCTCATGACCCCCCGAACCCTAATAAATAGTCTTTGCAATGCCGTCTGTCTGTTTGTCTATTAAAACTTAAAATTAAGGGTAGTTTACTGAAGGGCAAAAAGAGAAAAAGTCGATTTTCTCAAAATCGGCTCTAACGATTTTGATTAAATTTCATTTATGAACATTAATAAATATTCCAAACAAAATGGCAACCCTCAATATTTCGGCAAAATCGCTTTAAGGGCTCCGGTCTGATGCGTGAATTAACATTTTTTTAAATATCTCCGAAACTATTTGAGATATGAAATTACTTAGCATTACAAATATGTATATATATTTATAATACAAATATTTTATTCGAAACATATTTTTATAAAATCAATAATTTTTAATCTATACGCAATTATATATATATTTTTAGCTTTTTGGACATTAAAGCTTAAGTATTGCGATCGTAAAAAAAACTAACCTGAAATGTTGATGGATTTCGACGTCTCATGACCCCCCGAACCCTAAAAAATAGTCTTTGCAATGCCGTCTGTCTGTGTGTCTATTAAAACTTAAAATTAAGGGTAGTTTACTGAAGGGCAAAAAGAGAAAAATTCGATTTTCTCAAAATCGGCTCCAACGATTTTGATTAAATTTCATTTATGAACATTAATAAATATTCCAAACAAAATGGCTACCCTCAATATTTCGGCAAAATGGCTTTAAGGGCTCCGGTCTGATGCGTCAATTAACATTTTTTTAAATAGCTCCGAAACTATTTGAGATATGAAATTACTTAGCATTACAAATATGTATATATATTTATAATACAGATATTTTATCCGAAACATATTTTTATAAAATCAATAACTTTCAATCTATACGCAATTATATGAATTTTTTTAACTTTTTGGACATTAAAGTTTAAGTATTGCGACCGTAAAAAAAAACTAACCTGAAATGTTGATGGATGTCGACGTCTCATGACCCCCCGAACCCTAAAAAATAGTCTTTGCAATGCCGTCTATCTGTGTGTCTATAAAAACTTAAAATTAAGGGTAGTTTACTGAAGGGCGAAAAGAGAAAAATTTGGTTTTCTCAAAATCTACTCAAACGATTTTGATTAAAATTCGTATCTAGGCGTTGATTAAGATTATAAATAAACTGGCTATTTTCATTTTCCTATGAAAATGATTTTTAGGGTACTTTACAGAAGCGTTAATCTCCGTATCTCCACAACTATTGGAGAAACTAAACAACTTATCATTGCAAAATTGTAGGACTATCAGAAATAAAAAAAAATTATTTGACATATATTTTTATAAAAGCAGCAGTTTCTGAGATATTTGCAAATATATTAATACAATTTTGTGAGCTTTAGTTGTAAACATATACTACTTAAGTCTTAACGCAATAATTCTCCAATGCCATAGAGTAATTAAATATAAGTATTTAAAAAAGTATGTTATTTTTCCTTAAATCTCTTAGGAGAAATGTTTGCATAGCAATGATCTATCTCCATTTTAGACTCAATAGTCAATATTTACATTTTTTATTGGTCAAAATGTATAAATGAATAATTAAATATCAATGCGATGACTTGAAGATCTGCAACACCTTATAAAATGTTAAAATTTTAACCAGAATTCGAAATTTTAATACGAAGTGTTTACCCTTGTGGAAGACATTAAACTGTTTGAAATGCTCTTAGGTGGACAAAGATGCGCCTCTTTTCTCATTGATTCTATATCATTGTATATTTTTTTATGCGTGTTCTTATGTGGAGTGGTGATGATACAATGTACATTATTCCGTTCATAAATCTTAGGAGTTTATAGAAAGAGAGAGAAAGTCTGTGCGGTGTGCCGTACCATTTATTTTTATTTCTGATAGTCCTACAATTTTGCAATGATAAGTTGTTTAGTTTCTCCAATAGTTGTGGAGATACGGAGATTAACGCTTCTGTAAAGTACCCTAAAAATCATTTTCATAGGAAAATGAAAATAGCCAGTTTATTTATAATCTTAATCAACGCCTAGATACGAATTTTAATCAAAATCGTTTGAGTAGATTTTGAGAAAACCAAATTTTTCTCTTTTCGCCCTTCAGTAAACTACCCTTAATTTTAAGTTTTTATAGACACACAGATAGACGGCATTGCAAAGACTATTTTTTAGGGTTCGGGGGGTCATGAGACGTCGACATCCATCAACATTTCAGGTTAGTTTTTTTTTACGGTCGCAATACTTAAACTTTAATGTCCAAAAAGTTAAAAAAATTCATATAATTGCGTATAGATTGAAAGTTATTGATTTTATAAAAATATGTTTCGGATAAAATATCTGTATTATAAATATATATACATATTTGTAATGCTAAGTAATTTCATATCTCAAATAGTTTCGGAGCTATTTAAAAAAATGTTAATTGACGCATCAGACCGGAGCCCTTAAAGCCATTTTGCCGAAATATTGAGGGTAGCCATTTTGTTTGGAATATTTATTAATGTTCATAAATGAAATTTAATCAAAATCGTTGGAGCCGATTTTGAGAAAATCGACTTTTTCTCTTTTTGCCCTTCAGTAAACTACCCTTAATTTTAAGTTTTAATAGACACACAGACAGACGGCATTGCAAAGACTATTTTTTAGGGTTCGGGGGGTCATGAGACGTCGAAATCCATCAACATTTCAGGTTAGTTTTTTTTACGATCGCAATACTTAAGCTTTAATGTCCAAAAAGCTAAAAATATATATATAATTGCGTATAGATTAAAAATTATTGATTTTATAAAAATATGTTTCGAATAAAATATTTGTATTATAAATATATATACATATTTGTAATGCTAAGTAATTTCATATCTCAAATAGTTTCGGAGATATTTAAAAAAATGTTAATTCACGCATCAGACCGGAGCCCTTAAAGCGATTTTGCCGAAATATTGAGGGTTGCCATTTTGTTTGGAATATTTATTAATGTTCATAAATGAAATTTAATCAAAATCGTTAGAGCCGATTTTGAGAAAATCGACTTTTTCTCTTTTTGCCCTTCAGTAAACTACCCTTAATTTTAAGTTTTAATAGACAAACAGACAGACGGCATTGCAAAGACTATTTATTAGGGTTCGGGGGGTCATGAGACGTCGAAATCCATCAACATTTCAGGTTAGTTTTTTTTACGATCGCAATACTTAAGCTTTAATGTCCAAAAAGCTAAAAATATATATATAATTGCGTATAGATTAAAAATTATTGATTTTATAAAAATATGTTTCGAATAAAATATTTGTATTATAAATATATATACATATTTGTAATGCTAAGTAATTTCATATCTCAAATAGTTTCGGAGCTATTATAAAAAATGTTAATTTACGCATCAGACCGGAGCCCTTAAAGCGATTTTGCCGAAATATTGAGGGTAGCCATTTTGTTTGGAATATTTATTAATGTTCATAAATGAAATTTAATCAAAATCGTTAGAGCCGATTTTGAGAAAATCGACTTTTTCTGTTTTTTCCCTTCAGTAAACTACCCTTAATTTTAGGGGTAGATGTCCAATTCCAAAAACCCCTCGGGGCAACCTTATGAAAACCCAAGATATCAAGTTTCAGCTCAATCGGTAAAATAGTTTAGGCTCTAGTTGGAGGTACAGACAGACAGACAGACAGACAGACAGACAGACAGACAGACAGACAGACAGACAGACAGACAGACAGACAGACGGAAATTCAAAAACCACTTTTTCGGATTCAGGAAGTCATGAAACGTCAAAATTCATCAAAATCTCGACTTCGATTTTTTTGACGATCACAATACTTTCTCTACCTGTAAGATAGAGAGAAAGTAATAACATACTTTTTTAGATACTTATATTTAATTACTCTATGGCATTGGAGAATTATTGCGTTAAGACTTAAGTAGTATATGTTTACAACTAAAGCTCACAAAATTGTATTAATATATTTGCAAATATCTCAGAAAGTGTTGCTTTTATAAAAATATATGTCAAATAAAAGTTTTTTATTTCTAATAGTCCTACAATTTTGCAATGATAAGTTGTTTAGTTTCTCAAATAGTTGTGGAAATACGGAAATTAACGCTTCTGTAAAGTACCCTAAAAATCATTTTCATAGGAAAATGAAAATAGCCAGTTTATTTATAATCTTAATCAACGCCTAGATACGAATTTTAATCAAAATCGTTTGAGCAGATTTTGAGAAAATCAATTTTTTCTCTTTTCGCCCTTCAGTAAACTACCCTTAATTTTAAGTTTTTATAGACACACAGACAGACGGCATTGCAAAGACTATTTTTTAGGGTTCGGGGGGTCATGAGACGTTGACATCCATCAACATTTCAGGTTAGTTTTTTTTTTACGGTCGCAATACTTAAACTTTAATGTCCAAAAAGTTAAAAAATTCATATAATTGCGTATAGATTGAAAGTTATTGATTTTATAAAAATATGTTTCGGATAAAATATCTGTATTATAAATATATATACATATTTGTAATGCTAAGTAATTTCATATCTCAAATAGTTTCGGAGCTATTATAAAAAAATGTTAATTTACGCATCAGACCGGAGCCCTTAAAGCCATTTTGCCGAAATATTGAGAGTAGCCATTTTGTTTTGAATATTTATTAATGTTCATAAATGAAATTTAATCAAAATCGTTAGAGCCGATTTTGAGAAAATCGACTTTTTCTCTTTTTCCCTTCAGTAAACTACCCTTAATTTTAGGGGTAGATATCCAATTCCAAAAACTCCTCGGGGCAACCCTATGAAAACCCAAGATATCAAGTTTCAGCTCAATTGGTAAAATAGTTTAGGCTCTAGTTGGAGGTACAGACATACAGAAAGACAGACAGACAGACGGAAATTCAAAAACCACTTTTTCGGATTCAGGAAGTCATGAAACGTCAAAATTCATCAAAATCTCGAGTTCGATTTTTTTGACGATCACCATACTTTCTCTACCTGTAAGATAGAGAGAAAGTAAAAACAAAGGAGAAACATTGGTAAAACTAAAAACATGGATTTCTTAAGACAAGAGTCAAGGGGTCGTAAATGAGAACTGGTAAGAAAGTGAGTGTTAAGCAAAATGGCACGGGTTTGGAATAGGCCCAAGTAGTAAAAACGTCCCTTCCTCTTTTATAAACGTTTTTAGTAAGTAACTGAAAATTATAATCACTTAATCTACTTCTAGCAGCTAGCAACAAAAACACTAAGAGAAAATCCATCCTTGTTCTTGATATTTTGATTAAAAAATAATAACTGTCCTATACATAACAAGGTCATTTAAACCTCTTTCTACCTATTACAATCAAACCAAGGTATTTCGAGATACATACATTTCAATTTAAGATTTGCAATGATCAATTTACTGGTACCTAATTATTTAAAAAAAATATTGTATGGTTAGATTGAAAAACTAAATGGAACTAGAAAATGAGATCCAGATATAAAAATAAGAAAAATATCTATCATTAATACATGATGTAATTTGTTAAATATTTAAATGCTTATAAATCAAACACTACTTTATATAACATATTTCAATTATTTCACTGTATACATTTGTATACATATTTTATCGATATGTTGTAGGTTATTATATATAGGTTGCAATATATCAAATGATAAATGCATCGATATAGAAATTGAAATTGCCATCCCTGCACCAAGCCGTGATTCTAAGCCGAACCTACTAGTCACCGGTCAATCAGACTAGATGAGCTTTGCTTTAGTCTGTGTGTCCAACGATGCGAGCAATATAGCGCGAGCATGGGTACAATAACAGATTTAGAACAAACAAAATATATTGTGGGCGAATCTGGAACAGAATAAAATAATTCCAACAATAGAAACAAGGAGTTATAAATTGGGGGGTTGCATAGCCCTCAGGAATATACAAATAGGCACTGAATTAATTAGTGATTGCACCATATTAAATTATGATCAAACGTTACTTTTTGAAGAACAATCCTGAACAAACAAATGAAACAGCAAAACCATGGATATTTAATTGTGAAGGGAAGGAAGGAATACCACAAAGATGGTTTCTCAAGAGTAAAGAGAGTATTATGAATTCAATAAAATAATAATATTTAGCACCGCGTCTTATTACCCGTTCGGAGTTCAATAAAAGTTTGTGAGTTTGTACAGTAATAAAATTTTGAACGAAGATAATTATTTGGGAAACAAACCACAACAAGCGATTAACAAACGATTACAACCATTTACATTTCAATTTTAAAAATTAGAATCGAAAATGCGGGCTACCATGACATGGGTCCCCATGATATAAAATATCATTACAATGTTAACAAATCAAAACGGAACAAAAGGAACTTTTTTTTATGAAACAACAAAGAACAAACAATGATCGAAAGGCCATAGCCATAAAATGGCCAGTTTTCAAAAGGGAAAAGAAGATGGTTGGTTGTTTGCCAGGATATTGGCCCTTCCATTGTAAACATAACATTAGTGAGCCTATCAAAATGGAACAAACCGACTTTTGGTGGTTTGAGTTCCTGGCTATAGATACAGGAGTCCTGGGTTCGATCCCTGGTGCTTTCATAATTTATCTGTGAAGCAGTGGGTCTGTAACAGAGACAAACTCAGTCTCATGAGGATAAATGAGGAGCTACTGGAATAGCTCCGGTTTAGAAAACCGAGATTAATGGCCGAAGGGTTCGTTGTGCCGACCCCATAACACCCTCTATCCACAAATGTTGGTACTTTTAACAATAACGTCGGCGGCCACTCGGTCGCTATAGCTCGCTTGCGGTATCACACCATGGAGGTTTCGGAGAAACAATTTGGATCAAATGAAACGCGAAAAAACTACTATCCGGCCCCACGGTATAATGGTCAGTGCAACTGGCTACGAACTTAAGGGTCCCAGACTCGATTCCTGGCTGTTACCTTGGGTATTTTTCTCTTAAGGAGAATTGTTCCAACGGTAACCAGGGGTTGATAAATTATCCTTAGGTTATGTTTAAGACTCCCACTGGCCCACACCTCCATATTCACTAGCGTCACAACATCTCATCGCGAGTACGTGTAGACAACCTCCACAGAAGTACTCTGTGCCACCAGAGCTGTTAATAGTCTACATGCTGGCGACTGAATTCAATGACATAATCCTTCCGGTCAGTAGTGCCATGCGATAAAAAATATTATTATTATGGTCATTATTATTACTATTAGCACCGCATCTTACTACCCGTGCGGGTTATACGCACTTACGCTATTGTGTAAGGTGATTGTGAGATGAAATGGAGGACCTACAGTTTAACTTGGGATCTGAACCACGGTGGAGGCCTGGCATTCCACATATTCACAAGTTGTGATTAATACACGTGTTGTGTGTGTATTAATCACAACTTGTGAATGTTAGGAATGCCAGGCCTCCACCGTGGTTCGGATTCCACGTTAAACTGTAGGTCCTCCATTTCATCTCACAATCACCTTACCATTGCACATTAGCTTAAGTGCGTATAACCCGAACGGTTAGTAAGACGCGGTGCTAATAATAATAATAATAATAATAATAAAAATACACGTGTTGTCAGAGGTGAAGGAAGGGTTTTGCAATCAGATAAATCTGTGCCGGGACCAAGGTTTGAACCCCGATCCCCCAGCACAGAAGTCTGACACCTTACCCCTAGACCACCAGGTCACCTAATAATATTTTTTAAATCTGGCAATTAGGTAATTTTGTATTATCTTACTATTCTTTCCAGAAAGACACATTATTTATTTATTTTCTCCGTACCTAACTATATTTCTGGGCTATCCACATTTAATAATATTAATTTGAGTAGGGGTGAGAGAGATGGAATTTAGGGGAAATGTACCCTAAATCATGTAGAGGAAAAGTTTAAAACCATTAAGGAAGAAATACCTTCTGTAAACCACACTAGGATTCGAACCGTGACTCTCCCATTCCCAGAAAACCAGACAAAAATCAGCCTGACATTTTGTCCACGTACTCACCTTTGCAAGTTAACGTAGATTAGTACAGTCTACAAATGCTTTTTTTTTGTCAGAATATAGTATAACAAATCACCTCTGTTATTAATTGTTGTCAATCTACCACCAGAAAAAAAGGGCTAAAGTTGGTTGTTCAAGGTTTTCTGATCACTGAGAAAAAGATCGAAAGAACAAATGACCTTGATGATAATTTAGCTACTTTCTGTTATAGATAACCAAAACTAAGGCTTGCTTGGTGTTTCAAACTACTGAAAATCTGGAAATATTTGAAACGTTAGCTGAACTTTCTTCTGTATGCTTAAATTGTTACTGGGGATGTAGGAGGAAGTTTCAACCTTTCATTAAAAAAAAAGCCTGGTGAAGCTATTTTGTTTAAAGGTTCCGTTATGTATCACATGCTTGGGTGGGCTAATGATCTAAGACAGGGGTCGACAACCATTTTTAGGCCCCGATCGACTTATAAAGTTATCAAAGGTCCTATGATCACCCATCATTTCTCCACTATACTCTTTCTTTTTTTGTGTCTATACAATACATATTACACTTATTCCTTAAATAAATTCAATTTTTTTTCACAAATACTTAGGTATACAAATACAGAAAGAATAAAATGCATATTTTTATACCTAGCTATTTCATTTTATAGTAACATTACCTATTACTACCGATCAAGGTAAATGGCTTCGTGGTGTAGTGGTCAGTGCCCCTGGCTGCGAATATAGTATTCCCAGGTTTGATTCCCAGCTGGTACCTTGAGTAATTTTCCCGAAAGGGGAATTACCCCAATGGTCATCAGGGTTTGGTTGGTTAGGGTTGGTTAGGTTTAGTGTTTCCACTGGTTACACACCTTCATACTCACTATCACCATCACCTCATCTCATCGGGACATGGAAAGAGCTTCCACTGAGAGGGTGTACGATTAGTACCGTACATTCGGGTGTCCCCTGGGTAACAGTACATTAGTACTGGCTAATCTTTCCCCTACTGGGCTACGAGTGAATTAGCACAAAGGCTCAATATTATTATAATTGTCCCTTCTCGGGCCTAACGTAATCCAAAATTATTTTCTCTCAACAACTCTTACAAGGTGAGCCCTATAGACCGTTGTATCCACAGCGCTAATTCCAGATTTGTCGAATTCAACTTTTAACATAAAAGAAAAGCCAAAATAAGAGAGTTATTTAAGGAACTTCCTTAAAACTAACTTATCCTGTAAAGGCTCTGCCTCGAATATTTAAACTTACATAATTATGTTTTATTTTTTGGTTATTGCTGTGCTTTTTAAATACTTTTGCTTTTACTACTCTTAAGTTATTTATTTATTATTTTTATAATCTATCATTAATAATTACGTTCTATTTTTTAATGATTTCTCAGTATCTATAATTATTTTGCTATTTTTTTTTATACTTATTTGTAAGGTACTTGTGTATTTTTCAGTGTTGGCCTGTCATAGTTAGGTCTCATGATTGTTGGCCAGCACTATAGTAAATTAAATTGAAATTATTATTATTACCAATAATGGTTATTTTTGTCACACTAAAACATTATTTGTGAGTTTAGAAGGCACAAAGTTCGACTTTAAATGACAATGTAGTTTTCTTACGCAATCGACTGAAAATCTGCGTGAGATCGACCAGTGGCCGACCCTTGGTCTAAGGCGACCCTCTCGCAAAAAGACTGGACTGCCGATTACGGGAATATTGTGGTTGGAATCCCGGTCACGTGTACTGAGGATGGGTTTTACCTGAATGATTTTCCACTTTACCTCCACGAAAATGTGGAAATACTTCCTCTAAATTTAACCTTCCTGGTCCTTAAAATCTTAGCGTAGTTAGTATATCTACGTATAACCCGAAAAGGTAGTAAGACAAGTTGTAAATCTATACATATATACATCTCAATGATTGTTAGGTTCGTGAAAGCCTGCATATGTTTCTGAAGGCTAAGGTCAAGTTCGCTGGTGAGTTCTGCTAAGTTTACCTTGGGAAACAGACTGAGGTCGTTTCTCGAACCCACCCAACCTCTAGGCGTGGTCATTTTTCTACATCCGCCTTCCTGGGCCTGTTCTCCTATATATACTAGGATCCACATCACCAAATCACATCACTACCACTAACTTTAACTTTAAACAGACCAACAGAGAGCCAACAGGCAACATGAAGGTTATGGTAAGTTACAACAATCTCTTCACAACGCTTCGATGTTTTGACGTGTCTAATCTAAAGTCAGATCTTAATAGGAAAAAAAAACTTTTCGATGGTTATAAAAGTTACTAAAACACTTTTCATATAAGTTATAAGTCAATTCATGTGATCTGAAATTGTCACTTTTAAACAATAATATCAATTTTTTTGGAATTATATTAAAATAAAATATGTTTCTCAATGTCATCCACAAAAAAAGTATCTGTAATTTCCAATCGTTACTTCCTACTAAAAACCTACAATAGATGAGCTTTTGGTGACTGATTTTAGGTCTAGTGCTCTCAAAACTATTCGTTTCCTTCTTGCTAAGTCCCCTTTATATTCTCTCCCAACTTGGATTCGAACTCTAAACGTCCACACCACCTGGTTAGAAGTGAATTAATACCTTTGAGATGCTCTTTATCGCTCTAAGCCATGCCAATACCAACAAATTGTATTATTTTGGTCTTACGTCGCTAAAGGAATTTGGTTTTATTTCACTTGATGCCAGAACAATATAAGATGTGTGTTTATTTTGTAGAGCTGTGTACTAAAAAACCAGTGTTAAATATACATTATTATTAGTGAATTCTGAATCGTTTAACTTTTTATTTATTGAGGGAACTATTATCTTGTACTCTTTCGATTAGCAAAATTTGTTGGATAATAAACATTTTTTAAGGTCTTTTCAACTATTTTCAATTCCATACAAAATAATGTTAGCCTATAGTAATAATAATTATTATTATTATTGATTTAATAGTAAAACCTCAATAAACTTCTGTAAATGGGTTAAATATGTATTTAAAATTATGGAAATATTAAGGAGGCTCCCTTAAGATGTTTATTTTAAAACAAACATTTTATAATCAAGAAAGTAGAATTAATTCCCAAAAATTGTTTTTATTGTTACAAACAATTCAAAACTAGTGTGAATACTATGAAGACTTAATATACACTCTCGTCCAATGCAATTAAGACTCAATTATAGCCTATCAATTTGACGTAATAATATTAATAATTAACTCTTATGAAAATCTTAACCTAAACTCCCCCTCCACGCCCCCCACTGCCATTAATGTCAAGGTCCCCAACTATTCTGTTTCAGAAACATTCATCTCTACTCTTTTAAAAATACCGTTATTTGGATATTTTTGGAAAAGATAATTTAAACATAAAATATGCTATAAAAATGTATGGTGACCACTTTTTTATTTCTAAGATGTATCACCATGAAAGCAAAGATTAGCCATTTTTTAAATATCAATGACCAAAATTGTGTTCTCACATTTTGTAGCTTTTCATATTTTATACCCATCAAAAGCTAGTTGGATTACTTTAAACATAGTAATTAATAAATATTGTATTTTTACTGCAAGTACTTAATTTTAAAATTGACAAAATAGTGCTATATTTTTCATTGATGTGGAAAAACATATGTTTGTATTGAAAGAAAATGGCAAATATAATTGGGCACGTTGTTAATTAGAAAAAACTAAAAAACTAAGCAACTTTCGGTTCATCCGGTCGGAATTCAAACTCGAGTACCTTTCTTGAATGCCACGCCAGCGACGGGACTTGAGACCTTGTTCATTTTAGTTTGTTCAGTCCCAGCTTCATCAGGTCATCTCAAAGTGTGGGGTAATACTAGCACAGGGAGTCAAACAGAGGTAAATGGAGCCAGAGACGATTGTTCTACGTAATATTCTCCTCTTGTTCTACCAACGTCCTTAGCATGTAGGCCTAGTACGTCTTTTTGTGCACGGGCTCACCTTGGAAGGCTTTCCCACGTATTTCAAATTCGCGGTGCTAGAGCAGTATGTGTAGTACTAGAACTAGGTTTAATTTTAGCTCATTAGATTAGTATTAGACTAGGTTCAACGAAATATCGAAATTAGTAATCCTATAATGGATTACTTATAGATAGTGGTTATGATACTAGGAATAATAATGCCATAATAATGATTCCAATCATAGTTCATCCTATAATAAATAACAAAAGCCTTGGTGAACCGCCTCGGTGGCGTAGCTAGCTAACGCGCTAGTCGTGTTGAGCTAGACAGCCGAGCACGGGGAAATTGAGGTTCAAATTTTGGTTGGGTAAACTGGGGGGATTCTTATTAAATGATTTTCCACTCTCCCTCCAGGAAAATGTGGGTTCACTTCCTCTATATTAAATCTTCCAAATTCCTAATCCATTAGCGTAACTATTACTTAAGCGTACAACCCGTATGGGTATTATTATTATTATTATTATTATTATTATTATTATTACTATTATTATTATTAGCACCGCATCTTACTACCCGTTGGGGTTATATATATATATAGCACGGGTAGTAATACACGATACTAAATAAAAAAAATAGCCTTGGTCATACTATCAAACATATAAAAATCTTACTAGGCATTAACTATTATTTATCTTTAATTAAATATGTACTAGTTTTTAGGTCTATCTTCCCCATTCATTTAAGATGACTATACAATAATTTAATGAAACAATATACTGAGCTTTTTTATTAGTTTTGGATATTTTATGGAAAACTTCTTTCTATTCATTTTTAAATTTAATAATGTTCAGACCTTCATCACGGTTTGGGGTGGTCCTTGCACTTTCCCGACAAATTTCAATCTACTACCACATTGATAAGAAAAGGTGACCTGGCGGTCTAAGGGTAAGGTGTCAGACTTCTGTGTTGAGGGTCTCGGGTTCAATCCTCGGTCCCGGCACAGATTTATATGAGTCCCAAACCCTTCCTTCACCTCTGACAAGACGTGTATTAATCACAACTTGTGAATGTGTGGAATTCCAGGCATCCACTGTGGTTCGGATCCCACGTTAAATTGTAGGTCCTCCATTTCATCTCACAATCACCCTACCATTACACACTAGCGTAAGTGCGTATAGCCCTGACGGATAGTAAGACGTGGTTATAATAACAACACATGGATAAGTAGTTTAATAGTTTAGTTTTGGCAATTTGGAACCCCCTTCCTCCATTTCACCACGCCCCACTTATAGAGATAAAAGAATTAACACTAATTTTGTTATTTAGATTGTTCCCTCTACATCCCTGCCAAATTTAAAGTTCTACCTCCTCTAAAGGTTTTTTTTTCTTCTAATTTTATGCCTCTCATATCTTTAATTTGGTTGAGAGTCAGTTAATTTAAATTTCGAAAAAAAAAATTAAGAAATCTTGTTTACCGGCCATTAAAATCCCCAGATATAAAAATTATTGAAAATTAAACGGGAAATAACAATTTTCGAAATTTTTTAGATCATTTAGGCATTGATTTAGAGTCATCCAACTGGAATTTTGAAATAAAAATAAAATAGTGTTGTTTTTGGCTGTATTAGAAATCCCCGGAAAATAAATTTCAGTGAGACCAAACCAACTTAATTTTTTGGCCCATAATGTAAGCATAGGGACAATTTGGGGCCACAGATTTGGCCCCTTTTCGTATTTTTCATGTTTAAAATATTTCACATTATTCTCGGATTCCCAGGAAACACCATGTCGAATTTCAACCTTCTAGCTCACAGGGAAGCATGAAAAAAACCTCTGGAAGGCGAAAAAAATAAATACATGACATGGATTTTATAATAAATAAATACAAAATAATAATTAAATTCTTAACTTATCTAAATTACCCCCAAAAATATCTCTTAAAGCAATCTTATCAATAATATTTTAAATAGATTAAAAAAAGTTAAAATTCACATAAAAGTATCAACTTTTTCGCATAAACAAAGGCGTCAGTCTCGTTTGGTTTAGTTTCCTAGTGACTGGGAGGTTGAGGTTTGAATCCAAGCTGAGATTACTAATATATTTTTTCTAGTAGTTTCTCACTCTGCCTTCACCCAAATGCGTGTACTCTAAATTCTATCATCCTCGTCTTTAACCTTTTAGTGTAGATAATGCGGCTGGTTCGGAATGCTATTAATAATACACAATGTTTCTTTAAAATATGTAGAGCCGTATTTTATATCTGTTTGATATTAAAACAATAGTTTGATTTACGGTATGTGATATCGTTGAACAATGAAACTAGTAAACCCTAATGGCACATGGTTGCTGTATTTCAGTGAAGGCCGTCCAATTATTAAAAAAGAAACACTTTTTTAAGTGGGCGTATGTGGGTTAGCCATACCCATGTGGACAGTTCATTTGGATTCAATCCAGAACCAGTCATAATTCAGAAGTTTGATTTTGTTGTAAGTTTTCCTCAAACACGTGAATGTTCTTTGGGCCTATTTAATCTTCCATTGCAGTTATTATAAAATATACCAAAAACTTCACGTCATTTGTTTCTGACGACTACACTTGTTTTGTTCTAGTGTAATATAATCATCGAGAACATACACTGTACTTGCTTTTGATTGTTTCAGATCTTAATTTCCGCAGTCGTGGCTTTGGCCGTTGCCAGCCCAGCCCCCGGCCATTTGGCCAGCGCCCCCTTGTTGCCTGAGGTACGAGTGACCCCCGAAGAGGTCACCATCGTGAAGCAGCCAATCACCGTTCAACAACCTGAGCCAGTATACAGACAAGTACCCGTACCTGTCAAGGCTGTTTCGTACGTCGCACCGGCTGTCTCTTACGCTTCTTACGCCAGCCCTGCCATCTCTTACGCCAGTCCAGCCATCTCTTACGGCAGCCATGCCCTCGCTTACGGCAGTCCTGCCCTCGCTTACGGCAGTCCTGCCCTCGCTTACGGCAACCCTGCCCTCTCTTACGCCGCTCCTGCCTTGGGATATTCCGCTCATGGCATCTACTCCAGTCCATCTGTCATCAATGTTCACTAAGGAATGTGTATTTCTTACTTTCCTTTAAAACGTGTACTCAAAGACGTTTCTTCGGCGAATAAAGTTACTATGTTTAAAATTTATCAATTCCCATGTATAATCAAGTACGAAGATGTGTGTGGATTGAAAAATGACATTCAACAGAATTCTTCATATTTGTCTAAACATGAAAAGTGAAATGAACGAAACTTAAGCTAAAGATGTTCTTTTGGCATTACCTATAAACCAGTTATTTAATTCACATGTGATTAGACATATAATACCAAACATTTGTATTTTTATTACCATACGAATACTCAAGAAATTTTTTTGAAAAATGTAATATGTTTGTAGAACTACCACTATATTTATAATAAACCTACTCTGATTTTACAATTCATTTGCAAATAATTTATTTTAGCATATCAAGTAGGTATCTACATTCAAGCCATTTATTTGTTTTTTACTTATCTTATTATCTAGGTACGAATATTAACTAAGCGGATATTAGAAGCAAGTTCAAATATGTTCTTAAAGTTGCATGACTCGGTTTTGAAAAATTGACTTTTCATGTTAGTTATGGTAGTGTCTTTATGCTTTTATTTTTGTAAAGTTTACTTATTAGTAACACACCTCAAACTTTTACAGTGAACTTAAAACCAATATAGGCTATTATTTAATATTAGTTGAGAACCCGCTTCGCTGCCATGTTGTCTAACGCGCTACTCTCGTGTTGGACTAGATTGCCAAAGACCGGGAGACCAGTGTTCGATCCCGGTCGGGTGCACTAAGGGTGGTTTTCCTAAATTGTTTTACACTTTCCCTCCACGCAAATGCGGTTCCGTTTAATCTAAATTAAGCCTTCCTAAACCCTTAACCATTAATGTACTTAGTCCATGGGCGTATAACCCGAACGGTTAGAAATATGCTGTGCTAAAAACATTAGTTGAGATTTAAAGTAAACATAGAAAAGAGGAAGGTAGCAAATACCCGACTGGCATGACGGCTGGCTGACTGCTGTTAGCAGTTTACAGCACATTGCTCTATTACTGGCTGGCTGACTACTGCTAGCAGTTTACAGCACATTGCTCTCTTACTGGCTGGCTGACTACTGCTAGCAGTTTACAGCACATTGCTCTCTTACTGGCTGGATGACTGCTACTAGCAGTTTCCTGTACATAGTTCTATTGGCAGATAGCTGACTGCTACTAGCAGTTTACAGCAAATTGCTCTCTTACTGGCTGGCTGACTACTGCTAGCAGTTTACAGCACATTGCTCTCTTACTGGCTGGATGACTGCTGCTAGCAGTTTACAGCACATTGCTCTCTTACTGGCTGGCTGACTACTGCAAGCAGTTTACAGCACATTGCTCTCTTGCTGGCTGACTGCTACTAGCAGTTTACAGCACATTGCTCTCTTACTGGCTGGCTGACTACTGCTAGCAGTTTACAGCACATTGCTCTCTTACTGGCTGGATGACTGCTACTAGCAGTTTCCTGTACATAGTTATATTGACAGATAGCTGACTGCTACTAGCAGTTTACAGCACATTGCTCCCTTACTGGCTAGATGACTGCTACTAGCAGTTTACAGCACATTGCTCTCTTACTGGCTGGCTGACTATTGCTAGCAGTTTACAGCACATTGCTCTCTTGACGGTTGGATGACCATTGTGTGCAGGTGCGTTCTCCTTTGTATATTTCGTTTGTCCACGTCTCGTCAAAACCAAAACGTCGTAGTATTTTCTTACACTATTTTGTAACTACAGTAAGTTTACCTTGCAAGTACTTGAAGACTTAATTACATTTAACAATTCAAGCACAATTATAGTGAACAATTGTTTTTCAAACTGTCGAAACTCATTGGCTTTGTTTGGGGTTTAACGCAAGAACATATTTCAGCATCATATTCTAGAATATCAGAGTGGAAAGAAATAGATGAAGAGGGGAGAAATTTTATTCTGGAGGGAAAAACTATTTACCAAACGGGAGAACTTAGCTCCTAGCCCCACTCCTCAGTTTTAAACCATTACTGGTCATGGCGATGATCATCTTTCGTAGTCCAAAATTTAATAGTTATCTTTGCGTCATTCCGGAAATTTAATTAAATTAGTTAAGAGTTTACAAAAAACAAACGAGATCAATCCTTTTTGAAAGGAAACATTAAAATGGCTCTGAATATTAATAAAAATATAAATTCTTTCCCCCCACCTCCCCTCCCCCCGGTAGGGAGGAGTAAAAATGTAAACTTGCACAAGAGAACTAAATGGGAAACCTTTGGTTTCGACACAAGTGTTTTATTACCTTCTTCGGTTTGTCCTGATATTTAAATGATTCTACAATAATTATTTAAGGCATTTGAGAATAACTATCTAACCGTATGAAAGCTTAGGATAATCATAGCTTTAATTTTAATTTAGTATTGTAATTTTGCTTATTGTGTTGACCAATCATTGTTTCAACAAACAAATCAAGCGGCAAGGTTATTTTCTTAAAGAGTGATGCATTTGCTCGTGTTCATTAGGACTACCGTTCTAATTGCCATGAAAGGGCATGCATGGTGTTCTAAGTGACTCAAGTCTCCCACACTAGCTGATTATTTCTTGCAAGACTAATTAGCAAAACACACTTTGTAGCTCTCAAATGAAGACACATCGAAAGGGTTCAAACTTGAAACAGGTGATATTTCAGTGGTACACCATAGGTATTTTATGTATTGTGTCCAATACAATTATCAAGACTTATAAATAGATAATTAGTTTCGTATCTAACATTAATGAAAATTAATAATGACTTATATTAAACTGACAAGAAGAATAATAGCAAATCTATCTATTTAAATTAGTCTCTTCTAAGTAGTGTATTTGAAAATATCCTAGGAACATTACTATCGTTTGTGTTAACCATAGGTTCCCCCTAATTTCATAAAACATAGAAATTATTCATTTTAAATATCAAATATTTCATTATCAAAAAAGCGCTCATAATTTCAATATTCTATCTAAATCAACCCCTTTCTCACCGCGTGAATCTCGAAAAGTTAATCTTAATACCCCTAGTACAGTAATGTATTAAGTTTATTTTCTTTCTTTCTTTTCATTTTCCAATTTAATTTTTTAGTTGGGAATAAATTCTAGTAGCTGTACCTAAAACCATTTAAAGTTAAAATAATGTTGGGGAGGAGGGTAAGAAGTAGAATTTTATGACAGTTTTGCTTCTATACAACGATGGAATTATTATATTTGAGTTCCAGGATAATCAGGTAAACTAGAGAAAAAATTGAATAGATTCATCTTGAAAAGTGCTATAAATAACTTCAGTAGGAAAGTAAAGAACTTTCACTTAAGGTCAGATCCATACTATGGTGGTCCTGTGTCCATCTTAAAAGAAAAGAAAATTCTGATTTTGTTTCTGTGTTATCACCAATCTTTCATGATTTCTAAATAAATTTAACCATGATTGCTAGGGCACATTGATTGTTCTACCTAATGATAAACACTAGAAATAGTGCGACGAAATGTGTCTATAATTTGATGATTTGATGAGACTATAATTTGATTTTAATTATAATCTTTCGTTCCAGTAAATAACTTTGACACTCGGCCCTTCTCCCACAAAATAAAATAATTTAGGCCGGAAAAGAGCGTAATACCGAGGGAGCCACCACGGCTCGCACAGATGACTCCACGAGCACTCAATAGATGGCAGCATGACAGTTAAGTTTAGTGAATGACACATTTTATTGATATTTTTAATAATATACTAAGACAATGTGAAATAATTGAATATAGGAATGAAAAATGAATTGAGCAGCCTTCAATGTTATGCGAGTATGGAAATGAATGTAGACATATGTGTATTTCTAGCTTTAAGATGGTCATTACACACTTTAGTGGCCGAACGGTCTAAGGTGTCACTCTAGTGTTAGACTGGCCTGCTGATGACGGTGAGATCGGAACTTTTGAAAAATCGGTCACCAATAAACTACCCATAAACCCTAAAAACAAATAAACAATGTTACTCGTTATGTAAAACACTACCAAGATACTCATTTGGAACCAAATCGTTAGAGCCATTTGTAAAATATTTCAAGTTTTTAAAAAAATCAGTCGTTAGTAAACTACCATTCAACGAAATTCCCCCCCCTCCCCCAAATTATTTAGTTCTATTTGTCATGCAAATCAAATCCTAGCTACGCAATTCGAACAAAATTGTTATAGGCATTTTCGAAAAATTTTGAATTAAAAAAAAAATACTCATCAGTAAACTACCTTTAATTGAAGGACTAGGATAAATAAAACCCGTTTTGTGGTATGGATCTGTGACATCTAGATATCAAGTTTGAACAAAATCCAACTAACCGTTTCGGATCCGTCGCCAGGGTTAGACAGACCGACATGGGGACAGACAAAATTGTAAAATTTACTTTTTTGGGTTCGTGTACATAAAACGTATAATTTCATCATAATCTCGAAATAGATTGTTTTCACGATCACAATACTTTCTCTTTATATGTGAAAGTAATAAGCTACAATCACATTATTCGTCACGTCAACACAAAGTCACATACCGACAGCGTCACGTCAAAATATTATTCAATTGATTTTAATAGGTAGCATTCATATTACTGTGTGGTGCAACGTCACAGATCAGCAGAAAATTTCGAGTAGAATGTTTCACCTGTACGTTGACGGTCCATTCTAGAAATGAGAAATTGAGTTTTGTCAGTGCACAGTGACCGTTCATTTGTTTGGTGCCTTTTGAAATAACCTTTAAAAATGGAAGATGAACTTTTAATTTAACAAGTACATCAATATGAATAACTATACGATATGGCCAACAAGAAATACAGTGATAACATCCACAAAGAAGCAATTTGGGAATAAATCGGCAAGGAACTAAAATAAACGAGTTTATTTCTTCCTCTTCCAATACCTTGTGCAATGTGTGATTTAATCAAAGACTTTCCTAATTTAAGTGACTTTCTCATTCACACTCTCTTTGATTGTATCCCTCCAACTTCTTCTTCGACAATTAAAATCGTAATCATTGCAAGTTTTACTATTTTTAAAACTTGGTATATTTGTGTAAAGCACTCTTGTTTCCGTCAAAGCGTTACGGCGAACTGACGTTCATTTGCCGTTACGTGTGAGATGTGCAGCTATTGGACGTGACGCTGCCGGTACATGAAGTTATTTTGACGTAGTGTGAATCGAACTTAAAGTTCCTTCGTTGTTTTAAGTAAGCCATTGCTACATTTACCTCAACCGCTTCGGTAATCGAACGGACTCAAGACATCACTCTCGTTATAGGGTCTGAGTCCTAGTAGGATGTACTGAAGCTTGTGTAACTAATTGATCCTCCTACCTCACTACATGCAAACCCACAGCTCCTCTTCTTCACTCAGCCTTCCTCACCCCAGACATATTAGCGTGATTAGTTCATATGCGTATAACCCGAGCGGATGGTGAAACGCGGGGGTAAAACTACTTTCACCACCTTTCCCTCATTTTATCTTCTTGTAACGTCTCTGAAAGTAGGCTCGCTGAGACTCCCCTCCCTCATCTTCCTAACTGCATCCTTGCCGTGTTCTCACCACCCTTTTCTACGGGTAGGTCTACTCTCATCAGTGGGTCGACTGGTCGAACCAAGGATTCATGATACAAGGGACAAAAACTAACATGACTTCCAACAAGTAAATCCCATTGACCGGCAATCGATGTCATCTTCATTAAAATAAGTTTTATCTTCAATAATCTTAAATATATTATTGAACAAAGGATAAGTCTGATGTCACACAGATTAACTTGTGCAAACAGTTGAATAATTATTTAACACCGTGCCTTACTACCCGTTGGTGGTGTACGCCTATGTAATACATTGCGCTAGTGGGTTAAGGGTGAATAAAGTTGAATTTAGAGGAATTTTACCCGGATTTGTGTGGAGGTAGAATATAAAACCATTTAGTAAAAGCTACCCTCAGCACACCCGACCAGAATTCCAGCCCCGATCACCCCATCATCAGCAGTCCAATCTAATGCGAGAGTGAAGCCTTAGACCATTCAACCACCTAAGCGGGCTTATAAATTAATTTTTATAAAACTTTATTTTTTCATGTTCTCTGATTTGTCATATTATGACTTTTCCCACTTTACCTGATTTCTAAGGCTAGTAGTGATATAAAAGTTCCATTTCATTCAAAAATGTATTTTTTAACATCTAAAGGATTTATGTGCCAACGCCAAATCATATCTAATTGAGCTATGTGACATTCTCTCTCCTAGTAGTTAATGTGGGCAAATGAAGATGGCACTAGTTGTATGTCCAGGAAAACTGGAAGTTCTAAAAGAGCTATGTGCCATCAACCATTTTACCTTTACATGTAAGACGTGTGACCTTCTTAACAATGAAAAAAAAAAAAAAAAAGACCCACGTATTTCCAGAAAAGCGCAGATTGAGATGAAATTACACCAAATAAAAGCAGAGGTTACTTTTTCTTCTATCAGAAATGACAGTATTTCTTCTTCTCTGCCTAGAAGTGAGTGACACGTGCACAGTCGTGAAAGATCTTCAAAAAGTGTTTTCATAACCAAAACTAAGTCACTCAAACATGTACTACTCTAGTCAGTTGTATGCGACACTAGTGTTATAATCTTGTGTGTTTGACATGAAGGTTTGGGATCAAGAGGTGGAAATGAGATGGCTTCTTGTTTATTCAGGGCTACATTTGTTAGGAAGTTTAGTTTGGGCATTGAATCACAAAATACTTATCTGAATCTTCGGCCAAGATATTTATCACCGTTTGCAAGAACTAATACTAATAATTGAAAATACAGTTGCTAGGTTAAGTTAGATTAGGTTAGTTAAGTTAGGTTAGGTTAGGTTAGGCCTAAAAACAAATTGTATCATCTGGTCTTGATAGTTTAAAATAAATTTGTAATCTCTGCCCGATTCTGTTGAGGTCCACTTGCCCTCTAGTATTCATGTGGTTGCTCAAAATTTGTGGTGCCTACACCTTTGGTGTAATGTTTCTACAAAAATATATAGTAGACCTATTGTTTCTTTTCACAAATCTTACGAGTTTATGTCTATTTTAAGATAAAAGCGAGAGAAAGTCTGTGCGGTGAGCCGTACCATTTATTTTTTAACAACACGTGTTACTTCAGTTTGGGTTATATGCTTATGTACTAATTACACTAGTGATCCTAGGGATAAGGAAGGTCATATTTATAGGAAATGTACCCACATTTGCGTGGAAGAAGAGTGAAAAACCATTTTGGAAAACCACCCTTAATACACCCGGTCGAGATTCGAACCTTGATCTCCCCTTCATCGGCAGTATAGTCTACTGAGAGTGTAGCGCCTTTGACCATGCGGCCACCGAAGTGGATCAATCTCTTGCTAACTGGTCATCCAATGACGGGAAGATCGGGACTTTAATCCTTGTTGGGTGTACTGAGGAGGGTATTTTTTTATAAATTGTTTCAGACTCTCCCTCCCACGCAAATGTGGGTATATTTCCTCTGAAATTATACCGTCCTCATGTCTAATCAGTTGGCGTAGTTAATGTGTGAGTATATCCCAAACGGGAGCTAGGAATCGGTAAAAAAAAATCCAATTCTACCTCAAAACATGAAGGACTTTAAAGTGATTTCTCTCTTATTCAGTCAGGAATGGGCTCCTACAGTCTTTGCTGTTTATTCTCTGAACAAGTTATTGTTTTTTTCTATTATCTGCCGTTTTGTGGGCTTTGCGATTAGAATTGCTCTTGAGTGTTTGGTAATTATTTTTATTTAAACACTAAACCTGTGCGACTCTTCGAAATTACTAACCAAATCCGAATCTTACTAAGATTCAGATTCGATTCGAAATTTTGAATCTTAATATTGGACGATTAAGATTCGATTCGACATTTAGAATCTCAATAAATTTTAGATTCGGATTCGATGGGTGTAGCTCAAAATTTAAATCTATAATTTATACTAACTTAACCAATTAATATGATCAGATCAGATCAGAAACCAGTTGCGTGGTAGAGTGAAGAGAGAAATTAACTTTAGTTCCAGGTCGTAAAAGAAATGATGGGGGGACGGTGGAGGGACAATTGTTTGTGACAGTGAATAATATATTGTAGGCCTTACTATTATTCAAAAATTGGTGCAATTTTTATTTGACTTTTTACTTTTTGAGACGAGAGATATTAATTGCATTTTTTTTTATAAACCTAAAATGTGTCTAAAATGTTTATCAGCATTTGTTAAAATATTGTATTATTGGATAGGATTCGAAAACTTAACATAGTAAAATATTCAACACATATTCTCTCTTAAATACTATGAAAGTAACCCTATAATAAATTAGTCGATTCAGATCTGAACCTATTTTTAAAATATAATATTTGATATCAATTTTTTTAAGCATAGGACTCGACCATAATTCGATTCGATAAAAGAAATTTAGAATGAGTTTCGATTAGATTTTGGCTCGAAATTTTTTTAAACATGAGTTTCGAATCGGATTCAAGTAAGTTAGCAAAGATTTGGATTCAATTTGAAATTGAAAATGATGAATTCAAACAGTCTTATTAACATATATGTGTTTGTTTTTGGATAGTGTTGATATACTTTTGTGAAGTCAGAATATTGAAAAGTATTTAAAGGTGGGCTATTCAAATAAATATTTGGGTGGATAGGAAAATGCTAGACTCAAACGGGAGAGGGAATTTTTTTCAGCTAGCATGGGAGAGGCGTAGCTCCAAAAGTTTAGAAAACTTCTGTCATTTAGAGCGTTGATTGAATTTATCACATAGCATACATAATCGTATGTTCAGTCAATTTTATATTTCAATAGGTGGCAAACCACTTTTTAAAATATTTACCAGTCATAGGGATAATTTAATTTAGAGGGGTTCAAAATCCTTTGTTTATGACATTATGTTAAGACTTACAACTAACCCTAATAAATAAGAACATTGTTATTTTATACAGTTGGGGTGTAGCTTTATTGGCGTAAGAGGGGAGGGGGGACAAGTAAAAAATATAATTTAGGGACGTTCTACCCACTACCACCTCCCCCCATAGTTAATGTTAAAATAATTGTAGGGTCTCTTGTTTGAAGGATTTTTGAAAATGTTACACTTTTAAAAGCCATTAAGAATAGTGCTCTCTCGATATTTTTTAAATTTTGATACAGCTTAAGGATGTTTGTATTAGTCCTCCTTCAGTAAATTTTTGAAAAAATGAAGCCTTTAAGAGCAATTTTAGTTTTTTTTATATAAATTAATTTTCTTAGAATTTATTTAAAGTAGCCTTCTTCCAAGCAAATTTTTTAGAATTGGATGCCCTTAGAAGCGATTAGGAAGGGTCCTTAGCTGGATTTTTCTAATTATGTTCCCTTATAAGCTATTGAAAATTGTCTTCCCCTGGCAAATTTTTGAAAATTGAATGCTTTTAGAAGCTAATTGGAGTCCTCACTTGGATTTTTGTAAATACTATATGCATATAGAAGCTATTTGGAGTGGTCAACTTACGGTAATTTTTTTCAATTATATGCATCTAGATCCCATTAAGAGCGATATCTACCTGGAAATATTTTGAAAACTAAATGCCTCTAGAAACTATTTTGAGTGATCCTTCATATTAAAAACTTGGGAAAATTTCTGGGTGGGGTGTTTGAACTACATAACCTCCGCTCTCCTAAAGTCCACGAGTCACCTAATTCTATATCCTTGTCTACCAAATTAAGGTAGCTTACTTTTCCGGTAGGCACAAACTGTCTCTTAGAATCTTGACCGTTTTCTAACATTAGTTCTACATGCAGCCTTCCCGATACAAAATTCCTTTCTTCTTGTTGACTCTATTTACTTTTACTCTCGTGAAGGTTGCCGTATTTTATTATATTTAACCACAGGGTACAAGTAAGCAACATTTTAAATAATACCTGGACTCTACTAAGTTATTTAAATAACGTCCTCGGACCTAAGCTTTATAAATGTACTCAAAAATACTTTACATAGTTAAATAATTAGGTTACTTATATAAATATGGTAAACACATTTTCACTATTGCATTTTTATGAACACCCTAGTTTATACCAGTGGTATTCAACCGTTTTTTATTCGCATACCCCCAATTATAATTTATTCTCAACTTTTTACCCCCAAAAGTTGTTGGTGCTTATTACAAGTTTTACATATTCTTTGGTCTACATCTAAGAGAGAGGAAAAGAGAGAGAGAAAATGGCTTTCTTAGATTGCATGTCCTTACGTCCGTGTCTCTTGTAGCTCTGGCTCTGATTGTTTGGTGTTTATCATGTAATAATGACTGCCTAAGTGGTCTTATGATCAAAGTTCCTTTGGCTACAGATCCAGAGGTCCCGGGTTCGATCTCCATCTTTCCAAAATATATATCTGTGAAGCAGTGGGTCTGGAACGCTGTAAAACTCAGCTTTGTGAGGACAAATGAGGAGCTACTTTAATAAAGTAGCACCAGCCCCTGTATAGAAAATTGAAATTAACGGCCGAAGGGCTCATTGTGCTGACCACATGACGCCTTCTATCCGCACCTGTTGGCACTATCATCGTTAACGGTGGTGAATGCTCGGTCGGTATAGCTCGCTTTTGGGCTAGCACCTTGGAATGTATCATGAAATTATATATATAAATGTGTATACATAGAGAGAGAGTGTTAGGAAGAGCGAGGGAGAGAGTATAGGTTGTGTTAAAACAAAGGGTTCCAAACTTTAGGATATGCTCACTAAAACAAGTAAAAAAGTCTTAGTAAACCTAGGTCCGCAGAACAACTCAAATAGAATTACAAGCAATGATAGGTCAAGGAGGTCCAGTCGCATGCTCCCCCCCCCCTCTCCTTGGTCTCCTAAACTTAATCCTCTGTATTTAAGTTTGTCTGGGGATACTTAAATGAGTTTAGTTTACTCGTCTCCAATAAATGATTTATCAGACTTACAAAAGTGAGTGGAAAACGGTTTTCAGACGATTTTTTGAATGAAGCCAGGGTTTCTTTAAGGAGCACATAACAGTTTGATTATAAGATGTGAGATTTGTGTGGAAATTGAAGAACAACATGTAGAACTCATTATTTAATGATAAGATAATTAATTTGTGCCATGTAAACCCAAATTTTATATCTTTTTTCATCCTAATTGTTTTTATTACCGAAAGACAAATTTTCCTATATCTCTGGGTGAGTAGGTTTGCGAACCTCGATTTATTAATCTCAATATTTTTATTAATTTTAGTAAGTACTACAATCGGGCCCGAATTTAAGGGCGGTGACATGGGCTAGCTTCCCAAGGCCTCCGGGGCCTCCACAAAATTATTTAGGAATATTTATGAATAAAATAAATACATTATTACTTCCAAAGTTTTGACATTATTTTATGACCTCATAACTAGAAAAAAATTAAATTTATGTAAAAATATTGTATAAAAATTGTTTTAGATAAATCTAATTTATTGTGATGAAAATAGTTCTTTAATTAAATAATATATTTAACATTGAGCTTTTAAAGTATTGTTTTTTAAATAATAAATCATAATGTTGAAATGTTGGAGGAAGGGGGAACTTGTTTAATGTTAGGGCCTCCAAAGCTCTAAATATGGCCTTGACTACAATATCCTAACGTTCTGAAAATTTTATTTTAACAACCTTTACCAATTTTACGCACCTCCTAAGATGTTTTCACATACCCCAGGTTGAAAACCACTGATTTATATGACACAACGAACCACTAGGTGTGTTATCAGCTAGGATTAGACAATGCCTTGAAGTACATAGTATATAAGAAGAAAGTAAAGCCTAGTAATCCTCCAAAACGTGTTCGTAGTCACGAACTATACTATATTTAAAGTTCATTGGATCATTGGTATTTTTGTTGGATTCATTGATTCAAATATAAAATAATATTAATAATTTGTTTGTGATTTTTTATCACTACGTTTTACTACCCGTTCGGCTTGTACGCATATGTACTAATTATGCTAGTGTATTAGGGATGGGAAATATTTAATTTAGAGGAAGTGTAACCCAATTTTCGTGGAGAAAGAGTGGAAAACCATTTTAGGGAAAATAGTAAACTCAACTTGGATTCGAACCTTGATCTCCCGGTCATCGACAGTCCAGTCTATTGGGAGAGTGACGCCTTAGATCACCCGACCACTGAAGTGGGTAAATATTAGTAATGTATTAGGAAAAACAACTCATTTGAAAAAAATACAGAGGTGAAATCAATGATGCTAGTTTGGTGTAAATCTTTGATTTATTTATAATTTCAAAAGGTTTGTAAATGGGGTCGATGGAATGATTAACTAGTATTTTACAAGTTTTGAAATAACGAGAAATAAACATTTATATGAAAAATGTTTTAAGTGTTATTCTGTGAGAATAGGTTGAAGGGTTTGCTGACAGAATTGTGGACTTGACTTGACTATACAATGCATATTTTGTGTGCTGGGCCTAGTTGTGTACACACCGAATTAACACCTCGCTCCCAAGGACTGACTGTAAGCTAGACGAGTAGTTGTCTAGCTTGAACTTACCGGTCGTTTCTTTCTTCACAGACTCGCATGGAATTTTACCTCGTTTCCAATCTCGTCCCAAGCCAAGGAATACTTTCATAAACACTTGGTTTAACAACGTTGTCTTAAACACTAATTTTTATAGGAAGCCCAATTTTTACTTCCAACTTTGATCGAAAGTAACTAAAGTTTTACATTCTATAAATATGTCTTATTTGATTTATTAATTAAAATTTAATCAAACAATGTATCAAAAGCTTCAATTAATACTTCCCAGATGGGGCTCTCAATCATCTGCCTCCCCTCCCCTAAAAAATTAATCTAATATTTGTTTAGTGTTATTACAGTAGTGTGCACGTATATACCAATTTTCAGCCGTATCAGGCATCAGGAAATGCCCTAAGAGGTAAATACATGTAATAATTCGTTATAGAAGCTGCGTTGGTATAGCCCACTTAGGCCTAAATATAAGGGTTGATTTATCCTCAATTATTCGTTCGATTTTCTTCCCCAACAAACTTGGTTTGTATAAAGGTATAAAGAGCAGCTCTACCAAGCTTTAATTGTTTCGGTTAGTGCATTCAAAAGTTATCGTGAGACATATTTATCAGACAAATGCAAATCGGTGGAGTTGATCCATTCATTCAATAAACCAAAGCACATGATTATGTTTTTATTTGTTTTTGCACTTTGACAATATTTGCTGGATCGTCTAAACAGGGATCCTACTACACGAATGCCCTCTGTCACCTAAGCAATCTCAGAGCCCCCCCGAATCGCGATGTCCTGTGTGGCTACACCGTTTGCAAACCCCTAAGGTTGGCCCTGATACTTCCTTATGTAGAACTGTATAGTTTCTCTTTACATTTTTAAATTAACGTTACATTTTTAATTAAATGATCTAAAAATGTAAATACAAATGTAATATTTTTACTTCCGCCATGGTGTCAACATGAGCTTCCGGTTTTCAAATTACGGGATGTATATTAAAATCAGACTGTACTTGGAGAAATGAAGGTAGGTTGAATTTTGACTAAGTGTACCCACATTTGCATGGAGGGAGATTGGAAACACATTTTTATAAACCACCCTCAGTACACCCAACCAGTATTCACACCCCAATCTTCTCCTTATCGGCAGTCTAGTTTATTGCAAGAGTGATGTACAGTGTGGGATGGAAACAATTAGACGATCTATACTGAGGAAAGTGATGGACAACGTTCTGACGTCCGGTGGAGCTCACATGAGTCACATTATCTTTAAAAAGGGAAAAAATATGGTATTTAGTTTGCTTTTATTTAGCTTGTGAATTTTACTTTTCAATTAAAGTGTTGATTTTCAAGTTACTAATCGTCTAATCGTTTCATCGTTTCGGTCCCACCCTACATTTAGACCATGTGGCCACCGAAGCGGGTCATATTAGCTTTACGCACTTAAGCACTCAAAGTAATACACTTGAATAGCAAAGTTATTCAAGGTGATATTTTCACTTATTCGAGGATATCATTGCTTTGCGAAAAAGATAATTAAAATTCTGGAAATATATAATTTAATATTTCGATTGCAGTTTATTGGTTTCATTTAAAAGGATAGTCGAGATTTAATTTTTTTAAATATTACTGGGACAGTGATTATTCGCTAGTAAGATATACTGGTTTCTTTCATTATATAAAATAAAATTCATAAGTAAAATTTTATCTTTACAGAAATCGACAAAGTCTTACAAAAGTAGTGGTCAAACTAAAAGGAAAGATTTATGTTCCGAATATCAACATTGAACCAGCATTGTCTAACATAAGAGATGACAATTTTATTCCCTATAGTTACATCTCTATTATTTTATTAATTATTATATTCAAGCCAATATAGTTTTATTTAACAACACTTTAAGAACTGTGTAAGGTTTTTTAAAATGAAAAGTGAATGTTTAATTTAAGAGTGAATAACATAATGGTATTGTTTAAAGTATGTAGTCCAAAGCTAAATTACATTAAAACTAAGAAAGAATTTTACTAAAATTAATATATTATATATATCAAGGCTTAGCACCAAAACTAATAATAATTGAAATTGGGTTCGTATTCTCACTAGATTATTATGATTTAATTTTTATTTACGCTCACTATATTAAGATTTTTAAAAATATTTCAACTGACAAAACTCTATTAATCTTTCAAATATTGTTTATCTAACTTAAAAAAATATTATGATGTTTAAAATAATTCAACTGGTAGGACTTGAGAAATAAAACAATCTTTATTTCTAGTCAGACATAATACGGTATTAGTCTTATTTTAAAATTTAACTTTCTAATATTGAGAAAAAATGTTTTCAAGAATCCAATATCACCTTTAATAAATAGATACAAGTACCAAATTATGTTACGTGCTATAATTATGTTGAATGACATAACTTTTCCATAAATTCCTGGATATGTTTATAAACGATGCAAAGCTTAATGGAATTGTTACGCCCCCTTAATCTCAAATATAGCTCTTAGCCCAGTGCAAGACTTAGCGACTAATCACAGTGTCACCTAGGTGTCAGAACACGTATATCTAGCCAAAATAATGAACTAATCTCTAAGTAGCAATCCAGAGCTATTCTAGACTGCATTTTTCTTGCATCATGTCTTACTACCCTTTCTGGCTAATTTACTATGTACTAATTACGCTAATGTGTTAGGAATGAGAATGTATGAATTTAGAGGAAGTGTACCCGCATTTGGGTGGAAGGAAAGTGAAAACCAATTTGGGTAAAGCACTCTCAGTACATCCAACCGTGATTCAAATCCCCATCTCTTCGTCACCAGCAGTTTAGTCTATTGTGAGAGTGATGCCTTACACCATGTGGCCACCGAAGCAAGTGTTTTCTGCCTACATCTAAAAAAGTCTCTGGCAATACTTTTTAACATTATTATTAATTTATTTTCATTTTGATAATAATTTATTTTTATCACAGCAATACTTCATTGCTCTTGCTGAAGAAATATTAAATTATTTTTAAAAATTATGTAAATAATTGTAATAGCTATATTAATAGTTTGGCAATTACCGTAAGCCGTTAATATATTTTAACATCGTTAAATAAAATAAAACGAAATTGAGAGTAAATAAAATTTATTACTGAAATTATTAATATAGTTTGAAAATGTTGTAATTAAAAACTATATATTGTATGATTAAAATGTATTATTATAGTTTAGCAAAAAGAATAAATGTAACATAATTGTTTTATTTCCAAACTAAGATATTGTCTAGTTTTAGGTTTCTAGCCTTTTTTCACATCTTTCTATCCATCCAGGCTATCCACATTTAATTACACTAATTGGGTAGGGACGACGAAGGTAAAATTGAGAAGATGTGAGCCCACAGTTCCGTGGAAGGAGATTGGGAGATAATTTTTATTGAAACACATTTTCAGTACATACGACCGGGATTAAAACTCTGAACTCTCCATCCCTATCCAGCCAGACGATAAAATCTTGATATTTAATCAGTGTGCGAGTAAATGTCTGTCTTTAAATCTTGTGCTGAAGTCACTTTGATATATATTTAATATATTTTATTACCTATTCAAGCTATAAGCATAAATATATGATAATTACAGAGCTAGGAATGAGAAAGTAAGCATCTTAGAGGTAATCTACCCGAGTTTGTTTGAAAGGAGAGGGGAATATTTTAAAGAAAAAAACACTCTCGGTAGACCCGGCCGGGTTTCAAGCCCTGATCTCCCCGTCTTCGGCAGGCTATAGTCAAACATTCTGTCACTGAACCGAGTTTCATAATTGTTGACAAATGTTTCTGTAAAGCCGAGACATCTCTGGGTTTTTTTTTACCTTTTAATGCGAGTAAACAAAATGTTAATATACAGTGACCCACATCTCGGTGGCGTAATTAACTAACGCGCTGCTTTCGTGTTGAGCTAGACTGCCGAGGACGGGGAGATCGAAGTTCGAATCTCGTTCGGGTGAATTGGAGGTGGTTTTTCCTAAAGGGTTTTTCTCCCACCCTCCACGCAAATGAAGTTTCACTTCCTCTAAATTCAACCTTCCTGATCCCTAGCACATTAGCATATTTAGTACCTAAGCGTATAACCTGAACGGAAAATAGGCCGTGGTGCTAAAAACAACCTAACTAGAATTATCAGTGTTGGACGCAAGTGGAGTTCACCATGCTCTGATCTTAGAGTTCAGGATTCCATCTCTAACTCTCGTACTAACGGTGACATGGTGTGGAGTGTAGCCATGGTAGGCAGAGATTTTTAAAACGGTACCTGTGATATGTTCTCACCTAGTTGACCAATCATACATTGGCTCTGCTTTACATAATGTCACATGGGAATAAATGCTCGTAGATACCTGACCTATGAGAACCATTTACAGGCTCAGTTTGAACAAACTCTGCTTGCCCTGGCATCAATCCAAGATACGACAGTACCAATAAGTTTTTGTTCTACTGAGTAATTAGAACAATTCACATTTACAGTTTTAAACAAACTCTGCTTAGCCTGGCAACACTCCACGACAATGCGTATTGGGGTGTGTATTTTTGCATTTGGGATTTCCCCCTTCTCTCCATGCGAATTCTGATGGATCGATCTTGAAATTCAATCTTCTTCTTCCTATCCCTTTGGGTCAGATAGTTAAGGTCGCTGATAGGTGTAATAAAATGTTTTTATAAAATATAAATAAAAGAACACTCCACCTTAACATCCCACTACCGGCCCTAGCTCCTAAAAGCCACGCCGTGCTCGGGTGTTGAAAAGTATTGTACGACCACCAGAGTGAAACATTTCGATGACTAACATTAATAAAATACCTGGTCATAAACTTGATAGCAGCGGTATTTTTACTACACCCCTTTATGGCTTTTAAAGTTAAGGGGAATCACGCTCTCTTCATGCCTTGTGTACCTCTACCGCAGAGGACCATCTCAACACCCACTTGGCGCAACTTCCTCTTGCTTACCTGGGGTTATAAACCCTCTCTCAATGTGCACTTTAATACTTTCAACTAATCGGTACTCTTCCGAACATTTAACTTGAGCTCTAACCTTTTTTTTCCCCTAGTCTCTGAAAAATATAGGCAGGAAATCACTCTTATCTGTAGGTGTGTGTCCAAGACAAGTTTTTTTTAACTTGATTGAATCATTTCTATGCCCGTCCGGTGTCCAAACGGCTATTGTGGTCAGAAACAGGTTTAGCGGGTCCTGGATTGATTCCGGGCGATGCTGACCAATATTTTTACTACAAAGTCTCCAATATAACAAGAAACTGACCAAGACCACAGGCTGGAAATAGTAGTGGATGTAAAAGTAAAAAATCGTAACAAGAATACCACACATCTATCACAAATCTAAGGTTTTATTACAGCAACTTATTTGTTCAGTGTTAGTTTGTATTATATTTTATATTCAACCATTGGTTTTATTTAGACCCCTATTATGTCCTAAACTCCTAGTTTTAAATTTCTAACATTCCAAATTAATACATATTAAGTAAAATCATTTATATATATACATTCTAACTTCCTAACACAATTTATGTTTCCATAAACAACATTAGAAGGTAGGTGTTATCCCCTGTCTACAGTTAAAAAATTTCATATTATTATTCTGCCAGTGGTATTATATTGAGCAAATAAATAAAAAAATCTCTGGTACGATTTCTACGAGATTTTGAGTGGTTTTATGAACCTAATCTACGTATGTATTTGTTATATTATTATTATTAACTGTCATATTTAATTTTTACTTTGAACTATAACATTTGTATTCCGGTCAACAATTTAATCTAATAATAATTGGTTTTCAATGTGTGAACCGGTTTGTCCTGCTATCATATCAGTAAAGATCTTAGCGCTAGGGATGGATGTGTACACCCTGTTTTTCTTATAAATCTACCTATTTGACAGCTAGAAGAAATTTACAGATCTATTTTCACTAATTTATACGTCAGGTCATGTTATCTGTAGCTGTAACGTTTGATAGATATTATCAATACTTATAAAATAACGAGAATAATATAATAAAATACGCTGTGATGTCCGCATGGTCTAAGCAAAGGCGTCACTCTCGCGATAGACTGGAACGTCGATGACGGGAAGATCAGGGTTCAAATCTTGGTTGGGTGTACTGAAGGTAGTTTTTCCTAGGTGGTTTTCCACTCTACTTCCACTTAAATGCAGATACACTTCTTTTAAATTCAACCTTCTCTCAACCCTAACACATTAATATAAATAGTAAATATGCATAAAGCCCGAACGAGTGGTAAGACGTGATGTTAATAATAATTTTTGCCTTCAATTTCAATTTCCTTTATTATAGTGCTGGCCAACAGTCATAAGACCTATGACAGGCCAGCACTGAAAAGTACACAAGTACCTTACAAATACATATATTTACATGAGAAATTAAGATAAACAAAAATGGCTAAATAATGTTATATACTGATGAATAGTTATGAAAAAATAGTAAATAACAATGATAAGAATAGAAAATAGCAATAATAACAAATAACTAAAGAATAGTAAAGCATACATATTTTAAAAGCAGTAACAATGGAATTCCAAACAATAGTAGCATATTCTAACTTAGATCTAACCAGAGTGTAGTACAGACATAAATAATGTCAACTTTCTTAAATGATGAAGTAATAAATTTAATAAGTCCAAGTAATTTCAATGATTGGGAAATTCATTTTGTAAATCTATACAATCTGCAATTGATTTGATAATTGTAATGATTTTATATCATCAGCAAAGAGTAAAATACTGTATGAGTTTAAATATTTACCAATGTCATCAATAAACACATTAAAGAGAAGAGGACCTAAATTATAACCCTGCGGTATGCCACAGGGGGCTAAAAATATATTGGAGGGGTGTGAATCAATTTTAATAGTAACTGCTAAACCAATTTACATAATGAGTGAGAAAGGCCAAAATTACCAAGTTTAGAGAGAATAATACTATGCTGACATAAGTCAAATGTCTTACTTTGGTCAATATAAATAGCATCAACATGAACTTGAGCAGAGACTTGAGGGGCAACATGCCCAAGAAATTCAACTAAATTTGTGACAGTAGATTTATTTTTTATAAAGCCATGTTGATTATCTGAAAGTTTATTTTTAAGGCTCTGGAAAATATTATCATGTATTATGATGATGATGATAATAATAATAATAATAATAATAATAATAATAATAAAGTAAAATATTTCCATTGTTGACCGCCAATAATATATTTTAATTTTCTAAAAGGTGCTCCAAAAGTAAATTTGTAAGAAATTCAAGGCAAATTATAAGGCGTAACGCAGTTTAAAATCGTTTATAAGTCGCGTACTTATGCAATCTGCTTGAATGTAAAATGAATTCTAAATATCAACGATGAAAGAATAAACCATTTCCACCAAGGAAAATAACCCTTGAATACAGGAATCTAAACCAGGACCCTAGGTATAACTAACAAAGTGTTCTACCACAAAAAAAAATCTAGGACTCGCCAAGTTATCAGGGTAGCTCAAGGCAGGGTACTGGGTTCAATTCCCATGTCCAAGTGTCATTTTTATATTTATTGAGAAATGTCAGTTAAAGTTGTATCCGTAGCATAAGACTATTTCTTCGTCAAATTATGTATACGCATAGCAAGCCACCATGAAGTTAGCTCTTGAATGAGTTTTAAATATATTTTCAGGTCACCATTACAACCACAACGCGTCCCTGTGGCTGAGTGGCGTGAAAAGTTCAACAGCAGGTCTAAGAGATCATGGACCAATCTTTGGCAAAAATGCCGAACATTATTTGGTGCTAGTAGGCCTACTAAAAATTCTGTCCTATTCCTGATTGCTTTAACTTAGTTTTTAGTTAATGTGATTGTATAGCTATTTGTTTAAAAATTGCACGTTTAGTATTTTAACAGTCCGACACCTTAGCTCAGTCGGTAGCGTGTCTGCCTACTGATCCAAGTGTCCCGGGTCAAATTACTGGCATAGCCGAAAATTTGTCAATGGTGAAAAATATAGGTTTGCCCTTTCACATTGATAAATTGACGGTTGGGGACTGGATATTGTGTCTGTTGAAGTCTTAAGTTAATTATAAGGCATATGAATCTACGACAGGCCTTTCAAGTCAGTAGTGGAAAATATATGGCTTGAATAAAAAACTGACCCAGGCCACAGGCTGGAAGCAATAATGGATGTAAAACTACCATAACAAGTCCGACACCTTAGCCCAGTCGGTAGCGTGTCTGTTTACTGAACTAGAGGTCCCGACTTTGATTCCTGGCATAGCCGAACAATAATTATTGGTGAAATCTATGTTTACCCTTTGACAGTGATAAATTAACTGTTGGGGGTGGGATGTTGTGTCTTATCTAGATTTTAGTTTATAAATCTGATATTACCAGTTAGTTCAGAAAATGCACGCTAAATATCTCGAATAAATGATTACATAACAAAATAAGAAATTAAGTAGTATATTAAATGTATTCGTATTATACAAATAATACAGTACGAGAATTTAAAAAATATAAAGCGTTTTTCAGTATTAGACCTAGAATTAAAATATAAATTTTATGTAATAAAGTTAAAATAGTGTGTCTGTGCTGATGTTAAGATAATATAAGAGAACTATAATTGGTGCTGATGAATAATAATATTTAAATAGTTTATTTCAAAATTAAACCTGCGTTTTAAGCTTAAAGCTGTAATTTAATAAATAGAGTTAAAATAGCTATAATCTATAGATAGGTCTAGTTTAAAAATACAATAAAGTAGTAAACCGGCTTAATAGTTCATATAAATCCAGCTGATTGCAGTTTATTTTTTTCAACACCAGAGTAGGGTTCAACAGGATTATTTGAGTATTCAAGAAATGCTGAGTAAAAAAATGTGGGCTATTGTATAAGTATTTAATTTAAAATATTTAGACAAAATTACATTCACTTTTAGCTATAAAATATGTGATGAGGGACATCAGATTATATATTCGATGTTGATAAAAGTTTGACAGGTGAGATTTTCTGACTCACTTGTGCTAGAAATAACAAAAAAAGGTGTTTTTTTTAGCACCGCGTCTTACTATCTTTTCAGATTATACGCCTATGTATTAATTACACTAATGGTTTGAGGATTAGGAAGGCTTAATTTAGATGAAGTGGACCTACATTTGCGTGTAAGGAGCGTGGAAAATCATTTAGGGAAAACCACCCATTATGTACCCAACTGGGAACGAACCCCGATCTTCCCGTCTTCAGCAGTCTAGTCTAAAATGTATTGTTAATCCTTAAAGTACTATGAACATAACTAAAATAAATTTGGTAATTGTTACGTTTAGCATTAGAGTTAATTTTTTTCATCGCATCTTAGTACCTGTTCGGGTTAAACGCTTAAACTAATCACTCTAATAGAATAGGGATTAGGAGAAGTGGGAAACAACTTATTAAAATATACTCTCAGTACACCTGACCGGGATTCAAACCCCGTTGTCCTCCGTCACAGTCCAACACGAGAGTTACTTGCTAGCCCACGCAACGACTTTTGTGAGTATTATGATTATTAGGTGTCAAATTAAAGGGGTATAAATGAGTTAGGTGTAAATTATTAAGAGGAAATTCATCCACATTAGTGTAGAGGAGATTAGAAAATCAAAGAGTTAGGTCTGAAACTTATATTAAAACAAACCACAGGTCACCCGGCCGAGATTCTGGCTTCACACCTCCAGTCACTGATAGTCAAGTTTATTGTAAAACGGACACCTTAGACCTTATGACCACTGATGACAGCTAAAAGTAAGAATAATGTGGGGAAAAAATGTAAACATTCCCATCAAGTAAAGAATTTGGTGACGACACTATCTTTACTACTGTATTTGTTTATTTCTGAATAAAATATTTTGGAAAACAAGATTACAATAAGCAAGATCGTAGTAAAATAAAGAAATACCTTCAAATATATTTGAAAATTTTATATTTGGTAGTCAATGTATATTGTACAATTAAATTTTTCAATTACAACAAGGGGGTGACCTGGCGGTCTAGTGGTAAGGTGTCGGACCTCTGTGCTGGGGGTCCGGAGCTCACTCCTCGGTCCCGGCACAGATTTATATGATTGGCAAACTCTTCCCTCCCTTCTGACAAGACGTGTATTAATCACAACTTGTGAATGTGTGGAGTGCCAGGTTTCCACCGTGGTTCGGATCCCACGTTAATCTGTAGGTCCTCCATTTCATCTCACAATCACCCTACCATTACACATTAGCTTAAGTGCGTATAAACCGATCGAGTAGTAAGACGCGGTGCTAATAATAATAATAATAATAATAATAATAATAATAATAATAATAATAATAATAATAATAATAATAATAATAATAATAATAATAATAATAATAAATAATAATAATGATTACAATAAGTAAGCCTCAATAACTATTTATTTAATGATATGTTAAGAAAAACTACTAAAACATTATCTGAAATCAGAATGACACAACTTTATATAGCCAAAAGTCAATCATAGATGATACAAATAATATTTCCCCATATTATTGTTATTTGATAGCAATAGTAAATTTTTATCTTCAATTCATTGTTCAAATTAAATATTTTGCAACTCTTATCTTTTGTATAGAAATAAATCCTTAAATTTGTTTGGAACGATTCAATTAATTAGCCAACATACAATATTTTTACCATCGTAATTTCAAGTACTATTTCTTGGATCTCCATATTTTAATTTATAAGTAGGTAAAATATGTACCTTTCTTTAGAGATCAAATAATATTCCTAAATTAATAAAGTTTAAGGAAAGACAATTATTTAATATTTCAAGCAGTGGATATATTTCCCAATACAAATGCATAAAGTATATTAAGGTTTATTTCGACAAGATATTCGTGAGTATATGAATCTTTTACTAAAGTAGAACTCAAAATCTAGCTTTCATATTATAATAGGCCTACACATAAATAAATAGCCTATAATTAAATCTTCTTTTTAAATAATCAACTGTAACATCAAGCTCTCACCTTGCTTCCTATTTTTGGAGTATTCTGTAAAACACACTTCTATCATCAATGGTAAAATTGCCAATGCCAACATAATTAATAGTGTTCTTAAGCAACAAATTAATTATTTAAATATATATATAAAAATGTTTAAGGTAAAAGTTTATTAGATTTTATAGGTTCGTAAACTTTGCTTAATTTATAGAGCGATTTCCTACAAAGTCAAAGATTCAGGATTTGATTTCTAGCATGCCAAAAAAATCTTCATTTGTAAAATTGTGTTTTCCACTTTTACAGTGATGGATTTACGGCTGAAGGACTAGATGTTGTTCCTGTTCTAGAAGTTGTTTAGTTTCTAAGGTGTGTTCTGATTTAAGAAATGTGTTCAGAAAGTGCACGTTAAATACCTCTAGTTAAAAAAGTTTGTAGATTTATGTTAAAATAAAGTGAGTGTTCTTATATAAATTGACATAATTGAACAAACTAAAACCTGCTTTGGTGGCCACATGGTCTAAGGCGTCACTCTCACAATAGACTGAACTGCCGAAGACTGGGATATTGAAGCTCGAATCCAGGTCGGGTGTATTAAGGGTGGTTTTCCTAAATGGTTTTCCACTCTCCCTTCACGTAAATGTGGGTACACTTCCTCTAAATACAACCTTACTCATACTTAATTCACTAGCGTAATTAGTGAATATGCTTATAACCTGAACAGGTAGTAAGACGTGGTGCTCGAAAAAACCCTGAACTTAAAATATTTCTGGCCTTGTGCTTAGCGGACTTGAATTTTTGAAAATCGTTACAAATAGCTTAATAAAGAAAAATTCTAACAATCTATTTTTTATAGAGTAAATAAATAATATAAGAATAAATAAAGATTTACTTAACTTAGTGAGATCAACATTTTTCTGTTCTAAAACACTTGACTTAATTTAGGCCTGATTGTTATTTCCAAGTTTAAAAAAAAATTCATGCTCAGAATCCGTTTTCACCTTTGTTGAAATCTTTCCTCCTAAAGTAAACTATATTTAAAAAAAACCGTTAACGAAGTACATTTAAGTCAAATATGTCTTGAAAAAACACTCGCTTTCAAATGTATTAAAAATAAAACGTTAGCCATATCATTTTGTTTCAGAAATATCTTTAGTTTAAATGAGTAAGAAAAAATTATTACTAGACTACTATTAATACTATCTAAAGATGGCGCTTGTGTGATTTTTGCTTGGGCCGTCTCTCATTTAATTAGTTATTCCAATGTCCCTAGCAAAGAGCAAAACATATGTGAATGTCATGTCCACCAGCCATTCTATTAGGTGAAGACAAGAATGAAATGTTAGTGGACAAAACGGTTAACAAGAGCTAAACCTCAAGAGCTTCTATGGACGAAACCAAACATTCACTTCTTCCCTGTACCGACCAATCAGACGATAAGCAAAACCAGGAACGAGCCAATGGGAGACTGGGAGGAGTGTTTCATCACTCTACTTGGGATGATCGGCAATCAGTCCAACCAAGTCTTCTTTCCTGTGGCGACAATCCACTTCTTCATTTAGTAGACCTGTGAAAATCGCGACAACAATTCACGGTTTTGTGTTGGAATTGGTAAGTAAGTGAGAGAAAAAACTGTTCGTCTGTACAATATGAACTAGTGCTTTCTTTTTGACACTTGTTAAGTAACTACTTTTTATTTAGTGTTGGTTATATAAATTACTATCATTACTATAATTATAAAGGTTTTATGGCACGTCGACACTAAAGCGGTGATTAGTATTATTTTAATTAGCTGGAAAGTGTAATATTATTGATGGAAATCAACAATTGATATATGTTTCTTTACAAAATAGCGTGTATCTTAAACTATTTAAAATTATATCCAATTCGCTTAGGAACATTGTTTTCTGAGTTAAATTAAATTCAAGATTTATTTTTATCCGGTTCTACTAGTGCAGTGACTTACGTTATAACATGTTAAGTACTTTTGAAAATAAGATGTTTTTCAAATTTAAAGATAAAGCTAAAGAAATTTCTATATACCTTACAGTGAATCTAGGGAAAATAAATAAACATTTTAAAAATATATTTCTTTTAGATAGTTATCGAGGGCAAATTTGGTAATTTATAGCATTTCAAAATTAACGTTGTCATTATGACATCAAAACATACAGTAATTAATTGTTAGCACTGCTACAAAGCATTGGCCGTGATATAGAGTGTGAAGAATGGGCTAATTTCAGGGGTCTTAAAACAAGCTCTAATCAAGACTAGTTTGAATCCTGTTTGAATCGAATTTAGTCTTAATGTGGTGCGAAAGGGCACGTCATGGGATATTCTAAGTTCTCTATGAGTGTTGATTCAAAACTGCTAATATCTTCACAAGTGTTAAGTGAGTATTAAAATTAATATTACTACTATTTATACTACTAATAACGCTATTAATATTAATAACATTTTTAACAATAAAAATATTCTGACAAGGATTGGTGTCTTATCGCGCGTTAAAGTTTCTTGAACACGCCAATTTGATCAAAGTGAGTTAACTCATGAAAATGTAGTTTAACCCGTGGAAAAAGGTTTAATGTCTCATGTCATATAAGAAACATATCTATATTTATAGATTAGGTTTTATAGCAAATAAACTATTTAATATTATTTAATTATTTAATTTTGGAAGCTTGTTAATATTTTAAGTAAAAGAATTATTATAATATACATAATTATACTTTGTTTAATGTTTTGTATCATAAACTGGTTGGCCTAATTCAATACCATTAATAGTATTGAATATATTAACGTTGATGATAAATGGTTTTAACCAGATAAGATATACGTTTGCCACATTGGATGATTTTTCTATTGGATTCATATTAAGTAACCACAAATGATTACTCAAGTTAAAGGGTTAAGGTTTAAAATTAAATTCTACAAGGCATTAAAAATATATAATATATTGGAGGTTGATTACATATAGTTTTTTAACCAATATAATACCTAGAAATATGCTCTCTCAGTTAAAAAATATAAGCACTGAATGATAGCAAGCTAAATTACAATTATTAACATAATCATTAACTAGGGCATTGAAACACCACAACATATTACATTCTAAACTTTCCTAATGATAATGTGTAGCCATAATTTGATTAGTATGAAATAGATACTATTTCTAGTGGTGACACACTTCAGGTAAATAACATAAAAAAAATAGGCTACATTAATAAGAAACAATATTATCAAGTTAGATTTACAAGTATAGCTCATGAAAATTGTATGATTTCTACAAATATTTGTAATGAAATCCACAGATAAAATATTTTGTTCAACAAAGCTAAAAATCTATAGTGACAATAATTATTTATTATGACTCATCAAAACATTGACTTTGCTATTTAAAAGTCTACAACTGTGTTGATGTCCAGCACAAACAAATGTTTTAAACAAATACACTTTTTGCTGCAATGTCAATTTAAAAGGTTTTAAATAAAGTTTACTTATTTTTATTTTAGTCGTAGTTTAATCACACACTCAGTACAACATTTAACATTCTCGTATCGAAATTTATAAACTGTGCTCTATACATGTTAGGACATCTTCATTGATTAAAAATAGTGTTTTATATAAGAAGTTTTATTTTGATCTTCCTTTAACTTAGCCCAAGTATGTTATTAGCTAGCTTTTATTTAGTTTATTATTAATTATTTTATATTTTTAGCACCGTGTCTTACTATTTTTCGGGTTATACGCATAAGTCTCTTATCTATGTGACCCTTTGCTTAGATAGTTTACATAAGTAATCATTCAAAAATTATCAGAACCAAGTTAGATTTAAATAGTTTTAGTCAGGTATTAATAGCTCACATGAGCATTTATTTTATAAAATTTAAACTAACGCATAAGAAACTAAAACAAACTATTAGTATTAAAATAAACTAAGTAATATTGCAAAATTGCACTAAGATATTTTAAGTATATCTTCGTATTTCGCTCAATCTTAAAAAATGAACACTCCGAATCTATTTCTGACTATAAGATATAATTATTATTCTTTTGAGGGTAGTTGAAATTTATAAGATCAACAAGATGCCACATTGATTCTTAGAAATATAAATTGCATTTCTGAAATTGTTGGCACCAAAGGGCCATTTTTTGTGTAGTTAGTATTTGGATGAGTAAACCTTTTATATTGGGGATATAAATATAATTTTAACCACACATTAAGAATCAGGTTTCAAATGTACACCTTCTCTCCATGCTCAAAATGTAGGGCTTATATCAATTTAGTGAAAGTTAAAATGTAAAACATTATATCAAACTGTCGACCTCAGTTATCTTGGAGTAAGGAGCTCTCCTCAAAACACGATGTTCGTGGGTTAAAAACCAGCTGTGGTCAATGGATTTTTCTTTAGAGCTAAACATCCGTAGTACAACTTCATTCAGAGGTGAAGTACAGCCGTCTGTACCATGTCAATTGTGACATGTGAAAGAACCCTCAAAGGTATTTGAAAATACCTTTCCCGGCCAAATTGGTAGGCCCTTTCGCTCTCGTTCATAGAAATTCTCTTGTGTGCTGATATAATCAGTCTGTTCAGAAAGTGTACGTTAAATACCTAAAATAAAAACTAAATAAAAAACACATCCAACAGTGCTTGAAAATAATACATTTTGAATTTTTACATAGAAACTTATTTGAAATGGTTATTATTATTCGCCCAACAATAAGAAAGATCAATAGCTATCAAATAGGTGACACAGATTTGGATTAATTCTTTGAGAGGGTATTAAAAAAATTTTGATGTGAAATATTTACCTCTAAAATTGAATTGTTTTAAATATTAAATACATTAAAAATAATAAATCAATTTATCAATTAATTTACCTAGATGGTAGATAAACTAAGCATTTATAAAAAAAAATCGGTATTCGTACAAACTAATTGATATATCTTGCTAGAGAGCTCAATATGGGTTTCTAAACTCTGATCCAGAATTCAATCAAGTGAAAAATAAATATCTAGACACGGGAATCCAGCCCAGATACTTTGGTTTTGCTTTATGATGGAGAGTTGATTAAATCCCTTTAGTGTGAACAAGCATTGGTTTTTTTTTACATGCGATTCTAGTTATAGTTCTCCTCCGATTAAGTTATTTGCATTCTTAAATTCACCTTACTCGTTATATGTTCTTAAATAAGTGGATGTCGTGGATATCCAAGATGAGCACAAAGATTCGTAGCATTCACAAAAATTGTTCCTACGTGGATATTAAGGTGGGTTGTAAAGACACGACATTGAAGGTCCTTATTTTTACAGTTACTATAGAAAAAAACATTTTTGGCTAAAATAAATAAATTCTGCTTTAGTAGATATATTTAGATTAATTTTATACCTACTTACTATATGGTATTAGGAGCACGAAATCTCATTGCCGCACTTACAAAATACGCCACCTAACCCTATCTTGAGCTTGCTCCACTAAGTACACCTCATTACACCATATCCCTATCATGAGCTAGTTATATCCAGTTCACCTCATTACATCCTATCCATATCTTGAGCTAGTTATATACATTCCACCACATTACACCCTATCCATATTTGAGAGAGTTCTATCCAGGCCACCACATTACATGTATCCCTATCTTAAGATAGATCTATCCAGTCCACCTCATTACATCCTATCCATATCTTGAGCTAGTTTTATCCATCTTACTCTTTACATCCTATCTATATCTTGAGTTATTTCAATACAGTCCACTTCATAACATCCTATCCCTATCTTGAGTTAGTTCTATCCAGTCCACCTCATTACACCCTATTTTTATCTTGAGCTAGTTATATCCAGTCCACCTCTCTGCACCATATCCCTATATTGAGTTATTTCAATACAGTCCACTTCATAACATACTATCCCTATCTTGAATTAGTTCTATCCAGTCCACCTCATTACACCCTATTCTTATCTTGAGCTAGTTATATCCAGTCCACCTCTCTGCACCATATCCCTATATTGAGTCAGTTCTATCAAGTCCACTTCATAACATCCTATCCCTATCTTGAGTTAGTTCTAACCAGTCCACCTCATTACATCCTATCCCTATCTTGAGCTAGTTATATCCATTCCACCACATTACACCCTATCCATATTTGAGCGAGTTCTATCCAGTCCTCCACATTAGTTATATCCCAATATTGGGCTAGATCTATCCAGTCCACCTCATTACACCCTATCCGTATCTTTAGCTAGTTTTATCTAGTCCCCCTCACTACATCGTATCTATATATTGTGCTAGTTCTATCCAATCCAACTTATTACACCATATCTTTATCTTGAGTTAGCTCTATCCAGTCCACCTCATTACACCCTATCCATATCTTGAGCTAGTTATATCCAGTCCCCCTCACTTCATCGTATCTCTATCTTGAGCTAGTTCTATCCAGTCCAACTTATTACACCCTATCCCTACTTTGAACAAAAACTTTTTAAAAGCAGATAAAACTTCCTGTTCAAATTCCGTGGTATCCATGACAAATATAAATAACTGCTGAGATTAGTATATGTAGAAAATTCTACTAAATTTATCTTTTGAAGTAATCATATTTTTAATAAATATTACAAATATCGTATTACCTTCCATTCTACTTTAAATTGATGTCAAGTTGGTCCCCCAAACCTAATGTCAAAATATTTTCTAATTATTTTAAAGTGTGTGTATTTGGTAGGAAGTGCTTTTGCTAGCTATGATCTATTCATTATGATTCTGTACATTTGTTCAAATAGCATTAGATTTATCAACTATTATTTATAAATGGCTTATTCAAGACTTAAAATTTATTTATTCTTATTTTTAGTCCTCTTATATTTTTATATCCCATTTATTTAAACGTAAATCGTATTTGTTAGCAAATAGAAACAATATTTGAATGTCTGGGGAGTCACCATATTTATATAGTATACGTGATCCAAACCAGAGTCACAAGTCTCATAAACCATACAAGACAGACAAGAAATAATTGGTATTCGTACGCCTTAGTTGCATTGGGCGGGAAAAAATGCAACTCGTAATTTAGCAGAACAATAGGAAAAAGGTAGATTTTATTTTATGAAATGAACAAGTAGTTGCTTCAAGAGATAATCTTTAACCACATTATATTAAAGAAACTTCACCCTAATATCATCCTTGTTAGGAAATAAAATTTCCACTTCTCGGGTGGATCAATCACTCTAGAAAAAGAAATCCACCTCCAGTCAGGAAGTATAAGTTGGTCTATCACTGTGTGTAAAAAACAATTTATACTCATTTATACTGTATGTATATATTTATAAATACATTTGGTTTTATATTCACCGTATTTGATCTAATAGTATCCGAGAACATGATAGTAGTATAATTGTAGCTGGGGTGAAATTAAAAGTTATTAATAATGGCCGAGGTGACCTGGTGGTCTAGGGGTAAGGTGTCGGACCTCTGTGCTGAGGGTCCGGGGTTCAATCCTCGGTCCCGGCACAGATTTATCTGATTGCCAAAACCTTCCTTTACCTCTGACAAGACGTGTATTAATCACAACTTGTGAATGTGAGGAATGCCAGGACTCCACCGTGGTTCGGATTCCACGTTAAACTGTAGGTCCTCCATTTCATTTCACAATCACCCCACCATCACACATTAGTGTAAGTGCGTATAACCCGAACGGGTAGTAAGACGCGGTGCTAATAATAATAATAATAATAATAATAATAATGGCCGAGGTTCTAGTAATGGCCGGGTTGACATAATTTTAGCCGTAACATACGTATTACGAGAATTTGTCATGGGTCTCACACTGCGCCATTTTCCTACTACTCTCCTTCTTCGACTCCCCTGACTTCAACACTGGGATGAACTTTACTAGTAATTCCCGCACTTCACTTCGTGGAAGGGCTATGTCACTCATCTAGAAGCATTATTCCTACTCTTCAGTCATCGACTAGTTTTTCTTTTATTTTGTAGCCGTAGCTCCAAAAGTAGTTGGGGCCTCCAATTGTAGCTGGGGTGGAAAGTAAAGTTGTTAATAGTAGCTGGGGCTACTATTTGGTTAAATACGATATATATTGTTTGTTGTGACTAATCGCAGATAGCCCAGACGATTAACAAGACGCAGTGCTATATTGAGAGTTTGTATCCAAATATCCGTAATGATAAAATAAATGTAATCACATTCTAGAGGCCTTTGAATACCCTGGCTTTTTATAAATAATATCAATTTTGAGTATTTATACATATTTTGTATTTATGTTACTTACATATGAGTTACATAAACAATATACATAATATAATATAAATTGCACCGGGTCTTACTAAACTTTCAGACTATTAACACATAAATACACTAATATATATATATATATATATATATATACAGGGTGTACCGTAATATGTAGGACTCACCTCAGCGGTGGACAGGAGACACAAAGGCAATGAAAAAAGTTCAGATAAACTTAGTTTGATATCTATTACTCCTACTGTCATTTAGTTTCAGTGTTTTTTTCTAATCAATTATTACATTCAATATGTTTATTATCTTTTATTTACTAATAGGCCTACTAATTTTTATTGACAATTTCAAAGAAAACACAAACCATTGTAACTGTCACCCTCCTGTGACGACCACGCGGGATGGATTTGGGAATTAGAGGGTGTACCGGTCACAATACGACACATACTGTACGTTGAGCTTTTACAGAGCGTTTTATTGAAGTGAAGTATAGACGTTACACTTGATAGGACAGATGGACGGTTACAAAGGGGAAGCGACAGGGAGGGGTGTAGCAAAACACGTGTATTCAGGTCACCAGTAGGTCAGCCCTATCACTCAAAACAACTGAGTCACACTTGTCCTAGAATATAACCGATGCTGGCGATACAGCTGGCTCTTAAATGGGCTGCAAAGTGGGTCCAGCTGGTAACGAACCGCGGGCTAACGCGTCACACACTTTGCTGTTTATCTCATTCGGCAGCTGCCAGCGAACTCCGTTCCGCTTCCCAGCGCCATCTTGGCCTCAGGTCCCCTCCCGTGATCCTCCCGATCTCCCGAAGAAATCAGGGAGCTGAATCCTCACTCAAGAGGGGTTGCGGTACTGCTAAATTAGCGGTTGTCAGTGGATTGAGTGGTTATCTGCTTCGCCAGTGCTCCACCAGATTGTGCTGGATTGCTAGTAATTTGATAGTTAATTAACGCCTCTGTAGCTTGCTGCACTTCCCGTCTTATGTTGCAACAGCAGTAGATATTGTATAAATTGGGAGCACTATTCTATAAGAATAAATTGAGATCCTTCAAATTATTACTTTTTTGAAAAATGAAAGTGGAAATATTTACCACTTCAAAGTTAAAGAATGTATTTTTGATACCCAGTAGAAAATGTAATTATCTTTTACTCTTCAAACACAAACTTTGTATCTTCAAGATTTCTGGCAGGGTGTGTGGAGTGTGTTGACATGAAATTATCGTATTATTTCTGCGTCAGTAACAAATAATTTTGATATTAATTTTCGACATTTTGGGCTTTCTAAACTCTACTTATAGACGGAAGAGAGTAGTTTTTGATGTTATGTATTAGTTTTGAAGCATTCACTTTCTTCGCTATCATTGTGTAGTCGTTAAATTGTATCACTAATACAAATTAACTAAATTAATCGGGGCCTTCCCCTGACAAAGTGGTGAATTAATGGTTGGGAACTGTGTGTGTGACTATCCTAATATTAAGTTAGTTTGTAAGTTATGTGCTGATTTATTTAGTTTATTCAGAAAGCGAACGTTAAGCACCTCAATATAATATATATATTTAAAATCCCTAATGTTGTGTATTAAAAAGGTAGCATTAAGTCTTTTTTTATTATTTCTTGGTTTTGATATTAAATATATTCTTAAAAATTTTTACTTCGTAGTAGGAATATCTTATTGCTACAATAGCCACAATTTAGTATTATTATTCTCTTTCACTTTTAGTCGTAACAGATTTTGTCCAGATAGGTAAAAATAGAATGAAGAATATATTTAGATGATTGACCTTAATTTGATATGTAGGACCTTCTTTGATGGCGGTAGTTCGTCCTCCTTCTGACCTTTAAATTTCAATTTTATCAAAATCTGTTAAGGACTTTAGGTGTGGTGTGCAAATTGACTGAAAACTGTTTGACTTCGATGATAAGTATGGAATATGTTTTCTTATAAAAAAAACCTTTCATATAGTACCTCTTATTATTGTATCAAATTTTATCTATAAGTTTAAAACAGCATAAGTGGCGGAGAATATAACTCACTAACTGGTTCGTATGGGATGTATAACACTCATTTATAATGGAGGAAAGAAGTTCTGCTGGTAACCTTAAATATGTGCTAAAAGTTGTTCAAATCAGTTAATAATTTTTGTGGTGCTAAAACAGACTGACATTTTATGCGAGTTGAAGTAGTTACTTTTCTCATGAAAAACATTTTATTTGGTTGAATTAAATGTTATCCAAATCGATTTAGAGCAGTAGACGTGAGGAGCGAATATGACTCACTGAATGACATTTACGTGAAATATAGAGGTTTTTCTTTCCTAAAATAAATTGTTTAGCCAGGCGTCCCTCTAGTTAGTAAAAATTTTTTGTCAAAATAGACACACAACTCTAGCTATTGGGGAGGAAATGACTCACTGTCTAACCTTGATGTGAGTACTGAGAATCTGCCAAAAATTTTTTAATATACTAATAGTTAATATACACTGAATTTTTAGACAGTTGGTAAAAAAAAGTATCCTTTGATATCTCATACATTAAAATATGTTCACCAGAGAGATGTTAACAAAATGAGAATATAAGTATTTTGATAATCAATACAAATTATACTATGATTAAATAGTATCAAAACACAAATAATGACACACACATATATATATATATATATATAAGTACATTATTTTTTATCTCTACTACTTATACAACAAAGTGTCGGTCTATATATCTGTTCCCTAAGATTTATGGAACCTCTTAACTGATTAAGATGCAGATTTTTTTATATTATCTAGAGTTTTACCGGAAGGTTTTAAGCTATTTATCAAACGAATAAAGTAAAATAAAATTGATGTTTATTAAAGATGTTGTCTTAAAGCCTGCGATCAATGATGAATTCTCCTATTGAATGTAGAATTCATTAATTTTATTTATAGCTCGATGGCCATATCCAAGGAGTATTAAACAGAATACATTGCATTTTAAATCCAAAGACAACATAGGTGTGCGCAGCGTGAAGGCCGTGGGTTCCATGGAACCCTTACTAACCACAAAATAAAGAGAAAGGAAAAAACCCAGAGAAAGTTGGAGTGACAAAAGATTGAAGTACCTAATATTATTTTAGAAACTGCTTCGATGGATATACCAAGGGTATTGGTTAATGTAGGCTTGAGATCATTCTACAATACCTCATGGTTCCATTCATCCAGCAAAGGCTGACAATGCGGATGGCATTATAATTTATAATATTTTTTTTTCGAAGAGTAATCTTGTAAAATAAAACATAGATTCTTTCTTGTTTTTAATTTATTGTAATTTTTTAGAAAAAAAATCAAACAGATTCTCTGGAGGGGGGAGGATGTTGATATCACCCTCTTTCGTCTTCCACCTGGCACCCCCATCAGTCATACCTTGCTCACGGCTATGATATGAAAGAGAAATCATATTTTGGTTTAATTGATTATTTTGAATTCACAGATACTTATAAAGGATAATTTTTATACCTATATGTTCACTTATTACCAGAGAACTACTGAGTGGATTTGAATGCAGTATATTTTATATTTTGTAGAACTGTAATAAACTGTAATAAACTGTAATAAACTTCACACTACTCTAGAAAGGCTATACGCTATTTCAAGATTATATATATATCTTTAAGGAGCTGATCAGTGATGTTAGTGGCAATACAAGTGTTTTATGTACACTGGGGAGTGGAAAAAGCAAGCATCTACTGTTATGACTTAAGGAAAAATCAAACTCGAAGATAAAGATTCAGTGATAAGTTCAGAGATTCGGATTAAAACTCTGACCCAGAGGTGCATGGAAGTGTGATTAAACATATGGTACGCGGCCCATACGGACTTTTGAACCGATCGTCTCCGTGCATGCAGCAAAAATTACCCAAAGAGCATTCAAAGAACTTCGTCGACGAGCATGACCGATATTCCAAACACCGTAGACTACATCCCGACGATGGAGGGTGCTTGGCCACGATTCATTCAGTAGCGTTGAAGATAGACAATCGTTGGTTGGTCCCAAAAAACCCGGTCCTGTTAAGAGTGTTTGATTCCAAAATTAATGTGGAGCTGTGCAGTCTTATCAAATCCATTTACTATGTATGTCAGTAAGTACATAAGAACAGTGATCAAGTGACGTTTAGTAATAACTTTACCAAAGAGATGAAACAATATCAGTTGGGATTATTCAGGGCGTAGTGCAGTTAGCTGTCCATCTCGAAAATAGACAATGTGTATATTTTACCATTAGTATTGGCACTGATGTCACTAACAGCCCATGCGACACACCACTAATAATATTCTTCAAATTGTGCGCTAAAGATCCCTTTGCGAAGCCGCTTACTTAAAATAGGGCTGCTTCATATAACGCTTGGAAAATCCAATGCCGAAAGCAGGGTGTATCTTTAGAGGAGCCTCTAGGAGTAATGAAGGATGAAGCCCTCAGCCAGGTATATACATTACACTCGAATAACACAGTGTGATATAATGGGAAAATGCGGCTCCTTGTCGTCAAAGGTACAACTTCACTTGAAAACTTACGTTACAGTAAACGACGTAACCACGCATCCTACCAATTAGTTTGCAAGTCACGGGGATTCTTAGAGGGTGACTCATACTGGACCAGTACTTTATAAAAAGCCGCTTTGTGTCACTCCTCTTCCTTCCTCAGACATTTGTCTCCAAGATATTAATATTCTTCACGTGACAGATCCTCTCGCACTTTGGCTCACCCTCAAGGAAAGCATGTCGGAGGATATTGAAGATAGACTCAGAATAGAACAATCAGTATACAATTTGGACTTGATGAAGATATTTTTTAATGCAGGTTAAAGTGAACTCAACCAAATTCTAAGGTATATCTCAGACAGGAGCATGAAGGACTTGGGTTTTCTTCTACCCTACAATTTGTACACATTTATATTTTATATACACTATTTAAGAGAGACGACAAAGGACCACCATTTTCTATCACAAACTTTGAATCTAAACAAGCCTCCATTGAACACAGAACAACTTATTCAGAAGGTGGCAGGCGTGGATCTCCGCCGCAAATATTCCTCACGTGAACAACTACATGTGACGTTTTCCCGTGATAGTTTTAGCAGCAGCAGCAACCTGTAAATTCTCGCGCCTAATGATAAAACCACTACTGCCGTTTACAAAGATGCATTTAATTAAAGTTTGTTACTTTATTTCCGTCAATTAATACTAGAATTCTCTGTCTCTAATTTAAAAAAAAACAGTTATTTATATTACATTGCATTTTTGATTCTGAAGATATATTTTACTAGCTCAAAAGTTTTCATCATGTTAATCTCTACATAATATGATGCGTGATTTCTTCTCTGTACGGGAAATTAAAAAGTCTGGGATTCAAAACCTTAATGTTTTAATGAACATGTTTTTAAAACTGACATCAACACGAGGGAAGCTGAGCACAAAAGCTAGTATAATACATATAAATACGTATATAGCTACCTAATAATGCTGTTCCCTCGTTCCCTTATGGGGTAGGCAAGAAACTGTGCATATAGCTAAAAAAAAACACAACTGCATACTTAATCCATCCTCATTACATTTATCCAAACTTCCCTATCCTTGCAAACTACCTTCGCTTCGACAACATACATACATACATACATACATACATACATACATATCATACATACATACATACATACATACATACATACATACATACATACATACATACATACATACATACATACATACATATACATACATACATACATATATATATACATATACATACATACATACATACATACATACATACATACATACATACATACATACATACATACATACATACATACATACATACATACATACATACATACATACATACATACATACATACATACATACATACATACATACATACATACATACATACATACATACATACATACATACATAAATACATACATACATACATACATACATACATACATACATACATACATACATACACACATGCTCTTTTATTATTAAAACTATTAATGTTTCTCTTTTTCACATATTCTTCTACAACATCTAGCCACGTCTTACATGGCCTACCCCTTTCTTTTGATCCACATACTCTACCTTCATATATTTGCTTCGTCACTATATCCACACTCATCCTCTCAACATGTCCAAACCAACGTAAGACGCTTCTTTCACATTGACCTATTAGATTTCCTATCAAATCACATTAATACATTCATATATACTTATAAATGTATATTTGTATATTATATAATTAATATAATTAATAAGTTTTATGTTAAACCTATATTTTGAAATATATTTAACAAGTTCAATTTTCTCTTAATTTTACTAAATTTAAAACACTAAAACTTCAATTAGACAAAAAAAAAAGTCAAACCCAAATTAAAAACTAAATATTTTAACGTAAAAAGAAGAAATCTTTTTCATTTTTCAAACTAGACATTAATTTATCATAACGTAATCGAAGTAAAGTCCCACAAACCCAACTGTAAATAAATTATAATAAAGACAACTTTAAATTAAATAATCTAGACAAATTTAAATTAAATAATATAGATAAAATAATATTTGATAATATTAATATATATATGTATAGATAAAAATATTATTATGTATGTATATATAAAATTAGTGATGTTGTCATTTAAAAAAAACGAGTTTTAGAATTGTGTTTAAAAGTTTAATAGCTAAAATTATAATATTTTTTTTCTTTTTAAAAGTAATGTTGATAATGGATATGCAAATATTTATTTCTACTCCTCAATTTTTTTTTCTTATTTTTGAACTTCCTCCGTTCTCCCGCGGCACACCTGCTGACCCTTTACGTCACACTGGTTAAAAAACTTTGGTCTAAGGAATCACTCTCGTAATAGACTAGACTGCCATTGACGGGGAAACATGGAGTGTGGTTTTTCCCAAATGGTTTTCCCCTTTTGCTCCACGCAAATGTTGATACACCTCCTCTAAATTCAAACTTACTCATATTTTACACACTAGCGTAGCTGATTCATGTGTATAGACTATAGCCCTAGTGAGAATTGATGCTAAAAAAAATTGTAAAGTTTATATGTTGATATAATCTTAATGATTTAGCTCATTTATAAACTGGATTAACCTTACGTAAATGCATGTTTATTAGCTATTGGTGCCAGGTCTTTAGGTCACACCGCTAGGTTCCCCACAAGCGAATAGTCACTATAATAACCTCGGCGCATTCATTAATATCCAGGTTACTATACAAGTCACCAGTTTTAGCATGGTTAGTGTGAAAAGTATTTTTTATTGTCTAGTGTATTTGGTTATAAGTTACTTATATCCGGTACAGGCCCTAGTTACACAAATAGCATTATTATCCATATATATTATATTTTTATAATAAAATACATAATTTTTTCTAAGAAATTAAACTATCCAATATTAAATATAAATTATCTACTAAAAACCAAAGATAAATATATTTTATTTTTATGTAAATACTTGAGGCAAACACGTTATCAAATATTGACATTTTTACTGCAGTTGCCTTAAAGACGTGACCACATATTTTATTTCAAATATTTGTAAAAATGTTCGTGCTAATGTGATGATTTTCTCCTTTATTTACTTTACTAGGACAATTTACAAATCCGGCTCTCATAGGTTTCATGATATCCCATAATTCCTACAAGAAAACTTTAATCCCCGCATGGTTTGAGCAAACTACATACTTGTTATGGGTCTCGATAAATTATGTATAACTTAATATAATATGTGTATTTTTGTTGGATACATATTTATTGAATTTCCCTACAATTAAAAGTAATACTCATTTACGTTATGCATTTAGGTAAATAAAAAAAGAATAAAACTTAATAAAAATGAATAATGTATTGTCAGAAACACTGCTCGAAAATAATTTCAAAAAAATTCATAGCTAAACAGAAATATACTGTGCAATTTACTGTCATCAACCCGATTTGGTGGCCGCATGGTCTCACGCGCCACTCTTGCAGTAGACTAGACTGCATTTAACGGGAAGATCGAGGTTGGAATATCGGTCGGGTGTACTGAGGGTGTTTTTTTACAAAATGGTTTTCCACTCTCACTCAAATGCGGATAAACTTCTTATAAATATAACCTTCCTAATCCCTAAAAACAATAGTGCATATGCATATGCGTATAGCCCGAACGGGTAGTAAGACACAGTGCTAAAAAAACACTGTTATCGAGTTTATATTTACCGTAATCTCCTAAGACTGAAGTCTTCCTGAAGACATTTAAAGATTATATAATATCTAATTTTTTTTCAAAATATAATTTTAAATTGTATTTTGATTTTAAAACTCCTGAGCGTATCTAGCCAGGACAGATAAGTAAGACAGCATAAATGAAAACGCATGGTAACACTTTTTCAGTATAAATTTTAAAAATAAAGCTTTTCCTGTATTATTAATATTCAGACGCAAATTTATTTTAAAGGAAAGTTAATCATATTTTTATTCGTTATATCGATTATTTATAGCTTATCAAGTATTTGAAACGAGGCCCTACGTTGTCATTTTTTGTGATTGTCTGAATAGAATGTATTCTTATCTTTTCTTGCTAAAGGTTCCTTCTTAATATTTCCGCCAGTTTTTGCTCAGTAATCAATATAAATTTGGGCCTCACTGATTATAAGCCAATGCTTTAGACAGAGTTTGCCCATCTAAGAATCAATATTATTAAAATGCAGAATTATGTGTCTATCATGAGCGTTGCACGATATCTATCGTACGCAAAGGTCTGGAATTTTAAAAATTAGTAGCCTCTGTGCATGAAAATGTGCACCTTGAAATCGGAATTTTAATTTTTTATAATATTTTTTTAATTATTTAAGATCCTCCCAGGTAGCGCCGGGTAATTCAACTAATTAAAAATAAATTTAAAAAATACATTCAACTTCTAATTATGAATATTACCGGTACCAGCATTATTTGATCTTATTTTTTATTAGCACGTTTAACATTTAAGGTTTCTTTTCTGCGCACCATATCTTACAACCTTTCGGCATATTTAAATTTATTGTATAAGGCTAAGTAAGGTATAATTTAGAGTAACTGTAACCACATTTGCGTGAAGGGAGAGTGGAAAACCATTTATGAACTAACACCATCAGTAAACTCGACTGAGATTCGAACTCCGACATCCCCGTCATCGGAAGTGCATTCTATTGCAAGAGGGACGCCTTGGACTATTCAACAACCGAAGCGGGTCAACACTATGGTCAATGATGTCCTGGTAGGAATAGGGAGGGTCTCCTAGAGAAAATGAGTCCACATTAGCTTGGAGAGGCGAGGGGAAAACGAAAGTGGTGATAATTCACGTATGGCAAACAACCCCAGTGCATCCGGTCTATAGGAAAAGGACAGCGCTTACGGGGAAACTAATTGTTTAGAAGGAGATGGTAAGTGTCCATAAGAGTGTGTACTGCAATTTAAGAGTGGGACGGCCTATAGAAAAGAACATCGAACTTTCGGTGACTAGTAGTTCATTATGCTGCAAGCTTGATGCCTGGTGCTTATATTACTTTTTCAAAGACAAATTTGTTAGTACCCATTACTGTTATTTTAGTGCCATTATGATTAAAATTTTCTAAAAAAATATGCTGAAAGATTTTGTCTTACTTTGTAATAATATTTTGCTTTGATATAATTCAGTAAAATCCTGTTAGACCGAACACCGGTAGTCTGAAATTCCGGGTAATACATACACATCTTCCGGGAAAAGGGGGGGAAACACAAACTAAGTCAAGTGAAATATATTTGACTGATAACAAACTCAAAGTTAAAAGAGAATAATTGTGAGACACTAGTGATATTAAATTTATTTATCAATTTAGCAACGCGTCCTACTACCCGTTCGTGGTGATAGTAAATGATAAATATTTCCATATTGAAGTCACACACAATGCATTTTCTGTAACTAGAAATAATTACAGTAATGTAAAAAGATATAATGTAAATGTAAAACTATATTATATACTACATGCTATACATCAGTTAAATGAATCTATGCCCACTTGGATGGCCTCGTGGTCTAAGGCGTCACTCTCGTATTATACTAGACTACCAATGACAGGGAGATCGAGGTTCGAGTCCCAGTTGGTTGTACTGAGGATGGTTTTTTCCTAAATTGTTCCCCACGCTGTCTCCACGCAAATACGGATACACTTCCTCTATATTTAACCTTCCTCATCCCTGATTCATTTGCGTAATTAGTGCATATGGGCATAACCTGAAAAGGTAGTAAGACGCGGTGTTAAAAAAATGAGTGAGTTTTATAAAAGTTACATTCAACTATTATATAAAATTTGTGAAAATACTTTGTTTCTCACTTAATACAAATTTTCGCTAGTCCGAACAATTTTCGGTCCCAATTAGTTCAGATTAACAATGTTTTACTGTACTTGCATTAAATAATATTGAGACTAAAACATTAAATCTAACTACAACTGAACAGGTGAGCATGCGGTCAAAGGTGTCAGCATTTTATTGTATAATTTCATAATGACGGGGAGTTTGGGTTTCAAAGCCCGACCGAGTTCCCCACCATCCAATCACATACATCCGTGTACGTTTCCCCTAAACCAGCGGTTCTCAAACTGGGGTACGCATACCCCCAAAGGTACGCGGGCACCTTTCAGGGGGTATGCGAGCAACTCTCAAGAGAAGACTGAAAAAATAACAAGGGACTTATAAAAAAAACAGTAATTTTTGACAGTTACCACTATCTGGATATTTCTACCCCCTTTTTTCCTTATTTACTCCGCTGGAGACCGATTTCTGAGAATTTTCAACCCTCTACATGACACCTCCTATATTAGCAGTTTATGATGCCTTTCTCAACAACATATCTCTGCGAGAGTGGTTTTTCAACCATGGTGTACCTAAAAATAAGTACCACAATAGGCTAAATTTGGAGCCGGACCTCCGCTTGAAAATTTCAACTGGACAACCAGACTTCAAAAAGTTGTGCCAAGCCATACAGTCACACCTCTCTCACTGAAAAACTTTGGGATTCATAATATATCAACTCCAGAATTAAAATTACCATTTTTCAATTTGAAAATATTGTGTTTAGGTTTACTTTTTTATTTATTTTTGAACGAATTTGTGAAGAAAATGTATACAACTTTTCTACAAAATTTTTACAGTAAAATTATGGTTTTTTTAACTGGTCATAGAGATTTTAAACCTGTCATTTGGATACATTTTTTTATATGGGGGTACTTTTAGTGATGGTCAAGGGGTACAATCTAAAAAAAAGGTTTGAGAACTGCTTCTATAAACTATACCTTTCTCATCCCTACCACATTATCGTAACCATACGGCTAGCCAGGATGAAACTTAAAGGGTCGATTACACTGGGCGAGATCATTAGCTACTTGCTGGATTGTAAACTCTTGCGCTAGTAAGCTAGTTCCAACTATCTCGGCTAGTGTCGACTACACTGAGCCACCAAACTCGCCCACTCGCTCATAGAGTGGTTTTCATTTTTCAGTAGTATTGCTTTCCTTTTTCGTGAATAGCTTTGTTAATCGCTATGTCTGGAGTGAAGTGGAACATTAACAACATTGTAGACTTTTTACGAATTTATGAACAATATCTGGTTCTGTGGAACATCAAACATTGTGACAATATCTTCTACATATCGAGGTTTTACAAATGAAGGCCTAACTTCTACCTCCATTAATAATGATGAAAGTAACGATTCTGATATATTAAACCAAGCCCTTATTAACACATTTGGAGCGAATAACCAATCATTTATGTATCTTTTAAATCATTAATAGTTTTGTGTAATTAATGATATTATGGTATTTAGTCAATAGATTTCGAATAAATATATACATTTATTATTTAGCTAAACTTACCTTAATATATGGCTTCAAAACTTGAGAAATTTCTGTGAGATCTTTGGGTACAAATAATGAAATTGTACTTTCAGGAACTCGAAACAGATATTCTAGCGACTTGAACAAATCACAGGTAAAGTCTGTTCATCGTAGGAATTGTTTTCTGAAAGGCCTTTATCGCTATCAGAAATCTATTATATAGTAGGATATTAGTAAGAAAAAAGGTCTTTCAGAGAGTAATTCCTACCGTGAATGGAGTATAGCTAAATAGCGTAGTGTAATTTCTAGTTTTGTGGCAGTCGGGATGGTCATCCTCATTTTTGTGTCTTGTTTACGTATCAGTCCATCAATCATTTGCATTAAATCATTGAACTGGTCACTGTTTCAAAATATTCCTGTAAGCTACAGTGTCTTCATCCTTCAATTCTTTCAGTAGAGTATTGGATGCACCATATTTTTCACGTTTTGAGATCCAGTTTCTTACCCACACTCTTCTTGTTTTACTATTTTTATTTTCCAACTACTCCTCAAGTCTTTTTCTTATTAAAAGAGCAACGACTACAATTCCCGCACGAACTACTTCTCTAGACATTTCGACTCCTACTAGTTTACTAGCTTCACGTATTACACAGGGTGATTTTACTAGCCAGAGGGTTAACTAGTTAGCGAGTAGCTTGTAAATTCGCCTGGTAGTTCAACTTTACTCGCTAGGGTAGAGCGAGCGGCGAGTTTACTAGCAGCGAGTAAATTCGCCGGCGAATAGCTAATAATCTCGCCCAGTCTAATCGACCCTTAAGATATGAAGTACTAGATTAATGTACCGTGTATTATTATAGATGTATTACCTATTTACTCTATGGCATTTTAAACTCGAAAGTTCATCGCTGCACTTACAAAATTATACCACCCTATCTCCATCTTGAGCTAGCTTTATCCAGTTCACTTAATTAAAAACTAGCTAGTTAATTTCCATTCTAATGCTATTCTCCCATCTGCGCCTAGTTTTCCCATTGGGTTTACCAGTAAGTACCCTGAACAAGGTTCTAGAATCTCCCATTCGTACTGCCTGTCCTATCCACCGTAATCCACGAGATTTGGTTATCCTAACAATGTCTTGTGATGAGTACAAGGTTTGTAACTGATCATTATGTAACCTCCTACACTTCCCAGAAGCCTCATCCCAATTTTGGACCAATTATTATCCTAAGACCCTTGTTTTCGAACACCTTAAATTTGTTTTTGTATATAAGGTGAGAGACCTCGTTTCACACCCTTAGAAAACAACCCGTAAAATTATTGTTTTGTATTTTTTGAATTTTACATTCCTTGACAGCAAGCGTATATGATAGTTTTTCTATATTAAAAAACATATATTCATATGTTAAAACTGATGTGTGTGGGTGTGAATACTACGATCAGTAAGCCAGTTCCCAAATTAAATTAAAATTTCTGTAAATGTAATGTTTATTGCTGATACAAAATATATTGTTATGATTAGGATCTTGATGTTGAAGAATAAATCCAGTAGCGAAGATATGATCCGCACCCCTCATGACTGGGGGGGGGGGGTAGGAGTTTCAGAGAGGAATTAGGGGTACAATGTTATAAGGGTTAAGAAGGCCATGAGAGAATCACTGGACTCTCTGTTTTGAGTATTGAAAACGAGACAGTTCGGGAAAAAGATTTTCATCTTATTATCGATTCGTTTGCTGCAGCAGAGTCCCGAAGAAATAAGTTTTAAATTTTTTGTAATAGGATAAGTATTTTTTTAAATATTCTTTTAAGCATTTTTTTTAGTTTTTTGTTACAAAAGGCCATGCAATACTAATTGTTTCTTGTGTTCAGGTGTAATTTATCAATTTATTCGAATATGACTCAGTAACGGTTGATTTCTGTAATTAATATAATCATTCATACCCCAAGCTTTGTTGTTCCTATATACTTAATGGTACAGCGTTGATTTCTTCCATAATTTATAGAGGTCATGTAAATATATTGCACAGTTATATTTTATAGAACTATTTGATCTTACCTATTCCAGATATTTATTACATTCCTATCCCTTTTGATTCTTTTCTTAAAACGGTTTCATAATATATAGGATTATTAGGGAAAAATAAAACATTAATTACGTATTTAACATTTATATTAAAACAATAGGTATGTATGAAATATATAATTCAGCCCTCTACATTAAAAAAAAGTGGAGGTATCTAAACAATGAAGTGGCACGATAATATGAGGGCTAAGTGAAGGGGGGGAGGTAAATGAGGCGCAATGTTTAAACACTTAGGGAAGTGCAACCAAACCAAGCTCCGCCACTGAATATATCCACTTACATCTTCTGTGCATTTTGATGTACAATCAAATCTGATATGATAATATCTATTTCAAAACATATGTGTTAAGTATACAATCCACACATGTAAGTATGGAAAATTTATAAAACTTGCGTCAAAACAGTGTTTACGAATATTTTCATTTGCACTCCCCGTGTTTACTTCACAACTGACAGTTCGATAACAATAATAATTAATTGCCATGGATTGTAATTTTTAATTAAATTTTTTAAATTCTGTTGTGAGTAGGTGAATGGGCGTACTCAAGTCTTAGTAAATGGGCCAGTTTTTTTTTTGTTATAAGGTTCTACTTGGACAAATCCCACAAATATAAGAACCTGTAAGCTAATTGGTATAAAGTAAATATTTTTTATTTCATACTTTTTAGGATTAAAAATAAAGTAATTCTAGTGCAAACCAAGCTATCCATTTTAAAGTTAGGGTATCTGTCTTTACAATTTCAAATTATTTTTAACGCATATCCAGGAAAAGTCCACAATGAAGAACATGAATAATCCATCAAAATTGAAATTCAAAACTGAGAATGAGGAGTAGTCTTTGAAAAATATTAGTCCTTTACTCAGTTTGTCATAAGTTTCACAAACCAATAGAAATATAGATTTAAAAGAAATCCTGATTAATTAACTATCCTAATACTTTACAAAAAAAAAATATATTGCTGATAAAACTTGTAGATGTGCAGGTAAATTACTAAAGCATACGGAATACATACTCCTAGATGATATGTGTTTTGAGTGATAAGAACGATCAATGTAAAATTAATTTTAATTTGACTATCGTATTCACGATCTATAATTTGCGTATTAGGGCTACTTTTGTTTATTTTCTTTTAATATGGGAGAATAAAGGCACAACTATAATTCTAAACAAATGTTGCATATACAACAAATTAAATTTATGTATGCCTCATTCCAAGCCACATAATATATGATACATGTCTTTATAAATATAATGTTTGATGAAAACTTTGTATCTTAAATTATAAAGTTTTTGCTTAAATAATTGTGTTCTTAGAATATTCGTTTAATTCATCTTCATTTACTTAAAATTTAGACTATATAATAAGTTAAACTATATTTATTTAAATATTATCATATGATCCTTTCTTAAAAATAGTTTGATTTAATTTCAATGTTTAACTTGGTATAGGCTAATAAAGTCAATGGAAATAAACTTGTACTTAAAGTTAATATTATCGCTTAGCATTATATATTTGTATAAACATGAAAACATACAATTATAAACATATTTTTAATGTTTGAGAAATACTATAATTGAGACTCAAACTTGAAAAAATGAATTCTTGACTCAATAAAGATAAACATGATATACTTAAATTTTAATTATATTAAAATGCAAGCGTTATTTTATGATTTCTTAAATTTAACTAAAACCGTACTTTTAGTTACATTGTCTGTTAAGATATATTTGTTTTAAAATGTATTTAAAGAGAATCGTGATATTAACTTAACATTAATTGAACATAAATAAAGTATAGGCTATGTAATTTTGTAAGTATGGTATTAATTAAGTAAAAATAAAATTTAGGACATATTTAGAGGCCTTTTTACTGAAAATTATTAATCACCTATCATAATCAACCATATTATATAAACTACATTATTGTTAGTGATTATACTGTAATTGATAAACAAATTAACTAGGGGTCTTTATCTAGTAATTATATTAATAAAGCATCTTCTTTGAATACAGTTCTCTTTAAAGTAATTATTCCTAGTAAAATCTTACAACATTCATCATTTCTAATTTTATATATAAAAATATATATCAATGAAAATACATATAACGCAATTTAATAATAATTAAATTTGTAGTTCTGTATGTTTCATCTTCCCAAATTATAAAAACTTGCTCTCATATGAAGAAGGAATTAATTTTTTAGTTTATATTTTACCATGTGGAATTGTGTAAAATACCTCAAAAGGGTTTTTTATTTTCATTTGAAAAAAGAGAGATTGTGAAAACAATAAAATCTATGCAATCATGTGTTGACCTTAACAATTTGATTCTTACCACATACAGATTGGACTGGAAGACCGTAATAGCAAAACACAAAACCCTCTATCACCACCCCCTACACCATAACCCAATTATCCTTTAAAAAGAAATTTCATTTTTAGCAACTTTCGTGATGTTTGTATAGAAATAAAAACTATTTGTTGGATAAGCATGGTAAATTTTAGGTGGTTTAGGCATGGAGGAGGGTAAAATAGGTAGATTAAAATGTTACTTTTTACAACCTCTTCCTTTAAACGAACACGAAAAAGAAATGTAAATATGAGTATTTTAACTTCTTATACGTTTTCAGCTTTGCAGTAAAAGGCTATTTCCTTCCTATCGTGATATTCTTTGTCACAAATATGTTTTAAAAGTTGAAAGTTCGTATTTTTTCATCAGTATGTCTTGTTGCCAATGTTTTGAAGACAAGTAACAAATACTATCAAATTTAAAGGAGAAGGATGTAAATATTTAGTTTAAGGAAATTCAACAACATTGGATGAACCCGGGAGAATAAAGCGCATCATGGGAAAAAATAACTCCAATGAGCTCAGATATAATTCTGGTCCATAATCATAACTACGCCAATACTCAAGTAAAACATTGTAATTCCCACTACGTGATACATGTTTGAAAACAAAAGCTTTTTAAGTCTTGTAATCTACAATAGTAGAGTACAGAGCTTTGGTAATTCAAATTGATATGTTTAAAATAGTTGATGGACATATTTTATAAAAAAAAATCTTATTTTTCCAAATCTAATATAAGACGATCTGATAAAAAGCTTAAAATTGGATTATTTGAAATTTTGAACACTGACACTACAAATCAGGAGCATCGGCATCCATAGCATTGGCTTCCATCATCGCAAAGAAATCACAGGGGAGTGCAGAATAAAATAAAACGTATTCCTACAGCAACTAAATACATCTATGACAAAATAAAAATTCGAGACATAAAATGACTCATTAATTAAATCAAAATTACTCAAGTCATTACCTAAAATATTAAAACTATCACAACATAATAGTTACAACTATTCCCTTACCCACTTGAATTTCCTGTCCATCTTACCCCGCAGTTCAATATTTTATATTAAAAAATGGTAAATATGTTACTTAAGTCTGTAAAAATTATGTTAATTAATAAGTAGTTATTTTACGTTATAACAGTAATATTATTCATAATAACGACCACCTATGTAGTATAGTGGTTAGAATTCCTAGCTATGGATCCAGAGGTCCTGGGATCGATTCCCAGCGCTTTAAGATTTGTCTGCGAAGCAGTGGGTCTGAAAAGGGGCAAGACACAGCCTTGTGAGGACAAATGAAGAGCTACCTCAATGAAAAAGTAGTGGTTCTGGTCTAGAAAACTGAGAATAACGGCCAGAGGTTTTGTTGTGCTGATCACATGACACCCTATAACCGCAGAAGCTGGCACAATCTTGGTCAGAAGAACGGTGGTCGCTCGGTCGTTATAGCTTGATTACGATCTGAAGTTATGGAGTTTTTTTAATACTAATTCTGTTCCTTTAGTTTCCAAACAAAATGGATATTATAACATGGAATAAACATAAGCCTGTAAAATTAATCGTACAGTACATGACTGGTGAATCTTGGGAGATTGAAATTATCTTTAGTACGAAAACATCTGCGTCATTTTTTAAATTCGTAAACTACGAATATGAACTATTATGCGGCTGTATCAGTACTAAAATTTTCTTTTTAGTCTCCCAAGATTTGTTAGTCATGCACAATTAATTTTACAGGAGTATGCTTTTTCCATGTTATTCGCGTTCACATACGTACAATGTCATTGCACTCACGGAATCATAAAATCTCTCCCGAGTCGCCGGTGGCTGTGGTATCAATGATAGCTCAATGGGTAGCCAATGATTTCCACACGTCCATCATAGACTCTGCATTAAAACTATGAGTGAAGAATTACCCTGAGAATGGGATGAATCTAGGCTAGCTCAATGTTAGAGTATTGACGCACTAAGCCAAGGTTCCCGGGTTCGATTCCTGTGTCCAGGTATCATTTTTCAAAATGTATGAATACTATATTAGAATAGTTATAGTGTCCTTGTATTAGGAGTTACATTAGTGCTATTGACGTTTACTCAAAACTCATATTAATTATGCCAGATAAGTCTATACAATTATAGGATAGGCCTATCTGTACCCCAAACTGTGAAAAGTATTTTTAAGCTAGAACGAATACCTCGTAATTTGGTACCCAATTATAGTAAAGATTTATACAAAATATATTTGTCTAATCTGATAAAATCCTACAATATAAATCTATACACAACAATTAACAATTTTAAAGCAAGCATCATTGATCAAGTTAATCGAATATATATATATATATAGCACCTCATCCTACTATCTGTTCAGGCTATACGCACCTGTACTAGCTACACTAATGAGTTAGGGATGAGGAAAGTTGAATTTAGCAGAAGTGTACCCGTATTTGCTTGAAGGGGGAATGGCACATCTTCAGGAAATAACACACTCAGGACACTTAGCTGGGATTTTAATCCCAACCTCTCCATAACCCGAAACCCAGACCCGATGAGCCTGATAGTTATTCACGTTTCCATCAAAGTGGCAGGCTTGGAACAAATTTTATAACTCTACTCGTCAAATGGCATCTATCAATTCTTTTAATGGTTGGTCTTATGACTACCGAATAAATATTGCTATCGGAAGGTTAAAGTTAGCGACCAGATAAAGGTTCAGCCACTTTAATATTTTACGCGTGTTATGAACTGAATTTATCTGCCGGATAGCAATCTGTAGGATAAATATATTTTTATTCAGAAAACTCAAGGTTGGTATTGTTTTTACTGGTGCGCGCATGCGTATAAACCCTGCAGCTACTGCTAAAACCTGGTCAGTGTCTACAACGCTCAGAATTTGTTAAATAATGGCGGCTAAACGAGTGCAAGTAAACAGATGGTGTCACGTGGGCTCAGTGGTTGTCTTGCAAGTACTAAGTTCGGTGTCTGCCAAAATGTGGTAAATAGTTTGGTACAACTTTTACAAAATTTAATTTATTGAACTTATATTTAAATAATTTGTTCTTATATAATTATAACCCTACAAATAGCATGTCAGTTTTTATAAAAGTGTAAATTAAATGTTCTAACTTTGTATATAGTTAGAGCCTGGACCTGTGCTTACTAAACACGTGAACCAAGATTTTAACCTAAAAACAGATTTTGATAGAAGAAACCTCATGAAAAACAACGCGTCACTATGGCAAAGCCAGATTTTATTTTCAGATAAAAGCTATCAGGTAAAAATGTGATGGATAATTACATTTTACCTAGCAGATAAATGCTATCTGGCGGTCATAAGACGCACTTGTAACTTATCAACCAGATAAAAATATTTATCAGCCAGAGTAATATTTATCCAGGAGTAATAAGACCGGCCCTGAGAGTGGCCGCATGGTCTAAAGCGCTACTCTTGCAGTAGGCTATCCTGCCGATGACGGGAGATTATGGTTGGATCCTGTTCAGATGTACTGAAGGTGGTTTTTCCTTAATGGTTTCCCAAGCTCTCCACTCAAATACGGGTACAATTTTTCTTAACTCATTCTATTTCATTCCAAACCCATTACCATAATTAGTAAATAAGCGTATAATCTAATATAAGAATACTAAATAAAATAAAATTTAAGAGTGCAGTCACTCAGTTTATTTGGTCTAATATGCTAAAATAAGTTCTTGAAATAATTTGAGCTTTGTATGAACGAGAATGCAAATCTTTCTTACTTATTTAACTTTTTTAAACTATTTTTAATTTATTATTATCATTTCTTTATTTTATTTGATTATATTGCCAATACATATAATGTGTATTGTATTAAATATCAGGCTGAGTAGAAGAGAAGGCTAAGACCTAAACTTAACAAGATCAATAAAGGCCTTTATTATTATTACTTACTTATTCTATGGCGTTAGGAACTTTAAAGTTTATTAACGCACATACAAAAGTATACCACCTATCCTTATCTTGAGCTAGTTCTATTCAATCCACCTCATTACAACATATTCCTATCTTGAGCTAGCTCTACCCAGTCCACCTCATTACACCATATTTCTTTTAGGTCCATTCTAATGTTATCCTCCCATCTACGTCTAGGTCTTCCCAATGGTCTTTTCCCACTGGATTTGCTAGTCAACACCCTGACACGGTTCTAGATTATCCCATTTGCGCTTCATATCCTGCCCACCGTAATCTACGAGACTTGATTAACCTAAAAAGTCTTGTGACGCATAAAGTGTATGTAACTCATCATTATATAAGCTCCTCCACTCTCCATTAGCTTTATCTTCTTTTGGACCAAATATATTCCTAGGCACCTTGTTTATAAACACCCTAATTTATTTTCGTAGTTTTTTTCGCCCATAGAGAACAATCGGTAGAATTATTATTTTGTTTATTCTGAATTTTACATTCCTTGAAAGCAGGTGAGATTTCAACAATTTACTAAACGAGTAATAGCATGCATTTTCCGACTGTATTTCTTTTTTAATTTCCACTCTAATGTCGTTATTGCTAGTTAAAATTGTTCCTAAATATTTAAACTCATTAGCCCTGTCAAATGATATGTTGTTTGACGAATCTCTAAATTATCGTCTCTAATCTGTGTTTTCTCTGTGATCATATACATAGTCTTATAAGCGTTTACATCTAAGCTAATTTCCTCACCAACCTCTAATAAAATGTCTGCATTTCTTGCAGCAGCTTCCTTACTATTGTCCAACAATGCTAAATCATCTGCGTGTTCTAATAGCTGCAATTTACCTTTTAATGCCAAGCCTTCCGTACTTTTCTGCATTACCCTATCCGCAATCTTTAAGGCTGGATTAAAATGAAATGAGGAAATTGTATCTCCTTGTTTCAACCCATTATGTAGTTAGAAAGTAGTTGATAAGAAACATCCAACCTGTACCCTGTCACTGGTATCTGATAAGAGACGTCCAACCTGTACCCTGTCACGTGTTCTGATAATAGACTTCCACCTGTACCCTGTCGACTGGTATCTGATAATAGACTTCCAACCTGTACCCTGTCACGTGTATCTGATAAGAGACGTCCAACCTGTACCCTGTCACGTGTATCTTAAAATAACGGACGTCCAACTGTAAACCCTGTCACGTAGTATCTATAAGAGACGTCCAACCTGTACCCTGTCACGTGTATCTGATAAGAGACGTCCAACCTGTACCCTGTCACGTGTATCTAATAAGAGACTCCAACCTGTACCCTGTCACTGTGGTATACTGAATATAGAGACTTCCAACCTGTACCCTGTCACGTGTATCTGATAAGAGACGTCCAACCTGTACCCTGTCATGTGTATCTGATAAGAGACGTCCAACCTGTACCCTGTCACGTGTATCTAATAAGAGACGTCGAACTGTACCCTGTCACGTGTTCTGATAGAGACGTCCAACCTGTACCCTGTCACGTGTATCTAATACTGATAAGATAGAGACGTCCAACCTGTTTTAACCCCTGTCCCACGTGTATCTGATAAGAACGTCCAACCTGTACCCTGTCACGTGTTTCTGCCAACCATACCTCAACTAGCCTAACAAGCTTTTTGGGTATCCCAAACTTAGCTAAAATTTCATATGAATTGTTTCTTTTAACTGAGTAATAGGTATTAAAAAAATGTATAATTGATGTATAGTCATGTTGTATTTTTTTTTTCTAATATTTGCCAAATAGTAAGAACATGATCAGTTGTTGATCCATTTTGTCGAAACTCACACTGATAATCCACAATTATTTCCTCTGCATTATGATGGCGTCAATATCATTAAAATTATGTTAAGTAAAATTTTATAGCATGGTGATCAGTATAAAAACACTAAAGAGAATAATGTATGGTTGAATTTAATGCATTTATATATAATATATAATATATAAAATGGGATATAAGTAATTTTGACCTAGGATTGCTAAAAGAATGCAATTTACTGAAAGTACTATACAGTATGATCAAATATTGTGTTATATAAGTAGAACTAACGCAACAAGGTATGCAACTAAATAGTATTTGGGAAGTAGATTTTTCTATAGTATCATGGTTGTGTTAATTGCCTATCGATACATCAGATGTTTTTTATGCGTGTCAATTGTAAATAACCAGCAGTAGCTTATTAGATCCTAACGTCTAAATTGATTTAGAGTGGACTTTAAAGGTTGTGTTAAACTATCAGCTAACAAAGTAAAATAACACGTAATTTTAAAGCACAAACAAATAATAAACTCAAGATTAGCCGTCCCATTTATCAAACAAAATAAACACGTGGACGCTTTTACCACGGAAGGAATATTATTTTCCAGTGTTTTTGTGTGAGAGCTTGCAAACGTTTTAACGGTTAATATCTTATCCACATTTATGTTTATAGTTTTATTGTTCTACTACTGTTATATTGTAAAACCTACTATCAACCGGTATTAAGTATCATAAATATTTACAAGAAGGGTAAACGTTATTTTTAATTGATAAATCATTTGGAGTTTTTATTGAGGGTTTTAATACTTCTTAATCTTTAACTCAAATTTAAATAAATCTACACAAAGAATAATTTCTAACAAACATTTTAATGTGAAAATTCATAAATACATTATTGAAATATTTTTACCTGTTTGTTCCGTAATGACGGTCAAATGTGTGGACCAATTTTAATAAAATTTGGCAGGAATATTTTTTTTAACCTAGGCCGAACATGGTATAACCTGATATTGGTTGAAAGAACAGTAGAGAAAATTAAAATTTTTTTTTGCTGCCAACATTGGTAATATTTTATTAAATTATTTGCGTTATTTTATAGTTATTGATAATCTCTATAAAAATTGACAGCTGCAGATAATAATAATTGATGTTTGAATATATTAAATTGTTTTAGTAACTTTAGTAACTAGCTTCTACTCTTCTTCCTACCAAAATCATGCTATATATACCCTTCGTTTACACTGAAAACTAGCAAGCTTACCTTATATAGTTCTATTAAGGCGCAACTTATAAAATAAGGCCATAGTGTAGACTGTAAGGAAAGAAAATACTGTTATCTATGAGGTTAACGGAGAGTACATGGTTCTAAATCCATTTATCCGTTTCAATATGGCGGCCGCTCAAACAATTTTAGTTTAGTAACTCTTCTCAAGTGATTTGAATTCAAAATTCTAAGAAATATATCGATCACCCAGGGCATACTGATTAATTTTTTCTATCTAATTTGGTCATCAAGAAAAAATATTAACTTAGAATTCTAGGAAAAATTCTAGTTTATATTTAAATTGAAATTCAAAGAGAAATACTACTGTACTAAAGATAAGAATATGACATAATTCTTAACATGATGAACTTGACATTTTTTGAATGGAGGAAGTGAGGTCTACTGTTCACAGAACTATTAGTTATTTAAAAGTATGGTTTAATCAAAATTAGAGGGGAAAAGTATCACACTATTCTTATAGGATTAAAAAAAATACATTTCATATGTATAGCTTTAAACAAATAAATGAATGGTGTAATTAAACTTATTTTAAATGACGTTTCATTTGAAATTTCATTGTTCTGAGGTCAAAGAAAATAAGGTTCGAAGCATATATCTAGCCTCCCTAAAAATAATTATGTAATTTTTCAATAATGTCATAACAAAAATATCTAAGTTAAATTAAGGATTGTTTGAGTGATTTTGATGTTTCATAACTGGCATTCCGATTTTTTAGAGTATCTTCCCTTCAAAAAGTCGATGTCCTAAGCTTAAGCCTGACTACGGGCCTGTTCGATACCAGGGTACCAAAGTAACTATGTACAGATAAGATCTGAAAAGAAATGGGAACAATAAAGAATAATCAGACAATAATGTTAGGATAGACAAATTTAATAAAATATAAATTGAAAATGTTTAAACAATTTCTTGGAATTAAAATATTATATACAGTTAAATAACATAAAATAGTAACTAAGATGTACTAATGGCCTTTAATAAAACACTAGCTAAAAAGGAGCAAGAGACTAGTATCATCACAGATAAGACTTTGAAACTAGATTTAAAATCCTCAATATTAATAAATTATTTTAAACTCTAAATGCTTTTGATAATTTTTTTTTCAATACCTCTTGTTGGCGTGCTTGTTAATTGATAACAATTTTGACTTATTTTAAGTCAAGTGCCACGTTGGCTTATTCAATTACAATATATTTTAAGTGTAATCTTAAAATACTCTTATTGTAATTTACAGTACATTTACACTTTGTTCTTTACATGTCTAATAAAAACATTTACTTATTTACATACAAATTTATCCTTTACTATTTTTATTGCTTCATATATTGTTATAATCCAATAAAATTGAATTCATTTTTTCTCAAATATTATCTTATTCTCAAATTTGTCATTTTGACTTATATATGACTAAACACTTCACAATTTAAAATCTATCAAGCATAAAACTTGATTTTTAATTTATATTTTCAAACATTTTATATTATTATTATTATTATTATTATTTATTATTATTATTATTATTATTATTATTATTATTATTATTATTATTATTATTATTAGCACCGCATCTTACTACCCGTTCGGGTTGTACGCACTTACGCTAGTGTGTAATGGTAGAGTGATTATGAGATGAAATGGAGGACCTACAGTTTAACGTGGAATCCGAACCACGGTGGAGGTCTGGCATTCTACACATTCACAAGTTGTAATTAATACACGTCTTGTCAGAGGTGAAGGAAGTGTTGGCCAATCAGATAAATCTGTGCCGGGACAAGGATGAACCTCGGACCCCCAACACAGAAGTCCGACACCTTACCCTTAGACCACAAAGTCACCCTATTGTAATTATTCTTTTTTTAAAGTTTTTTTTGTTATTTTAACTGTATTCAAGATTTTAATTCTAAAAAATTGTTTAAACATTTTCCAACTTAGTCTTTTCAACCTATATTCTATTACATTCGTCAAACCCTACTTATTGTCTAACTATTCTAAATTGTTTTCATACTTTTAATGATTCAATAAATTACAAATTCATTTTCAGGTCTTATCCTATATAATACTCCTTACTTACCTACAAACGTTGTTTATAATGTTTTCTAAAATGTTAACTGCATACAGGTTTTTATAATTACACTTTTTTTTATGTATCATCCCTTCTTTATGATCATGTGCACACCATTTACACAGAAACGTAGCTGTCTAAGTAATGCAGTTTTATACCGGTATTTTTCTCTCATCGTCCCCTTCCATTTCTTTCGTTCATTCGCCGTATAAAAGGATAGCTCAATTGTGTTTAAGAAAAGGCATTGAGACAGAAGAGTGAAACTATAAGCTTAAAATTATGGCTCTTACCTTAACAGCTTAAACCAGGTGGTCCATCGTTTTTCATTACATGGTCCAAATATGATTTTTAGTTTGCATCGTGGACCTAAGATGTATTTAGTAATCCCTATCAACTTAATAGAGGCTTACAAACACCACTTAATACATACTACTTTCAATACTTATAAGTAAACTGTACTCTTGCTTTGTAGAAACTTTCAAATGTTACTGCCAAAAAGTTTATTAATCTCCCAAAAATGTATTATGAAATACACACACACACACACACATACACACACAAACCACACAATTTTATAAAACAACTTAGCGTTATTAATATATATGTATATAAATACAAATAGGGTGTATGGTAAAATGCCATTATTATATTTTTTAATAAATATTTTTATTTGAATCATTAGTTATTTCACATCTGCCCTTTATTATATTTCCAGGATAATGGAAGGGCCACATTTTCAGTGAGTACGGGCTGTCAGATGGACAGCACTGGCTTATATGACCCTATCTTATAATCTACACAATAATGGAATCATGAAAGGGGATTTTTTTTTAATCATTCAGGGTAAATTGAGTCTATACTAATCTTTAAATATTTAATTTCAGTAATGGAGCAAAGGTATATTGAAAATAATATGTAACTCACATATCTAACTATGTTATATTAGCACCGCGTCTTACTACCTATCTAACTATGTATTTTCATAATACCGTTACAATTATATACATATATAAATTACACCTTAGACCATCCAAGATCAGTCAAACCAGCTATACATATTACGGGGTATTAGAGATGGAAATTAAGATATAGGCCTACCGAGGATTTCCCATGTAGAACACGCTACAACCGGCCACCTTGGTTAAAGCAAGAAATGTAGTTGACAATGTATTCAAATTGGGATTTACCCAGGTAAAGTGCCAACAATTCACACACCTCTAGGCAAAGCTGGTTGGTTCTTTTTTTAAAAGAGTTTTGAACATGCACCGCTGCTGATGAGTTAACAGAGAGTGAAATACGTGTTGCGTTTAAAGAGCGTTTTCATAAAAGCTTTGAGGACTTGGTTATTCAAATGACTCAAATAGTTTCTACGTAAATGATAAGAAACACAGCGAGCATTTGATTGAAAATATGTAATTATTTTATTTAATATTTGCAAAAAAATTCTCCTGGTAATCATTTAAATGTAATTAAAGCGTCAGTGGGTTTGAAAAAAAAGATCTCAGCCAAGGCAGTGACCGTAACATGCATGCAAGACGTGCACTAGTCTATCTAATGGTGGTTGAAAGTCGGTATTTGTCCTACTTTCATCCCATTGCTCTAGCTAGTGTAGTTATTGTTTGTGACGTCATATATTTTGGAGGGGAGAGAAGGGGAAGAGCTGCGGATGTCAGGTAAAAATGCAAGCATCGGAGCTACGAATTCTCTTGCCCAAAAGGTGACGACTAGAACCGAAGTCACTACTCCTATATTCCCCTTTCAAAACACATATTGATGGTATGGCATAGAAGGGGAAATTAATATTGTCAGGGTACTGACCCCGTGCTACACATCTTTAAGCCCAGTACATACGACATAACTTTTTCTAAAAAAAATTATACAAGAATTTTCAGCCTGAAGACGGCGTCGTGCGAACACCAAAACTGGTACAAGATCTACTTTGCACAACTTATTATATACAATTTCAGGAAATATAACGCGTCCTATATCAGCCATTTTTCTTGCACAACTTTTGAGTTGTAAACACGAAAACTTCATTTGCTAGAGTTACTTTTTTTTTTTTTTTTTAAAAAGTGATTGTAATAAAAACAGCTAAATGCTTGAAAACAAATAAATAATAATAATTGAAGGAGGTTAAACCCCAAAATTAATATAAAGGCTTTCAACCGAATATTAAAAAATTAAAAAAACATATTATTTTATTTTCATAGTATTTAGGAATGATTAAGAAATTATTTACATTAAATACAAATTTTTTCCAAATCGTTCAATCATTATTTCTCCATAAAAAGGGCAAAAATGCAATTTTTTTCCCTTCAAATACTGTATGCAATCACAAATGCTGTGTGAAGAGTCACTGGCTAAAATTTGTATGCAATCCATGTGACCAAGATATTGTACAATTTCTTGCACAACTTTTTGTACAAGAAGTTGTGTCGTGTGAACCGGGCTTTAGAGTTTTGTGGAGCTTATTGTAGCAGGTGCTTTTGTTTTGATGTGTGTATCAGTGAAAGCTAACAAATGAAATCATTTTGAAAATTGAAAAATGACACCTGGACACGGGAATCGAACCCGGGACCTTTGGCTTAGTACGCCAATGCTCTAACAACTGAGCTATCCAGGATTCGTCCCGTGCCCACGGTCATTCTTCACTCATATTTTAAGGCAGAGTCTATGATGGACAAAGCAGAAATCGTCAGCTACAATTATGTGATTTTTTTAATATCACAAGCCATCGGATAACGCAGCCATCGGCGACTCGGTAGTGGCTATTGCCAAGGTGTACAATTATTATTATAATTGTCAGGGTATGGGTATATTTATTAAGTGTAAATAGCCGAAGCTTGGCAATAGCCACTACCGAGTCGCCGATGGATTGTGATATTAAAAAAATCACATAATTGTAGCTGACGATTTCTGCTTTGTCCATCATAGACTCTGCCTTAAAATATGAGTGAAGAATGACCATGGGCACGGGACGAATCCTGGATAGCTCAGTGGTTAGAGCATTGGCGTACTAAGCCAAAGGTCCCGGGTTCGATTCCCGTGTCCAGGTGTCATTTTTCAATTTTCAAAATGATATCTAACTGAACCAACTACCATTAATATAGCTTCGGCTATTTACACTTAACTAACAAATGAAAGTTTATAAGTATTTGTCTATAGTAAGTAAATAACACAATAATGTAAATCACAGAATAGAAGGACGACCAAAGCCACAACTACCATTAAAAACACCTTAAATAGCTTCTTGAAAGATAAAAGATTTTAAAAAAATATTCCGGGACCTCCGCTTTTAAGCTTGGAGGCACTCCTTCCAAGCTTGCCTAAGAATTTTCGTCACGAAACGCTACTGGTAAGTGCAGGTTAGGATTATGCACGAAGTTAATAAAAAGTACAAAAACGTAATTAAAGAAGATATTAAGCTGTATTTAGAACTTTGCATACTACGTCACAAAAAACTTAAATCAAACAAAAAGGGATTATTTGGTAAGACAATGATTTTTAACGAGATGAATAGTCGTTGACAAGTTGAGCTAATTGACACGCAAACAAATTGTGACAAAAGTTTTTAATTTAAAATGGTCTACCAAGACAAATCAACCAAGTGTGTACAGTTACTTCTGTTAGATTCAAAAACAGCGGAAAATGTAGCTAAATATATTATGATATTTTTTGTATTTTTTGAGCCCCTTCAAATCTGCAGTTGGACAATGGCTGGGAGTTTGCTAATCATGTGGTAAAAAAATTAAGTTCTATGTGGAATGGTCTTAAATTGTCCATGGCAAAGTACACCACAGCTAGTCTCAGGGAGCGTCGAAAGGGCTAATCAAGATGTGCAAAACATGCTCGTGACGTGAATGGTTGATAGAAATTATAAAAAGGGGTTTGAGGGGCTTAGGTTTGTTCATATTATGAAAATCAGAGGTTGTCGTGATGGAATAAAGCGTCTCTTTATCAATATATGTTTGACTATGATATTAAAGTCGATTTAGCTTTGTAGTACTTACCTGAAGATGTCGTTGATAGTCTTAAAACTGAAGAAGACTCAGTAAAAATAATCAGTGAAACACGTAAAGGAAGTATTGAGATTAGTATAAGCAATAATAATCATTAGGTGGCCAGACAGTGGTGCTAATATGGAAGCAGACGTTTAAGGAAAGCAGGAAGAGCCAAATACCGAAAGGAACCAAGAGAAAGGAGCTTAAGGAAGCCATCAAGAACCAATTACTGAAAGGAACCAAGAGAAAGCAGCTGAGGGAAACCAAATGGAGCCAAACACTGAGGGTCTCTGCAGGGTCTGTGTTTATACATGCAGGGAAAATATAATCTGTGAACTTTGCGGGAAAAATGAATACATAACTGATAATAGACGTAAATCCAAAGAGAGATTAGAAAATCAAGAAAAGAAAATGAAATGGGGTTTGAATCTAACTTCCCTCCGGATCGAATTGGAAGCACAGTTGGAGTTAAGATCCCGAATGTTGACAGACGACGAGGATATTTTCGCAACGTTCTTGCGGTGGTAGTTGAAGTAGACTATAAAGTGTTATACAAGCTAGGAAATGAAATTGGAACAGTCGCCGAATGCTTTTCTAGGAAGTGTATGGGTTGTGACTAAATTATAGTCAATTTATGCATAATATCACCAGAAAGAGTAATTACGTCAGCTAGCAGATTATCAGTCATTTTTGAGAGGCCAAGATGATCAAAGATGTTTTAAATTGAAGTGCACAAAAAAAATGAAAATATAGAGCTTCTGGAATTCTATGTATTTCTAGATGCCACTCAAGCTTGTCTTGTTCAAAGAAGTAGCCTAAATGAAACATATTTGGAGAGTATTCCACCACAAACCCATTCTTAATTTCGTATTTCATTATTTTACTAATACTCTCAACATGTTTAGTAATTTTTATAAAAATAATAAATAGAATAAAATAAAAGTCCCTCTTTTCATTCTTTATACCCGTTTTACATAATAAGATTCACTTTTACCCAAGAGGTTATAGATAGACTGCAGATTACCCAGAAGAAGTTAGAAACTTTTATTTTATTTTATCTTTACACAGACATTTTAGGAATAGGTGGACTTTACCAGGGTAAATCCTGGTTTACCCTAATTTTAGCTCTACCCATAATATTTACAAGTATAATTGTGCATCGTGATGATATGAATCCGAGTTTGACTTGTGTTTTTCCGTAATCTCTCCATGTTGTACCTTATAGTCACTGACTCTTTATAATAATCTATATTAAGTGTTTTCCTTCCCCATTTCCATCCTATTTTCAATCCAAGTAACAATGATTTGATCGTGATTTTTTTCTTTCCTGTTTCCATGATAATGACTCGTGTTATACATAAATGTGTTTTCCCTTTCTTCTCTCTCTCTCTCTCTCTGTGGTATCCTTACTAGAATGAGGAGGTTGAATTTAGAAATGAAGTTTCTCATAGTCCACCTGACTTAGAATAGATCCATGACTACCTCTGACTAAATGTATTAGATCTTACATTCCGATTAGTCTAGGAGATGTGGCTGAGGAGGGTGAATTTAGAGAGGATGATAATATTAGCAGAACTACTATTATAAGCGTATAATCCGAACGGGTAGTAAAACATGGTGCTAATAAACTATCATATTTATGATTTAAGCGTGAGTATTAGTTTGGGAAGCGGAGGGAAAACTTAGATTTTAATATTGTTATTTCCTATTCACTGGAAATTGTTTAATGGTCTTAGGTTTTGAGCATGAAAATTCACCTGGAGAGGAGGTAAATAGTGTTTTTTCCAAGGGGACTAGAAGTAGTAGTAATTGGTGGGCATGCAGGTTAGGGTGTTTGGGCATTGTGTTGCAACGTTTGTCTCACGAGTCCTGCATGAATCAAAGGGGTGGATGGAGGAAAGGGGTGGGGAGTATTTAATGAATCATATTTCGATTCAATCCTTTTGGGGTGGCCATCAGATGGGCCTAAAGTCATTCAATGTATTTATTCATTCACCTTTAGCTCATGCTGCCAATCGAACCTGGGACTCTTAGCTTAGTGCCAGATGGAAGAAAAGAGGGGAAGGGTTAGGGGGTAGGCAAAGAGTAGAGTGCTTGTTATGTTTCACGCCACCAGGGTAATAGCAGTTCTAGTTAGGTTGCACGCCGCCAGGGTAATTATTAGTACTTGATAGGTAGCACACCACCAGGGTAATTAGAGGCCATGAGCTTGGTAGCACTGATCTCCAAAGCAATTAGTGGTCGCTGGAATGGTAGCACTGATACACCAGGTTAATTAGTGATCGCGAGGTTGGTATCACTTGCTGTCACCATGGCAATCATGCTAATAGCTCATGAGTACCGCCATCTTGTGCATTTTCTGGTCTACATGCGTCTTTTCTAATTTACTATAAAATTTGTATACATGAAATTACACAACCTAATTGTATTTATTAATTCACAGCCTCACAACTAGTATGTTTTTTATTTTACTATTTTACTTATGACATACCGTGGCAGCCTCCATTTTTACTTCTAAAGTCTGTTTGGAACATATTTCTAAACTATTTGGACCCTTTGTACACAAAATAGTTGTTTATTTACTGCTATTTTCTCTCTTTTGTAAGCTCTATTACAACGTTTTGGCTACGAGTTTGACATACACCTCTATTATATTACAGTAGAGTCCGATTAATTGGGGCAGCCATTTATTTGGGAGAAAACTCTAAGAACATAAACAAAACAAGTATTTACCTTGAATTTATTCCGCTTATTTGGGCCAACTCTCCGCTTAATTGGGGCAGTGAAGGTAAAGTAGGCTCACAAGCTCGTAGCATAGATATTCTGTGGGTTGCAGCTGAGTTTATTATTGTGAAGTCGTGCTGTGTATTGTGTTTGTTCTGTGGGGTGGCAGTGAAGGTCATGTTGATAGCGCGCTGGTAACATGGAAATTGTGCAAGCAGCAGCTGAGTCAGTAGAGTTGAAATGGTGCTGTAGAGTAGCGGTGTTGTTTGTTCTGTGTCGTGGTAGTCATATTCTGTTTACATTATGCTTGCGGTATACAATTGTTTACGAGAGCACTAAGTTATGTGTCGTGTGTGGATTGTGTGGATTAACATAAATTAAAAACTATAACAAACAGTGCACTAAGCTAGGATCGTTAAATGTACTGAAAAAAACTGTCAAAATGTCATGTAAAGATTTGATATTCCCCGAAAAAAATTCTTATTATTGACAAGAAAAAAGTCAACCTCCTAAAATCAGTCAGCGTCAGCTAGCGGAGATAATTAAGGTGCGAAATCTACAATTTCACGACTGTTACAGCAACAAGAAAAACTTAGAGAGGAGTGGACTTTGCGCGTGGGCTTAAATAAAACATCTCATAAGCGAAAGAGGAAAGGCAAAGATCCAGACGTTAAGAATGCTTTAAATCAATGGTTTTCCATTGTAACTAAACGAGGTGTGCGTGTGAGTGGCCCTATGCTAAAAACCAAGTCAGAAGAGTTGGACAAAAGCTAGGTCATGTAAATTTTAAAGAAACGGATGGTTGGTTGTCTATGGAAGTGCAGAAATGACATTAGTTATAAAAAAGCACTCGGCGAGAAGGACAGTGCTGATGCTACGAGCGCTGACCAATGGAAATCTGAAAAACTACCAGAGTTGCTTAAAAAATTTAGTGTGGATGGCATTTACAACGCCGATGAAACAGGCCTGTATTATCGTGCTACACCGGATGGTTCCCTGAGCTATAAACACATAGCACTGTCCGGTTCTAAGAAAGCAATGGATCGTGTAGCTGTGTTGTGCTGCTCAAACATGTCAGAAAGTGATAAAGTCAAACTTTTGGTTATTGGTAAAAGTGCCAAACCTCGTTGTTTCAAGGGGCTTACAATACGCATTTTACCAGTTTCATATTATGCAAATAAGAAGGCGTGGATGACCACATATATTTTTACACAAGGGCTAATGAACTGGGACGTAGAACTGCAATGTAAGTCCAGAAAAATTCTGTTGATATTGGACAACTGTACGGCACACCTTCATGTAGATGGTTTAAAAAATATTGAACTGGAATTTTTACCCCCTAACACCACATCCCTGATACAACCTATGGATGCAGGAATTATGAAAAAAATTGAAGACGTATTATCGTGGAAAGCTGGTTAATCACATCCTTGAAGCGATTGAGGAATATTTGCTGACATCAACTTCAAAAGCAATAGAAATCAGCGCAAATGTTTCAATTTTAAAAGCTGTACAATTTAGCACCGATATCTGGTGAGAAATAAGCAGTAAAACAATTCAATTTTTTTTTTTTGCTAAATGTGGTTTCACGACTAATTTTGATGCAGATGCAGTAATATCTACAGACAATGAAATGTCTCAAAAACTACAACACGTCCAAAATTAGGAAGATTTTTTAAGCATTGACGATAACCTTCAATGCCATGATGAAAATGAATATTGTGAGGATACAATTATTGAAGGAATTGCGGCAAAACACTCAGAGACAACAGAAGAACAAGAAAATGATGACAATGAAACACCTAAGCGAGTGATTAACCAGGATGCAAGGAAATATATCACTGAATTGAGATGCTACTTCATGCAGGAAGGCAATGAAGGCAGCCCTTTATCAGCACTAGATACCTGCGCCGACTTTGTACAGGTGCAGTCCATAAAGAAAACACGTCAAGGTACACTTGATAATTTTTCTCAAAGAAAGAGTATCGTGATTTTTTATTTCTTTTTCAAATTTCAAAATTTTTTCAGAAATATAGTCAAAATCATAAATATAGCTCTAGCCACGTGATCATGATGTTTTGAATCCCCCCTGCAAAAACAATCAGTTTTAAGAATTTTATGGGTGGGATGAAAGGGGACGTACCAATAATGTGAGTGTTTTTGCATTTTTCATAGCAAACAATATTTTTCCGCAAAATAAATCAAATATTGCTCCAGTAGACACATACAGTTTAATTTTCTAAAAGATAGCACTAGCATTTGATGATAAACTTTTTTAATTAAGATAAAAAGTTTTCATCAAATTATAGGACACTCTTGACAGATACTCAACAACTGTTGAGTTTACCATGTGAACAAAATTAAACTCTATGTTTCTACCGGATAAATATTTGATTTATTTTGCCGGGTAAAAGAGTTGGCTATCAAAACTGCAGAAATACTTTCCTTAATTCACAATTTCTACCATCCCACATTAAGTAATCTGTGTGCAATGTTACAGCTTTGTACCTTTTCGTAAGGTTCTATAAAATCTCTGGTCAGACAAATAGACAACACATGGCTTTATTTAATATAGATTACTATAACTTGTTTTACAGTTGCAAAAGTGTGTAAGCAAAGACCAGAGGTCGTCGGAAAGTGGTCTGAGCTAGGTGCATGGCGCAGTCGCACATTCTGTCAGCTGTGGAGTCCGAATTGGCCGGGGTTCACTGCAAAGGGGACCCAACAGAACGTGACCTCCAAGTTTCGCTGGATGATCGTGAGTTGTGGACCAAATTTCAGTGCCTCACTAATGAGATGATCGTCACTAAGAATGGGAGGTGAGTTGAGATTAATTTGCTATATTAACAGAGCAATCAAATATTTTTTCTCTGTGCATAGGGGTGTATTTAAATTTTTCGAATGTTTCATTGATTAATACGAACTACGCGAATCATTTGGAACTTAATATTTTGTGTTGATACTTATTTAAATGGGATATATGTGAATCCATAATAATATATTATATTAAAATGGAATAGCCTATTTATTTTTAGAAATTATTAAAGTAGCCTCAAGAGAGTCACAAGTGAATGGACTCATTGAATTATTTTGTAATTAGTTATTAGGGATTGAGATTTACTGCAAAAGAATAATATGTTGTTCATTAGTTTCAAGAACCTAAAAGAATTGTTAAAAAATATGCACACTCCGTTTACCTTGAAAGGAAGCATTTTTCCCTTGATGGATTACACTATGGATTAGCTTATAAGACATGGCTCTCAGGGTAAACGAAGTGTACACAATTATGTAATATATATTAGGCTATGCAAAGATATCATTGAAAATTGAGTGTTGTGTAAATGTTTCAGACGTATGTTTCCAGTGGTGAAGGTGAGCGTATCAGGACTAGATCCAACAGCCATGTACACTGTTCTGCTAGAATTCGTTCAGATTGACCCACACAGGTGAGATTAAATGCATATATATTTATTGTAAAACAGGTTTTACTTATATTTAACACAATATTCAACTGAACTATGTTGGTCCACAAATTCTCACCTTTATATACATTTTATCATGTGTAATTAATGTAACTATCCACATGTATTTTGGATAAATTTACAAGTTACTGTCAGTGCCTATAACGTTTAGGCAATATTATTATTACATAACAGACACGTGCTCCTTCTTTGCGGTGAAAACCTGAGCCAGCCAGCCAAAGACAAATAGTTTACAATAATATAACAAAATTATTATTACAATCAGCTTAGTTTGTTTTTAGTTACACATCACTATTATTGAAGTAAGCAAAAACGTTGAAATAAAGACACACTTTTAAACTTTAGGAAGGATTGAAACTAGAACAGTAGTAGCTAGGGGGGCGTCACGGCAGGACTAGAGAACGCTTTTATCCACAGTTTGAGGTAGAGTTAGATCACCAATCTAAACTTACAGAAGGATTGTTTGATAGAATGATTGATTTGGGCTGACGACTCTTTTTGAACTTAATCAATTAAAGATGACTACATCACATATTGTACTATAGTTTACAATAAAACTTAGCAAAACTCCAAATATCACTAATTTTAACTCTCCTATCCGACAATCCCTTCCTGCAAAAAGGCCAGCCTGACAAATTGCCCACGTAGTAAGCCCACGTAGCGACATTACCTTATTTGAATCTACGTGTGTAAGTGTAGCTACCCAATTGTATAGAGAAGGCAGGCTAGGCTAGGTTAAGCTCAATTATGTTAAGTAGAATGCAAATGAGAATTCATGCGATACTTATTTCAAAGCCGTTTAAAATGAGACTGTTTATATAAAGAGCTTGCCAAATTTATATTTATACATTTATGTACTACTTATGTATATACCAACAAAAACAAAATAACTCCTACTCGTCGGCACGTTAATGAAGGCATTAGTCTTGCCTTGTCTGGTTTTTCGGTGTCAGGGGGGTCGTGGTTTGAATCCCATTGTCACTCATGAATCACCCCAATGCAATGGTACAGGGGAAGGTGGGAAGTTATTGTAGCTAGACACTATCTAATGGCTTCACAGTAGTAACTAGGTATCACGTCCAGAGATGTGAGCGCGAAAATTTTCTGTGTTGGAAAACTAATTGGAAAAATTTCCCCCAATATTTTACGGAAAATTTTCGATTATTTTTCTCTTGAAGTCTACAAGGCCTTCACTTAAGTTAAATTATCCCGAGGGTGTTAATACCAGGAACATTATCAAATGAGTTACAATAAAGCAATAACAGAGATTACAGTTCTCTTCTCATACTTACATATATACTACAGTGCTTGGTGGTTGTGTCACGAAGGTTGGGACAGATATATCAGTATTTTAATATTATTAACAACGCTTTAAAATAATATATCTCCCTGGTACCCACTTAGTAGAAAATAAATTAAATAATTTAAAGGCTAACTTAATAAATGAATAACAACCTTAATCCCCCTTTCTCGCCCAGCCATACAACTTCCACCATCTTCAATCACCCTATTTGATCTGTTATGTATTTGTGCAATAGGCTCTAGGTGCCCCCTTTCCTCCAATTTGATTTCTTCCCCTACTTATAAAATCCCAAGCCATAACTGCGGAAATTTTTCTGATTCAAAATTTAATGGAAAATGTTCACGTTTAGATACATAAATTCAAGTATAATACGAGATATTGAAGAGCACCAATACAAACTAACTGAATAGCTCCTATGATGATCTTGAAAATGATATTGTGGTTTGAGCGCCAACCAGATATACGAAGATTAGTTTAAAGTGAGAGTGATGGGGACGCAAGTTAATAGTAATGTTTTGACAGATTTTAAAGCAAAATTTTGTTTGGAAAAAATAAGTAAAATATTGCTGCAGTAAAAACATAGTTTAATTTTCTTCACATGATGATATCAACAGTTGTTTGGTATTTTTCATGAACATAGCAGCATTAGATGACAAACTTTTTAAATGAATAGAAAATTTTGTCATTCCAGGACACCCTTGACAGACATTCCAAAACTGTTGAGCTCACAATGTGGAAGAAAATTAAACTCTTTATTTCTACTGGAGCAATATTTGATTAATTTTGGCCAGAAAAAATTTTGGTATAAAAACTACAAAAACACTTACCTTAATATATGTTCTGTACACTCCTACTTTAAACATTCAATTTATTATCGATTTTTCTATTCTCTATTCCTGCTAATGTGAAAGCATTCATTCTAAATTATTTTGTATTTCTTATAAACGGAGTTAAATACATTTAAGAGTGCTTGTTAGGGCTATGTATTCCACTTTATTATTTCTACTAGGTTTTACACTAATCTAGAGTGTATTAAGACCGATTCTTCATACTTGTGCCTTTTATTATAGCTAATTATTCTAAACTACATGTTTTAATCATGTCATTTTCTTATCAGAAAACTACTGTACTGTATGTTCTTTAGCTTTTTCTTTTTTTTGCCACATGCGGTTTTTGAACATAACTTTCCTATTCTTTCTTCACGTTATTGCATTTATATTTACTCTCTACTAATTCCCTTATATTTACCCCAAAATTGGGCTATTATAGCTTTTGTATTCATTACCAAGGCAAGTCGAAAGTTATGTATCTTAACTCTCATTCTCTTGGGTGTTGAGCTATCCCACAACCTCAACGATCAGGGGGTCTGATAATATACTACTAATGTAATGTACTCTAGTGAAAATGTACGATAATTTACTGTGAAGTTCAGGAACTAAGCTTCTATGCTCTTCCATCACTTAAGGTGGGGATGTAGGGATCGCTAGAAAAGGGCAGTGGTTTGCAGTTTTTACATACAAATATTTTCCAAGACAAAACTAATCAAATATCGCTTCAATACAAATATAGAGTTTAATTTTATTCACATAGTGATATAAGCATTCCTTAAATATCTATCTGTGAAGGGTGTCCTGGAATTTAATGACAACTTTTTCTCTTCATTTAAAAAGTTTGTCATCTAATGCTAATATGCTCATGCACATGACAGATATTCAACAACTATTTATATCAATATGTGAAGAAAATTAAACTACGTGTTTGTACTGAGGCATTATTTTATTTATTTTGGTCAAAAAAATGTTATCATATAAAACTGCAAAAACACTGGCCTTTTCTCGCGTTCCATACATTCCTACCTAAAGGTCATTTGACCGTGAAAATCTTATCACACAATTTTAATAAATTTATAGAAATAATAATTATTATTATGTGTCCTGTCTTACGACAGGTCCATTCCTTTGTCAGTGAACTTAGACCGCCAAAGCACCCTGTCCTCTGCCTCCTCCTTACAATCTATAAATAATGATTCACTGAGTTCAAATCATTACAGTTCACGAGTTAAAAGGGGTCAAACTTGCTATTTTATGTTTTTTGCGTACCATTGTTAAGATAAAGTAATTAATGTTTGGGGATTAAATTTAGTATAACTAGACACGCATATGAGGTGTACACAATGAAATATTTATCATATGTATTGTAGCTCATAGGGTAGGACTTGCTTGGTCCCACATAATACATCGAGATGGGAGGGTAGAAAGAGAAGGAAGAATTGGGAGCAATCAATGGGACACGAGTTTGTTGACCCTATTAAACCTATATATGTATGACGAGAATAAATGATCGTCACTTTTAAAATTTCCTAATTAGTCGATAGCTCTAGTTAGCGATTTTATTATTAATGTAATTGTTCTTTTTTCTTTAATGATATCGACTAGCAATTTAAATAAATTACTTCTATTAGTTTAGGATTTTTTGTAGTTTTTAAATAATCTTGATTAATTACACTCCGGTTTTATGGCATATTGAATCCTAGGGATTATTAAGGCTTTCTGTTACACGTAGTGATTCTTAATATTTGATTCTTTTTCGCAGATATTATTCTCAACATCCTTAAAAGTAAATCTATACCTGAGCTAGTGCGTATTAAAAGTATTTTTTCTCAGGTGGAAGTATGTGAACGGAGAGTGGGTACCTGGTGGTAAGGCGGAGGTGCCACCTTCAAATCCTATTTACATCCACCCTGAGTCACCTAATTTTGGCGCACACTGGATGAAGGAGCCTGTGTCTTTTGCCAAAGTTAAACTCACCAACAAAACCAATGGCAATGGTCAGGTAGGTCAATAAAAGCATTATATATGAGGAGTATTTATAATTCTAGAACAATTAATCTATCAGCTACTCTATATAATATACCTATCAAGGGCATATAAAGCTAATTTTTCTAGAGGGGGCTCGCTAGAAAATTGTACTATGCCTTTAGCTAATAAAAGTTTGTATACGTATGTATATTCGATTCAAATTACAAGGCCCCAACCTTACAGCCCCTTTTAATGTCCTTGATACGTACTGTATTACAAACCATTCGAATCCTTCCTTCAATGCTCTGCGTGTATAGTAACAAATTACTTTTATTTTTACCTTACTAGTTTTTGTGCAAAATGTATTTGCGCTAATGTGAGCTTTGTGTGCAGATAATGCTGAACTCATTACACAAATATGAGCCCCGTGTCCATCTTGTGAAAGTGGGTACAGAGCACCGGCGCGTTCTTACTTATCCTTTCCCAGAAACTCAGTTCATTGCAGTTACTGCCTATCAAAATGAAGAGGTGAGTGGAATTTTAAACATTTGTCAGTGTTCTAAATGAAATATCAAGACGTCCTTTTTTTTAGTTTTCTACCTTACTACCCGTTCGGGTTGTACGCCTATGTACTAATTACAATAAGGGCTTAGGGATGAGGAAGGTTGAATTGAGAGAAAATGTAGAGAGAAAGAGAGAGAGTCGGCAGTCTTGTCTGTTGCGAGAGTGACACATTTGACCATGCGGCCACCTAAGTGGGTAAGAAGTCCATTAATTACATATAACTATGGTAATGTGTTTGTTGTAATGTCATATACATATAAAAATATTGGCAAGGAATGTGGAACCAGGGGTGCTTGGGGTGGAGGGCTTGAATGCCCACTTTTTTCTTAAACCTCTACAATTTTTACCATTCATATTAATGACAATTTTATAACCATATTTTTTTTCCAATTATTTGAAGTATTTACATGCACTTTCCGAACCAACTGATTATATCAGCACACAACTTATTAACTAACTTAAATCTAGAACAGACACAACATCCATCCCCCGGCCGTTAATTAATCACTGTGAAAGGGGAAACCCTCACTTCACCAATGATACATTTGTCAGGAATTGAATTTGGTACTCTTAGCTCAGTATACAGATACTCTATCGACTGAGCTAAGGTGTAGGATACTCATTAACACGTTCCACCATCAACTTCACAATTTTAAATAATTATTCTTATTTATAGATCATGCTATGAGTCATTGGTTGTCAAAGAGGGTCATAAGTACATCTAATATTCCCCTTACATTCCCTAAGTATTTGTCTCGAAAAGCTGTACAAAGTTTTACGCTCAAGTCCTCATTCAGTGTGGTGAACTTATAATTTACTAAATCTTATCCCTTTTTAGTATTTAAATGCCATTATTTTAAATAATTTCAAGGGAGTCTTTAAACATAAGCACTACAAAGTAAGAACACAGCAATACAGTTACAATTACAAGTTTATTAAAAGTACTTTAATCTAATTGTATATCAAGACATGTGATCTAGAGCTGACATTTTTTATATATAATTAATATGAAATAGCAATGAAATAATATGCAAGTAATATAGTTTAAAAAATCCAATGGTGACAATAAAATGTTTACTGTATAGTGTATAAGCCACAGGTCCATAAACATTTTTTTTATTCGTGAACCCTTTTCGTAAGACAAAATAATTATTAGTAACTTGGGCAGTAATGTTAAAATTAGGTTGTGTTTGTTTTATATTCTAGATCAGGTTTTTGAGCAGTTTCGGATCAAACGAGAAATAAAATATTGAACAAATTTATTCCCAAAAAATGCATACATGCAACTATATTTAATATTATCTTTTCTTATAATTTACAAACTACTTATTACATGCAGAGAACCAATGGAAACAATTATTATCACAGTGGACCATACGAATGATTTTTTTTAGCACCACGTCTTACTACCCGTTGGGTTATACTCTCATGTATTAATTAGCCTATTTTAATGGTTTTAGGGATTATGAAGGTTATATTTAAAGGGAGATTTACACACATTTGTATGGAGGGAGAGTGAAAAATAATTCTAGAAAACCACCTCAGTACACCTGACCGAGATTCGAACATCGATCTCCCCATCATCAGCAGTTTAGTGTACTATAATTTCAATAGATCTATAATAACATTTATCTACTCACGTTTGTCAATAAAAGATACAACACTCGGATTATTTTTTCGTGACCCCTGAAGAGGTCGCGATCCACTTTTTAAGAGCCTGAGGTCGAAACCACCCTTCCTAATGACTACATTCTAACAAAGAAAGGCATCAATAAAAGACTAAACAGAAATAATGTACTCTCTTCAAATAACTTCTAAAGTCATACAAGGTTTTAAAGTTTTCTTGGGTAGGACCCCCAGACTCTCCTTGCTGATAGGTCCTCTTCTCTATCTTTTTGAATAGTATTAAAATAGCTTTACATTCGCCACGTAAAAATGAACATTTTAAGGCGTTTTATTATAAATAATAATTTGGTTAATTAATTGTCTATTATGTCATATTTGTTTTTTCTTCAATAATTAGGTAACTTCACTAAAGATTAAATACAACCCATTTGCCAAAGCATTCCTTGATGCCAAAGAACGGCCTGAGAGCTTCTACCAAAGAGAATACGCTCCCAGCTACTCTCAGCCACAGCAGTCACAATACTCTCAATGTGAGTAGTGTTTGAAGTAATTCTATTTTTAAATACAACTTTGAAAATATACCTATGTCAAACATAATCAAAAACACCCAGTAAAAATCAATTTAAAGGTCATGTGAATATCATATTAATGATCTAGAAGGCAAAAAATATTGTAAAATACTTGGACCTTCTCTTAAAATACAATTTGAATATTTCTAACGTTAAAACTTGAACAATATTAAACATCTTACGTGTACTTTTAGGTTGGTAAAGGTGCTTTGATAAATGGTGAGTTTAGTGACCAATTTAGTTATTTTTTGGCTTTGTTTACGAAAGGAAGAAAATAAAGTTGGTTGTTTTTTATTTAGTTTTTAGTGTTATGGGTTGAAAGTCTGCTAATTACTCTAAACTCTTTGATCATTCATTTAGACTTACTACTCTATGGCATTGTGAACTTGAAGGTTAATTGCCGCACTTAAAAAAGTACGCCACCTATCCCTATCTTGAGTTTGTTCTATACAATTCACTTCATTATATCCTATCTCTATTTTGAGCTAGTTCTATCCAGTCGATCTCATTACACCCTATCTTCTTCAGGTCATTTATAATGTTATCCTCCCATCTAGTCTAGGTCTTACCAATGATCTCTTCCAATTGAGTTTACCAGTCAATACCCTGAACGCAGCTCTAGTTTTCCACTGTAATCTGCTAGATTTGAATACCCTAACATTGTCTGGCAATGACACAGGTAATAACTCAGTCATTATTTCGTACCTTATCCCCACTGTCCACACTTAAATCCCCCCATTTTGGAGACAATATTTTCATAAGTGTTTTTTTTAATATAGTGTGTATATTATTATTTATAAATGTATATTTTCAAAACCATCCCAAAAGTAAAATTAAAGATTCAAATTAACTGTGATAGTAAAAAATGTAACACTAACATGTGGGGGAAATTTTATTTATTGCTTGGGTAGTCTAATTTTTTTTAAATTGAAAAATCATGTATTAAATTTTAATTCAATAATTTATTTACTTTTTATTGACATTGGCTTAAAAAATGTTTTTTCTAAATAAAATTCTAGTCAGAATCAATGTTAGATAAAAACTAAAAATAGAACTTATTAAAAATAAGAAATAAAAGCCTTCGCTTGTTTTTGTTGGGCGTGGCCTTTTTTGCTGGCAGGGAGTTGGTTCACACCTCTTATTATTTTCTAACTATTACAAAATCAAATTTCATTTTATCTTATTTTATCTGATATTATTGGCTTGAAGTTTATATATTTTTCTGATAAACTAGGTAGTTAATCTAATTGACGAAGTAACTAACAGATTTTGAGTAGTAAACAGTAAAGAAATCATTCTTGATGTCCATTATTTATTAGCTGTCTTCGAACAGTAAAGAAAGAAATCCCTATTGATGTCCATTTTTGATTAGCTGTCTTCGAACAGTAAAGAAAGTAATCCCTATTGATACCCATTATTTATTAGCTGTCTTCGAACAATAAAGAAAATCATCCCTATTGATGTCCATTATTTATTAAACTATCTTCGAACAGTAAAAAAAAATCTCTATTGATGTCCATTATTTATTAGCTATCTTCGAACAGTAAAGAAAGAAATCCTATTGATGTCCATTATTTATTAGCTATCTTCGAACAGTAAAGAAAGAAATCTCTATTGATGCCCATTATTTATTAGCTATCTTCGAACAGTAAAGAAAGTAATCCTTATTGATGTCCATTATTTATTAGCTATCTTCGAACAGTAAAGAAAGTAATCCCTATTGATGCCCATTATGTATTAGCTATCATCGAACAGTAAAGAAAGTAATCCCTATTGATGCCCATTATTTATTAACTATCTTCGAACAGTAAAGAAAGTAATCTATTGATGCCCATTATTTATTAGCTGTCTTCGAACAGTAAAGAAAGAAATCCCTATTGATGCCCATTCATTCTTAGCTGTCTTATTTATCACTTGTTGTGTTTTGACAGATGGCACATGGTTTCTGCCTCAGGGTGTGTATCCCTCATCCTCTCACAACCCCAATATATCGTCAGCGCTTGGTCCCTGTGACAGATTTCCTCCGCTACAGTTCTACGAGGGCAACGTTCCAGCCCTTATCAAACCTCACTGCAGCAGCGCTCCAAGGCAGCTAGTACTCCACCTCCAAATGGTAACACTTCAACTTTATTTTCTTTATTAAATGATTAGCTGAAATTTTGTTCATAGAATAATAATTATAAATACGTGCATGGATGGGTATTTCATTAAATAACAATAAACACAACATATTAAATTTATTATTATTATTATTATTATTATTATTATTATTATTATTATTATTAGCACTGTGTCTTACTAACCGTTCGGGTTGTACGCACTTACGATAATGTGTAATGGTAGGGTGATTGTGAGATCAAATGGAGGACCTAGAGTTTAACGTGGGATCCGAACTACGTGGAGGCCTGGCATTCCACACATTCACAAGTCGTGATTAATAAACGTCTTGTCAGAGGTGAAGGAAGGGTTTGGCAATCAGATAAATCGGTGCCGGGGCCGAGGATTGAACCACGGACCCCCAACACAGAGGTCTGACACCTCACCCTTATACCACCAAGTCACCCCAATTTGAATTAAAATAGTATTCCACTTTAACTTTTGGTTCAATATTTTGAAATATTAAAGAATACTTTCAGTAATAAGTAATGTAATAAGTATGAGTAGTATTAAATTAAATCATTAGCTCCTTTTAAACATATAAGTAGAAAAGAAGTATGTACTGTACAAACGATTTCACAATGTTGCTGTGATGCATAATTCCAAAGTAGTATTATCGTTGTTTTAGCTCCGATCTTCAAAGAGAACTTACGGGAGACAATTAAGGCTGCTTTAAGATAATACGATAACATATAATTGATATTTAAATCAAAGATAATATCAAAGTTATTTGGGTTCCAATATCCTCTTATATTTGAAGAAGCTGAGAAAATTTGCTTTTGGCTAGGAGATTTTTTGTGTGTTAGGTACATATTTCCAATATGTACAGTAAGTACCAGCTTACAATGATAGCTTTCAGTCTTGCCTTGATGGGTTCTGCTAGTGTCCTGTTATTTAAGCTGCACCTTAACGGAAACAAGTAGTGTAAGCTTGCTAGCGTTCAAGGTAATCGAAGTTTACGTCATAAACTTGGAATGCATTTTAAACTGATTTAAATAAATAAATAATAATGGCGACGTTGTCAAGTAACGTAGTATTGATAGTCTAATCTACAGAAAAAAGTTATTTCGTTCACGGTAGATCGAATCTACGGAGATATTAGAGTTATAATTACAATCATACTACAAATGGCTATAAACTTTATTTGTGCAATAACATAGACCTATTATCTCCACGTAATGTTTCTTTTTATGTAACTTTTATATAGATTTTAAATTCAATTCAACATCTAAGTTTGACCTCAATTTAATTTCAAAAGTATACAAGTAAACTTAACATGCGTACGAAATAATGTATTTAGATGAACGAACACAAATGAAAATTTAAAATACCTCCAAGTTTATGACATGGATCCATGATGTGGCCACTGTAATAAGATAAAATAAAACCTTGAATTTTAAATAAAACTTCAGCAAGATTTACACCTGATTCTTCTATTTTTTATAAATTCTTCAAAACTTACATAGTACATTCATTCTGTGTCGTTTTTCATTAATAGTTATGATCCCACAAAGATAAAGGGGCACAATTTCCTTGGTCACTTAGTTCCTTCTTGTAAGGGTCCACTTTGTGAGATAAATATGCTGGATTTTCATGTTTTTTCAAAATAAAGGTGATTTTGATTATAAGTTAAAGGAAGAAGTTCCGATTATTTTCGTCCTGCCACCTTTAAAAACATACCTAAGTAAATAAGTTAAAAGTATTTGTAGCAATTTCCATTCATACACTCGCCTGATATATTCATCCATATAGTTAACATTGAGTATGTTTGTGATGTTTCAGTGACGTATTCAGAGCCCCAAGCAAGCAGCGCTAACTTTTCATGGTCGGTATCTCCCCAGAGCGTCTCAACGTGGGCATCCTTATCACCCCCACCAAACACTTTGCACTCCTTGAGTGCTTCTCCACAAGCCAGCTCTCCAACATCGTGCCATCCTGCCACCTACAATGCATGGCACACAGCACCCGGCAGCAATAGTTCAGATCTGAGTCAAGCTTCATACCATACAGGCCCAAGCCTGCAGCACTACCCTGAATATGTGTCTCTGCTATCAGAACAAGTAGGCTCACCAGACTATCGCAGTCATCCCAATGACCCGATACAGTGGACATCCGACTCATCATCCTTCAACAAGTGACGCCCCCGATTCAAGGCCAAGTTCACCCCTTTCTCATCCTTACTCTCACAATCAGGACAAAATGTCGGAACAGTATGGAGATGAAAGAGGGAAATCACCCCATTCCAGAAGGCCAGAATCACAACCCGCAGCTCAATGCTGGAGTCCTCTCAGTCCTCGTACAACAAACTTGTGATTTTGACTATCAAGCTAGTACTAGGAAATTTTATATTGGGTGTTTCTCGGTTTAAAAACTCAGTGCTTGTGACTCGAGTTTAACGGGAGTGTTTTCTTACAGTCAAAAGTTTACTTCAATTACTACAAGCAGAAGTAAAAAAATACTTTTAAATATTTATGTAAATTCATAATATTGATTTGAAATTAATTTTAAGTACATGCCGAAACATACTATTCAGACTGAAATGTATTAGATCCCGTAGTTGTATTTAAAATCTACTTTAATTTTGCCTCATGTTAGTTAAGCTATTAGGTTTGTTAAAATATATGTATAATTTAAGATACAGAAAAAAGTTTAATACTTTAAATTCATAGGTAAGAGATTAATTTTTTGGATTTAACCCGCGTTTGCCTTGGTATTACGTTTGAAAATAGCCATTGCTGTATACTAAAATACGAATATAAATAAATTATAATAATTTTGAATGTTTATAACACAAATTTATTCTACCTTATATGTTCATCTTACAACAAACTTAAACTCACATGGAGATGGAAACAACAGTAGTGTTAAAGGACCAAACCATTATCTATTCAAAAATAGATTAAAAGTAATGAAACACGAAATGTATATTTGGATTTTATTCGTAAGAAAAGCTAAACTCACAATGTAACAGATGCCATGATCAGACAAATTATAATACATCGTATTTATTTGTCTAAAAACTCTCTGTATCGATCTTGTTTCTATTCCATACTCATTAAGTGAAACGTCCAAATGGGCATATAAAAACGGTCGTTTTAATTTGTCAAAGTTTTGGTTCAATAAGATAAACGGACGAGTTTTAACTTCTAGAACTACTACAAAGGCCATTTCTCATATTTTTTACGTTTGTTTTGATAAAATAGTTGTAGGTGGATTTAATGTTATATTTTAGACTTGCTAAAGTCCGACTCTTCTTTTGTCTTTGATATCCATGTGAGAAATAATTAAAAATTAATATGGCTAGAAATAAAATGCCACCAATGTTTTAAAACTAACGAGGATTTTCTTAATGCTTAAAGCAATATCATTTGCGTCGATTTTTGGTTTAATTTTATTTTAATAATTGAAAAGTTATCAACAATAGTGTTTAAATAATTAATATTTGCTTCTCTATATATAATGGGTATTTGTATTTAATAAAATAATAATACCACGCTAGGCAATGAATTGTGTTTTTCTTGTTTTTAATGGATTAAAAGTGTATTTTTTAAATCAAAAAGTGCCAAATTTCAAACCAAAACAGGGTGATCGACAGGTCGTTCCGCAGTAGTTAAAGGCTAAAGTTCTACCTTTGATAAGTATCGAGATTTGGAAAAAAAAAAGAGAGAGGGAGATTTATTCTGTACCAAGAAAACCGTGGTGCGTGAAAGAGTGTATAAAGTGTTTGTAAAAATTATATAAAAATGTTCACCGCAAGGGGAATATTTTATGTCTAGTACTTTGAGTATATTAAAATATATTTAACTTTTTCGGTTGACTTCATACTTTTTTTATTCATTGAATTCATAACATCAAAATAATTGATTTACAAGTAGTAAACTTACCAGATTTACCATGATGACACTTATTTGATTTTTTTAAAATCTAAATCGAAGTCATCTAAATCAAACAAAAATAATGTAACATTCCCTAGAATATATAAGTCAAAAAGGTAAACTATAAAATATATAGGTTAGTTTGATCCAACCAAAACTCGAATTTTGAAATTAAAATACTCAGCCATTGGGCCTATGCCTTGGGCTTTTCAAAACAACTCAAGTATGTAGTAATGCAAAACGTGAGTTTACTTTTCTAAAATACTATATTATAAATTTATACGATAAAATAATCCCGGTATACTTAAAACTTTTACTAAATATAATATCAGTGATGGTGAGCCAGTAAGAAATGTCGGGATGCTATCATGAAAAGGTGCTAGTGGCGAACAGGTTCAGATCCAGTCCTGGGCTGTATCATTTCGCTGCCCATGTGTAGACTTCTTTGACATCCCATCGAAGCTTCTCGTGAGCTATCCACGAAAGGGGAATAATTCTCATGTTAACTAGGGTTTGATTAATTAGGCTTAAGTTACTTTAAAATTCTTATTGGCTCCACCTCGTCATATTCACTACCATCATCCCCTTATCTCACCGAGACATTGAAAGAGCCTTCATGAAAAGGAAGTACGATTAGTACATTAAGGCGTCCCCTGGACACACATTAGTACTGGCTAATCTTTCCTCACACTGAGCTACATATTGATGTAGCCCAGACACGCTATTACCTTTATTATTATTAGATTGCGTACGAGTAATCTAGAAGGTGGAATCATAATATAGAACGCTACCCAGCCTTCCAGACAATGTTTGAAGGAGTTTTGATCAGGTGAGCTACCAGGGTATGATGTTACTGTTACGTTGAAGTAAGGCAATTATTGTTACCAAAACAATGTCAAAAATCTATCCCTACTTAAATATCTTTGGAGTGATGTTGAAACCAAAAAATATACAGGATTTATAAGGAGGCGCCTTCTTGATTGCCCAAGGGTTATTCCAGAAGGGGGTAGGAGAAGTTCAGCTTATTCAACTGTGGACATTATGTGATTATATGATGTCATGAATCTCGAGGTGGGAAAAAAGAAAATGGGAAATGAACCAAGAGGAAAAGGAGCCACTGGGAAACACATTATAAATTATAACAAAATAATTAATAGCATGTTCTATTAGTAAATAGACTATATCCTAAATTACAAATGCTCATCTTGAATCAGTAATTTACCCTACCGGTCAAAACTTAAGCTGCGCTTGTATGGCAAACATATATAACACAATCAGCCTCAATTGAAGATTCTAATTCGTTGACCCAGTAACTTCCTGTTGAAACTGTTAGTGCAGATTTAAAAGTGATACATATTTTACTTTTGCACTTGTTATGTCATCACTCTGGGATAATTTTTGGATTGCATTTTATAGAAGCCATTTCAGTAGATATATATAATAGAGATTTAAAATCATGCATACAAACTTGGCTTGAGCTCTTGTAATGGAGTAGACCAAAATCAATGTAAGGGCCACGTGATGGGTTACATAGAATGCGCATAGCTGAACAAAGGTGACATGAATATCGGGGCTTGTTTGGACATGAAATGATTGTTGAAAAAACTTGCAACAATATTGTAAGGAATTCTGGCTGTGGCGTGGATCAAGAACATTACGCGTGTGACCTAGTCTCATCAATGAACACAATGTTTGTATTTATAACTTCTATGAAGTATTTTCACCCTCATTGGCGAAAGAAGAAGAAACATGAAAACGTTGCTGGGAGTAGTAATTATCTGAAGTTAAGATAAAAGCAGAATTTACAGAGCGAATATCAGTTATCTCATACGAAATTATACATACATTATCTACAAGTTACAATCCTTAAATAAAGAAAACGATGATCTAATGTTAGAAGGGTTATTGAACGTAAAATTATGTCGGGTATCCATGGACATGGGTGCCAACCTTGCACTCAAATGACCAAATATCTCCTACTCGTGTCATCAGCAACACAACAACCTTTGTCTCGGTCTGATAGAAAGCTAACGGGTGATTCTGAACATATACTGGCAAAAGTAAAAGTTAAGTGTAATGTGTCATAAATTAAAACTAATTTCATGTTTGGTTTTGTTTTACAGATATTGGGGAACAGATGATGATATCCTCTCAATTAATGTTGGGCTTAAATTAAAACTTACTGGACAAAACTACAATAATCTGGCAGGAGCTCCAGCAAAGTATGTCAAAATTGGGCGATGAAGAAATGTATAAAATTCTCATTTACGAGAGTAATTTGAAAGTATTTTTCGAAGGAAGGTGTGTTCTGATGCTTCCAGTAGTTTAAAAATAATGAAGGGGGAAAGCTGGGTGAGCATCATCAAAAGATTCTCAATCTTTGTGAAACTTAAGGGTAAAGGGAAGGGATTAATATTAACACTCAGATGATTTACACTTAAATTTAAACTCAGATATATTCAGTCCCCTTTTTCATGTACCCTACGTTTGCCCTGAAAGGTAACAAACATATCTTGCATTATTATTATTTCATGGCATAGCTTATAAGATAAGGCCATAAAAGTAAGACATCTATCATTCAAGTTAAATGAAGTGTACACATTTTTTAATTTAATAAATGCCTTACTGGGTTTTTCTTTTATATAAAGTTCCTGACGATGGTGTAGTGCAGCGTTTTTCAAAATGTAATCTCAATGCCCTTGGGCTCCGCCATAGTTATCTCAGGATCCCTGAGGAAATTTTTGAATATTCTTTATTTGTTTTTCACATTATAAAATATCATCAGAAATTAGGATTGTCAATTTTTTTTACAATTAATAAAGGACATTTGCCAAAATCGAAGCCGAAAGATGTAATGTTTTCCATTTGCTTTATAATTTTATACTTGTAAAATTTAACTGCCATTAATGAATGTTCATAATATTAGCGTATAAAACTTTATGAGGGCTTAAGCGTGTATTATTTCTGTTTCAAGGACTCCTTCAGTCTAAAGTGTTTGGGAGCCGATGGTGTAATGCACTGGAACTAATCCAAACCAGCTGACAGATGACTCATCTGTAAGTTTTTAAAAAAAGGAACTCACCTTTTAGATAAGGAATAAATATGTGCTGTATGTCACGAATACTCAATCTTTAAACTCAATAATATACCGTTAAATTATACCTTATCAACATATAATAAACAGTTTTATCTAAAACATCTAAAATTATAATTGAAGAGTTTTTATTACTCAATGCTCTTGATTTTTATTTTAATTTTAAAGTGTTCAATCACATTTTATAAGTATTATTTCATACTAAGCCAAGCTTACTTTATCTTACTGTAAAATCTAACTATCCGTGATATACGGTATTTCACCAATTATTGTGCTGTATTTATCATACTGTCTTAAAATTTATTATTGTTATTGATTGGTTGAAGAGGCTCCAAACATATTGTGATGCATACAAGCTATAGTAATCAAATAATCCATATATTTAACTTCTTATCAAATACTACTCAGATCATATGTATAAAAGTAACTATTATTCCTTTTTCCAACTATTGTACTTACGGGTATAATACATATTATTTCTACCATTTTTTGTTTCCTTCTTTTATTTATTTTTCTTCGGTGTATACATTATATCATTCATTAAAAAATTATAAATGTGTTTTATAAACTGATAAAATAATTTTACATATACACTAAGCTATTATTTCGTTAGTGTGTACGTATAGGTATGTTTAGATAATTTAATTTTATAATATTTGTAAATTTTGATTACTTTAGAAAAGCACAAAACCTAAGTTAAGAAACGTCAAGTAAGTCCTTGGTCTATAAATGAATTGATTTGAAATAAATTTATAATAATTACTATTATTATTCACATGTTATTATTATTACTACTATTATTATTATTATTATTACTACATTATTATTATTATTATTATTATTATTATTATTATTATTATTATTATTATTATTATTATTATTATTATTATTATTATTATTATTATTATTATTATGTTCTTATACTATATTAGTTTATTCGTTGTAAAAAGTGAGCAAGTCCAAAACTTGTTAAAAGCGATTATCTAACCAAATAAATCTAATGTGGTATTGATTGACATTTACGGTTTTGAATTTTACCGTGTTTAGGAGATTCTATATTGATGAATTCCCGATCCGTTGAAAAATCCCTCACATATAAAAGTATTATAATAAATGTTCACTATACGTGAATATTAAAGATAATGGAGATGATATTTATGCATTGATGGTTCATGTAATTTTCCAGTGTTTGTGTTTTATGATTGATGAGCGATCACAAAATGATAGGTACAGTACATTCCACCAGTATAAGCTTACATGAAAACAAATCTATTCAAGTTTGTTTTAAAAGTTCACACAAACAGATCTGTTAAATCCTATTATGCCCACCATTCTTTTATGAATGAGTACAGAAAAGCTGTCCTCATTTTTATATTAAAACCTTGATCCCTCTTCTTTTTTTTATGTTACAATATTGTTGTATCTCCATCTAGTATTCATGTTTATTCCTTGTCCCTTACACAAGCATTTTTGATAGAAAGTACTAAATTATGATTTAGACTATGGTTTTACACACATCGAGCATACCTTTGAATAAAATATAATAGGTCTAATCTAACATAATATATATTTTATGGTCAGCTAAAATATCTATAGAAAACTCTTTAGAACATTATATATCGGGTAAATATGTAATGAATCAATCGTCCTCCTGGTATAGTGGTCAGAGCCCATGGTTGCTTACCCAGGGGTCCTGGGATAGATACCCGGCTGGTACCAGGATATCTTTTCCGAAAGGAGAACTACCCCAGGGTTTTATTAATTAAGCTCAAACAAGGTTTAAGAGTTTACACTGGTTCCACACGCTCGTACTCACTATCACCATCACCTCATCTCATCGGGACATGGAAAGAGTTCCACGGAAAGTATGTATGATTAGTAAATTTAGGCATCCCCTGGGTGAAGTTACATTCATACTGGCTAATCTTGTCACTAACTGGGCAACAAACGTTGTAGCCCAGACTCACAATATTATTATATATTATTGTTTAATCATAGCACCAAATTGTAAGTCGAGTATTTTACTCTCTATATTTTTGATAAATAATATCAATCATTTTGAATATAAATGCCTTCGGTATACTTTATTTTATTAGCGCTACAAATAAAAGTTTCAGCCAAACAACGTTTCGAGTCAAAATAATATTGTTATTGGATCTAGTTACATGAAAAATGCAAGAAATAAAGTTGTTTCTAAATAGGCAATGCTAGAACGTGGACTTTGCCAGTGGCGATATAACCTTATTCGTGTAGGGTCAAAAATAGAGGATTTGGAGGGAGGGGGCTGGCCGAACAAGCTAAAGGGGAGTTCCACCTTTCTTCCCACCCTCTTTTTCAGAAAATGTTTGAAAATAGGAAATCACTTACTGTGATCCTCACTGAGATTTATTTTTTATCACACGTCTTTGAAAACTGTTTGGAGTAGTCCTCCCCCATTTTTCTTTTGGTTGTTCCTATAAACTATTTAAAGTAATCCTTACCATTTTTTTATAATTAATAACTAGATTCCTCTAGAAGCTATTTGAAGATGTTATCTCCTGGTAATTTTTTAAAAATTGGATATCTCTAGAAGCTATTTATAGTGTTCTTCGGCTGGGATTATTAAAATTAAATACCTTAAAACACTATTTGTAATAGTCCTTCCCTGACAAATGTTTGAAAATTAAAATACTTTAGAAGTTATTTGAAGTTTGATGATAGCCCATCTTTCAGCTTTATGTAAGAAAATATCAGAGGGGAGTGAAATAAATCTAAGGGATGAAAATGTATCCTAGGGGAAGCCAATGAACCTCTCCAATCCCCAGTTTCCACCGTCGCCGGACAAGACAGATTTATGATATAAACGTGTTTTAAACTTTATTAAAGATAAACTTTGTATTTTTAAAATTTTATTCTGTGTTTATAATGGACCCAGAAAATAATTTATTGAATCTTCAAAAATGTATAAATTAATAATAAATTAATAACTACACATTGGGCCAGTTTCATATTCAGATTGAGTAATCCTCAAGTACGGTGCTATACTAAATACAGGACGACACCTACCTAGAGTAGACTGGAATGAGCCACTGGCCCATTCAATTAGAATTTAAGTGTATGCCATCTTTTATTTAGTATAGCACCGTACTTTAGACGTAGGGTCTACATAATCTGACTATGAAACTGGCCTATATTATTTCGAAATTGGGCAAAATATTATAAATATAAACTAAATACAGATTTGTACCAAAAATGTATTATTTTAAATTAATCGTGCTTATCTTTTAGTTACTCGTGTTTGTAAAATGATGGGTAATATTTATTCTCTTTTTTTATAAACTGTATTTCTCCTTGTGTTGTAAATGAATGTATACAGCCTATATATTTTTATTTGTAAGTCACCTCAAGTAGGAACAGAACAGGTGAGTTACATTATACCTCACACTGTATATATTATTTAAACTTTGTTTATTGATAGCACATTGTGTTGTTGAAAGTGATTCCATCTACCTGCGTAGGTAGTAAGTAATTATAATAACAGTAAATAAGCATAATAAAAAAATCTATGTGTCCAGACAACTATAGAAAAAAAGGAAGATAGAAACATAGGAGGGATGAAAACGGGTGAATATTATAATACGGAGATATGCAGATTTATTCATATCTCCAGGTAAAAATTATACCGGTTGTAGGGGGTCAGAAGACAAGTATTTCCACACTATGAACTTTGGTGACGCCAAATGGCAGCGCTATTACAGGTCAAAGTTGGCGCTGTATGCACCTGTGGGGTAGGCAACTCATCAATCTTCTGCACATAGTAAGTGGAGTGTGCTGTAAATAAAGTAACAGGCATTGAATTGCCCGACTCAAATCTTATTGCGTGGAAATACTTGTCCAGTCACCTTCTACAACCCATATAATTTTTACCTGGAAATCTGAATAGCCCTTTATATAAGCCAATGGCGAGATATTTTCCCAATACCATAAGCGAATATCTGACCTGTATCAATGTAGTTGCGCCTTTTTCTCGTCTGTGTTACCCACCCACCGGAGATCAATGAGAGGCGTGTTTAATCCATTTGTTTGGATATCTACTGAAGATAACCACGACCAGAGATAAACTAGTAAATATTTCCCCTTATTATCCACAACTGCTGGTGGTAAAAGGGTTGTGCAGATTGATCGACATTAATGTACACATGTCAGCTCTGTATAATTACTGGTGCTGTAGTACATACGTCTTCACACTCAACCAAATATAAAATGCTTATAAGATTCTTGAATTACGACTATTTTACTGAATTTTTAAAATCTTTTTACTCTTTTGCTTTTCTACAGCCTACTTAACAGTTATAAACGAGATTTATGAAGCTAGTCTACGATTAAGTTTATTTTTTAATTTAATGATATGTAATTTTAAATACTTTTAAGACATTTTTTTCATTTATTTAATATATTTAACTTGCACTTTCTAAGCCGACTGTATATATTAGCACACGTCTAATAAACTAATTTAAATCTAGAACAGACACAACATCCGGCCCCCATCTGTTAATTCATCCCTGTAAAATGTTAAACCCACATTTAACCAATGACACATTTTTCAGCCACGTCAGGAATTGAACCCGGGACTCTTAGGCCTGCTCTAGGAACTTGGCATGATCATTAAATCAAGTAGGCCTACATTGCATAAGTCTATCTGTACTTCTCTAGTATACCCTAGAGGTCAATTTAACTGATAAAGCATGCAGCCCACGAACAAAACTGAGGTTTGAGAAAATCTTACTTCTAATGTGGTCATCTAACACTTTCTAAAATCATCATGGAGAATGAAAAATTGAGGGGAGGAGGGGAAAGTTGGCGAAAATATACCGGAGAAATGTATGGGAAGAGTCAAGGAATTACTTAACATGGTTACAGGAACTAGTGTTATAAAGAAGTGGGCGTTACGGTTGTAGATAAACAAAATTAAAGATCACGGGGGCTATCGTTTTGCATGAGAGGGAGCCTAAAAGTGTGGAGAACAGCAGAAGCAATAGGGCAGCTGTGGCAGTATATGTAGTTTATGGTAATAGAGACGGGGGGGAGGGGTTTGGGGGCAATCGTCTTGGTGCAGCATGTGGATACCGGTAAACAGTGGAGAATATGGTTCTCAAAGGATGACAAATAATCACTGATTGACCTTGCTGCGAGGGAGGGATTATGTTTTCTGGGGCTTGTAATGGAGATCTACGATAGTGTGACACAAGGCTAAGGGTCGGAGGGGATTACAAGTTGGGCAAGTTTGGTGGCTGCTTATAAATGGTCGTTAATGATCTTTTTGAGCTTGGAAAGAACAATTTCCCTTTGATGTCAGCTGCATCAAAATGAGTTAAATTAATAAACAATTAATTAAATTTAAGATTAATTTAATGCGGAAATAGTTTTATATATTGTAATAACGTTGCATAAACTGAAAGTTATTGGGAGAGGGCAACTTCAGACCTGCACAGCACCTACGATAAGATCGGTTACCAAAAGAGATTTTCAAAATCGCTTTCAGTCACCGAACCAGGTCTCTTTATTTAATAATATATCTAATTGAAACTTCTTACTTGTTTTAATAATGGTATGATTAGTTATAAATTTGATAAATAAAAACACGTTATTGCATTTGAGCTGTAAAAATAATTGCTTTATGGAATGATAAAATAATCACACCATTACACCTAGAATACGCTTACGCATCTGTGTTTCGTACAATAAACCAAGCTATAAATTATTATTTAAATTTAAATGGGTACTTTTTACAATTTACACTCTTCTTTTGTGATTTTTAAATATTGAATTCATGTGATTCCGACCAATACATAATTTACAGATATATTTAATAAAACCAGTGTAGTTATGCCCTTTTTACGTTGTAACTTCCAATCATTGTTAAAATATTAACAGAACACTTTATCGTTTTCCAAACAGTTTTGATGAAAGCTTCCCAACCCTCTTTGAAGTTTGATCCATCTGGACTACAAGACTCAATTAGTTGTCGGTCACAAGCTCTGATAAGTTGGAAGTGATGGGAGAAATATCTAATAAAGCTGGGGGATGATCCAATGTAGTTAAATGTTGCCAAGTGCAAAAAGTATCACATACACAGTAAACAAAGCGGTCTCTAGGTCGAGTGGGGTCATGTTTCTCTTACATTGGTGGAAGTTCGACATCCCCTATTCAAGTTCAAAGTTGGGTGGTTACTTACTGACTGTTGAAGAAACAATGCACGGGCAAACATGAATCATTAAATATTTATACTAAACCATTTGCATATCAAAAAGCTGGTCTCATTTATTTCGAGTTAAATACAAATGTTTTGAAAATATTTTTAAGAAAAATGGATTTATTTTTGGATATTTATATTTTGACTAACAATTTGAAAAATATAATCATTCAGTCTGAAATTTCCATTGAAAGTTTAAGTCGTCTATTCACAAACATATGGATACACAATAATAACATAGAAAAGAGCTAAAAGCTCCAAAGTGGGAATTATTGTTTATTGTATATTTAGTTATTTATAGCTAAATAAATATCATCATATTTGTTTACTATTCTCTAGTTGGTTGAATAATTAATTAATATAATATTTATAAAGAGTTACTTAACATACTTATTTTATATTTATTTATTAAATTATATTTATAATATATCATCATTTTATTAACTTTATTTGACATACAAATATTTTACATACAGGTATATCACCTGGTAATATTACTCTATGAAAACAATGAGTCTACCTATTTAATGATTTAGTGGTTTTCAAGTTCAAGAAACTCTTATTGAATTGATTTATTTTGTTTTTAAAATATATTTTATAATCAAACACTTATATTATTGACATTTTGTAATCAATATTAATGGCTATCCTTAAATTACATGGGCCCAGATTCGATTTAATATTCAGAACCACCATTCCAACGATCACTGACCAGGAGGATTATAACAGATAATAGACCTGCGGGTCGATATGAATTCGGCCTCACCAATCTTTTTGCCTTGTTTAGGTTATGTTATGTTAGGTTAGGTTAGGTTATACTAGGTTAGATTAGCTTAGCATTTTCTTGTGTATTACTTGCAGTTTTTCGATCATCTTGAGAAAACTTTTACAGCCATCTTAAATGGAGCGCCACAACAGCCGGTGCCGAGCTAGTTTAGCAATACGCTTTGTTTACAATTCCTAAAAAGGAACTCGTGGCCCAACAATAATGTAGGATTAACGATATCCTTTTAAACGCATGTCATAACAGGTATACCTATCCCAAGTGTCATACGTCCAACCCAAGTATTTCTAAATTTCTAAACTTTAAACTGAACTAAACACTGAACATTGCTTTGAAAACTGAAATTTCATGTCGTCCTTGATTTTATGTTTATTATTATTATTATTAGCAACGCATCTTACTACCCGTTCGGGCTATACGCACTTACGCTTATGTGTAATGTTAGGGTGATTGTGAGATGAAATGGAGGACCTGCAGTTTAACGTGTGATCCGAACCACGGTGGAGGCCTGGCATTCCACACATTCACAAGTTGTGATTAATACACGTCTTGTCAGAGGTGAAGGAAGGGTTTGGCCATCAGATAAATCTGTGCCGGGACCAGGGATTGAACCCCGGACCTCAAGCACAGAAGTCTGACACTTTACCCCTTGACCACCAGGTTACCCTAATGTTATGTTTAAGGCACTGGCTAAAACACACGGTAAATTTCCACCAGTCGCAACTGAAAATGTATTTAATCCCATTAACGCAATTAATAAATCCATACAAAACGAAAACAAATAGCCACTTTATTACTATAATATCGCCCATTTTAATGTGACTCATATAAACATTATTATTATTATTATTATTATTATTATTATTATTATTATTATTATTATTATTATTATTATTATTATTATTATTAGCACCGCGTCTTACTACCCGTTCAGGTTATACGCACTTACGCTAATGTGTAATGGTAGGGTGATTGTGAGATGAAATGGAGGACCTACAGTTTAACGTGGAATCCGAACCACGATGGAAGCCTGGCATTCCTCACATTCACAAGTCGTGATTAATACACGTCTTGTCAGAGGTGAAGGAAGGGCTTGGTAATCAGATAAATCTGTGCCGGGACCGAGGATTGAGCCCCGGACCCCCAGCACAGAAGTCCGACACCTTACCCCCTAGATCACCAGGTCACCTATCATATAAACATTCATACAAGGATCAAATAATTATTAAAGTGATAGAAACAAGCTAAAACACATCACCTTAGCTCAGTTGGTAGCGTGTCTGCCTACCGAGTTAAAGGTCCCAGGTTTGATTCCCGACATGGCTGAAAAATTTATCATTGATGAAATATGGGTTTACCTTTTCACATTTATAAATTTACGGCTGGGGACTGGATGTTGTACCTGTCCTAGTTTTAAGTTAGATTATAAGGCATATGAAGCTACGACAGACCTAGCAAGTTGGTATTATTATTGTTATTATTCTTCTTCTTATTATTATTATTATTTAGCAGCGCGTCTTACTACCCGTTCGGGTTATACGCTTAAGTATTAATTACGCTAATAGTTTAGGAATTGGGAAGGTTGAATTTAGAGGAAGTGAACCCACATTTGCGTGGAGGGAGAGTGGAAAGCCATTTAGGAAAAACCACCCCCAGTTCACCCGACCGAGATTCGAACCTTGGTCTCCCCGTCCTCGGCAGTCGAGCTCAACACGACTAACGCGTTAGCTAACTACGCCACCGAGGCGTGAAGCTGGTAGTAGAAAATATAATGGCTTGAATAAAAAACTGACCCAGGCTGGAAAGAGTAATGGATGAAAAAATAAAGAAGCTATTATAATATAAACATGTAAGTTTTTCACAATAAGTAACAGTAATATTTGTGTTGAGGTATTTTATAAAACAGAATGAACAAAATGTAATCTTAATATTAATAATGACGTAGTAATGATATTTAAAAATTTGGAATTAACATATACAATACTTGCAAATATAAGAAAATAATAGTTTATCTGGAATGTAATTTAACACGGAGAATGTCTAAGAGCATGAATGCTATCCACTAAGCTAATCAAAGCTAGTCCCTAGTTCATTATTTAAAAATAAGTATTTTTGAATATTAAAAAAATCTTCTAAATTATATCCGTATAGCATGAAGCCATTGTGACACGTGTGACATTTATGCCCCTAACCGGAAAATTCATGTTGAACATAAAAAGGACGACTATTTTTACTATATATAGAGCCATTTCAGTGATCGAATGGTCAGAGGCATCACCTCATAATACACTGGATTATTGCTGATGGGAGTATCGGGGTTCAAATCCCAGTTTGGTGTACTAAATGGTTTTTCAACTCTCCCTCCACGCAAATCGTTCACACCTCCTCTAAATTCAACCCTCCTCGTCCTTAGAGCCTTAGCGTAGTTAGTACATATACGTTTAACCTGAACGTATGCTAAGACGTGATGCTAATATATATTATAATATTATTTTTATATTTTAGTTCGGACTAGGGCACAGATAATATTTTCAAATATTAAAAATAAAACCTGGCCACGGGATTTTTACTGGGGAACACAAACTTGTGTGTCAATGCTTTAGCAACTAGGATAACAATATTTTGTGGTGTATTTTCACTGTCTTTCTCTCTTAATAAAAAGAAAAGAAATACCCTGATTAGCTCAGCTGTACAAAGTATAGGAACTTTAAGAGGCTACATAGGTCAATTTCTGTATTCGAATGTTATTTTTATATTTTTAAAATAAATTAATTTTGCCAGAAGTCATGATGTTCTTCAAATATTATTATATTTATTATAAGCTATGTTTAGTCTCATAAATACATATTATTTACTTTATTATATATCCTTTAGATGGAACAAACCTGTAAAACTATTTTGGTTTATTGACAAAAGTAGTTTTCAATAAAAAAATATTTCTCTGTTAGATATAAATAATGTATACAAATATGTTTTGAATTCAAACCAGTTCTTATATTGCCATGATAGCCGACAAATATTCATATTTTTCACCCCAAAGAAGGAGAATCTTAAACCTGATCAAATTACAAACATCGCTGGTTGTTATTCATGTCGTTCCTCTCACGTCCTTATAACACAACAAATAATGAATCAATATTGTTTTCAATATCCAGAGCTGTGGCTGGATAACACATAAGAGTATAAGAAATATAATATTTACATAGTTTATATATACATATAATATAATTTAAATCAACTGCCATCTTATAACATCTATAATAATACGTAATTTTCTAAATACAATTTTAAGTCACTATCATCATGTCAAACTGGCGTGACTCACTCTCATTAATTAAAATGTTTATCCATAATTTTTTTTGATAAAATTATTTATAATTATGGTGTAAAATATATTGATAAAAAATAAATTTCAAATATAACATTATGATAGTGTGTAAAATTTTTTTATTTGTGTATTTATTTTTTTCGCCATGTCTTAGTAGGGTCTAACTGTTCTGGCTATACGCATACATTGAATACGTTGATTATATAGGGATGAGAAAGGCACTATTTAAGAGGAAATGTAGCTGCATTTGCGTGAATGGATAGTGGAGAACCATTCTATCACCGAAGCGGGTTCTTGAGTTATATTTAAATTCATTAAATTAATTTATTGGGGTGGATCAACTCTTGTATAAGGATAAAAGTGATTCATTATTTCCGACACCTTAGCTCAGTTGGTAGCGTGTGTGTATACTGTACTAAGGGTCCTGGGTTAGATTCCCGTGGTGGCCGAAAAATGTAATATTGGTGGACTGTGGGTTTACCCTTTCACAGTGATGAATTAACGGCCGGGGACTGAATGCTGTGCATGACCTAGTCTTAAGTTGGAATACTTAAGGCATATGAAGCTATGGCAGGCCTATCAAGCCGGTAGTGGAAAATATATGACTGGAATAAAAAAGTGACCCAAACCAAAGGCTGGAAATAGTAATGGATGTAAATTATTATTATTACTATTATTATTTGTTAGCCTATATCTTTAACACTAGCCTATCAAATGAAACATTTCCTCGTACATGGAAACAATCTGTTGTTATTATTATTAATTATTATATTATTATTTTTTATTATTATTATATATTATTATTATTATTATTATATTATTATTATTATATTATTATTATATTATTATTATTATTATTATTATTATTATTATTATTATTATTATTATTATTATTATTATTATTATTATTATTTTATTATTATTATTATTATTATTATTATTATTATTATTATTATTATTATATTATTATTATTATTATTATTATTATATATTATTATTATTATTATTATTATTATTATTATTATTATTATATTATTATTATTATTATATTATTATTATTATATATTATTATTATTATTATTATTATTATTTATTATTATTATTATTATTATTATTATTATTATTATTATTATTAGCACCGTTCGGGTTATACGCACTTACGCTAATGTGCAATGGTAGGGTGATTGTGAGATGAAATGGGGGACCTACAGTTTAACGTGGAATCCGAACCACGGTAGAGGCCTGGCATTCCTCACATTCACAAGTTGTGATTAATACACATCTTGTCAGAGGTGAAGGAAGGGTTTGGCAATCAGATAAATCTGTGACAGGACCGAGGATTGAACCCCGGACCCTCAGCACAGAAGTCTGACACCTTACTCCTAGACCACCAGGTCACCAACAATCTGTTGTCATACCTATTTATAAAAAGGGTCAAGAACCAATGCTTGTAATTATAGACCAATTTTTCTCTTAAACACTTTCTCCAATGTATTCTAGAAAATCAAACATGAGCATACTTTCCACCAACTTAAAAATAAACTTTCAGATAATCAACATGGCTTTATAAAAAATAAATCTACTGTCACTAATTTAGTAGAATTTCTTGGGCATGTTGCCCCTCAAGTCTCTGCCCAAGGTTAGGTTGATGCTATTTATTTTGACCAAAGTAAAGCATTTGACTTATGTCAGCAGAGTATTATTCTCTCTAAACTTGGTAATTTTGGCCTTTCTCACTCATATGTAAATTGGTTCTGCAGTTAGTTGCATGAAAGATCATTCAATATTAAAATTAATTTACACACCTCAAATATATTTCTAGCCCCATGTGGCATACCACAGGGTTCTAATTTAGGTCCTCTTCTCTTTAATGTGTTTATTGATGACATTGGTAAATATTTTAACTCATCCAGTATTTTACTCTTTGCTGATGATGTAAAATTATTTAAAATAATCAAATCAATTGCAGATTGTATAGGTTTACAAAATGATGTAAAGGGTATTCTACAATGGTCTTTTGAAAATGGAAATTCTATTAATAAATATAAGACCAAATCTATATATTTTACTAGGAACGATAATTCTTTCTTTTTTACTTATAAATTTGGCAATGAAAACATATTTCGCACACTTTATACTAATTATCTTGGTGTTCTCCTGGATAACAAACTTTATTTCCACTATCATGTTGACCATGTAATTTCCCAATCATTGAAATTACTTGGACTTATTAAATTTATTACTTCAACATTTAAGAAAGATGACTGTTTTTTATGTCTGTACTACACCCTGGTTTTATATAAGTTAGAATATGCTACTGTTGCTTGGAATTCCATTAGCTTAACTGACTCTCTTAGGTTGGAAATGTTCAAAGAAAATTTGTCACTACGTGCTATGATAAATTATTTACTAACCGGATTTATTATGATTATGACAGAATTCGAAACCCTTAGGGCTCCAAACTCTCTTCTCGCGTAATCATGTGGGCGTTCATATCCCTTCTCGGTTATCTCGTAACACAAAATTATTTTTTCCCAATAGCTCTTATAAGGTAAGACCTATAGGTCATTGTATCCATAGCGCTAATTCTAGATTTGTCGAAGTCAACTTCTATCATAAAAAAAAAGCTAAATTCAGAGAAATATTTAAGGAACTCCCATATCAATCATTTATCATGTAGAGGTTCTGCCTATAATATTTAAATTTACAATATTCTAATTTATTTTTTTGCATATTGTTACTGCTTTTAACCACTCTTTAGTTATTTGTTATTATTCCTATTTATTATTATTATTATTATTATTAATTACTATATTTTTCGTAACTATTTATCAGTATATATAATTATTTAGCTATTATTGTTTATCTTATTTTCTCGTGTAAATATATGTATTTGTAAGCTACTTGTGTACTTTTCAGTTCTGGCCTGTTATAGGTCTTACGACTGTTGGCCAGCACTATAATAAAGGAAATTTAAATTGAATTGAAATTATTATTATTATTATTATTATTATTATTTATTATTATTATTATACTTATTCTAAACCAAATGATTATATCATCACATGACTTATAAATTAGAGTAATCTTTCCTTTTTTTTTTAAGCACCACGTCTTACTACCCGTTCGAGTTAGAAGCTTGTGTACTAATTACGCTGTTGAGTTAAGGCAGGGGTTCGCAAACTTTTTGAATGGCGTACCGTTACAAATATTTCCGTGATTTAGAGTACCACAAAGATATTGCTGGATATTGACTGTTTCGGTGTTTTTTAATTGTGGACAATAATTTAATAACACAGACTGCGCAGCTGAACCGGCTGTCTGAGCTCGAATCAATGGAACCACCCCTTACACCACTGATTAAATCCGTTTTAATTTTTGCTGGAGTTGGTTGCACTATATTTATAAGATTTTGGATTAGGCTCTATCTTTTTCCGACGTTTGTGTGTTTTGTTTGGCTTCTCACGGCGTACCCACAAGGAGTAAATGTACGTGCCACTGGTGGTACGTGTATCACAGTTTGAGAACCACTGGTTTAAGGGATTAGGAAGGTTTTATTCAGAGGAAGTGTATCCACATTTTCGTGGAGGGAAAGTGGAAAACTATTTTGGAAAAAATCGCCTCAGTAAAACCGATCGAGATTCGAACCTTGATCTCCCCGTCATCAGTAGTCTAGTCTACTACAAGAGTAGCGCGTTAGACCACGTGGCCAGATAACCGGCTTTATCCTTAATTTATAGCCATATTATTAAAACTACGCAGTAAACGGGTTTTCTCAAAATGATCACTAAACTACAACGTTTTCGATTGGATGAAAACTAGCTTATATAATAATTTATTTTAGTTGCCTTGTTTGAAATGGAATTATATCTGACATGCCCCAGTGAAAACGTAAAGAATGAACATTAAAAAGATACAATTTTGTCTGCTCTATGTAAATAGAAACCTTTATTTCATGTGACACGAGCGTTTCCCATTTCACAAGGCCGTCAAAAACACGTATTACTGATTACAGCCCATAGAGCTATAACGACAAACTTGAGATCAAACAAATAGCCGTAAGTCAAATGAAATGTCAAGTTTCAAACTGTTAGATATTTTAAATTAAAATAATTTCATAAATAAGTTTTATATAGAAATACAACTCTCCGGTTCAAAAAGTTAACTACTAATAAAAATGTGTGTTGATACGTCTTTAAACCCCCAAAAATAATGTAATTGTTAACAATTTATTAATGTAATTTTATGTCACAATTTTAATATATACTTAGCACCATGCTTTACCACTATTTCGGGTTATACGCTTAAGTACTAATTACGTTAAGGGGTTAGGAATTGGGAAGGTTGAATATAGAGGAAGTGAACCCGCATTTGCTTGGAGGAAGAGTGGAAAACCATTTAGGAAAATCCACCCCCAGTTCACCCGAGCGAGATTCGAACCTTAATCTCCCCGTGCTCGGCAGTCTAGCACGTTAGCTAACTACCCATCCGGAATGAATTGAAATTTAAAATAAGTGAAATATATTTAACGTAAAGTACATTCAAAGGAAGAAAATATCATAATATTTGTAACAGTTAGCATGTATAGTTCTTGAGCTAAATATTAGGTTGGCGTTTCAAAGTAGAATTTTATATAAGAACCGGATTATTAATTTTTCTAAACAATAAATCGGCATACTTAAATAAATACAATAAGATGAGAAGGCAAAAATTACAGGAAATGCTCTCGCAGTTGCGTGGATGAAACATGAGAAACCCTTAAGGAAAAATAATATAAGTATATCCTGCCTGGATTTGAGGCCTAACGTCCCTGTCACCAGCAAACCAAACGATATTATACTGACGCCTTACTCCATTTTACCATCTATTCGGGCTATAAAATAAATTTGATACCATCATAATGGTTTGGACTGTATTCTTTACTGATTGAATTTGAATTGAAATATAAAACTTGTAGACAAAGGATACGTAGACAGCCACTAATTTTGTTAAATTAGCACATTGGTGGATCTTATTAAAATCACTTACAATTTAACTTATTAATTGTTGTATTGACCAGATCAAATTGTAATCTTAATTCTTAAAGTTATTCAAGAAAACAATGGGGAATATTTATAATATACTGGAAAGTATGTTATTCTTATAGAAAACCACTTAATCTATAATAAATTAAACTTTTAATGTAGGTACTTAAATTAATTTTCATATAATTGTATTCAACTTTATTCTATTAATGTGAGATTAAATGCCGTTTTGATGTTCCTAAGTTCTTGACTTTTGTTCTTACCAAAAAGGTTACCAGACTATGTGTTTGTCCGATACACTTCTCTTGACCTACATTTTACTATAGAATTGTTTCCTTGAAATAAAAATATATTGATTAAGATTGATCGTCAATCATCTTCTGTAAAATTAGCCAAGTCAAATTTGTATTTAGTTTAACACTCACTATAGCTCCAAACAAAAACCCAATTTTAAACAATAAGCACAGCATCTGATTTTGATTAAAAGTATATGATACATTCGTTATTATTAATTTTGATTATTTGACGATTCCGCCTACTTAAGAGCAAATGGGGAAATAGGAATTTTTAATAAATTCCACTTATATATCCCTGCAGAAATATCGGATTAATATCGTTATTTTTGGATCCATCCCCCGCGCACTGGCCGTGGTAGCTAGATCTAAAGCTTGATTCTCACGTTTGCCAAAAATAGAGAACATAATCTGCTTTGAGTGGCGCAGCAACTCACACGCTGTATGTTGACACATGATGCATTGTAACACAAACTTATGCCGGGATCACGATCAACTTAAACTTAACTTAACGTAACTTAACGTAAAAACCTCCTTGTGTGTTTAAATGGAAGCGATCACGATGCACTTAACTTAACGTTGACTTGCAGTTAACTTAACGTAAGAGATGTCCTGGGAGGTCTTTTACTTTACTTTACGTTACTTGAAGGGTATCACGTGATCTAGCCAGCCAATCATTATGCGAGTGACGTCATCAGGATATTTAGTAACTCTTTTGTTGGTATTATGACTAATGTTTACTATTTAGCGTAAGTTCTAGTGATCATTGAAATAAAATAATTACACTAAAATAGGAAAGCTAAATTTATCCAAAAAAATTTGTAATAGATATTTATTATATCGATTGAAAACTATAAACATTAAAAGATCATCACTGTAAAACTAGTACAAATCACAGATCATACTCGAGAATGAAGATGTTTGGCTCAGTTGTTACGTTAAGTTACGTGAATCTTGATCACACATAAAGTTAAGTTAACTTTAAGCTTAACGTTACGTTAAGTTACGGTTAAGTTAACGCTAAGTTGATCGTGATCCCGGCATTAAGCAGCTGATTTATCATCATATTTAATTTTCTAGTGGATACACATATATTTTAGATCATTTTCTTGATGGATGTTTTCAAAATATAACGCTGTGTCGTGGTACAATCCAATACTTTGATACGCACGCTTTACATCAACGGGTTATTTCAAATCTCCTCACAAAGGCCAACGAAGCTGTCTGCCTGCTTCTGGATGTACAGCGCATGCGTTGAAAAATGCTCATGCGCACTGATTGGCGATGGTTGGTTCTGAGATTTGATTGGCTCTCCCGTGCCGAACATCTCAGACAAGTGGACAATGTAGATATGATTTGAACTTTAGTGGAACAGCTCGCACTAATTAGGCGGAAATCTTGTGATTGGCCTAGAGCTCGTCACGTGACCTCGTTTCTGGTCTGCGCTTGTTTTTCGCCGAACGTGTGAATCCACATTAAGTAGCATTCTCTAAGGCAGTGTTTCTCAAAGTGTGGTCCGAGGTATCATATCAAATGATTTTCAGGATTTTAAGAAGTTTAGTAATAATAATGAATTAAAGAATATTGATCATTGGTCACATAAACGAGTAATACAAACATTTCAAATTCAAAAGAGAAATATCCATACTATTCTCTATTTCGTTCCTCTGTAGACAAAATCAAATAGGAAAGGAAACCTGTACCAACCTGAAGTCTAACAAATATGAACGATTATTTATTAAAAAAAATTATGAGGTTTAAAATGTTAAAAGTAGTATAAAACTATTACTTAAAAATTCAATGTAATTATACGATTTTTTAAAATCTTTTATTTAATGAATTTATTTTTATCTTATATTTATAGTCGCAGAGTGTAATTGCCTATAAATAATGTTTTTCCTGCATAACTTTAAAACCACCCAACCCTCAGCACCTCTACCAGTTCCCTGGTGGTGCCCCAGTGCAAATAGCTTCCATTTGGTGATCCTCCATTATCAAAACTTTGAGAAACACTGGTCTAAGGTCTTAAACAAGTATTTCAATCGAACACGCAAACAATGAGCTATAGCAGCGGTTCCCAAAGTGTGCCTCGTGTAGGATCTTCTAGTGCTCCACGAAGAGGTTGTAAAGAAAAAAAAAAAAAAAGAAAAAAATGTGGCAAGATCTCAAAACTGTGCATTTGTGCGGCCATGAACTAACTGTGTTTAGTTAGGTATTGGGTAGAAATTATTTAGCTCCTCCAGCGTGCTGTGAAGCACTGTAGATAGCAAGTATTATAAAGCTGAAGTGCATGTCATGAATCATCTCAGTCAACTTTGGCCACCCGCACCTTCTTGGAGCCATGCAAAACATCGAGAACGTCGGCGAAGCACACAGACTGCACGCTGTGAAACCAGACAGAGACTCGACGGTGCCATCTATCCCCGTCTCTGTGAGATCTTCACTGCGCTTTCAGATAAGATTATTAGCTTCGATACTATTGGTGCTGATGAATAAATATTAAGAATATTCTTATGCTTAAAACATATAGACATTTGCTTGCTGTCCAATGAATAAAAACCGTAAGCAAATGCTTATTCTTGAAGTAGATCCTGCAGAATAAAAGCATTTGCTGGAAATTTAAAGCATATGCTGAAACTGTTTAAGTACATGCTTAGACTCCAATGAATAAAGCTCAGCAGATACTAACGTTTACTAGCCTCTTTTAATAAAACTTTGAGGTAGCTCAGTCTGTGTTTGAAGGATAGAAAAAGATTGCATTCATGGCAGCTTCTATGAACATTCGTAAAACTAGAGTTTACTAGGCTAGGAAAAATACAAATGAATATGATTACAAAAAATTGTATTGTTTGATGAGGTTAATGCGCAATGGTTAAGTGATTATTTCTTAGGTGAAATGGCGGAAAAAAATATGTGGTGCTCTAATCTCAAAATAACGAATAAAATATTTTTACGATGTGTATTGGACTCTAGATACCAAAATGGGGTCGGCGAAAAAATGGGTGTTCATCAGAGTAAAGTTAGCAAAGTAGTAAAATATGTTATGGAAAAAATACTGCTAGCTGTTGGAAAGTGGATAAAACTCCCAAGCACGCCTAATGAAATCAATATTGCCAAAGAAAAGTGGTTTCAAAAATATGAGTTTCCATTTGCTTTAGGTGCTGTTTATTATTATTATTAATATTATTATTATTATTAGCACCACGTCTTACTACCCATTCGGGTTATACGCACTTACGCTAATGTGCAATGGTAGGGTGATTGTGAGATGAAATGGAGGACCTACAGTTTAACGTGGAATCCGAACCACGGTGGAGGCCTGGCATTCCTCACATTCACAAGTTGTGATTAATACAAATCTTGTCAGAGGTGAAGGAAGGGTTTGGTAATCAGATAAATCTGTGCCGGGACCGAGGATTGAACCCCGGACCCCCAGCACAGAAGTATGACACCTTACCCCTAGACCACCAGGTCACCTTTAGGTGCTGTTGATTGCAGGCATGTTGAAATCCCTAAATTTGAAGAACTGGGGATAAATAAGTCAATAGGAAAGGATTTACAAGCATAAATGTGCAGGTAACATGTGATGCTAGTGAGATCTTCACTAACGTTGATGCACAGTGGCCATGGAGTCTCCACGAAAGCCGCATATCTAAAAATTCAAAACTTTTTGAATTCTTACGAAACTCAGCGACAGACTGCTGCTTGTTGCTAGGGAACAGTGGCTACCCACTATGTCCTTGGCTCATGGTTCCATGTAAAAACCCACAGAGCAAGGAGCAAATTAAATTCAACAAGATATTATGGAGCGAGAGGGTAATCATTGAGAGATGTTTTGGTCAATTAAAAGCCAGATTTCCAATTTTACAGTATAAGGTAAGAAGAAACATTGAGTCGATTCCCAGTATAATTGTCTCTTGTGTTGTCATACATAATATAGCTAAGCATTTGAAGGATGAAGACTTTAATTATGTACAGAATGATTCTCATTATTTGAATGAGGTTCATCCTCCCCAGGCTCATAATCTAATCCGGATTATAGGTGAGCGCAAAGACAAGAAATAATCTAAACAATGCAAACATAATTTGAGAATAACTTTTGATGAAAAGCCATCAATAAATAATGCAATGTTAATTTATTAAATAAATTTGTTTAATAACAATATTTATTACATTTTATTTCTAAAGTAAGATAGTATTTCTTTTCAAATGTTATTAACTATTGTTTCTTCATTTACAAAATATATTTGTGAGTCAGATTTTATCCGTTCATCAATTTCTTGCTGCTGCATCATTATTAGTTTCAGCTGTTTGAAAAGCATTAATCTCTCTGCAACTCAGCTGTTGAAAGGCGTTTTGTCATCAGTTTCTACTGCTAAACAGTCTGTGACTTCCTTGAACCGCTTAATTGTAGGGATATGTGTGTCAGTCAGTGTACCCTTTAGTGGAGTGGTAGGCCCAAGGCTTGTGAGCTTGATGAACTGCTTCCAGATGATGTACGAGCATCAGCAGAGCTAGAAATTCCAAAAGAAATTACATCTGGATCAAATAATAATGATTTTTTAAAAACAAATGGGTTTAAATAGATACAAAACATGAAAAACAACATTCTTCTTTATTACTTAACCAAACATATTTAAGGTTTAAAGGGGTTAAGAGTGTAATATTGCAGTGGATTTTTATATGCCAAGGAAGAGATCTGAAATTTAAAATAATATTTAAAATTGATATTTTCCGTTACTTGGCAGCATTTCTCTCAAATGTATCCACAACATAAATATACACAAGCACACTAACTAACCTAACCTAACCTACAGGTAATAAAAATATAATACAGCCTACCTGGAGTTTTGGCAAATGTTGGGTTGGACTGAGACTGCACTAGGTCAAGCATACACTTTTCCCAAGTTTTTTTTTTTCCCCCGTTTGATTTCTATCAAACTTTTTCTTAATTTCTGATTTCATGTTATTTATTTTTCTAAACGTTTTACAGAAATTTTTTCGTTGAATTATCTTTCGTATAGCAGACGCAGCTCTGCAATAATTGCAGTGTCATTTTTTTGCTCTTATGTGGGGCAATAGTGATTTTTCAAAACCATTTTGTGCTCCTTTAGCATCATTATCACTCACATAACTACTTTGTTCACTTTCACTACTGACTGAATCAATATTTTTATTTAAAACATAAATATTTTAATAGCCTAACCAATTACAAAAACAAATTTACATAACCTGTTAACATGTAAAATAGTCAACAGCTGATACCAAACAAATGCTGAAATTCAATAAACATTGGCTAGTATATGCTAAAATTGTTTATTCATAGTAGCTTCCATCAAATCCTTATTTTTAAGCAGATGCTTAGCAATATTTTGCTTATACTGATTATAATCTGCTAGTAAGCATATTCTTAATTTTGATTCATCAGGGCCATTATCATTTGGTTTAGTACCTATGTAGGTGCTAGGTGAAAATATCGTCGTCCTCAAGCCAAATACACGTATGTGCAAAATTGATGTTTTGATTAAACGATATTTAAAGTTCCAATTTTCAATTACTTTCAATAGGAAAAATTATGTTTATATCAAAATTTAAGCTATTTAGAACTCAAAAAATAATTCGTGCTTTTGCTATACAATAAAATATCGACTAACAACTTTTAAAATGCAGTTAGGTAAAAACCGCAAAAACAGCATTCGTGCCTTTGGCATCAGTGCAACGATAGTGCCCCGTGAGGAATTTCTCTCCTGAAAAGTGCTCTGCGAACCAAAGAGTTTGGGAACCTCTGAGCTAAAGTTTCTATCTAATAGGTATTCTCAAGTGACTATTTTTATATGGCAGTATAAATATTTCTTGCAGATTACTGTGGACAGCACGAATGGAAGAATTTAGAACCGTGTTCAGGGTACTCACTGGCAGACCTAATGGGAAGAGACCATTGGAAAGACCTAGATAACGATGGGAGGATAACATTAGAATAGATTTGAAAGAGAGAGGGTGTAATGAGGTGGACTGGACCTTTTAAACACTTACCGTCCAAGTAAATATAAAAAATGAGAAACCATATTATTACAAAAATTGTGTTTTAAGGAAAACTACATGTGTCGAAATCAAAATACTTGATTAAATATCAACATATTTTTATTTAATTTAAAATATAGTTGTTCAGCTGTTTTGATAGTGATGAGCCTCACACAGAAACATTAAAATGACAGATAAAAAATAAAAAATCGTTCAACAGCTCATCTCAAGTGATTTGAATTTTAAATACTAAGCATTCGATTGAGTACGTAGGTCGTATTTTTACTTTCTCTCTATCTTATAGGTAGAGAAAGTATGGTGATCGTCAAAAAAATCGAAGTCGAGATTTTGATGAATTTTGACGTTTCATGACTTCCTGAATCCGAAAAAGTGGTTTTTGAATTTCCGTCTGTCTGTCTGTCTGTCTGTACCTCCAACTAGAGCCTAAACTATTTTACCGATTGAGCTGAAACTTGATATCTTGGGTTTTCATAGGGTTGCCCCGAGGGGTTTTTGGAATTGGACATCTACCCCTAAAATTAAGGGTAGTTTACTGAAGGGAAAAAAGAGAAAAAGTCGATTTTCTCAAAATCGGCTCTAACGATTTTGATTAAATTTCATTTATGAACATTAATAAATATTCCAAACAAAATGGCTACCCTCAATATTTCGGCAAAATGGCTTTAAGGGCTCCGGTCTGATGCGTAAATTAACATTTTTTATAATAGCTCCGAAACTATTTGAGATATGAAATTACTTAGCATTACAAATATGTATATATATTTATAATACAAATATTTTAATCGAAACATATTTTTATAAAATCAATAATTTTTAATCTATACGCAATTATATATATATTTTTAGCTTTTTGGACATTAAAGCTTAAGTATTGCGATCGTAAAAAAAACTAACCTGAAATGTTGATGGATTTCGACGTCTCATGACCCCCCGAACCCTAAAAAATAGTCTTTGCAATGCCGTCTGTCTGTGTGTATATTAAAACTTAAAATTAAGGGTAGTTTACTGAAGGGCAAAAAGAGAAAAAGTCGATTTTCTCAAAATCGGCTCTAACGATTTTGATTAAATTTCATTTATGAACATTAATAAATATTCCAAACAAAATGGCTACTCTCAATATTTCGGCAAAATCGATTTAAGGGCTCCGGTCTGATGCGTAAATTAACATTTTTTATAATAGCTCCGAAACTATTTGAGATATGAAATTACTTAGCATTACAAATATGTATATATATTTATAATACAAATATTTTATTCGAAACATATTTTTATAAAATCAATAATTTTTAATCTATACGCAATTATATATATATTTTTAGCTTTTTAGACATTAAAGCTTAAGTATTGCGATCGTAAAAAAAACTAACCTGAAATGTTGATGGATTTCGACGTCTCATGACCCCCCGAACCCTAAAAAATAGTCTTTGCAATGCCGTCTGTCTGTGTGTCTATTAAAACTTAAAATTAAGGGTAGTTTACTGAAGGGCAAAAAGAGAAAAAGTCGATTTTCTCAAAATCGGCTCCAACGATTTTGATTAAATTTCATTTATGAACATTAACAAATATTCCAAACAAAATGGCTACTCTCAATATTTCGGCAAAATCGTTTTAAGGGCTCCGGTCTGATGCGTAAATTAACATTTTTTATAATAGCTCCGAAACTATTTGAGATATGAAATTACTTAGCATTACAAATATGTATATATATTTATAATACAGATATTTTATCCGAAACATATTTTTATAAAATCAATAACTTTCAATCTATACGCAATTATATGAATTTTTTTAACTTTTTGGACATTAAAGTTTAAGTATTGCGACCGTAAAAAAAAAACTAACCTGAAATGTTGATGGATGTCGACGTCTCATGACCCCCCAAACCCTAAAAAATAGTCTTTGCAATGCCGTCTGTCTGTGTGTCTATAAAAACTTAAAATTAAGGGTAGTTTACTGAAGGGCGAAAAGAGAAAAATTTGGCTTTCTCAAAATCTACTCAAACGATTTTGATTAAAATTCGTATCTAGGCTATGATTAAGATTATAAATAAACTGGCTATTTTCATTTTCCTATGAAAATGATTTTTAGGGTACTTTACAGAAGCGTTAATTTCCGTATCTCCACAACTATTGGAGAAACTAAACAACTTATCATTGCAAAATTGTAGGACTATCAGAAATAAAAAACTTTTATTTGACATATATTTTTATAAAAGCAGCAGTTTCTGAGATATTTGCAAATATATTAATACAATTTTGTGAGCTTTAGTTGTAAACATATACTACTTAAGTCTTAACGCAATAATTCTCCAATGCCATAGAGTAATTAAATATAAGTATCTAAAAAAGTATGTTATTTTTCCTTAAATCTCTTAGGAGAAATGTTTGCATAGCAATGATCTATCTCCATTTTAGACTCAATAGTCAATATTTACATTTTTTATTGGTCAAAATGTATAAATGAATAATTAAATATCAATGCGATGACTTGAAGATATGCAACACCTTATAAAATGTTAAAATTTTAACCAGAAATCGAAATTTTAATACGAAGTGTTGACCCTTGTGGAAGACATTAAACTGTTTGAAATGCTCTTAGGTGGACAAAGATGCGCCTCTTTTCTCATTGATTCTATATCATTGTATATTATTTTATGCGTGTTCTTATGTGGAGTGGTGATGATACAATGTACATTATTCCGTTCAGAAATCTTACGAGTTTATAGAAAGAGAGAGAAAGTCTGTGCGGTGTGCCGTACCATTTATTTCTAAATATTGTCATCTATTGTGAGATTGTTGCAAACAACTATAATTTTCTATTAATATAATGTTATATTAATACAGTATTAGGTTTTTGCATATATAACTTGATTTTCAAAGGAAAATATCAACTTAAAATCCAAGGATAACCCATGGGAGGTATTTCAACTCAAAATTTAAAGAGAAATCTTGAGACTTTATTAACAATAAGAGCATGATATAAATAATTCTTAACATGATATACAGTTCTTAGCATTTTTTTTTGTACGGAGGGCGTGAGGTCTACTGTTCAATGAAATACTAGTTTTCCATTTATTCCTGATAATAAGCTCTACCAGAATAAATCTCTATCACTCTCAAACGTCAACCGTGTGTAGTTCTCATAAAAAGCTAACACATCACTACATAATATGAACAAGTGTGTTAATCTACATATATAGGGCACTTAAAAAGAATCGCGGTTGTTCCAAGAAGAAAAGGGGGATTCATAGTAACACAATAGTCTACTATTTTAACAAACATAAACAGTTTACATGATTTCTCTTAAAACAACATAACTTGTGTCTGTAAAATCAAGTCTAAGAAATGCAGTTTGTTTGTCAGTCTGCTTAGCTTGGGTTTTTGAGAACGTCAAAGGACTGACATATTTACACTTACTTACTCTATGGCATTGGGAGCTTGAAAGTTCATTGCCGCACTTACAAAAGTACGCCACCTATCTTGAGATAGTTCTATCTAGTCTACCTCATTATACCCTATCTCTTTCAGTTACATTATAATCTTATCCCCCCCATCTACGTCTAGGTCTTCCTACTGGTCCTTTCCCAATGGGTTTGCCAGTTAATACCCAGAACACGGTTCTAGATTCTTCCATTCACGCTGCATGTCCTGACCACCGTAATCATGTGAGATTTGATTATCCTAACAATATCATTGATGAGTACATGGTATACAACTCATCATCACGTAACTTTCTCTACTTTCTAGTAGGCTCATCCCATTTTAGACCAAATATATTCCTAAACACCTTGTTTTCAAAACTCCTTAATTTCCTTTTACCATGTATGTTAGACCATGTTTCACAACCAAAGAGAACAACCGGTAAAATTATTGTTTTTTTTATATTCTAAGTTTTACATTCCTTAAAAGCAGGCGAGATGTCAAGAACCTACTAAGTAGGCCTATAGCATACATTTCCTGACTGTATTCCTTTCCTGATTTCCACTCTTAATATCGGTATTGCTAGTTAAAATCATTCCTAAATATTTAAATTCATTAACTATGTCAAATGATATGCCATTAATCATATTAACATTTCATATTAAGAGTTTGACAAAATAAAATATATTGTATGACGTTCGTTTTAAGTTTTAAATAATAAAAATATTAGTAAAATATCTACAAAAAAAATATTGTTTAATAGATTTGTCCCAAGTTTACTAAGGAGGGTTTTTTTACCATAATACATTTTACAGAAGTGTATTTCAGGTAAACCATTGGCGCGATACTATAAACAAAAGTACTAGGCCTAACAACGTATTATTGATTAACCCTGGCTTTAACTAATGAATATTTGTATTTTTTGATCACACAAACTAGTGCCTTTATTTTATTGCTGCAATACCAGACAACATTTTAACTTAATTCAATAATCTCATTAAAAGGGTGGTTCGAACATCTTAGCTCAGTCGGTAGCATGTCTGCCTACTAAGTAAAGGTCCGGGTTCGATTCCCGCCATGGCCGAAAATTTATTATTGATTAAATGTGGCTTAAATTAACGGTCTGGGACCGGATTTGTAACTGTCCTAGTTTTAAGTTAAATTATAATACATATGAAGCTACGACAGGCCTAGCCAGCCGGTACTGGAAATATATGGTTGAATAAGAAACTGACCCAAACTATAGGCAGGAAACAATAATGGATGTAAAAATAAATTAGAATAGCGACAAACCATTTATCTTACACATGCCCCTATTTAAAAACAGAAGGGTGTTGAGTTCAAAGCATGGAGTCCATTTACCTAACTAAAACTTCTTTAAATTTCACTAGTCCTCTCCCCCCCTGTTCCCTTCTGTCCCAGCTTACTACCCATCCGAGCTATACTATTTTAATTACACTAATGTGAAAGGGACAAGGAAGGACAAATCAGAGGAAATGAGCCCGCATTAGCATAGTGGGAGGGTAGAATACCATTGATAAAAACACCCTCAAGTCATTTAGTCCGGATTCGAACCCCAACCTCCATCACAATAAAATAAGAAAGACTTGATGATCCTGTAGCTTTTTACACGTGACCACCTATACGGTTAAATGTCTTTCTTGATTATTATTTTATAATATACTATTCATAGACAAAACATAATGTGATAACTTTCTTTGGGTTTGCTATACAAAGATTTTATTTTATCTATTTAGCACCAGATCTTACTACCCTTTCGGGTTGTAAGCTTATTTACTAATTACTTTAATGGATTAGGAATTGGGAAGGTTATATTTAGAGGATGTGAACCCACATTTGAGTGAAGGGAGAGTGGAAAACCATTTAGGGAAAACCACCCCAGTTCACCCGACCGAGATTCAAACCTTGTTCTTCCCGTCCTAAGCAGTCTGGCTCTACACGAAACTAGCGCGTTAGCCAACTATTACGCCACCGGGGTGGGTTATACAAAAATAAGTTATGATACTTTGTTTTTTGGGGAATGTTACTTTCATATGTGGTAATTGATTTAAGAAGATGAAAGCTTTATTTAAAAATTAATATAAAATTTATATTTGGTCTTTAGATTTTGTACATACGTCAACATACGTCATAATTTTAATTCCCTAATGTTTTATCTTTTCATAGGAAGTCAACTTGCTATCTTACTTTTATATATTATTAAATTAACGGTTTCATTTGACATTTTTATTGTATATTTATTTATTTTAATTCTCTCAAAATAATTTCAACCTTATGACATCGCAGTATCTATTCCTGCGGGGGATAGGCTATTCATTACTGTTCTCATTATTCCAAAGTAAATTTCAGCTCATCTTAATAAGATAGTTTGTAATCCATTCAACGTGTGATATCGCTGTTTCCAGGAAGTACTTTATCTTGTTTTACGCCAACATCCAAGGAATATTTACTAGATTCTCTTCATTTTACACGGGATGATTTCTCCTTTGAGGAAATCGGGCTATTGTGTTTTATTAATGGACGTATCTATTGAACATTCTTTTAATGGCTCGTGATTTAAACCACGGCTGTCAATATATAACATTTTCATATAATTACTATTTAGTTTAAAAGTGTTACTCCCCATTTTTACGGTAGACGATACTTTCCCTAACAATTCTACTGTCGTGGCAGCGTGGTATGGATGGACCCCGAACGGGGAAAGGTTTGAGTCACGGAGAATTGGTTTGGGTCGTGGGAGTGAAAAGCAGAGTAAAGTTTAAAGAAATGTTCAAAAGTAACTTTTTATGTATTGATGCTAAACATACTAATTTAATACAAAAGGGATTACGTATATCACGGCAGCATGTGATGCAGGGAGGAATGGGGAGTTTATTATTATTATTATATTATTATTATTATTATTATTAGCACCGCGTCTTACTACCCGTTCGGGTTATACGCACTTACGCTAATGTGCAATGGTAGGGTGATTATGAGATGAAATGGAGGACCTAAGTTTTACGTGGAATCCGAACCACGGTGGAGGCCTGGCATTCCTCACATTCACAAGTTGTGATTAATACACATCTTGTCAGAGGTGAAGGAAGGGTTTGGCAATCAGATAAATCTGTGCTGGTACCGAGGATTGAACCCCGGACCCTCAGCACAGAAGTCTGACACCTTACCCCTAGACCCCAGGTCAGCAATGGGGAGTTTAAAAATTTCCAAATTTAAATAATAAATTACTTCTCAAATGGTTGACATTTGTCAGGTGGGTATAGGGACAACCCCAAACAGTATAACGGTTTGAAAATTCTTAAATCTAAATGAGAAGGAGCGGAAAATTCAAAATTTTCAAAGTTAATATAAACAAACTCTTTTTGGGAGAGTAGAAAATTGAAATTTGGCATGTAAGTAAATAGAACCTCCCTGATAGCCGAATGACGTTTTAATATACGAATTTAATCCTAGAAAATGAAACAGCTAGAAATGTTTACAGCTAATGTATGATACTATTTTGGACGTGGTTAAAAGTTTAGATTATGTAGGCACGTAAATAAACTAATTAAAATAACTAAATAGGTCTTACAATTTTAAATTGAAAATGTGAAAAACTAAAAAGGGTTAGAGGGGAGTGAAGAAGCTTGACAAAATATCATAAACTAATAGAAAAATTCAGCTTGATAGGGAGAAAATATTTTATAGGTAGATGAAAAAATATAAATATAAAGGAATACAAAATCTCAAAATTATCTCAAAAGGGATCCATTTGCGTTGCGGATACAGAACTAAAAATCAAATGATAAATTAGCGTCTATCTAACATAACCATTAAAATAAAAAATTATTATGACAAAGCTTGGTGAACCGTAATGTTATTTAGAAAACTTTGATACTTATTATTCACTAAGTTTCTGTAACAGAGAATATTATTTCATCCATACTCTATAGCAATGCCGGATTTACATTGGGGACCTTGGGGCAGCATACATTGAGGGAGCCCCCCATGAAACCATGCAAATTACATCATAGCGTGTCTAAGGAAAGCTAAAAATTAAGAAACTCCTTGATTCTTCACATATGTAATAATAACAAAGTAAAAGCATGTAGGATACATAGACTTCATAAAAACGCTCATTTAATACAAACTTTCCTTATTTTATTTGCAGCAAACATATCAATAATGTATTTAAAGTCATTTCATGGAGTATATCACTTTCTATGATGAGTAAGGAAATGTATGTTAGACGATCTTTTTGGTTCATAGTCATACGGAGCATTAAAAAAAATTATTATCAATTTCACCTTTGAAAAAAAACCAAGAATGCATTTATAATAGAAAATTAGAGTTAGTGTTGTTTTTTTTTTCTTGTGGGGGTTTGTGGGGGCCCCTGTTTGTGTGAGCCTTGGGGCTTAACCCCCCCCCCCCCCTTAGGCCTCGTTTATACTGCAAGTGATTTACTTGGTGACTAGAGGCTAGAGTCAATAGCAGTCGTAGTGCAGTGTTGAGGTGCGTTGTTTCATCATTTTACTGTCAAAACTCTCTAGTAAATTAATTACACTTAAAAACATAGTTATAAAACTCGATGATACACTGTGTGGTTATAGGTCTTGCTCGGTTCATGAATTTAATAAGTGCGGAACGTGGTGAATTTAACAACTTATATCGTTAAGCTCCCTTATAATTATGATGATACATTTTTTGGATATCTACGTATGAATAAAAAGTCATTTGATTTCTTACTTTCCAAACTAGAAGAAAGATGAACAAAAACTACAAGTAATTTTATAAAACCGATTAGTGCTGAGCCAAGACTTGTTAGTACTCTGAGGTAGTTTTTTTATTAGAAGCCATTTAAAAATAGTAATTTGTATGTTATATTATTATAGTTTATTATATATTTAGCTAGGGAAAAAAATTGAACAAAACAATAGTTAAGTCACTATTATAGTTAACAAAATCAAAAAGCAGCGTGTGTGTTACATAATTACATCGTTGAGAAAGAAGGGCAGGACTCTACTTATTTAAGTTTTCCAACTAAATTAAATATCTGTATATCACAACCCATTACAACATCATTTCCAGAATAATGCTGTTCGAATCAGGGAAACTTCATAAATTACTTTAATGGAGTAGAAAGTGTTCCTTGGCAAAACGACTACCCTCTTTCAGAAAATATCTTTTCTGATATTAATAATCAATACAAATAATTAAAAAGTACTTTAACTTGGAATGTTTATAATCCTCGTGTATTAATTTATGCATGCAACAAAAATACTTTAACTAACCTGGAATGTTTAATTCTCTAATATTAATAATTAATGCATAATTTTAATAAACAATAATTTAAACTGGAATGTTTAATTCTCTACATATTTCTTCCCAGACCCTTTTTAGTACTCCCACATACTTGTGAAGGACGTCGCTAGGGTCCCACAACCCTCTTTTTTGGAACACAGCACTAATAAGCTTTTCAATATGCATTATTATAAATAAAATAGAACAAGGTTGTTGCTCACTGAATGGTTGCCGCCTGGCTACCGAACGATTTTATTCGACAAATTGAATCACTTATCGGGTTCCCTAGAGGTCTCGGTTCGCGGCAACCCTCGAGCCGCTTCCAGTATGCACACGTAGACTAAATGTCGCGACCTCGCTACACCCTCTAAACTCCAAGCAAATCGCTCACAGTATAAACAAGGCCTTAAATCTGGCACTGCTCTTTGGTGAAATGTAAGGTTCTCTTTTTCAACAAGTTTCAACAATAATGCATATTACTTCGTTTCACCTCTCTTGTGATCGTGCGTATGCAAAGATTGCTTTGCTAATGGATTGTGCTCATTCGTGAACTCAGTTTGTGGGCTAGGTAATATTTTATTTCAAAGATTTAATTTATTTTAATGTATTGATTGCCATAATTGGTTTTGGATTATCAGTTGATTGTACAAAGAGGAACTATAAAAAGTTGTCATCCAGAGAGTGAGCCTCCTAATTTATTATTATTTTGTTGCGACTTTAAGAAAGTACCAAACTGCTAATCCTGCCATTAAATAATTTCAAAAAGATATAATAGCAATACCTTATTATTAATATTTATGAACAATTAATATTATTTTCTCGACATTATACAATTTAATATAATATCTGTGTTAAGTAACACTGTGATGTACTACTCTTTCCACACTAAACACCATGTAGACATTAGAGATCCCACCCCCTCCCCCCGATCCCCTCTCAACAGCGTTATGGGGTTTATGGATTTCCCCTTATTCAACAATCAACCACTGGACCAATTATTTATTGATCACCCAATGAGCCACCATGTTGAGCAACTTATGACCACCCGCTTTAGAGGCTGCGTGGTCTTACGCTCTAATCTCTTACTAGACCAAACTGCCAGGATGGGGAGATCGGGGTTCATTTCTGGTTAGGTGCACTGAGGGTGGTTTTCCTAAATGCTTTTGCAATCCCCTCCACAAAGAGTTGCGATCCCAAAAATTTTAACTTTCTAATCCCTATCACACTAGTATAATTAGTACATAGGCGTACAACCCGAACGAGTAGTAAGACGTGGTGCTAAAAAAAATACTTATAGCCTGCTGTTCACAGCAGGTCAATATCTATTCCCAGAGCGCTATCAGGTGTGGTAGTGAGGACAATAATGCTATTATATATCAAACTGTCAATTAGGCCCTTATCTTTAGCTGTCAATCCCTCTCTAATGAGGCAGTGATCAAAACCAGCCATCACCATTGCTTAGTTCCCTAATGACAAACATTTATTTCAGTGATTGGTTGTATTAAGCCATTTCAACCTCTTATCAAAAGGTGATATCGGTGATGGAAAGGGATATGATAGGGAAACGTTGATAAAAGGGTAACTTCCATTGAAAATCTAGTCAACCAATATTCTGGAAAACCATCTCCACATTGCATATAGACAGGATGTTTCAGTGGCCGGTCCACTTTTTAAATAGGTCAATTGCTCGACTTAAAAACTAAATAGTAACTTAAATACGTGTAAATGAGGAATTAATAATGGGAGAATGACTTAACATCACATCAAGTTCTGAAAGTGTCGAGAAATGTTTGCACACGTTTCACCATGTTTTCTGATACACGCCTCAAGATGCCTGCATCGATATTGTTTATTTCGGTCATGGCGTTTTACCAAAGAACCTAAATGATCTGTGAAGGTTTTTGTAGACCCTCTTCTTAAAATGACCTCATAATTTTCAATGCATTGCCATCATGTATGGCGGCCTTGAGAGTCACAGGTTTTTGGAAATAGCACGGTCTACGATGAATCTGTCGATCTGTCTGGAGGTGTAGCATGTGGCACCAACCTGTGGAAGTACCCTTCGCAAGTTTGATGTCGTATAATTGCTCCACGAAGGCCATGAAACTGTCCCTGTACGCATCAGTGTTCAAAGTCCCTTCAAATAAGATGGGTCCAATAACTATCTTAGTGGAAAGTGCACACCACACGCACACCTTTTGAGAATGAGTGGTGTATCGTGGATTCCATAAGGGTCTTCTGACGCCCACATTCTCGTGTTTTGGGAATTCACATATCCTGAGAGAGGAAACAAATAGCTTCATCGTTAAACCAATCATATTAAATATTTCAGGTTTCCTGCCATGAAATTGAGGAACCAATTGAAATATCGTACCCACATGCTTGATGTGGTCGAGTTCCATAAACTAGTGAACAGCTGTCACTCTGAATGGCCTGATTTTTGCTTGCTTAGCTGTTCTTTGGTAATTCATCACAGAGAAGCCGATCTCCTGTGACAATCGGTGTAGTGATTTCCGGGGTGGAGCGAAGCCATCTATTACGAACATCTTCTGCACACTACGGCACTTTTGTAAACAAAAAACCTTCTACATTTTGCGCGCCGTTTGAGTGAACTTGACATTAACCATAAGCACGCCCCCAAAGTTATAGAAAAAAAAAATGTGGGATGATTATACTACCTAACCCCTACCTGTATAGTCAAAGCTGATATGATTTATATAAATTTACCTTCATACAAATAATCCTAGAGTAAGTAATACGCCCAATAAATAAAATTAGGCCATGTTTAAGAATTGAATACTGTCGCAGTCTGCTCTACACCCGTTAGCCAACTGCGAGGGTGGTCAATTGATAAACTGTTATGGTCAGCCCCCTGGGTGCTGATCTAGAGGTCCCAGTTTGATTCCAGCTGGTTCCGGAGGACTTTTTCTGAAAGATTGTATCAATTCCCATGGTCACCAGGGTTTGCTTAATTAGTCTTAAGTTAGGCTAAGCTCTTAATTGGCTTCATCACGTCATACTCCACTATCACCATCATCTCATCTCAACGGGACATGGAAAGAGCCTCCACTGAAAGGATGTACGATTAGTACATTTGGTACGTCCCCTAGGTAAGATACATTAGTACTGTTGATCTTTCCACTACTGGGCTACGAGTGATGCTCAGCCTCATAATTTATATCATGATAATTATTATTATTATTATTATTATTATTATTATATATATTATTATTATATTATTATATTATTAGTTGATGACATTTAAGAAGGAAGAGATTTAGTAAACAGCTTGTTAGTTGAGTTACAATATGTTATGATCTTAGTCAAAATTTATTAATATTTACAATGTCTTGACATGAACGTTATTCTTCAAAAATAACAAATGTATCCTGATGAAAATGCGTTTCCACTGAAGCATGTAGATTTGAATTCGTAATCAAAAGAAGGAGCTATTGGTTTTATGTATAATTTACCTTTTTTTTTACGTGTTCTTAATATTTTATCTTATAATTAATTAACTTAACAGCATCATCCTCTGTTTATAGTTAGAGATTGTATTTTCATTATGTTACCAATGGTATTATATACTATATTCAATTTTTCAACATGTTAATAATTCAACTTTTTTTTTCTAGCTTACAATAATATAACATTGAACCAATCTTTTGTATACTTTACATTCAATTTGTCTTGTTTAACAAATATATTCTATGTATTTATTCTACTATTATTAATCCACCATAGTAAATTTTGACTAAGCTCATAGCATACTGTAACTAACCAACAAGTTGTTTTGCAAATCTCTTCATTCTTAAATATTATATGTTATTATTTGACCTTATTTATAAAGTTTACTCAAATGTTAGCTGATGATAGGTTGAGGCTGTACTTTGTCCAAAAAAACATACCTACATATGTAATAAGAATTGTGATACCTTCCATTCACAGGGTTCCCAGTTGCCGGTACTTATTTCAACTTTACACCAAGTATTAATACCCGATAACGTTATACCCATTAATTAATTGCGTTAGTGAAATAGGCATGAGGAAGGTTGAATTTGGTGGAAATATACCCATGTGTTTGTGAAGGTGGAATGGGAAACAAATTAGGGACAACAACCTCATAACCCGACTGAAACTCGAGAACCCGATTTCCCCATCAGCAACCATCAAATTGTGTTCTAAGCTAAATAAGCTCTTTTAGCTACAATACATTAGGCTAGTGAATTTACAATCTACAAGTGTTTTTACAAGTAAGTTAATAGTTTGGTTTCATAAAAGTACTTGTAGCTTACAAACAGTTGTAATCAAGGAGTATTCTCTACAAGCCTAAGAAAGTTGGTAAAATACTTTACAAGTGCAATTTTAATGGGTTATTTGTAAATAATTAGTTCAATGTACTACTTTAATACATCAATCATCTGTGTTATTATTTTAAGTAAACATGAATATTATGTTTATTGACTTATAATAAGGGTGTAGACAAATAAATAATTATTGAGGTTAGGAAACGGTCACGTATGAACGGTTACAAATGAGTTCATTGACAACATTGAGAAACTAAGACATAGATCATTATTGTAAAGTATAATACGCAGTGCCCCACATTAATGTCAAACCTAAAAATAAATTATTATTATTATTATTATTATTAGTAGTAGTAGTAGTAGTAGTAGTAGTAGTAGTAGTAGTAGTAGTAGTACCGTGTCTTACTACCCATTCGGGTTGTACGTACTTACGCTATTGTGTAATGGTAGGGTGATTGTGAGATGAAATGGAGGATCTACAGTTTAACATGGGATCCGAACCACGGTGGAGGCCTGGCACTCCACATATTCATAATTTCCCAAAAATAAAGAACTTGTTATAGTGTACCTAATTTAATATTTAACTACAACTTTCACAAAATCATTTTTAAATGGTATGTGTACTTTTGGTAGCTGTAACAATGAAAATAATTTGAATATATTAATATTTCACCTGATAATAAAACAGGGGACTTGTAGGTATCTCCTTAAAGTGCACAATAATTCACAAATCAAACCATTTTCTTTACAATCCCTTTTTATTTACAAGTGTAAGACATGCATTAGTAACGTGTACACTGTAGACTTGTAGTCTTATGAAACAGGCCCCTAATATGGTTACATGAGGTTACAAGTTACCCTCACGATAGAGACCTATTAACAAAACATAACGCATCCTTTATATTGAAAGATAACTGAAGTGACCTTAAGTGTCTCGTACCTGCCTCCGACAGCGTCAGGTATAATCCTTGCAAAGAGAGAATGACCTTTATATTTCATCATGCACGTCAAAATAATAATCTTTAAACCTAGAAGCCAACATTGTCTTATCGTGCCTAAAAGAGACAGTACAATTGTGTTCATTTTCCTGTTAAACCGGGAGAACTAAAGACTATCATCTCACATGAGAAAGTTCTCATGATTGACCTTAAGTGTATTGTGGACAACACAAAAAATATAACTATGCCTCGTTAGTAGAGTATCTGAACTCTTTTTAACATAACATTAAAGGAAAATCATAGCGCTATTAGAGACTCGCAATAAATCATGACGGTACAACAGGTACTACCTGAAACTTTACTGATGTCAGATAAACGTTAACAATACTATGATGATAGACACAGAAAATAAAATTATATTTAATGTCGCGTCTCCCAGCGACACACTAAAATAATTGGACGTTCGAGTCCCCCTACTTACAAACAATGCCTGCGTGAATATTCCTATTTAAATAAATAAGAAAACCAACATCATATATCAATCCAAGCCACGGTCCAAAAAAAGATGCAATAAATACAGAGATACGTGTAATAATCAGTTCTTCCCGCAGGCCCATGGCACCTGGAATTGTCGCGACGTCTTACCTACTTACCATAAAGAGGGCGTTGGTCGAAGTTTGAACCTCAGCTATAAAAAATGAGTGTATGTTCAAAACATTAGAAATAATAGGAACAAGGCGAGAAATGACGTCTTCACCTCCCAATGAGGATTGGTTATTCCATCAAACCCTGGTCGGGTAGCAACTAGCAACTGCTGTTTGATAGAGCCCAGCTCACCATTCGAGTGAAGACGAGGAACTTACGTCAACCATATGTGCTCGGCGGGCTGCGTCCTCCGCAGCTTAGGAGTCGAGCGCGTAGGCGTATAAGGTGTTCACTTCCTTGTAGGCGTTGGTTGTAAGTTGAGACCTTGGGAGAGCCACAGCGATCCTCTTTTTTGCTTGCAAGCACCCGTGGCGAGCAGAAAGACAAGAAGAAAAGGGGATGATGAGAATGATGAACGGTGTGAAACAAGAATATAATTTGGAGGGGGAATTAGTCGTAGAAATCCCTAATAGAAATAGGGATATAAAAGGAGGGGGGTTGCAAGGCATCAGGCAGGATGGGTACTTGAACTTGTAGCACATACCAAGGATAATTTTAACATGCTTTAGCCTATAATGTTATTCTCCCATTTGCGTCTAGTTCTTCCTAATGGTCTCTTCCCTTCGGGTTTAATAGTCAAAACCCTGAACACGGTTCTAGATTCTCCCATTCGCGCTGCATGTCCTGACCACCGTAATCTACGAGACTTGATTATCCTGACAATGTCTTGTAATGAGTACAGGGTATGCAGCGCATCATTATGTAACCTCCTACACTGTTCAAAATCTTCATTCCTTTTCGGACCAAATATGTCAATGGACATTATTAAAACAATAAAAAACTATTTTTTTGGCGAGGAAGAAAGTTAGGTTTAAGATTAACGCATGATGAAAAGTGTCAATTCATATTTTTATGCAACTAGTACCCCATATTTATTTTACAAACAGAAATATATTTAATGTCCTAATCTAAGTGGTAAAAATGAGGAACGTAGTTTTAGAAGAAGAGCAAGAGCGTTAGCAATGAGGAAGAATGGAAAAATCACATGGGGAGGAACCTCCCCCTCCACTTTCTCCCAGTCCATCTGGGTGAGATTATAATCTTGACCCCCTCCTCCCTCTACATTAATATTACGAGTCTGGTGTCTTAGTCCGTATGGAAACCAAGGCAGGTTATTGTTCTCTTTATTTCCAGACATATTTTACATTAGGTCACCAGGTGCCACCTATGATAACACCATTGGCAGTAGAACCTTATTTGTGTAGGGAATGGGCAAGCAAAAAAAAATGTTTTTATGGACTTGCCTTCCACCACTCTCCTTCCCCGATAAATGTTTGAAAATCGGATATTTCTGAAAGCTGTTTGGAGTGGAAGGGGTCGGCAAATTATTTTCTGGGGTCAGTGCTCCCCCGCCTCAACTGTTCCGCCAACCACTTGCTAATACACTTAAAGCCCAGCCATACAAAAGCATTAAGCTTCTTATCTCACTCTTTTGTTCAAGCCCAAACGTCTTAATAAAGTTATTAAGATTAGGGATGAAAGCAATTCTATTTTGCTTAAAATTTTTGTATTGTGCTACAACGTCTATTAACACGTCATAAATTATTTTATAAATTTTAAAGACACTGGCCTAAGAATTTTATTAAATCCAAAGACGTTGGTCACAAGACGCAGAGCATCATACATTTGTCAACCCACCTCCTACTCCCCCCCTCCAAAGTCTTAATTTCAAGACAATTTGTAAGCTATTAGATATTTTAACCTTCTACTAACCTAGTGGTTAGCATACAGTTTATTGTCAAAAATAAAAGCAATATTGTAAGTAGAAAAATATAGAGTTGATTTTCCCAAGGGTAAATAAAGAACTGATTTTGGTTTTACAAATATCTATTTTATTTTAATAATACCATTTGTTGATATAATTTCATTTTTATAGCAATATTGTATATATAGTTCAAAAACAAAATTTAAAATTTAATCAGCAAATATTAAATAGTTATAAGTACTGTTATATTACCTACCATCTGTCGTTAATAAATACACTGAAATGATTTCCAAATATTCAAATTAATTAAATGTGAGGGAAAAGTATTTACATTTAAAACAAAATGTCTACCGTCTGCTAAACTAATCATTATTTTGTTAGCATGGATCAAAATCTATGCTTTGATCAAATGATGGTATTGACTATACTTTGAGAGGATATTTGGGGTTTACCGTGGTTTAGGAACGTTTGAAGATTCATTACAATTTTCCAAGCTTCTCTCAACCCATTCATGTACTCCGCAAATTACAGTAACTAATCTGAGGAAACATGTTGAGGGTAAGGATTTTTAAATTAACCAACAGTTGCCCGAAAATGGCATGTAGATTAGAGTAAGGTGGGGCAAGAGTATGCGTCGGGTAAGAGTACGCATTGGCTTTATTTCTATTTTGTCAAAATAGCAGCTGGCTGGCCACACTGTTTGGTTTTAGGAAGGTCTCATGGCAAATAGGTTGTCAACATAGTTTGAGCTGAATCTGAAAATACATTTTCAAAAAATGCGGTAAGTTGTGATTTTAAGCATTCTGATGTAATTTGGCAGTAATTAGCAAACGTAATACAGTGGAGCGTCGTTAATCCGGATCGATCGGGACCGGGACCCATCCGGATTACTGAATTGTCCGGATTTTTAAATGTGCTTTCAATAACTGTATACATACGTAATGTATTGACTAGAGGATACATGACGCTCGGGAGTCTACTGTATTGCAAAATAGAGGCTGAAGGGTTCGAAAAATATTTTAATAAAGTATATTGAATAAGAACATGTACATTATGTAATTTAGATTAGTAACTCTATAATACTTTTTAGAAAAAAAACACAAGAATATACAGTAATTAATGGAAACTTACTGGTAAAAAAGTCCTTAATTGTTTTTTGTACAAGACTTGACCTGCTCTCACCGCCGATCCGGATTTGCGACGTTCCGGATTTTTGACGTCCGGATTTCCGACGCTCTACTGTATCTACATAAAATATTTATTAAAACTAAGATGTATTGTAATATTTCGAAAGAGCTGTTTTTAATGTAAACAAAAGTGTCCACACGATTTAGGAAGTTTTTTACTAGGCGACAGCACTTCGCGGTGAGTTGTAAAACTATGAGTGGGGCAAGGGGACGCACGAAGAGGCGGGGCATAAGTACGCAATGCGTACTCTTACCCCAACTCTTGATTACGAGTATTTCTCGCTTTTTATCAATCCATTGAACCATTCTTTTCTGAATACAAATTAATATATAGCTTTATTATTACCCTTAGTAGATAGGGAAAATCAGTGGCGAAGCGTGGAATCTTTCCAGGATACTAAAAGGTTGTTTAAGACATTTAGGTATACAAAAATAAGTTAATACATATATGTTTAATGCATAGGAAAGAAAGCTGTTGGTAAAATTGTGTCTGCAGAGAGAGGACAGCTTATAACCATTGTTTGTGCTATAAGTGCCAGTGGAAATTATATGCCACCTGCAATAATTTTTCCAAGAAAAAGAGAAAAAGAAGAGCTTATGAATGGAGCCTCTCCAGGATCAACTATGATATGTTCTGACAGTGGGTACATAAACACAGAACTATTTAAAGACTGGTTGAAGCATTTTCAGAAAAATGTAATGGCAAGTTTAGAGAACCCCGTGTTGCTTATTGTAGACAACCACACTACACACATGAGTTTGGATGCTGTGCTCTTCTGCAGAGGACATTCTATTCATCTCTTGTCCATCCCTTCGCATAGTATTCACAAGCTGCAACCTTTGGACAGATGTTTTTTGAAACCACTAAAAGATTTTTTCTCAAAAACTTGAGACCAATGGTTATTGAGTCACCCTTGGCGTATAATTTCCCAGTTTCAAGTCGCGCAACTTTTTGGCAATGCCTACCAAAGATGTGCCACAGTGACTAAAGGTATTATTGGATTTAATATGTGTGGTATTTTCCCTGTTAACCATTACGTATTTTCAGAAGAAGAGTTTATTCCATCATCTATCATGGACCAATCTAATGGCTCATCAAACACAACATCTGAGACTCAGCCATCAAAATCTTTGGGCTGCCAAAATAAATTCTCAACCATCAACATCTTCGGCTGTCACGAGAGATTCTCAACCATCAACATCTTTGGCTGCCACAAGAGATTCTCAACAATCAACATCTTCAGCAGATAGAGATATTCTCAACCATTAATATCTTCAGCTGATACGAGATATTCTCAAACATCAACATCTTCAGCAGATAGAGATATTCTCAACCATCAGCATCTTCAGCTGATACAAGATATTCTCAACCATCAACATCTTCAGTTGATACGAGTTATTCTCGACCATCAACACCTTCAGCTGCCACAACAGATCCTCAGCCATCAACACTTGTGGCTAACACAAGAAACCATAAACCATTGATCTCTTTAAACTCTGTATTAGTAACTCAACAACAAACGACCTATCCAGTAGACCTGATACCATTCCCTAAAAGAACAGATAATCAAAATAGAAGAAAGAGAGGGCAAAATCTCAAATCATAACAGGGACACCATTTAAAAATAGTTTCATGATAAAAGAAGAAAGTAGGCCTAAAATGCTATTGGTGAAGCTAGGAAATCATTGTTCAGATTTAAAATTAATACTCCAATTATGTCTCTCTCAAAAAATAATAAAAACAACAAAATCAAAAGTTGATGAAGACATTTTCTGCCCGGGCTGCGAAGAACAGTATGAAGATCCACCTCTAGAAGACTGGGTGCAATGCAAGAGTTGCAAAGAATGGTGGCATGAAGCGTGTTCTAATTATGAAGGGTCAAGTGAATTTATGTGTGACTATTGTTAAATAAGTTTTAAATAACCTTTAAAATTGTTTTCCAGCTAGTTTATAAGTCAAGGAAATGGATTTTTCAATGAGATAAGTTCGTTGTAAAAAAAGGTAGAATAGTTTACTTTTTTCAATAAAGCCTATAATGCATTTTTTTATGCCTTATGAAGTTTTATAATGTAAAAGTCTGTATCATAAATGTTTTTTTATAATATTTATAATGCGTACTTTTACCCCGTAGCGAGCGTACTCTTACCCCACCTATGGGGCAAAAGTATCGTTTTGTCAAATTTTGTAATTTTTAAATAATTGGTTAAATAAATTTTTTTTTTAATTATTAAAAATGTCTACTTCAATGACAATAAAATGAAGATATTATCCCAAAAATAGACATAATTTAACAAATATGTTTAGCTTATACATATGTTTAAACGTTAAGTGCGTCCTATTGCCCCACTTTATTCTATTATTGGGGAAAAAAATCAGCCTCAGAATACCAGAATGGTATTAAAAGCCGGCCTCTTGTGTCACAGCTAGTTAATCAAATCACTACACTAAAACGGATATGTACGGAATATATTAGAAATATTTAGTTTTACAAAACAAAGTTCATGTTTGTAAGTGGTATTTTTAAATAGAGAAGATTGTTTAATTTAATATTTTTTCAAAGAACTTAGTGAAATTATGGAAAAGAGGAATGATTGTATAGTTAAAAACGCTATTTTTATTTTTTGTGTTTGTATATGGTTATAATCATGTATTTTTTACACGTAGGATATATTTTTTCTTATGTGCTAAGGCTGTAGATCAAAGCAAGGGAATACGAATATAGCGACAACCCTTACAAAAAATAAAACTTGCTATTCCACCCACTCCCATGTACAGTACCTAGATGAACTAGATCTATTTTTAGAATCAGAGAGATGTTTAGAGGTGTATTATAAATAGGCAATAAAAAGTACTTGTTTCAGTCAAAGAATAGTGATAGCTAGGCTAGGAGTAGTTTTAAATATCAATAAAAGTATTTAACAATATAATTATAACTTTTTAACTAAAGAAAAATCATAACTTAAAGTATAGAAACTACTTACATGACTAATTTTTATGAACTTACTAAACTATTAAGAATTACTGAGTTAATTAAGATTCATTCTCGCAATAGACTGGACTGCCAATGACAGAGAGATTGGGGTTCGAATCCCAGTTGGGTGTACTGAGGGTGGCTTCCCAAAACGAATTTCCACTCTCCCTCTAAGAAAATGCGGGTACACGTCTTCTAAATTCAACCTTCCTCATCCCTAACTCATCAGCGTAATTAGTTCTAATGCGTAACTTGAACAGGTAGTAAGACTCGATGCAACAAAAACGCTTCCCAGGCCTATAACAATACTAGTTTTAGTATTTTATGTAAGATAGAAAGGATGTGTATAAAAAAATTGATTATGCTAAAAAAGTGTTTTGCTTCTTATTCAATACTATTTTTTTTTAAATTAGCAGAATGTCCTACTACCCTTCGGGTTATACGCTTATATACTAATTACGCTAATAGTTTTTAGGTATTAGGAAAGTTAGACTTAGATGAAGTGTACCCGCATTTACATGGAGGGAGAGTGGGAAACCATTTATGAAAAAAAACACTCAGTAAACACGACTGAGATTCGAACCTCGATCTCCCGTATCGACAGTCTAGTCTACTGCGATAGTAGCGCATTAGACATGTGGCAACCGAAGCAGGTTATATATTACTTATGATTTCAAGAAAAACAATTAGGAAATAAATAATTATACAGTACGGGAACTTAAGGATCATATGTTTGTATTTTAAATTATTTGTAAGCTTTATAGTATGCTAAAAAATTCACGACCGTCACCGGTGTCTACACAGTCTAGGGCGTCAGGCCCACAATAGAATGTAGTGCCGTCTGTAATGTGGAGGTTGAGGTTCAACTCGCTGTCGGGTGAACTGGGTGAGGTTTTCCCATCTTCTTTCCATAATAGTGTGGGTACACTTCCTCTAGCCAACCTATCCGGTCACCACACCGTAGAGAATAAACAATACTTACATATAAAGATTCTTATAGGTGGTAGCGTGGTCTCACACGTCACGCTCGTGTTGGACTGGATTGATGATGACTGAGAGAGTGAGCTTCTGTACTGAGGGAGGTTCCCCCTAGATTGTTTCCCCACTCTTCCTCCACGCAAATACATGTACATTTACTTTAAAATCCTACATTCCTCATCCCTATTACAGTAGAGTTTTTTTTTTAGCACCGCATCTTACTACCCGTTCGGTCTATAAGCATGAATCCTAATGATATCAATGTGTTATGAATGAGGAAATTTGAATGCATAGAGAAAAGTACCCACATTTGCTTGCATTGAGAGTTAAAAACCAATGAGAGAAAATAATTTGTAGTACAACCGATCGGGATTTGAACCCGATCTTGCTGCCATCGGCAGTACAGTCTATTGTAAGAGCAACGCCTTAAAACATTCGACCACGTAGCGTAAGCGTAAATAATGTTATAGCCTGAACTTTTACAAAGACGTGGTGAGAGAAATAATAAAATACCTCATCAGTAGAATAGGCTAATCGGCAGTGCCCAATTCACTAAACATTTTATATAGTCACCTTTAAAGTAGTTTAAGGGTTGTATTTATAGTTTATTCTCGGGTGTTTACTAATGGCTCAGGTAAAATGAGAAATTAGCTGAACTTCGAGTCTTGGCTATAAATACGGCCCTAAATATGTGAGAAGAGTAAATTTAAGTAATCGTATAAGAGAAGGTGATATAAATCAATATTCACATATAATGAACGCCGTGTTTTAATAATGTACATTTTAATTTAGCATATTTAAAGTTTTGTGGATTAATTTTTTCTTGGGCGCTTCATTTTAGTGCTCAAATCAATTATATCAATAAGACTTTTAAGTTATTGTGAAATAGTGGGATTTACATAAATTTTTCATAGGTTAAAACTGTTTTTGAAAAGGGAACAGACAATATTTTCTATCGTAAAGAAACTTTCTAACTAATGGCAAAATTGCTGTGTGCCCCAAGGCCTCATGATTTGAGAGATTTACTAAAAGGTTTTAATAATACTATTGATATAAAATAATAGAACTTATATATAATACTAGTAGTATCAATAATAGATAAAATGTTATCTAAATTATAATCCGAGTGATTTAAAGTATATATTTTATTTATAAACTTATGACTAAAAACGCTGATCCTCTTATTTTCCGAACAGTACATAAAACATGACGCAAATTCATTTAAGATTAATAAGAAGACCACGGGCCTTTCTGAGCAGGGCTTTTTTGTGTGTTTTTTTTCTCTGAAGAGATCTTTACCGCGCGCCGTGCCATGTGGTGACAGCCACCAGTTTAACTACATATGTAAACATTGGCAGGCATAAAGTATTCCAGTAAATTTTCCTTATTGATATTTTACTTCCACGGGTTGTATTTCTCATTAGAGCTCTACAATCTGCAAAACCTATCTTTCATTGTTTATAGTATTTTACGAGATAAGAACTCGTATTCATTTAAGAATAGTAAAATAAATAAATTACTCAATTTTGGACGTAGACATGTACCAGATAAATAAACATGGATCAAGAGCTTGACTGCTCTAGTTCTGACATAAACAACTTGCAAAATTAAATTTACATTTTTAAACTATAATATCATACGCAAATACTAAATGTATCTACATTTACGTAGTTTCATGTGGCTAAAGTGAAAAGTCGCTAAGAAAACAATAAAATTCGAAGTAAAAACATATAAAGACTACATCAAAATGTTCATTTTAACATTTAGGCTACGGCCAGACGAGCAGCAAATGTTGCTCGAGTTTGAACTACAAATAACGCTCACTTCAAATGTCGCAGCATATGGCCAGACGGTGGAGTGAAATGCTGCTGCTACATCTGGATACACAAATGTTATGTTCAGAGATTTCTCAGATAAGTTAAGCCATGAATCTTATAGTAAAAGCTGCTTTATCTGTTTTACTTGTGCGACGTCGGCGCCGCCGAGGGCAAAGGAAATGGTGGATTCACCCTATTATCAGTGAAAGGTCAACAAAGGGAAAATTTGTTCTTATTCATGAAACACTTAAACTTTACCCAAACAAGTTTTTTGAATATTACCGTATGTCTGTAAACTCTTTCAATTATCTCTTATCAATTGTGAGTGATAATTTGTTAAAACAAAATACTGTCATGCGGGAATGCATAGGAGTGGAACAAAAACTCGCAGTTACATTAAGGTAAGTTTATTTTGTGAATAATTATGTATATTACTATCCATTACATGATACTTATTAAACTGAATGCTATTACTACTTATATACTTTATAATTGGGTGAAATTAAATCAAAATATGTGTTTAAAGTTAGTTATCTTTTATAATTCGAAAAAGGACATAACTGATTCGTCTGACTCAATAGAAGATATAGAAGGAGCCAAAGGTGACGGTGTGTTTAGTTGTGGCTGAACTAGTGACTGGGAATCTGTCGGGAATTGGCTTGGGATGAAAGTGAAGGTGCCAGATTGTGTAGTATTTGTCAGCGGGGAAATTTGGGTTAAGGGTTTCTCTCTTGGGGCAGAGGTATAACACTTCAATGTTTGCATTAATTTGATTTGAACATCCAATTTATCAGACTGTTTAACTTGTTTGAGGCTTGGTAGCAAAGATAAAAGAAACATCCTATCTGGATCGTTCTCATTGGAATCGTTCACATTCCTCTCCATAATCTTAAGCAAATCACGTTCGAACGTTTCTCCCGATCTTTTCCGTTTTTGAGTAGATGGTGTTGGCTCTCTCACATTCCTTGTTGCCTGACAAGTCAACTGCTCCTCTACCTGAGATGATTCTTCCGGTTTAGCAGATTCTGGGACAGCCTCACCATCCATATTCCCAAACGTCCTATTAGAAGTTAATATTAGTTAATGAAACAATTGTTAGTAATACCTCAGTGTTTTGTAAGCTACTAATGTTTGTAATGTTTGTTAAATGATACTCTAAGTACCATTTCATTCTACTAGCTAAAATATTTTTTTCAAGCAATTTATTAAATATTATTAGAAGAGCATTTAATTATTACGTTCTTGATTGTAGAGTAGGAATAAGGAAGCTCATCTGCTTTTGAAAAACATATGGTTTAGTTTTGCTTGCACCACTTTCACTACGGCCATCTTGATTTTTCAATGCTCTCAAAAAAGAATCCTTCAGAGATTTCCAACGTTTCTGTACCTCTTTCCCTAGAAGAACAGATTTCATTGTAGATAATGTATAATACAATATTTAGTATAGTAGTTATCTAAACCGTAAGTGTATAATGTTTTCAATAACGTACCGGAATCTAATATTTTTCAGATTTCTTGGTTGCGTAGGAGCGATTGACGGAAAGCACATAAGAATAACTAAGCCATGTAATAGTGGCAGTGATTTCTTTAACTATAAGAAGTTCTTTTCCATAGTCCTAATGGCAGTAGCAGATGCTGACTATTGTTTTACCTACATAAATGTTGGGGCTTTTGGCAAAGAAAGTGACTCAAATGTTCTCAAAAACACAGACCTAGGTAAGAGTATTTATTCCAACACCTTAGATTTACCCGATTCAAAGCCACTTATTAATGAAATTGGAAGTGAACCTATCCCTTACATGTTCGTTGCAGATGAAGCTTTTGCTCTTTCGACAAGTGTAATGAGGCCGTATCCTAATAAAAACTTGACAGCCGAGAAAAAAATATTTATTTACAGACTTACAAGAGCTAGAAGATTTGTTGAATGTGCCTTTGGCATACTAGCAAATAAATGGCGAATATTTCATCGTCCCATCGATGTAAGTTCTGAGTTCACCGACACCATCATTAAAGCATGCTGTGTACTACATAATTTTGTCAGAAAACGCGATGGATATAACTTTGAAGACACCTTATTATGCCCTCTAGAAAATATCCCAACGCATGGAACAAGAGGGAATCAAAATGGTATCAAAATTAGAGATTATCTAGCAAATTACTTTTGCAGCATACATGGCTCAGTACCGTGGCAAAATAACCATTCTATAATTTAACACAATTCGGAATTATAAAAACAAACAAGAAGAATAAAAAAAGATTGAAAATTATATATCAAACTGTTCAATTATTTATGTTAAACAGATCAAAACACCTGTCGTAATAATATTTTGCTTAGATTCAAATATATTAAATGAATTTTCAAGACGAATAAAATAATTTTATCACTGTTAGGTATTTAAAAAATATTTGTTTGTGTTCTATCCGACCAAGTCAGAATGACAATCATTATACTTCTGTATTAATTGTTTAATAAAGAATATTTATTTTGTATTTACCACATTTGTTTTTATCTTCATTTGACATTTCTTCCCACTTGTTTCCCACAATATTTTTAGAAACATTCATCCACGATTCAAGTTTCAAATTTCTATTTTTATAGTCGTCACATTTTGTACTGTACTAACAAGGCAGTTTTTGCACTTCTAGAATTAAATGTTCACTATCAATGTACTCCATATTACATTAATTAAAAACTTTTTAAATCAAGACAAGAGATCTCACTTCGCAACAAATAACGCCACGTGTGGCCACCCTACAGCAGTAAATGCTGCTATGAAAACGGACCCCGGCCTATTCGGGCTGCGTCATGACCTTGAAGTTGCTCCTTTCCACCATACTGCACAACATTTACTGCCTCGTCTGGCCTGTCGCACTTTAATACAGTGGGTCCATTATTCCTGCGTTATTTGTAGCAGCTTCCAACTTTATTTACTGCCTCGTCTGGCCGTGGCCTAAACTTCACCTTTGCATCAGTCAGATTATATTATGTTTGCATGGTAAATATCGGCTCAAATAATTTAAAAGTTTTAGACAAATGCATGTGGAAATATACTCATAAATTAAGTAATACCAAAATAAAACCAGGAATAAATACACAAGCACATTAGCACTTAGTGAACATCTCGGCAAAATCAGAACTGTCCTTAATTATTATTATCACCGCGTCTTACTAGCCCTTCGGGTTATACGCACTTACGCTAATGTGCAATGGTAGGGTGATTGTGAGATGAAATGGAGGTGCTACAGTTTAACGTGGGATCCGAACTACGGTGGAGGCCATCATATTAATTTGTGCTGGGACCCCTACCCCCAGCAGAAGTCTGACACCTTACCCGTAGACCGCCAGGACACCCTTCCTTTCCTTTCTTTCAAAGCTGCGAACTTGTGAATCACTTCATCGTTATCAATGCCTTTCGCTAGCTCACTTTCAATTAATTATTGATAATATCGTAAGATCGGAAAACCTCTACTAACCTATGGTGGATCGCAAATAGTGTTTTTTTTTAAGTTTCAGCTTTGAAAAGCTCCTCTCACATGAAGCCATAGACACACACATGGTCAAAAATGATTTTAGGCTTGGTGAAAGGTTTGGGAGAGATTCTTCAAAGTACCATTCAGCTATGAATGTCAATATTAATTACAACAATATTGTAGTTAAAATACCAAAAAATTTGACCAAATCAGCGACTGCGAATACACCAGCAGCAAAGAAAACAATAAACAGTACGTGTTTGGTAGTAAGACGCGGTGCTAATAATAATAATAGTACGTGTTTGTAGAGCGTGCAGACGGAGCCACGTGATTCGAAGCCTCTTTCTAATTAGGCAATAATTACAGCTAAGACCAGAGTGCATGCACATTGTTTAGAAGGTTCAAAAGTAAATTAGTATAGAGTTTTATGCTTTTAGGTATACAGTACAAAAAAGCTGGATTTATGAAAAATCATTTTGTGGTTACTAACTTAAGGGATATTTCTTTTTAAATAATACATTTCCACTGAAACACTTCACAAAAATTTTTATAGACAGTTATTTTGGTGTCATCCCCTCTGATCGTGTCACCCGGTGAGGTCCACATACCCCACACACCCCTAGTGACGCCACTGTAGTTGATAGCTCTCTTTGTATATATATATATATAGTCTCGGTATATCTAAAGCTCTTTATATATAATATCGGTATATCTAAAGCTCTTTATATCTCTCTCTCTCTCTATATATATATATATATATATATATATATATATATATATACATACACACATATCCAACACCTTAGCTCAGTCGGTAGTGTGTCTACCTATTGAGCTAAGGGTTCGATTCACATCATGGCCGAAAAAATATCGTTGGTGAAATGTGGGGTTACCCTTACACATTGATAAATTGACGGCTGGGGACTGGTCTGTTCTAGTCTTAAGATAAATTATAAGGCATATGAAGCTACGTCAAGCCTAGCCAGCATGTAGTGGAAAATGTATGACTTTTAAATTATTTCTGTTTATTTTTTATTTACTACATATTTATATTTTCGTGATCGAAACATGCTTTATTTCAGGATAATTACACTTATATATATATATATAATATGTATATATTCAAATAAATTATTTCAAGGGTTAGTGCAGAGCTATAAGTGTAATTAAATTGAAGTAATACATGTTTCGACCATGAAATTACATAGGTGTAGTTTTAAATAAAAATATGGAGAGAAAATTTAAGTGTAAATTATACTAAGTTTTTTAATTTATATTATCAAGAGAAAGTATTGTAATCGTGAAAAAATATCGAGATTATGATACATATTAACGTTTTATGTAAACCTGAACCCAAAAAGTGGATTTTACAATTTTGTCTGTCCCCATGTCTGTCTCTATGTCTTTGGCCACGGATCCATAACGGTTATATGGATTTTGTTCAAACTTGATATTTTGATATTTAGATTTCATAGGGCTATACCTCGGGATACTTTTTTATTTTGACTCTAGCCCTCAAATTGAGGGTAGTTTACAGATGAGTGATTTTTCTTAGTCCCAAATTTTGTTTAGAATGCATATCAAGGATTTGTTTGATATTAAAATTAATGGCACTGTATTATTAGTTTTTGGGCAAAATTCTTTGAAGGGTACTTTTCATATAGGATTTTTTTAATTTGAAATATTTCAAACATGGCTTTAAATATTTAAGAAAATATAAATCTGAGGATTATTTGGTACGACAAATAACACTGTTTACTTATTTTGTGGGTAAAAGCTCATTTATGGGTAGTTTACTAATGACTGATTTTACAAAATCTTATAATGTTTAAAAAAATTCTATCGTGATTTTGTTCCAAATGGGTATCTTGGTAGTGTTTGAAATTACAACTAACACTTTATTTTTTTTTTGGGGGGGGGGGCTGAAGATTTGTTTATGGGTAATTTACTGATGATTCATTTTTCAAAAAAATGAAATATTTTATAAACGACTAACGATTTCGTTACAAATGGGTAACTTGTGAGTTTTTGATGTAAAAAAATTGCACTGTATACTTGTTTTTTGTACATCATATTGTTTAATATTAGCTTACAAATAGCTAATATTTTTTGCAAACTTGGAATTTTTTAAAATGACTAATGATTTGATTACATTTGGGTATCTTGGAAGTGTTTGACCTGAAAAATAACACCGTATACTTGTTTTTGGGAGGACATTTTGTTTTAGGATGGTTTACTATTTAATGCTTTTTTAAAAATTTGAATATTTTAAAAAACCTGCTTCTGTGGCCGAATGGTCTAACGCACTATTTTCACAGTAGACGAGACGGGGAGATAGAGGTTCGAATATCAGTCGGGTGGTTTTTCCTCCCCAACGCAAATGTTGGTACACTTTCAATAAATATAACCTTTATAATCCCTAAAACAATCAAGAGTAATTAGTACATGAGCGTATAACCTGAAAGGTTAGTAAGACGCGATGTTACAATTTTTTTTTAAAATTGGCTTTAGAGATTTGGTTCAAAATGGATAATATCTATTAAGTTTTTTACATCATGAATAGTTATATAGGTGACCTGGTGGTCTAGGGGTAAGGTGTCAGACTTCTGAGCTGGCGACCGGGTTCAATCCTCGGTCCCGGCACAGATTTATCTGATTACCAAACCCTTCCTTCACCTCTGACAAGATGTGTATTAATCACAACTTGTGAATGTGAGGAATGCCAGGCCTCCACCGTGGTTCGGATTCCACGTTAAACTGTAGGTCCTCCATTTCATCTCACAATCACCCTACCATTACACATTAGCGTAAGTGCGTATAACCCGAACGGGTAGTAAGACGCGGTGCTAATAATAATAATAATAGTTATATATCTTCTTTCTAAAATAAACATTTATAGTAGGTAACTGATGAGTGATTACTGATTTTGCTAAAATTTGAATTAAAAAAAAAATAGCTCTAAGGATTTTATTAATATGGTTGCCGAGAGACTATTTTATGATCAATAATAATCTAGCTTTATTTTTTGAAACTAAATTAACTTAAGGGTATTTACTTACAACAAATTATATAAAAGTTGAAAATTTTTGAAATTGATCTTGAAATTTGAATTCAAAATAGGTTTGTGGGACTAGTGTTTCATGATAAATAAGAATAAATTTTATTTTTATAAATTAAAAATAATTTTAGGTTATTTTATAAAGAGCTTCTTTTTAGAAATTGGAAATTTGCTAGAATTATTATAACAATAATTCATTTAAAATGTATAAATAATGAGTGTTTATTGTGATTAACAAGATAATGTGTGTGTTTTTATGAGTAATACTTAAGTGAAGTTTAATGAAAACCTACCTTACAAAATCTTGTTTGAAGCTTTAATACACACTATGAGAAAGTTTGTTGCGATTGTGAAGTACCCTTTATTTTCTTACATTATCTTGTTAACATTATCATAATGTTAGCCAATTTATATTAAGACAAGACAATTTTAAGCTAAGTGTTAAGCTGTGTGTTATTAGTTTTGTTTATAATAAATCCTGTTAAGATAAGTAGGAATGAAAATCATTGAGGAAAATTAAGTAAGAACAATACCACCTAATTAGAAAATTTTAAATTGTTATTATGAGTATATCAATTTTTAGTCAACTTTTATTAAAATATTATGGGCAACAGGAATTATATATTTTTAATTAGGAACTTTAATTACTCTAGTCAATTATATGTGGGTAATGGATACTAAAATGTATATATTTAAATATTATATTTATTTATATATAATATATCTACCCCTAGGGTATGCTATCATGGTAATGGAAAACAATATGCAAGGGTTAACATTAAACGTTACAATGAGCTCTTAGGAGAAGCAGATGATTTAGCTTTGTTGGGCAATAGTAAGGAAGTTGTTGCAATAAATGCAGACATTTTATTAGAAGCTAGTAAGAAGATAGGTTTAGAAGTGAAAGCTGTAAAGACTAAGTATAATGTCACACAGACAACACAGATTGGGGATGATAATTTAGAGATAACGTCCAACAATATATATTTTGACAGGGTTAATGAGTTTAAAAATTTACTAACAATATTAGATTGGAAAATAGGAAAAAAATACAGTCGGTAAATGCGTGCTATTACTCGGTCAATAAGTTGTTGTCATTTCGTCTGCTTTCAAGGAATGTAAAACTCAGAATAACAAAAACAATGATTTTACTAGTTATTCTCTATGGCTGTGAAACGTGGTCTCTTACCTTACAATACGAAACAAAATTTAGGTTGTTGGAAAACAAGGTGAATAGGAAGATATTTGGTCCAAAAAGGGAAGAAGATATTGGGTAATGGAGGATGCTACATAATGATGAGTTACATACCCTGTACTCATCACAAGGCATTGTTAGGATAATGAAATCTCGGAAAGTACGGTGGGTGGGATATGCAGCGCGATTGGGAGAACCTAGAACCTTGTTCAGGGTGTGAACTGGCAAGCCCAATAGAAAGAGACCATTGGGAAGACCTAAACGCAGATAGGAGGATTACATTAGGATGGTTTTGAAAGAGATAGGATGTAATGAGGTAAACTGGATGGGACTAGCTTAATATAGGTGTAGGGTGTAATGAGGTAGACTAGATAGGACTAGCTCAAGATAAGGATAGGTGGCGTACTTTTGCAAGCACGTCAATTGTCTTTAGAATAGCTAATGCGATAGAGTATGTAATAATATATTTACATATTTTATATATTATACATATAAGGGTATATATGTATTATTAATGTTCACATATTGTATATATTTATATATCATATATACATTTATATTTTATATATATTTAATATAATACTATTAACACACATAACATTTATAATATTACAATATACCCTATTATATAGACTATATATATATATTATGCGTATAACACAAATTTGCTATTGAAGGACAATTGTTTACTATATTAACTAACGTTCAATTTATTCATTTGAAGTGATGGCCTATCGGGTTTTAGAAAATCGTTTGTATCGCAATGCGACGTTGACTGAGAGGTTTCTGTTGGAATATTGATTTTCGTTTCCCGCCCTCTTTCCACACCATTGTGAATATAGTTCATCTAAGAGACTCACTTCATCCCACCCTAATGTGTCGGTAATAAAACTGTGTTTTCCCTAGGAACTTCATTAAAGTGAATATTATCTCTGAAAGAACTGTATGGGTACTATTGGGAAACAGTGTTGCCATTCTCATTTATTCGTGTTGTCAATCTTCCCTTATATATAAGTTAAATTTTGCAATGCTGGTCCGTCGATATTACCGGTGACCCTTTCTTACTCCAGCACACCACCTTCCTACATAACTGAAATTGAGGATATTTTTGGCAACAGTTTTTTTTACATCCCCACGTCCTACCTGTTTGGGTTATATTCATTATTATCGCATAATAATTGCTCTAATATGGTAGGGAAGAGGAAGGAAAGATTTTAGAGGTAATCTACCAGCATTTTCGTGCAAGTATAAATAAATAGCATTAAGGAAAACCACCTTCAGTAGACCCAACAGGTAATTGAACCCCGATCACTCCAAAATCAGCAGACCATTCTAACACGTGAGTGTCAGCCACTGAAGAAGGTTTGGCAACAGTTAACATAGAGAGAGCGATGATAAAGCTTTCCTCCATAAGACCTGTAGATCCCTCACAGGTGATATTTAATGTACCTTGTTGCTAGAGGGAGGGGGAGGGGGTAAGGGAAAAGACCAAGGATAAATTTACAAAGGGTGAAAGAGTAGATGGAAATATTAAAAGGGCTCTGGCAATAAATCTAAAATACATATTTACATTCTTGACAGATGATTGGAGGTCATCCACATTCTCTCTCTTTTCTCCGTATATCACCACGTTTTAGCACCAGTTTAGGCCATACGCATTATGTACTGATGACGCTAATGTGCTAGGAATGAGGAAGGTTACATTTAGAGGACGTGCACCTGAACTTGCGTGGAAGGAGAGGCGAGAACTATTTAAGAAAATCCACCCTCAGTACACCTAACTGGGATTCAAAACCCGATATCCTTGTCATCGGTAGTCTAGCCTATTACAAGAATGATGCATCAGACCATACGGCTAATGATTCAGATCATCTTGATATACTGGTGATCAAATTAGGATCAAGCTTGGATGGGACGTGTTTTTGATTAGGTGAACAGGTAAAATTATATTGAGATTTACAGTGTATGTGTGTTTACAAGTAGGCGATCATGGTAGAAAGGAATAATAGATCAGATATATATATATATATTGTATGGAACCAGTACCATTGATGATTGAGGGCAAGAAAGGCTCAATTTCATCTTGTTACTATGCACAAACATGGTGAAGAGTGCTGCAGTTCAAGTAGTATAGCTCCATAGTAAAGAGATCAAGAAATACTTGTGCCTAGCTGTCAATCACCAGCAAAAGGAGGGATTATTATTATTAGCACGGCGTCTTACTACCCATTCGGGTTATCCGCACTTACGCTAATGTGTAATGGTAGGGTGATTGTGAGATGAAATGGAGGACCTACAGATTAACGTGGAATCCGAACCACGGTGGAGGCCTGACATTCCTCACATTCACAAGTTGTGATTAATACACGTCTTGTCAGAGGTGAAGGAAGGGTTTGGCAATCAGATAAATCTGTGCCGGGACCGAGGATTGAGCCCCGGACCCCCAGCACAGAAGTCCGACACCTTACCCCTAGACCACCAGGTCACCTAGCAAAAGGAGGGAAAATGCTTGGAAGATATGAACAGTGGTGCGGTCAACCTAATCCTCTGAATAAAACCGCATAAACGACTTGAAGCTGATATTATATACATTTTCCCTCAGCCTTCCCTCGTTTCTCCACCATCCCTATTTAATTATTATTACACTCTATTAGTAAGCCTAACAAAGTAATGGCAACTCATACAATACTCTGGATAAGAAATCATTAAAATATGAGGGAAAGGCCTAGTGCCACTCTCTCAAAAATTAAAGAGCTGGTAAGAAGCCGTTGTTCTTACTTAAGTTTCAACTTTATCTATTGATCTATTAGTAAAGGATTAAGAGAAGCGTGTAAAAAAAGATATGACCTTTACACAGATCTACCGACTGTCAGGAAAAGGGCTTTCTATCTTTAAAAACAATATAGGAAATACTTACAGAAGATAATAGTGATGATGTTTCGGAGCTCATTTTTCTTATATTCCTCATAAAAATTGAAAAAGTTGATTTTTTAAGAATCATTTAACAAATAAAATAAGTTTTTTAGTAAGGAACAGGGCCACATTTTTAAAGATATTGGCCTAATGTTAGACTAACAGATCTACTTAAGGTCTTATTTCTGAGACAATCTCTATTGCATATTTACTGCACATATTTAACCTGCTGAAAAAACTTTTGAAGAGATATACGATCTCAATGGTTAAGGTTGGGAAATGAATGACGTGTTAAACATCGTCAGGTATATATTTAGTCTTACCAAAGCAATTTGGAAAAAAAAGTTTAAATTTCAATTCGAACAGCTGGCTTCGAGCTGATAAAGAGATATGTGATAAACCATTTACCTATTCTCTTAAGCTTCCACCAATTAATCGAGGAATACATTTGACAACTTACTCCAAGTAAGAAAGTACTCATCTGATAAGTTGAGAGAACACTGTTAATCCGAATTGATTATGATTGATAAAAAATACTCTATTTTTTATTTCGCTTTCCACCTTTAAAAAGTGAAAGGCCTTATTCCTCTTGCAAATCGTAAATACCAGTTTTATCCAATAACGTGAGATTTTGAATGATGAAAAGTCACACTAAGACTTGCGTATCATAATTTTAGCTTTCTCCCAAAGATTATTATTATTCTTTTTTGAGATAGGCACCAATCATGATTATCTATTCCCTCATAATGAATTAACCATATTCTTGAGATTCCAATAAAAAGAGGACTTTATGACTCAACAGAAAAGTGATATTTTTCTATCTAGCACGCATGCAGAGAAATTTTATATGAACATTTCTCCGTTGACATAGGTTATCATACTGTGTCTCTGAGCTCATTTATTTGAGCTCTCGGGAGATGATTCTTAGCGAACGGTTAATGCGTTTTGTTCACTTTCTTGCTAAATATAATATATAACTTTAAAAATTCATTCTTCCATTAAGTTAAGCTTTAAAGTATTCTTTTAATCTGATATCAAATATATTTTAGAGAATCATTTTAAGTCTTAAATTTGTCTCGAAGACGTTGTCGGACCAAGTCTAGTGGGCCTGAATGAAATGTGGCTCCGTTGGCATTGGTTTGTGTAGGATAATAGAAGCCATGAGGTATGTCACGTCCTGCATGGTACCTTTTCAACACATTGGTGCCAAAGTTCCACCATATCTCCCAGCACTCTCCCTCAGTAATTTTGTTGTAGAGTGGTTATTGAGTGGCTTATCACAAAATGCATGGACACTAGTTATCATTCCCCGAATGAAGGGTATATTATCTCAAAAAACGCACGTATCCAGCAAAAAAGTTGGTTATTATCGCACGGGTCAAACACGAGTGATCTATGAGCTTTGTACAAATGATCAATGAGTCATCTATGAGTGATCAGTGAATCATCAACTAGCTAATTACGACTATTCAAATAGGGACTGGCCAATCTTTACTGAGTAGCCGACAAGTTAGTTATCAAGGAATTATACATTGATGATTAATACACAAGTCATAAACGACTGATATATTGGCAGGGGGGTGCATAGGATTGGGTGTTTGATTCTACTATAAATGGGTGGTACTCATACTCAATTAGCCTCTCTTTCCCCTCAACATTTTCAAATAGACTCAAAAAGTTTAAGGCGATTCTTTTTTGTAGTAAAAGAGTCCAGCCCTACAACTGTCAGCAAAATCAGTTTTCCTACACTTGTGTAAGGGGTAAGATTAAGGCGAGTTGCTCGAAGCAACCAAAGAGTGAACGTGGGCTATATCCTAATGTTCACATCTACGCTTACTATGGGGATGGAGAAGAGATATTTTAGATAAGTAGACCATTGTCTAAAATGTGTTCACTATACTCACGTAGGATATTGACATGAAAGAGGATATCATGATACTTGAAATCACAGTTATTTGCCGCATCACAGTTATTTGCTTTTACCACTCTAACTCTAAAGACGGCTGAACATAAGATTATCTTGAGCTTATTCTATAAGATTTAATCCCTTGAAAATTACCACAATTCGTCTTCTTGGAGTCAGATGGACAACGAGACTTGTGATTTTATTTGCACTTACGTTACACTTTCTAGATAATGATTCGTGGTTGGTCATCTCTGCCTTTATCGTGAAGAATAGATGGTCAGGAATACCTTAGGAAGTAATAATAAACCGTTATCACGCTATTGACTATGGCTAGAGCAAGCTATCATTGAGTATAAATAAATTTGCGTTAAGTCAATAAAATCCTTAAAAAATTGTATAAAAGAATGATGGGAAGAAAAAAGACTGCATTAAAATATTCACTTTCACGTGGTTGAGGCTGATCATAATTAATCCCATTCTATTAATCGTGTGAAGATATTTCTTTAGAATCCCACCCAATAATAACTCGCAAGATAAGTGTCAACGGAATCTTCAAGAACGAGAATCATGCAGTGATTGCCATTTTCATGTGGTGTCATCAAAATAAAGAAGAAGAAAGGAGGAGAGAAGCAGATATGTAGAAGGATAGAAATAAAAATTATCAGGCATAATAGATATCGACGGGGTTCTGAAATAGGTGTACCGTAAAGGTAAGGCCAATTAAGAAATGTTCTCCAATGGGGATCTCAGTCTCTTATAGATCCATCATGGAATCTAATAGAAAACATATTTGCCAAGCGATGAGAGATTCTGTTTTAACTTCATCATTTGTCATTTTCTCTGTCAATTTGTCCAGATTTTCTTCCGCGATTACTGTCAAATGCGTGGACCAGTTTTAACTAAATTTGGCAGGAAAATTCTTGAACCTAGGCAAACAAAGTTTTTACAAGGTTTTTATATCTGATCATCTGTTATAAGATAGTGGACACTCAAAAATCTGTCAGTTTGTTTGTTCCACGATAGCTGCCAAAGGCGTGGAAGAATTTTTAGGGAATATGGTAGGGATATTCTTATAATCTAGGCCAATTGATGTGTGTATAAAGTGTTTAAATCTTGATATCTGTTTCACTATGGCAGTCGCTCAAATTATCACCCTCCTAACAACCCTCTGAACCAAAAGACTTCACATTTTGGGAAATGTCTTAGGATGTTAACACTTAGAACCTTATTGCATTACAAGAATGTGCATAGATTTATCAATATGCTATTTCAACCTCCTAAAAATTTCTTGGAAAATTAATGCACTGCTCATGTTTTTTCGAGAATGTCTTCAAGATTACCTTTAAAACGTGCAACGTCCAAAGAGCTGATAACTAAGCCCTGCTTATATCTCAATGTACTACATCGATCTATGTGCTTTTGGTTTACCTCAAAGCCTTGAAAGCCATAAGCAGATAGATGTATTAAGTAGTAAATACTTTATATTTCATAACTCCAAGCAAGGTCTGAGTTTGAGAACCAACTAGTTCTAAAAAATATTTCTTTACTGTGGGAATGAGAGCCTGTATCGTAAGGGGTGTTTTTATGTTGAAGGAGGGGTGAAGGGAAGGAGGAGGACCTATACGTTTTGTCATGTGAAACTGGTTCGGTGTAGTATATTTGTTTTACATTTTTGTTCTATTGTCTGAGAAAAGAATATTATCTTTTCATGCTTAGGTAGGTTAATTATGTTTACCATATGAGCTGTAAATTGATCTAGCAATTCTATACTTCACCACTTACACGCGTTTTTATGGCGGTGTGCCTAACACTGATTGGCTTTACATAATGACACAATGCATAAAGCCTTCTTTGCAAAATATATCCTAGCTACGTCATTGTGTATCGCTAGTTATGAATTTATTAAATGATTCTTTATTACACTCCAATAATATCTAAACTGTAAAAGTTTTCCAACTCATTTACGGGAATCTAAATTAAACATATAAATGTAAATACAATAGTGAAAAAATCATTGTAATGGTCCCAATTAAATGTTACATTAGTTTTGTTATTTGCAGCGAAATTACCAGATCTACGACCCTCTCTTTAGGACCTATTTTAGTTTTAAAATTGTTTTTAAGTGTTTCTTTAAAGTAAATAAATGTATATAATTTCACGAGACCGTAATTTGATTTCATGCTATATTTTATTCTACAACAACGTAGGCCTACACACTTTATTAAAGATAAGTTTTTGTTAGATATTTGTAAAAAAAAAATATTTTTTTTGAGAATTATGATGAACAATTTGTCGGTTTCTAATGGTTTAATGATTAATGCAATGTATGTTTTATCGGTTGATTTTCAATTTCAACTTTGGAATTCTCATCATAGAAAAACCAGGCCATAGGTAAGTATTAATGAGTATTAACAGTTTAGAAGTTTTATTTTTTGAAAATCAAGGTGAAACATTTAATTTTAATTACTCTTATACTCTACCTTGTGTAGCTATGTTTTTAGGGTGTGCGATGGGAATGAAATTTTGTATTTAAAAAGTATCTATGACTAACAGAGTCAAACATTTTGGTTCACCGATGGTAAAATAAATTGTTATTAAATATTATAATGCCTATATCTCTCTAGCTACCTTATAGTTTTTTATTTTTATATTTTAAACATCGATGAACATCACCCACGTACGCATTTAGTGTTTACTATTTCTTAGTTTCTGTAGTTTAAAAAAATATCAACGTGAATTAAATGTAAAATTCATCTAGTCTGGTTTGCCGCTGACGGATAGTTCAGGGTTAAAATCCCAACATGTGTAAGTAGGGTAATTTTCCTGAATGGTACCCCAATATACCTTCACAAAAATGCGGGTATATTTCCTCTTAACAATACCTACCAAACCTGTCATCTCTATCATCATGCCTTTTATACGGTCATTTTAATATTATTATCATAGTCAGATTAGCATTACTTTAGAAATAATAATAATAATAATATTTAGCACCGCGTCTTACTACCCGTTCGGGTTATACGCTTAAGTACTAACTACGCTAATGGATTAGGAATTGGGAGAGTTGAATTTAGAGGAAGTGAACCCGCATTTGCGTGGAGGGAGAGTGGAAAACCATTTAGGAAAAACCACCCCAGTTCACCCGACCGAGATTCGAACCTCGATCTCCCCGTCCTCAGCGGTCGAGCTCAACACGACTAGCGCGTTAGCCAACTACTTTAGAAATAGAAAACCATATTAATTTTAATAGCAATAAACATAACTAAAATTATACCTGTATCCCATATGTAAAAATTATGCGTCAGCATAATGTATATTCGAATAGTGCGTATAACCCGAACGGGTAGTAAGACGCGGTGCTAATAATAATATATTCGAATAAAAAGAAAAACTAAATAAAACGAACATAATTAAATTCAAAATTCAAAAACTCATCTCTATAAGAGCATACAGAAATAAAGGGATAGCAAAAAAGGCATTATATCCTAAAGAAAATAAATGTACATTCGATCATACTATATCTTCAGCTTTCGTTTTTTCAGTGATTATTATTAAACTGCATGGTAAGTTTTTTTTTAAGAAGTGGAATAATAATTGCTGATTACACCAAAAAAACAAGTAAATGTTTGATCTAAACATACTTAAATCAAAATTGATTGATACTAGACAGCTGTTAGTACTTCAAGATATGACACACTAAATCAACAATATAATATAGTTTTCTAAATAGTTATGTAAGGATGGCACTTATCTCCTAGGTGGCTGTTTTTATTTATTTGCTACCTGCATCGGTGAGCACGTGCATTAAATCCGACACAATTATTCTGTTTTTTCACTGATTTGAAGTTCAAAGTTTGATTTCTGCCCAGGTGTACTAAAGGTTATTTTACCTAAATGACTTGTAGCCTTGGTGGTCTTAGAGTAAAATGTTCATCTCAGGATCCAATGTTTCTGGGTTCAAACACAGCTGGAGTCGGTGGATAAAAATCCGTAGCACAACTTCCTTTAGAGGGGAAGTAAAGCTGTCAGTCAAATGTCGATTGTGGCATGTAAAATAAACCGGGAAGGTAGATAAAAATTCCTTTCCCGGAAAAATTGGTATGCTCTTTCAATCTCTCTCTCATAGAAATGTTCGTGTGCTGATATAATAAGTCGGTTCAGAAAATGCACATTACATACCTCAAATGAATAAAAATATATAAAATAAACCTAAATTTGTTCCCATTTTACTTTAACGCAATTGGGGGTTCATTTTATTTCAATTTTACCTTATTTATCGCTTACCCACTATCATAATTTAAATGTGAGTAGCCCAGACAGATAGTAAGACGTGGTTTAAAAAATATAATTTACTATAAAAATCTTCCAATATCTGTGCTATGTGACCCCGTTCCCGAGAACACGGGAAATAACACTAGCAAGGACTTCCTACGTTGCTCGGGATAAGGACATTTTGAAATATTTATATATTTTTTATTTTCAATTCCATATTTCTAGTTACCAATATATAGCCATGCATCAGATATAACATTATGGCTCCTATTTAAGTGAAACACTTAGTAAAAAATACTACATAAACAAAGGAAATAGCCTTAAACTAAATGATCTCGTGGTTGTTCATCGTTTTTCAAAATGGACTGACTAAAAACTTGAAGCTGAATCTGCCTAGACCAAATGGAATGGTCCTGTTTCATTTGCGAAAGTGCACCATTCTATTTGAGTCTAGGTAGGTGTCGTCTTATATTTAGTATAGCATCGCACTTGAAGCGTACTCACTCACTATGAAACTGGACCAAAGGGAATAATAAAAGTGTGTGACTGAAACAATGAGACGATTATTGACTTGAAAATTAACACTTTAACTGAAAAGCAAATATTTACTAGCTAAATAAAAGCAAACTACATAATACACTTTTTCACTTTTCGAAGATAATATAACTCAGGTGATCTCCACCAGATGTCAGACAAACCTCAGCATGTTGTCCATCACTTTCCTCTGCATATATCGTCTAATTGTTTACACCCCACCCTGTATATAGCTGTAAAAAATTGTTTTGCTATCAGTGAAATAATTGTTTTAAATTACATATTAATATTTATGAGAGTAAAGCA